>CM073572.1:60662871-61290371 GCA_037074715.1 Magnolia kwangsiensis
TGTGGGCCACAGAATTTCTGATTTGTTAATACTTTTCTGTCAGGAGAGATTAAATGTTGGTAATTATTTGATACTCTGGCTGCATGTCAGGCTTGATACACAGACACTAAAAAATTGTACATGTGGCTAAATTAAGCTGTCTCTTTGTGGAAGTCACTGTTGCTAAATTAAAGTTCCAAAATCAAATTGATTAAACAATCCTGACCTTCGATTCGTGATTGAAATAGATAATTTGTAACCGTACAATACATGACCACCAATGACCGAACAAAAGTAATTTTTGGCTCAAGATTGGGACCCATAATATAGAAAGCTTAATTTCAATTACATTTATGCCACGTATGCAATTTATAACTAGTCTTTTAAGTGCCTGCGAGAGTCATCTATTACGTAGAGAAATTCGCCTCACATGAAAGAAAGGAGCACGTGTGTGCTATATCAAATTAGGTCGGTCAGATGATCTCATGTGCATAATCCATGTCTCAAGTATCAGCTTCATCCGTTAATTGGGTGGGCCACAAATGGGACGTAGAATTTGGACCGTCAATCGGTTCCATTTATAATCATTTTTTAAAAAAAAATTTATTTATATTCTGTTACAAGCGTGGCACAGCTCATGATCATATCAGCTGAACTTTTAGCTAGTGGAGATGGCGTGATGAGAGGTCTAGATTTAGTAAATACATCTTCCACATATCCACGTACGAGGCAAGTTCACGTGGTATTTCTCGACCGCACATCCCATTAGGCTGGCCAGAACCTGCTACGAGCCGTGGAAAGAGGGAGGGGATCAGGTCAAGGTAATACGGACGCGGATTAGCTACTAAGAGGTTGAGTAGCGAGGCTTACTAGTGAAGTGGCGTGACCAAGTCATGTGGCCTACCATGATTGGTGTATGTTTTATATCCACGCTGTCCAACCATTTGGAGGGATCATACGAGGCATTATCTAAAAACTGAGTCAGATGCAGAGCTCCCTGTCACATAAAATAATGGGGAGAGTGATGCCCGCTATTAAAAACTACTAAGGTCCACAAAGCTGTTATTTGTGTTTTCCCTTTTTCATGTCCGCATAGGTTGGATCTCAAATAAACATCATGGTGTACCTTAAGAAAATTTCAACGATGGACATCACTCTTCCCACTGTTTTCTACGGTGGGGTTCACTCCAAATTTGGATCTACCTCATTATTTGGAACATCACCTAAAATGATTATTCCAAACAGTGTGGATGCAACACATACATTACAGTGAGCCCACATAACTTAGTGACATCACTTGAGTAAGAAGTCTGGCTACTCAGCCTGTCATCAGCAAATCCGCTTCCAGGTAATAACTAGTTGTGCTAGGCCGTGACTTGGTGCAGTGTCATTGGCCCATCAATTATGGTGAGTATCCAGCTGACCTGACAACCTTTTGAAAGTCGGTGGGCCCCACTCTATGGGGGTAATACACAGGTAAGCGCACTGGCTGGTGTACCACACACCAGCTATATAGCTGGTGTATTGACCGCGTCAAGTTTTGTGGGTTACATCATGAGGTATGTGTTATATCCAAACCGTCCATCCATTTGGTGAGCTGGTCTTAAAGCTTGAGCCAAAAAGTAAGGCAGATCTAAAGATCAACTGGACCACATTGCAAAAAACAGTGGGGTCTACCATTGAAACCCTTGTCAGGGCCACGGAAGTTTCGGATCAATATGAAATTTGTTAATCCTCTTCATCCATGTATTTTTTATCTTATTAACAGATTAGATGGAAAATAAATGTTATGGTGCGCCCTACAAAAATCATTATCCTCACTGCTATTTTTGGTATGGCCCATTTGAAAGTTAGATATAATTCATTTTTTGTCTAATGCTCCAAAATGATCTCAAAAAATTAATACACAGTGTCAATATAATAAATACATCATTGTGGGACTTATGGAACTTTGATATCCTTTGAACCATACGTACAACTTGAGCTCGAGGAGCATCAAAGAGGACACGTATCTACACCAGCTATATAGCTGGTGTGTGGAACACCAGCTAATCCGCAGATACACAGGGCTAATAAAATGAAGTCACATCTTATTACTTGCTAGACATGGTGTTACTTATGCTTGAAAGGACTCTAATGTGGGAAATGAAAGCTTAGCTTGAAGGATGGGGTGGAATTTGATTGGGACACATTTATATGTCATATACTGGCCCTCCTGGTTAATTATTTATTTTAAATAAATTTCAAATATGCTGTGTGAACACACATGATCTAATTAAATCCCATCATATTGAGTTAGAGGATAACTCCGTTATAAACATGACCCGCGGCATTTTTCTTACCACTTTTTTCTTATCTTGCGAGCCACTTGAGTATTGGAATTTGTTACATTTTTAGGCACATATCTTAACATAAGTTGGCAAAATAGATGAAGTGGATTTCTCTCAGATATCACGGTGGGCACTACCTAAGTGGAACTTCCTATAGTTGGTGTAGTAGGCAATCCATGTCAGATAGGGATCATTTAAAGAAGGAGATATGATATTGTAGAACGAGGAGTATGGGACAAGATTATGTTTATATAAGGTATGTTCATTAATTTGACCAGTTATGGATGTAATTGATTAAATTTATATATTGATTGCATGATCTTAGGCATCTAAACAATGGCCTTCAAATCCATATTTTCATATTAAGAACTAAAAGGTTAAAAATAAGTATGCCCATTGTCTGATAAGTATCATTTTCGAACCATCCCTAACGTGAACATTTATTTGATAGTTTAGATTGATCAATAACATCTTCACATGTCATGTAGAGAGATGGCTTTATCCTTTTTTGGTTCCATCTCTATCCTATATGTCCGAGTATCACATCTCGAATTTTGATACCCAGTTGGCCAAGCCCGACTCCAAATTTTAGACCCGTGGGGTTATTTAAATCAATTTCCATTGCAATTCACATCATTTTCAACTATTCTAATAGAGCCATCTAAAGGGAAATTATTCTATGGATACAATTCTCAACAATGTAATGTCTACTATTCCATTGTCAAAATTTCATTGTTTTTCACTACTTATATTGAAATTCACAAGAATCAAACTAACCTAATGAACATGAATAAAATCAAAATACAACTAATATTAACAAATAAAAATAGAATTAGTAAGATTGTCCAACTTGCTCTTATTTCAGTTATGTACTTACAACACAGCCTAAGGGGGTGTGAGCACAATATCTCATAGGACTATATCATTCAAAAATTAAAAATTTCACGTTAATACGCAACGCAAGCACAATATAGTACATATAATCAATATGGAAATAAATTAATAATTCATATAACATTAACGTCCAAGAATTCATAAATAAATAATAATTTAAATAGAGCGATTCTTCGTAATCTCTTTGGAATGATCCAAGGCAGAGTACTCGTACGATCTTTTAAGGATAAACCCAAGACAGAGCATCTGTAAAATATACTGATTCCTGATTCTTTTAAAAAAATTAGTCAAAAGCACCCGTCTGTGCTAAGCCTTTCAGGGAATCACCCGTCTCTAACAGATATATGTGATCCAATTAAATCCTACCATTGTTGGGTCACATAACTGTAGGCAGTTTCCTCGCCACTATTTTATTATCTTGCGAGCCACTTGAGTTTTGGATCTGTCACATTTTCTGGCACATATCCTAACATAAGCTGACAAAATGGATAATGGAGTAGATTTCTCTCAAACATCCCAGTGGGGCCCACCTAATGGAACTTCCTGTAGCTGGGTAATAGGCAAACCATGTTAGGTGGGGACCATTTAATGAAGGGGATATAATACTGTAAAGCCAGGAGTATCGGACAAGATTATGTTTAGATATGGAATGTTTATTAATTTGACCAACTATGGATGTAATTGATTAAAGGTATATATTGATTAGAGGATCTTAGGCATCTAAACAATGGCCTTTAAATACATATTTTCATATTAAGAGCTAAAAAGTAAAAACAAGTGTGTCCATGGTCCAATAAATATTATTTTCGAACCATCCTTAACATGAACACTAGTTGGATAGTTTATATTGATCATTAACTTCTTCACATGCCACGGAGAGAGATGATTCTGCATTTTTTCAGTACCAACTCTAGCAACATCATTGGACAACCCAGATCACAAACCAGGCTCAAATCGGTTTGGCTGGACTGAGTTGACCCGACAAAGACCAATTTCTCTCTCCCTCAACTCCCTCCTATCTGCTGATTTGCTTCGAAGATTCTCCACTCGTGGAAGAGTATTATGGAGAATGCTGAGGTTCTTCCACAACCACATGAATGCCTTCAAGAACTGACTCATCGTCGAGTAGACTGGTCATAAATGATTTATGTAGGAAGTTGTTTAAACGTCGTTTACCTATACACTCGCAGATATGACCTTTTGTTGGATTTCACTGCTTGGATGACGATCATATGGGCCAACCATTGATGGTTTCAGATATGAAATTTATGGCTCCTTAAGCGCTTGCGGTGGTGCATGTTTGATGGGGAAGATGACCATCTCACATGACAACTTTCAAATGGTGGCAATTCTCTTCAATTTGGTCTTCATGGATGATCCAAATGGACTATATGAAGCTTCCCAATGTAGGTTTCTGAAGCATGAAGGACGTTTGCCCGGTGGTGTCGAGTTTTCAAAGAAACGACGAATTTCTAGGATTTTTGTAAAAGACGAGAGGAGATATGGTTACAGCTCAAATCTTTCGATTTATAAAAATGCTCTAAGTCTTTCAGGCTCTTTTGATGAAGAATGAAAGGTCTGGATTCAATATAGGGCTTCCCATTCGTAAGCGTTCTCTACCAAAAGATTCAATTTGTTTTATTATTATTATAGTTATTATTACAAACAGTTGGCGATTCGTGTGAACGAAGATAAAGGGTTGGGATTTATTTAATGGATAGTTTTGATATAGAGAAATGTTCTCATGGAATGCTAGTGAAGTGGAAAGAACAGGATTTCCATTTTTGAAAAAATGGCCGCACGCATTGCCATTTGTGCCAAAGATCGTGCATACCGCACGTGTATGCCAACACATAGAACTAACAGGGTTTCGGTTGAACCTTCGTTGCACACACGATAGACGGATCAGATCACTCCTCTAATTCCAACTAGTGGGCCAACTGATCGAACAGATTAACAACGCCTGTTTTAAACATCGTCGGGCAGAATGCAGGAAAGAGAGAAATCTCTCCCTTTTCGGTAGTGCACGGGTTATCGCCCAGTTTGACCCACTACTGGGTTTGATGTTCTGTAAGTTCACTAAACCTTGTGCATGCCCACAGTGGATGTGGGGCCCACGGTGATGTGTAGAGAGATCTACTCCATTTATATGATTCAATGGGCCATAATAACACCCAAATATGGAGGGTGTTACAATCTCCCTCCCTTAAAGATAATTTTGTCCACGAAATTCAACATTTTTAGTATTAATGGGAACAAGAAAAATCTAATTTACAGTGTTTCTACGCATTCAATACTTTTCTCTAAAAATACGCATGTATGTACAAGTATATACAAACGACTACCAAATCTAGGACTATTACAATCTACCCCCTTAAATAAAATCTCGCCTGCGAGATTTTATAAAGTTCATTTCAATCACTAGCATTACAGGTAGTAAAATTATCCTACTAGTCTACTTATATTTCTCATATGTCAACATGTGTAATCACAACAAAAATTCTTAACACGTTATGTCTAAGTTTGTCACAATCCATGCATCTTTCCTTATTTCAACTAGAGGTCTAAAAGAATTATTAAAATCACCAACATCACAATTTCTTACAGGACCACAACTAATACATAAGGAAGAATTTTTATCACTAATATTATATCTTTTCTCTCTTTTAAAATTTTTTAAAAATTACAATGATAATTTCTCACCATCTATCATAAAAGTAACGATTTTTTTTTTTTTTTTTTTTTTTTTTTTTTTTTTTTTTTTTTTATTTTAAAAACAATAGTTCGCAATTGTCTGGAGTAAAAGAAAGTTTTTTGGTTTCCAATGTTCGGGCTAACATGGAAAAACAGTTGTAGTGGGTTTGAGCTTGATATATTGATCCTCTGCCTGCAGAGCAATGGATTCATTAATATCATTTCCTAAACCTAGTGAATCTCGGTCTTTTGCTTGAGCATTAAGTTCATTGATAATCGTCAGGATTTAGAATTGAATCAAACAGCGTACACTTCGCTTAAACATGATTCCGTTAATTCATGGTCCTGATTATTTTTAACACTTGGTAAATGTCATGTAATTTTATTTTTATTTTTATTTTTATAAGAAAAATTCATCAGGTCCATGAGGAATAGGCCCCAATTAGTCCATTCTTGATTAAACCTAACCTTAAGTGTAATAAATTATTTGAGAGATGAAAGTAGTCAAACGTTACATCTTGACATCCTTTCAAATTTATTTATTTATTATTATTATTTTTTCTTTGAAATAACCACCTATTGACATCACTACAAAAACTTTAAGATTTAGACTCTTACATTTAATGAGGGTCTTCCCCTAATAATACAAGGTTTCGATCCTAGGACTTGTGGGTTATGGGTGCAATTCTGATTGCTTTCGGTTATAGAATGTTGTGATAATGTTATTTCTAACTAAGAAAAATTTTAGGAAAATTTCAAATTCTAGATTTCTAAAAATCATTCTTTGGGGCCAAGTTGAAAGAATGCTCTTTAAAAATCTAAAAATAAAAATAAAAAATCTTATATACATCGTGGTGGGCATTTTTTCTCCCACGGTACCTAGATTCAGTTTCTAAGTTCAACGACTATCCAAACAATATATATATATATATATATATATATATATATATATATATATATATATATATATATATATATATATATATATATATATATATATATATATATTCAGGAACCTAAAATTTGTTCTCTAGATTTATAAAACACCCTAATGTTAAGGGAATTTTACCCAAGTTGAAATCTCTAATTTCCATCAGCATTACTTTGAATCATCTGAGTTTGTATAAGTCCAATTCCCAAGGCCTGGTGTATCTTAACTCCGCTCTGATACCATTTTGTAACGTCCTGGATTTTATAAACCAAGTTTATTACTCATTTTTTGAAATTCTGAGTGTTAACCTTCAAAGATAGCTCCCATTTCGTAGTAAATATTTATTTCTTTTATAATTGAGCATCACAACAAAAGGAAAATAAACCACACATAGAGGAAATGTGTGAATATAAAATTCAAATGTACAAATGGTTGCTCATAGGGCTTATACAATTTAATGACTCAAAACCTAAATAAAATAACTTAACAAAAATAAGAAATCTAGAATCAAAGGGTCACAAGATCCTCTAACTCTTCATGCTCCACATTAATGTTAACCTGCATATTATCTATGTATCTTGTACCAACTAAATATCATTTGATAATGTCAATGGCTATCCTAGTGAGGTGTACCCTCCAAGATTACCAAGACATCATAATAGTTAAAAATATAATTCAAATAAACTCAAGAGAATACAATATCCAACATACACTTCACAAGTAAAATATAAGAATGTATAATTTATATTTCATAAGTGAAATATAAAAGGATACCACCTGTAAATTGGAAGAAGGCACATCTCACATTTTTAAGTAACAATTTAAGGAACCATAATATCTAAATTACAATTCACAGCTCACAAGTATAACACCAACTAATGTATCCAAACCAAAATTCAAGGTACAATATAAGGAGATACAATCCACTCCTCATAAATATAACACCAACCACCATATTATTCAATCACCAATTAAATCTTCATTAGTGCATGAATGTACGATCGCAATCAGCCTTTGGATGCACAACCAGCTGAACACATGAATGGACCTTTCAGACAGTTGACTCATCCATGCAAGAGAATGGGTCATTAGACAGTCGACCCATTCAAAATGTAAAATAAGCATGAGAAATAATATGTCAAGCATGAAAGACAAATGAAAGTACTCGAATCTAAATATTATAATGAAGGAAAGCTTGAAGGTTGAATCCTCACTTTCCAAGTTACGTTGGGATCTAATGTTGAAAAGACATAAATCAAGCTTTAGATTGGATCCTTCCAAGTTGTGTTACGATCTAATGTTGAAAACATGCAAATCAAGCTTCAGATTGGATCATAACAAGAATTCCCAACATTAGACAATTAGATAATTCAAGATTTGTTTAAACTAGATTTGAACATTAAACTAGATCATATAAGATGGAACCTAATGGGATGATTTGGGAAAACCTAATTTCCTAAATTAAATCAGAAGATAAATGTCTATTACACTAAATTACTGTCTAGTTGCAACTCAATAGGAGATTAGAGATATCCCGAACACGGTCCAATTCGGATTTGGACTAGATAAATCTAAACATAGTTCTTAGAATTTCCGTCCCATATCTAATTACAAAATTTAAAATAATTAATGTATATTAAAATCTAATTAAGTTCAAATAAAAACTATTTAAGGAAATGATTCACTTAGATGTTGGATTAAGTTGCCCTGTACACAACTAGGCACTAACTTAATTTAAATTGAGTCGGCCCCAACCCATGCTCCATCACTGAGTCAAGTAGATCTAATCAGTCTCCATACAAAACTCGGGGGGAATTGCTCGAGTTAACCCAACAGACTCTCGGCAACCATCAATCCTCGACTCTTTCCTCTTCCTTCCTTCTTCTCTTTCTTCTTCATGTTCTTTCCTCTTCTTCTTCTTTTCTAGCAACTAAACTAGAGCCAACACGGCACTGGACTCCACTTGACTGAGTCAACTTAGTTCGAGTCAACTCGGTGCAGCAACGCCGATCTTCTTTCTTCCTCTCTCATAATCTCTTTCTTCTAATCTCTCTCTCTCTCTGTGTCACATTTCTCTCCTTTTCCTTTCTTCTGAAATATTCAACATTGAAATTGGACTCAATCCAAACTCTCCCAGATGTGCTTGAACATGCTAGCCACTTGGTGCGGAGTGGCGTAAGACACGGATGAGTCAACTTAACTCAAGAATCCATCTCCTCCTCTCATTCCCTAATCTTATGTTTCTATTCTTGCTCTTTCTCCACTCCTCTTTCCTCTCTAACAACATCATTGGACAACCCAGATTGCAAATCGGGCTCAAATCGGTCCGACTGGACTGAGTTAGCTCGATAGAGACCAATTTCTCTCTCCTTCGACTCCCTCCTATTTATTGATTTGCTGCACAGATTCTCCACCCGTGGGAGAGTATTATGTAGAATGCTGAGCTTCCTCCACAACTACATGAATGCCTTCAAAAACTGACTCATCGTCGAGTAGACTTGTGATAAATGATTTATGTAGGAAGCCGTTTGAACGTCGTCTACTTATAGACTCACGGATCTGACCTTTAGTTGGATTTCACTACTCAGATGATGATCATATAGGCCAACCATTGATGGTTTCATATCTAAAATTTATGGCTTCGTAAGCACTTGCGGTGGTGCATGTTCAACGGGAAGATGACCAGCTCACATAACAACTTTTGAATAGTGGCGCTTCTCTTCAATTCGGTCTTCATGGATGATCCAAATGGACTTTATGAAGCTTCCAAATAAATGTTTCTGAAGCATGTAAGACATGTACCAAGTGGTGTCGAGTTTTCAAAGAAACGATGGATTTCTAGGGTTTTTGTAAAAGATGAGAGGAAATCCAATTACAACTCAAATCTTTCAACTTATAGAAATGCTCTAAGTCTTTCAAGCCCATTGGATGAAGAATGAAATGTCTGGATTCAACGTAGGGCTTTCCATTCTCAAGCGTTCTCTACCGATAGATTTAGTTTATTTTATTATTATTATTATTTCTAACAACTAGTGATCAGCGTTAACGAAGATAAAGGGTTGGGATTTCTTTAATGGACAGTTGGATAGAGAGAAATGTTCTCATGGATTGCTAGGGAAGTAGAAAGAATAGGATTTCTATTTTTGAAAAAATGGCTGCACGCATTTCCATTTGTGCCAAAGATCGTGCATACGCATGTGCATGCCAACGCACAAAACTAATGGGGTTTTAGTTAAACCTTCACTGCGCACGCAATGAACGGATCAGATCACTCCTCTGACTCTAACTAGTGGGCCACCTGATCGAACATATGAACAACGTTTGTTTTAAACGTCGTCGGGCGGAAAGAGAGGAGAGAGAGAGAGAGAGAGAGAGAGAGAGAGAGAGAGAGAAAGAGAGAGAGAGAGAGAGAGCTCTCCCTTTTTAGGAGTGCATGGGTCAGCTCCTGGTTTGACCCACTACTGGGTTTGGTGCACTAACCCTTGTGCATGCCCACAGTGGATGTGGGGCCCGAGGTGATGTGTGGAGAGATCCACTCCATTTATATGATTCAATGGGACATGGTAACACCCAAGTATGGAAGATAAGAGGTGTTACATACTAACCAAACAAACCAAGCTTATCTTTTAATTATCCCTTCAGTTATCAAGCATTTACATTCTTTAGTGTAATCTTTTACCTTAATTAGTCATTTAGATTCTTTAATGTAATCAACTATTTATACTCTTTAGTGTAATCCTAGTAGTATTCAAGTAGCTCTTAAACTTTAGCTGTAATATGAGTCTATGCTTATATACTAGATTCAGTTTAAGTATCAAATAGGGTTCTCCATCTAGTAAGATGTTTTATAGCTGTTCTCCATCACAGACCGTAAGAATTTATTTTTTTAAAATTCTTTTATCTGTATCAAAAAGTACTTTCATACGGAAAGCAAAGGCTCAACCCATTTTCATAGAACGAACCCTACCTTTGACCATCGCCTAATCATTATTTAAAACACTGTGCAAGTGATTGAATAGACAATTGATCTGATTCGATCTTGGTTAAACACTACTTATCTACATATCTTAGTGCTTGGGATCTTAGTTGTTCGGTTTGAATTGAGAGACACATTCAATTCATGTATCCCTGCATTTATCACGTGACCGAATCTATAAATCCAACTACAACACAAGTTAAATTAAGTAGTTAAAACGATGCATCTTAACTTGGATGTATCATGAATAGAGTTGTACATGAGTCGAGCTTAGCACAACTTGGCCAGTAACTAACCCCAGCTTGAACTCAGATAAACTCGATCCTCGAGCCTAACTAGCCAGCTTAGTTCGGTTCAGTTCGATCAGCAGCTCAAGCCAATTCAAGCTGAGTTCGAGCATGTGTGAAATTTTCTCAAACACATAGAATGCATCTTTAATTTCTCATAGAATACAAAATATTAATAATACTTTATAGGTATTTCATAAAATACTCAGCGAGCAACAACAAAATTAAGATATGATGACATTATTATAATGTGAAGTTTTTTTTTTTTCCTATAATGATTTAATTCATATCCATTCCTTCCTCGCCACTAATTGATCCTGCGAAGAATGTATGCGCCCGAAATAACACTTCATTGAGTCATTTCATCAAACACTTGGCGAGCAGTATCAATATCAAAATAACCGAGTCATTGAGCCGATTCGATTCAATTTGATTCGAGTTGAGGTTCAATTTGAATCAAGATGAGCTCGAGCAAGCTCGAACTCAGCTCAAAATTTTTTTGAGCTCTGAAAACCAGTTCAACTCAGTTTGAATCCAATTAGGAGCCCAGGAAAGTCGAGTCGAGTTGAGCTGACATGAGCTAACTTGACTCGTGTACAACTCTAATTCATGAACCAAAACTTTGTTTATTTATTTGGTTACTTAAACATTGGATTAGTGGACATTTATTGGACGGTTAAAATAAATAGTATCTGGTAAACCTGCTACAACAAACATATGCTCCCGAATCAGAGGCCAAGTGTTTTTGTCACGACCCAAAATCCAGGTACAGAGTGTGAACTCTTAAACCCGAGTTTCAGTTCGTAACTCATACAAAAAGTATATTAACTTAATTCCTTAATCATTTTAATCAGAGGTGATAATTACATTCAGTCTAAATTCCACCCCAATTCCAATCACACATATATAATACTTAGCATCAATCAACTAGGCATATATAAATTTTGACGACCCTTAAAATAATATATATCTTAAAAATTATTCATTTATTATATCATCATATTATAAATATGTTTATTCCATAATAACTTTGTTTGAATGTGATAAATCTAAACAATTTCTTAAAATCTCAAAATCAATACCAATATGCATTATACGCTAATCAAACTATTCTATCAAATAAATAACAGAATCAGAAATGGTCTAATGCCGCCACTTCATCTTTATATAAGTATGGCTATGTTTCATATGGGTCGTGTTCAGGTGCAGTGGATCCTTCCGGTTCTTGCGCCACATAATCTGCTAATGGCTCCTCTGTATGGTTTTTCCATCAATAAAAAAGGTAAGTTGGCTAGACTTAGGCCCCGTTTGTTAAATCTGAATTCTAAAGCCCGAATCTGGAATCTGAATCCGAAATCTAAAATCTGAAGGCTGAATCTGAAATCTGAAGTCAAAAAACTTGTTTGGTAACTATGGTTGAAGTCTGAAAATTAAGTACTGAATTTGAAACAATCTGTTTGTTAATAAACATGTAAAATGTCTGAAATATGTTAATTTGACACATTTGCCCCTATCTCATGTTTGGAAATGCTTTACTTTATAAAGAAATTATTTTTTAGTAAATGAAAATAAAATTATTCTATTTAATTCAAATAAATTATTTTTTATTAGTACTACACCAGATGATTTCCTGCCAACTTTGATCTCTTTAAAACTGTTTGTACAACTCAAAGCTCGATGAGCCCCATATAGGCTTCCAATGCAGGAACTTCCTGTGAAAGGCAAATCCGTGTCCATGTGCTGGTGTACCACACGAAAACGAATTGGTTACTCCCACTGCCACCAACAGCTGATGGTCGGTGCTCTGTGTACCCACCATGATGTATGTGTTTCATTCATGTTGTCCATATGTTTTTACAGATCATTTTATTATGAGACCAAAAACGAGGTATATCCCAATCTCAAGTGGACCACATTATAGGAAACAGTGTTGAATGAGCTGTCCATTGAAAACCTTTTGGGGCCATAAAAGTTTTGGATCATGCTGATTTTTTTTTTTTTTTTTATTTCACTTCATCTAGGCATGTATGGCCTAATCAACACATTGGATGTCAAATAAACAATACGGTGGGCCTAGGAGGATTTTAATGGTGGATATTCATTCACTATTATTTTCCTGTGGTGTGGTCAACCTTAGATTTATATCCCTCTTATTTTTGGAATAGAGACATAAAATAATATGTAAAAATGGATGAATAGAATGGATGAAACACATACATTATGGGGCCACAAAGCACTGACCACCACAAAGCACTGACCACCACCCACCGGACTAGTGGCAGGGGGAGTATCCAACATGTATATATGTGTCGTGCGAAGAGCAGCAGACACAGATTTCCTGCTAAAGCCTTTGCAGGGAACTTAGGTGGTACCCACCATAATGTTTGTCAGGAATCCACTTCGTTCATCCGTTTTGTGAGCTAATTTTAAGAGATTAGACCAAACTTGAACAAGATCCAAGACTCAAGTGGGCTGTAGTAAAGGAAAAGGTATTTAGGGAAATTCTTACCATTGAAACCTCCCTGATTTGACAGTGATGTTTACATGCCATCTATACCGTTAATAACGTCATTCCTATTGGAATGAACTAAAAACACAAATATTAGCATGATTCAAAACCACAAATAACATGGGGCAATAATTCTCACCGATAAAACATCGTGGGCCATAATAACGTTTATTTTCCATCCAATCTGTTCATAAGGTCACACCGACTTGGATTAAGAGGAAAAAAATATCATGATTTCAATGGTTGATGTTCAATACCCTACTTTGCAGTGTGGTCCACTTAATCTTTGGATCTTTCTTATTTTTTGGCCCATGGCTTATGACAAGCTTGCCGAATGGATGGACAGTTTGGATATAATACATACGTCGTGATGGGTCCTACATAACGTGGTGACGTCAAGCACCAGCCATGTCGGTGATCTGCGGTACACCAGGCGATCCACTTCTAGATAAAATTCGGATATGGAATGACTACTCCCTTTGCCACTAGCCCGATGGCTGATGGTCGGTGCTCTGTGGGCCCCATCATGATGTCTATGTTTCATCCATTCTGTTCATATATTTTTACAGATTATTTTATGGCTTGCTTCCCAAAATGAGAAGGATATAAATCTCAGGTGGACCACACCATAGGAAAACAATAGCAATTGTATATCCACCATTAAAATCCTCCTAAGGCCCACTGTAGTGTTTATTTGACATCCAATCTGTTGATTAGGTCATACAGACCTAGATGAAGGGAAAAAATAAATATCAGCTTGATCCAATACTGTTATGGCCTCCAAAATTTTTTTTAATGATGACGTTAATTCAACACTGTTTTGTGTAATGTGGTCCACTTGAGATTGGGATATAACTAATCTTTGGTCTCATAACTTAAAATAATTTAGAAAAATAGATGGACGGCATGGATAAATCACAGAGCACTGACCACCAGTAGGGGAGTAGCCAATCCGTTTCCATAAAATTCATATGTGCCCTCGTTGGGACGCGGGTTTCCTGCTGAAGCCTTTCTTGTGAAGTTCGTGCGCAAAGATGCAGGGTGGGCCCATGGTGATGTTTGTGACAAATCCACCCTGTCCATCATTTTTTCCAAGCTTGTTTTAGGAAATTCGAAAAACTACTAGAAGTATTCAAAACTGAATGGAAATAGTGGAAATTTTGTGAGCACCGTTGAAACATTTTTATAGCCATAAAATCTTGTGTTAGGCTAAAAATTCTATGTTTTCACTTAATCCCAATGGGAATGACCTTATAAACGGTTTAGATGGTAAATAAACATCATGATGGGACCCACAAAACTTGCTAACGTCAATACACCAGCCAATCCGCTTCCCAATCTATCTCAGGCTCCCAGAGCCCATCCATTTCGAACGCGGATCGTGTCCTACCCCCGCCCGGACGGTCCGGGCAGAGATTTGTAGGGCCCACCATGATGTAAGTGTTTTATCTAAGCCATTCATTATTTTTCTTATATTATTTTAATATATGATATGAAAGATGAAGCAGGTCCACAGCTTCAGTGAGCCACACCAAAGGATGCTGCAGTGATAATGACATCCATCGTTGAAACCTTTCTAAGGGCCACTGTGATGTTTTTTTACCATCCAGCTTCATTAGGTCATGTAGACGTGGATGAAGTGAAAATACAAATATCAGCTTGATTTGAAACTTCTCCAGCTCTCAAGAAGTTTTTAACAGGGGACGTTCAATCCCCACCTTGTGGTCCAATTAATCATTGGATTTGCTTCTTTTATTGGCCCACATCTTAAATTATCTTTACAAGTTGATGGATAGTGTGGATCAAACACATAAATCATGGTGGGGCATAAAGAAGTATCACAGATTAAAGGTTGATTTTGTATTGCGTAAACAATTTAAAAGAAAAAATTGTCGTAGTAACTTGAAAATGGGTACTTTTGAAAACAAAAATTTTTATTTAATGAAAAATCACGGAGCACATTCCGCGTTCACCATTAAGGCAGACTCCTATCACGGAAAGAATTCAGTGAAAAACCACTTAGCGCTTTTTGTCTTCCGCCTTAGCAACGCATTAACAAACACCACTAAACACAAATTTTTTTTCCAATTCCACGTTAAGTGTAAAAATTCAGCGTTAGCAAACACGGCCTTAGTGAATTAACCCAGCATAGTTCATAATCATACCAATTAAAATAATAAAGCACTAAATGTAACCATGTACACACAATAATATAGATGCAAATGGTGTATGAGTGCATCAGATGAGCTGATTGTCTATCTGCTTGGGTTGGAGGTCGTCAACCCGCATTCACTCGTTAGGTAGGCTTCCACCTTTTGGTAGGCTTGGACATATACCGCATCTGGTAATGCTCTACCAGGATCGATATTTCTTCCAGGGGGCTTGTAGGATAGACCATGCATTATTCAAATGTAATGAATGATAGATGATGCATGAACGTATAATTTTCGTAACTGCCATATATACTTGTCTTAAAAAAAATAAATTTAATGTACAATTATAATTTCATGTAATTTGGCACAGATTAATATATAATTTACCGCATCATAAAATATTACAACAAAACACTTAAATCAGTACATCAATCAATCAAACCATCACAAATAATTTATTTTAATTTCAATGAATCATGAGACACGTTGTGTTACTCACCTGAGTCTAGTAGTATAGACTCGCAAGATAATTAGGTTGGTTTGAATTCCAATGTTTTATCAATTATATCAACGATATTATTATTCATCTAATTTTTTTACATGGTGGGCCCCACCTTTGATTAACATTCAAGGTGACTAAATCCTAAATGATCAAATAATTAAAATTTCTATTTTAATTTTTTTATCTTTTATTTTCTTTTATTTTCTTTTAAAGATTATAAAATTGAATGAAAATTGCTTAATTGGGGTGGCCCATTGGAAGATTAGACCATTCAGATTCTTGAGCTCTTATCATGTTTTGCCTCTACACATTATATGAATGGTGTGGATCTAACTATACATACACCAATGACCTATCTCGACCTTCTACGCCAAGTGATACTAGCACCTGCACAAAAATCTAAGATTCCCTTATTAAACACTTCTAGATATGACTAATGAGGCTCATCCGATAGTTAGATTGATCTGAAAAGTAGGTCCCTTGTATATTTTGGCCTTAAGGATCATATGATCCGTATAGATTTAATCTAATTTGATCAGATGCACACCAATCACAATTATAGAGTTTTAGACTTCCATCACCTTTACATCGTATCTATCCATAATTTAATGCAATGAACGTGTGGCCAATCTATACCTTTAATTGCATAGATCGAATCAAATTATCTTAAATGTATAAAAATACTAAAAGAAGGACGATATACATACTTGATCTAAGCTATCCAAAATTATCTTTCTCCCTTTCTTTGTTATCGCAGGTAGCCTTTTTGTTAATATCTAATTTGGATGGGTTAGGAGTATATATAAGATAGATGGAAAATAAGAGATTAGATAGAGATAAAATAAATATAAAATAAAGATAAGATAATTTTTTTTAAAATATTATTATTATTAAATTTTCATGGTGGTTAAAGTTTTCAACCAATCTCACTTTTAGGATTTTGATTCAGAGACAGTGGGTGTCACAATTTAGTTGGTTTAAGTTGAGGTGATATTGATGCGTGTATAATTTTTGAGTGCCTGAGTATCAAGTGTCATGGTTTGTCAGTGTAACACCCTGGTTCTCAAAACCCGAGGACGATCGCTCGAGTATGAGAACCCGAGTACTACGCTATGAAGTGACAACTTTACATATAATCAATAGAAAATTTTATGACGTAAAGCAAGACAACTATTGCATAATTTGAAAAGATCATAAGTAACAATAAAGCAGTTTAATACGAGTAAGTGATAACAAAATGAAATCCCTCAACAGGGGATTTTTATTACAATTCAAGTAAAACGTAAAGTATGAAACATGAAAATATGCCAATCCAAAAATATCAATTAAGCTCCAACGATTCAACTACATTCACATAAAGTACTTCCTCACCAAACTCTACCTTAGCCGCCCCTGAGATCCCGTCATAGGGATTTCTACCTGTCATCAAACGTGCGTCTATTTGGTGCAACCGCACAATTGGGTGAGCCAAAACTCAGTGAAAATTTTTCGCAAGGATTCATGCATACCATGTCATTCTAAAACAGTTTAAACCAAACATAATCAATCATAACGAGAATAATGAGAATTTAATATAAATGTATGGATGTATGAATGTATGCTCAAGTCACAGATTTGGGGATGCACATCCAACTGTCAAAATAAAGGGTTGCCCAAGGAGAGCTAATTATCCGAAAAAATATTCAAAGATACGCTCAAGGAGAACTAGCCACCTGGAAAAAACTATGCAGGTGAGTACACCCAAGGATATCTCTTGAAAAAATACACGGGATACTCCAAAGGAGAGTCTAATCCCGAAAAAAGCCTCATGTAAAGAAAGTGCGACCAAAGTGTCACAAATGCACATGCTCTGGGAGTTTAACTGAAGTAACAGGACTTACCGCAAATTAAACAGAGTGTGACTTACATTGAGCACTCAGAAAAGCTCATGTGTTATGCGTGGATGTCATGCACCATGATACTCATATATACTCTATATGATTAACAAGGTTACTTTCATAGACGTTGTCAAAGATCACAAGAAATTAAACATACAAGCATGATTTCAATGATAGATTCATTTACATTTTTCTAGGTCCAAATGAGGGCCCATAAACTTTACATTTCAAGCATACTAAATTAGTGACAGATTTATTTTACTTCATAAGAAAGGTGATGTTCCACACCTACCATTTGTGTACAACTTGTGAGATAAAAGGAATGGAAACATCATATGATTCTTTTCTACTACAATAAAGCTATGTCCAAAATTGGGCAATTGCTAGGATAGTATAGAGAATGCAAAACTAAACCAAATTACATAATTATGAATTGTAGGGCTAGAGTAGTAGAAGTTAATATAATATACCACATTCATCAATTCCAAATAGAAATCTAAAGTACTAAGTTACCATTTGTAACATTCTAATACTATATTAGGTTCAATTTATAATTAATCTAATATATACAAGGGGTTAGTGGAGCAACTCACCATTAAAATAGAAGCAATATATCTAACCTCTTAGTGCATCTAATAGAAGTACACATGTATATAAGCAATTTCAAATGACGCATAATAAGCATAATACAATTCTTATAAGATGGAATAAAGCAATAAGATTCAAGACAATCGTACATGATTATCGACATCAATTCAAGATTTAAGAAAGCAACATTAAGATTTTCACAATTATATGGTCTTCATACTTTTAAGCTTAAGCTATTTTAGAATTCAATAAAATGATGAAGCTATGTGGGATATCCCTCACCTTGGGTGGGTAATTTCCTTGATCTGGAATGTTCTTATGAGATGAGTGAAGGATCCTAAAATCCAAGTAAGCACAAGTTTAGACTTTAAATTCCAAATTACCTATATCCTAATATTTATGTAAATCTCAACTTCTACTAACTTGTTGGGATTTATTGAAGGAAGAAATGTCTTCCAAGGTGGACAGTTGCTGGTTATACCTAGATGGAATGTTACAAGACACCAGTGAGTCACGACCGAGTCAACCCATTACTGGGTATTGGGTCGACTCAGTTGTAATATTGGTCAAGTCAATGATTGATTTTAGCTTAAGATAGGGAGTTTAGCTACTACCTTCTATCACTAATGAGATTTCAGCTCGAGCACACCTTTTTCAACTGCTGACTGAGTTGTTAAAACCTGGCCTTTCAAACAGGCACTGAGTCAGCTCGTTAACAGGCTGTTTGAAGTGAAAATTTGTTGGGACAGTTTGGATGCTATACCTGAAATGGTCTTGACTGCTGGTGTAGATGGATAAGAAGAGTTGTTACTCGATTTGGGCTTTGAATAGATCACGAGACTCAGTTCGAGTTGTCGAATCCACACAGGAATTCCAGTTGGGAATTTCAAATAACTAGATGTGGTGTTGAAGACATGACTGAGATTGGTTTGAGAGATCAACTAATCTCCACCGTTGATCCAGTCAGGATTTTATCCTGAAACACGGTTCCGAGTCACACTAACTCGTGCTTGAGTTTGGAAGTGACTGTGAATACAGTCAGCCGGATGAGTGCAAATTAAACGCGGTTACCACGTCTGAGGCTATTTTTGGAGGTTGGAAGAGTCGGGACTAGATGCAGCGTGCTCTGCTCCGGGCTTGTCGAAATGTAGAACTGCGTTTCCCTAACTCGATCCCAGGCATTATCTTAGGTTGAATTGGACCTGGACTGGGGCTGATGGAACTCACACTAGCCGCAACTCTCTCTCTCTCTCTCTCTCTCTCTCTCTCTCTCTCTCTCTCTCTCTTTCTTCTTCTTCTCTCAATCTCTTCTTCCTACTCTCTCTCGCTCTCACACTGCAAGAAGATGAGTCGAGCCTGCCCTTGACTCACTTTGGGCCAAGCCGAGTTGCTACAGAGGCCTGCAACTCGCTCGGCAGCGCTCTCTTTCTCTCTTTCTATTTCTTTCCTTATCTTTCCTTGAAAATTGCCTTAAAATCTAGCTACGTATAGCTGTGTCTATTTCTAGGGCCTTCTACAGCTAATCCCAGGGATTAATGTGTTGTTAACGTAAAGTGCCAAGAAAACTCTTCGTCAGGATCCCTCCATTCTACCGATCATGTGCATGGGCCCACAGATTCATCCCTAATGGACATTAGATAGGGTGGGCCATATGATGAACGACTTGGATGTGTGAAAGGGTTAGATTTATAGAATGTGGGTCAACCGGCCAGATTGGAGAAGATGACTGGCTGATAATGGTGTTTTTGCATGGGACAGTTGATTCAATGATCTGGAATGTTTAGATGGTGTCCATCAGGCTTGTGGGTTCCATTCGACGGTGGGTATAGACGACGTTGATGATAACTGTCTTGAAGTGGCATCGGTACGAGTCGTAGCCATGACTCGTCAATATCTCGCCCTTCTTTACGAGATTTTCGAGCAGCCCTAGATCAGACGCTCAAGATTTCTCGGAGGAAGCTTCTAAAAGGCTGAGAAACAGCTAAGATTCTTAATTTCTAAAATAGGAAAGATTCCCTTTACGTTTTGTCGGGTAGAGAGTTGTTTCTGGAAGTAGGCGGCGTGACGGGCTCTCTTGCATGCGCGGGTGGTGACCGGCTAATCTGGATGGCTGGATTTTCCAGTGCATTTACCTGACGTGAATTATCCTCTACGTTAACATTGCGTGGTGCAACGATGTGATCATCAACAGCTTGCGGTCATCAGCGTGCTCAACGACCATACATCTAATCGTAGTCTTGGTCGGTGGGGCTTGTGGTATCGGTTTGAAGGTTTGGATCCTAAGATGGAACTTGATGGTGGGCCACCATCAGCAACAGATACACGGTCTCGTTTGAATTCGAGACGGTCAGGAATTCGTGGAGGAAAATCTGAATTTTCAAGATTTATTAGGTCAAACTCTGTTTGACCCGATTTTTGTTCCCATGCACAACCGGCCCACATGATTCAGTGCACGTGCATGATTGAAAGTGGGTCCCACCAATCCTTTGAGAAGATCTGAGCCATCAGATTTCTTAAAGGTCTGTTTAAATAAATTTTGACTGTGGATTTATGATATTAGGTGGTCGATCAAATTGTTGTAACGTATAGGGAGTTTAGTTATTTTAAATTTCTATTTAAAAATTAGGGTCAAAGCATGAGTTGCTACAGGGACTACTCACTATGAGTCACTTAGCTACAAACCCTGATATTGGGGTTACTTTACATTAAAGCGGGCCACTTCAAGCGAACGTCAAATTCCTAATTTTTGACATTTGGATGGTTCAAGTAGTTCAACGGTTGGATCTCTTAATTTAAGGATGGAGATTTCTACCAACGGTCTAAGGGTCCTAGGGTTCATCTGGATGAAGATTCATGGTTGGATTAGTGATCTGATGGTCTAAGTGTGATGAACAGGTGGAGGGCTTTCAAGTTGGATTCTAATGAACGGTGGATCTGTGATCTACGACTCAGATTTGATACTTAAGGTCCACTTTCAAGAGAATGTGATTGTTCCTCTCAAGGATCAATAGTTGGAATGAGTGGATTTTGAATTATCAATTGTTTGTGAATATCATAGGTTGGGTGTGTACGTTCACACAAGTTTGCTATCTTGGACTACAATGGTAACATCCTGAGTACTGAAAAGTACAGGGTGTTACAATCAGAGTCTCAGGTAAGGACATGGATTGGATGAAGGGAAAACATAATTATCAACTTAATCCAGAACTTCTAAGGCTCCCAAGAAGTTTTTAATGGTGGACTCTCAATCCCTAATGTTTAGTGCACTTGAGGATTGGATTTGTCTCATCTTTTGACTTATACACCCCTAAAATGATATAAAAAGGGTGAATGGACTGTGGATAAAACCCATACATCATGCTGAGCTTGGACAAGTGGTAGTAGCATCCTATCCAATGAAATTGGATCGTGTACTGAGTTAGTCAGTGCCCTTTTATCATACTGAGTAAACTCAGTTGGGCCCCCCTTGAATGTATGTGGTCTATGCACACAGTCCACTCATTTTTCAATCTAATTTAAGGGGTTGATCCCAAAGAAGTATATCCAAAGATCAAGTAGATCATACCACTGGAAACAGTGGGGATAATGATTTCCACAGTTGAAACCTTTCTAGGCCTTGCAGTGATTTTATTTTTCATCTAACCTGTTCATAAGATCATAAAGACATGGATGAAGGGAAAACACAAATATAATCTGATCCAAAACTTCCGTGGCCTCGAAGAATTTTTCAACGGTAGACATTTAATTCAACTGTTTCCTTGTGGTGTGGTCCATACCAGCATTAGATATGCCTCATTTTTAGTCTTAAAGTCCTAAAATTATTTAGTAAAATGGATGGACCGAGCAGATAAAATACATAAATCATGATGGACCTCGCAAAGTTTACTCAGTACGCTAAAGAGGCGTTTGGTGCATGGTATTAGATTGGATTATGTGTAAGGCTGTACATCGAGCCGAGTCGAGTCGAGGTGGGCCAAGCTTGGCTTGACTCATCCATGCTATACTCAAGTTCGAGCTCGCCCTCGAGCTTAACATTGAAGCTTGGCTTGTTTGCCAAAGCTTTCGAGTTAAGTTCGAGTCAAGCTGGTGGATCGAGTTGAGTTGAGTTTATCTCAAGTCGAGTTGAGTTTACCTTGGTTGGGTAAGGGAAAGAAAAAGAGGGAATGAGGACAGGTAGGGTTGGGCAAGGTTTTTTAGTAAAAACTTTTAAGTTTTAACTTCTTTTTTTAAACTTATATATATATATATATATATATATATATATATATATATATATATATATATATATATATATATATATATATATTATATTTAATATTAATATAATATATATAATATATATTATTAAAATATATTACTCGAGCCAAGTCAAGCTCGAGCTTCAAGTCGAGACGAGTTCGAGTCGAATCGAGTTGAAATGGTCGAACTTGGCTTGAACTCAGCTCGAGCTTTAGTAAACAAGCTCGACTCGCCTTAAGTCGGCCTTTCAAGCCGAGTCAATCCGAGCTAAGTCGAGTCGAGTCAAGTGAGCTTTTCGAGCTAGCTTGACTTGTGTACATCCCTAATTATGTGGGATGCAATTGCAATTTTTTTATTTTTTTATTCTTATTTATTTTTTTTATTTTTTATTTTTACTACACATGCACACACCCCCACACACTCACGCTAGTGGAATTTCACCACCTATGGGTGCTCGAACCCTTGACCAGGTGTTAAAACTCCTGAAAGTCTACCACCGGAGCAAGAGCAAGGACTCATGCAATTGGTCCCGTGCCAATTCCACTCAATGTTTGGGAAGAATGGGAAAGCATGGAATTAAATTAGATGGAATTGCATTATTGGATCCCGTGCCAGTTCCACTCAATATTAGCAGGTTGGGTAGGTCCCACCATGATGTGTGGACTATATCCACACCTAAAATAGCAGTGAGTTACTACGCAATCCCCTTCCGTATCGAATCTGCGTCCATGTAACTTTCCCGGAAACGGATTGGCTACTGACCCTGCCACTAGCCAATGGCCCGTGGTGGGTGCTCTGTGGGCCCCACCATGATGTATGTGTTTCATCCATGCCGGCCACCCCTTCTTCCATGCCATTTTATTATATGAGCTAAAAAATGAAGTTGATCCAAATCTCAAGTGGACTGCACAGTGTTGATTGAACGCCCACCATTCAAAACTTCTTGGGGCCACAATTTTTTGGGATCAAGCTGATATATATTTTTTCCCTTCATCCAAGTTCTAATGACCTAATCAATAGGTTAAATGTCAAATAACCATTACAGTGGGCCCTAAGAGTTTTTTAATGGTGCACATTCAATCGCTACTGTTTTCTCATGGTGTGGTCCACCTGAGATTTAGTTCTATCTAATTTTTTGGTTCAAGCCCTAAAATTATCTTTAAAAATGGATGGACAGCGTGAATAAAACACAAACATCATAGTGGGGTCCGACCTCTGTCTGCACGGCTGATGGCAGCGTAACCGCGTCCAACCTCTCCTTTCGTTTGCTAACTGGTAGGTATTCCTGCAATGCCTAACACTAACATACGTACGGGTTGAAAGAGGGAGGCGCGGATTGAGTGAGGCCCCTGATGGGGGCACCTCCATGTATTTGTTGTATATCGACTCTGTTCATCAGTTTTTTTGGTTGCTAATTTTAGGGTAAGATCCTAGTATGAGGTAGGTTAAAACTTCAGGAGGAAAAGAGTGGTTGCTTAACGCCCACCGTTAAAAACTTCTTAAGGCCCAATGTAAATTTTATTTGCTATCCAATCTATTGATAAGGTCATGAAACCGTAGATGAAAGGAAAACATAAACAAAATGATGATACAAAACTTATGTGGCCCAAGAAATTTTTAATTGTGTGAATTCAATCCTTTGTGATCCACCTGAGATTCGTATCAGCTTCATTTTTTGGAACCATTCCTTAGAATGCCTGGAAAAACAAATGGACGGTGTGGATATACAAGTACATAGATCGCGGTGGTCTCACCACGGTCAGGGTCTCGCCACCAAACGATTGCTCCTGCGGCTCCTACCTCACCGAACCCCCGCCCGAGGGGGAACTTGATTCTCAGACCGAATGGTAGACGGGAGAGGATTGGCTGGTGTACCAGACACATTATCAACTGATGTGTTGATGTCAGCGAGTTTTGTGAGCCCCGCATTTGTTATATTTAAATCATTCATTCAAAATGAAAGTTGAGCCGAAAAATAAAATATATTTAAAGATCAAGTGGACCACACTGTAAAATATAGTGGGGGATTGAACATCTACCACTGAAATCTTTTTTGGGTGACATAAGCTTTGGATCAATATAATATTCATTTTTCTTATTTATCCCGTCCTCTGAGACCTTATGAAAAGATGGGATGGAAAGTAACGTTGTGGTGGGCTTATTCGTGAAAATCATTATCCTGCGTGGTGTGGTACATTTGAGCTTTGGATATGATTCATTTTTTTAGATCACGCTCTAGCATGATTTTAAAAAATGGATGAACCGTGTGGATATAATAAATACATAATTTTGGGGCCATGTAACTTTGTCTCCTCTCCTTTGCACCGTTGGAGGAGCGTCAGCGCCAGTCTTCGCATGACACGTACCCACATCTCGTTGGTGTGTTACACCAGCTAATCCGCTTACGTAGACGTGGCACATGTTAACTGGGGCGCAGATTAGGCACCACCCCGCTTCTTTGGGGCTCCGGACAGGCATAGGCTCTGAGGGCAACTGAGGGGCCACCGTGATTTATGAGTTTTATCCATACCGTTCATCCATATTTTCATATCATTCTAAATTATGAAACTAAAAATGGAGAATTTCCAACCCTTAAATGGATCACACAGTGGGAATTAAATTCTTACCGTTGAAAATTTCTTAAAGACCATGGAAGCTTTGGATCCATACTATATTTGTTTTTTCATTTCATCCAACTGTATATGACCATATCAACAGGTTGGATGGAAAATAATTGATAGTGGACCCTAAGAAGGTTTCAATGGTGGGCGTCTTCAGTGCCACTGCTTCCTGTGGTGTGGTCCACAGAAGTCTTAGGTATGCCTTATGTTTGGTCCAACAATATAAAATGATATGAAAATATTAATAGACGGTGCGGATAAAACTCGAAAATCACAGTAGCCCTCAGTCTCCCGAGCTCAGAACAGACGGGGGTAGTACCTAATCCGCGCCCTGTTAACTGAACGTTAAGCAGAAGCGGGGAAACGGATTGGCTACTCCCGCCCCACCATGATGTATGTATTTCATCCATTCCGTTCATACATTTTTACAGATCATTTTTCATATTTGATACCGGAAATTAGAGGGATATAAATCTCAGTTGGACCACACCACATGAAAACAATAGTGATTGGATATCCACCATTAAAATCCTCCTAAGGCCCATTATACTGTTTATTTAACATCCAATCTGTTTTTTTAGATCATACAGGCCCAGATGAGGAGAAAAAACAAAGATCAGCTTGATCCAAAACTTTTATAGCCCCCAAAATGTTTTTAATGGTCGACCCTCATTCAACACTGTTTCCTATAATGTGCTTCACTTGAGATTTGGATATACCTCATTTTTTGGATTCACAATGTAAAATGATCTCTAAAATTAGATGGATGGCGTGGATGAAACACATACATCATGATGGGGCCCACATAGCAGCAACCATCAGCCATTGGCTGGTGTCAGGGGGAGTAGCCAATCCGTTTCCCATAAGCGGATTCCGTACTGAGTAACTCAGGACGCTAAGCGTACCGAGTAAACTCTGTGGGGTCCACCGTGATTTACATATTTTATCTACTCAGTCCGTCCATTTTAATAGATAATTTGATGGCTTGATCCCAAAAATGAAATATATCCAAATCTCAAGTGGACCTCACTACGGGTAACAGTGAATTGAAATTCTACCGTTGAAAATTTCTTAGGCCCCACAGAATTTTTGGATCAAGCTGATATTTGTGTTTTTCCTTCATCCATGTCTTTGTGATCTTATGAACAGGTTGGATGACAAATAAACATCATTGTGGGCCCTAGCAAGGTTTCAAAGGTGGAAGTCATTATTCTCACTGCTTCCTTTGGTGTGGTCCACTTGAGATTTGGGCATACTTTTATCTTGGACTCAACCATTAACATGATCTGTAAAAACGGATGGACGGCATGGATAACCCACATACATTCATAGTAGGCCCAACTGAGTTTACTCAGTACAATAAAATCCTATTTCACGTTAAGCGGACCAAAGCAACCACTGTAGATATTTTATTCTATCAAAATCAGATAGCTGGAATGATATTAATCTCATATTAATATACGTTTGTATGGTGAACCCGACCACCCATTATTTTCTCACATCAGCCATCCATTAACTGTCCACTAATAGGCTAGCTAGAAAATTATATCAGTGCAATTTTATTTTTATTTTTTAAAATATTGGACACATCTAAGTTGACCCCCACAATTTGGACGATTGCATTTGAATAATTAAATGCCACTTCTATAATTTTGTAATGCCTGCGTGTCAACAATTACACTGCCGGAGTAACAAAGCACTTAAAAAAAAAAATTATTTTTTAAAAAAAAGAAAAGAGAGAAGAATTTAAACTGCCGTAAAATCTCAGCCGTTCCTCACCAATCAGCTACATGAATTTAACCTCTCGTATCCAGTGATACGACTACTAATTTCGAGGGGAAAATGTCCAAAGCAGTTGGCGTTATATACAGTAGTAGAGAAGTTGAGATGAACTGGTGGTGTAGATACAACTACCATGACCTTATTGTTAGAAGGAAAAGATCTTCACCATTAGTTTATTTGCTTCTTTTCTTTCTTTAATTTTAATATTATTTATTTTTGGGGTTCGAAAGAAGTTTTCCCTATACCTAATATTTGGTTTCTAATAATGGATGGATTACAAAATTGACAGATCACAGAGAAGGACGTTGATAATTTAGAAGAGTATGGCCATCCATGCATGCGTTCACACAGCCACGACTGTACACATGACACATGGCATGCATGTACATCAAAACATGCAAATCGTGGGTCCCACTGGAGATGGGGCATATCATCAAAAAAAATTGATTGGACAATCCTAACCACATGAATGGGCATCAAGGGTTAGCTTAGGCTCAGCCAAAGCAGGGGCCAGGCCAAGCTGAGCTTTGAACAATATGCTTCTGTTATTAATTTTTACAAGTGGGGCTCATGGTTCCATCCTGGGTACCAATCGTAGTACTTTTATTGGTCAAAGCTGTCTACGCTCCACATGCATTTGCAAGAATGTGTGGGGATGTAATTGCAACTCATATTGGCGGTGAAGATGGGAAAGGAAGAAGAAACGAGAGAGAGAGAGAGAGAGAGAGAGTCACACCTGTAGGCTCTTTTGTTTATTAAAAGAGGGAAGTCCAATACATAGGCCCACATATGAATGTGGATAAATTAATTACTACTTTCTACTAACTTTATTTCAGTACTTTATGTCATGGATTCAACTCCAGGAACCTAAGAGGATGTTTTGTGACAACACTGTTGTACTATTCTCATTGAATAACAATAAAAGTTCGCATAGGTTAAAATATACGGACATAAAGTTTCTACCTGTGGAGTAGATTTGAAGCCTACTGTTTGTGGAACACATCATCATGGAAATGATAATAGCAATGGGAGTAGTCAAGTGTCATGATGTATTTTATCAGTGGGAGATTACAACATATATATATATATATATATATATATATATATATATATATATATATATATATATATATATATATATATACATTTTCATTGTGACCACACTCTAGTTTATACAGTTTAGTAAACAGGTTAGTTGACAATCATACTTTTGTCGTGCGTGCGTGTGTGTTTGTATATATATATATATATATATATATATATATATATATATATATATATATGAAGGAAAATGATTGAGATGAGTCTGAGGAAGATTAATATAATCAATTGTGCTTGGTCGATGAAGTCCTTTATAATATCATTAATGAGACGACTATCGCAAGTTTATGAGCAAAGATGGAAAACATCTATATGACGAAGTTGCTCACCTATCATCTGTATTTGTAGAGACAATTTTATTCCCCGAAGATGACAGAGGGTCGGATCTATCCAAACATATAAATGTTTTCAACAAGGTCATTTGCAAGTTGACAAGCGTGGATTTGAAGATCGGAAAAGAAGATAATGCCTTAATTTTTATTGACATGTCTCCCGAAGTCCTACGAGTATTTGGTTGACACTCTTTACTATGGTAGAGATACTTTGGACATTGGGATTTTTATCTCAACCTCTATGTTGAAGTAGTTGAGAAGGAAGAACAGAGGCGAATGTATTTATACAGATGCATTATTTGCTCGGGGAAGACTGTCTGAGCGAGAGAAGGGGAAGTTGCGATATAAATCTAATTTAAAAGGCAATGACAAGTTGAAGTATTGGAATTGTAATATGATGGGACATATGAAGAAGGAATGTTAATATCTCAAAACTCGAAAGGAAGAAACATTAGATGATTCTATGAAGGAAGCCACTTCAACGAAATCTGGTAAAGAGATGAGTGATTGTGACGTATTGTTAGTGTCCAAGACCAATTATCTCTATCTGAAGTAGATTTTGGATATGAGGGCATCATACCATATGTGGTTTCATCGAAGTTAGTTCACCACATATAATGAGTATGATGATGGTCTGTTTCTTATAGGGCAATGGTTATGCTTTTAAGATGGTATAGATTGGTTCGGTTCACATAAGAAGGTTTGATGGCATGTGAGGCATGTTCTGGATTTGAAAAACAATCTAATCTCTCTAAGAGTTCTAAATGTACTCAGGTGCAAGTTTGCCAATTATGAAGATCTTTTGAAGGTTTTAAAAAGGGCACTAACAATTATGAAGGAACAAAGAAGTGTAAATCTTTACAAGTTGATTGAGAATATTATATCGGGTGGAGAGCAATGTCTATAATGGAGTCCACGTTGGTACGTTTGTGGCACACACTTAGGCCACATGAGTGATCTAGGTATAAAGGTACTCCTTGATCGTTATTTAATTTCTAGTAGTTTTGATTTAGATATACATGAGTATTGCACATACAGAAAATAATCAATGTTATCATATAAAACTAGGAAACATGTTAGTAAAGGTTAGCTAGATTATGTGCATTCGAATGTGCAGGGTCTGTTGCCCATTGTTTGTAAAGGAGGGTTGTAATATCTTGTTACATTTATTGAGATTTCTCTAGAAAGGTTTAGATTTATTTTACGAAATATAAATCCAATATTTTTGCCACTTTCAAGCACTGGAAGCCAATTGTTGAAAAGTAGTTATAATAAGAGTTAGAAATTCGAAGGAAAAATAATGGTAGAGAATTTACTTCAAGGGAGTTTAATCAATATTATAAGAATGATGAGACAATGAAGTATTGCCAAAGAAGAATGGAATGACTAAACATATGAATTTAAACTCTTTTGGAAAGGGCCCATAGTATATTGAGTAATTCTAAGTTGGGAAAGGAGCTCTGGGTTGAAGTCGTCTTTACGGATTGCTAACTGTTGATGTAGTTTTCTGACAGACTCTTTATGTAGACCTTCCCTGGACCTGCACAGGTGTAAAGAAGGATAAAGGAGGCCCTGGCTAATACAGGGGACTCTTTGATGCATAAGTCAGGATCGAGGTCTTATAGAATGGTGTAGGATCTCCAGAAAAGAGATACCAGTTAGGGTTTTTCAGTGAACGTACCTTAGATGGTGAGGGGTACTCCTGCATTTATAGGAGAATTAGAATACCATTTTGGGAGGACTCCTCCCTGACATCTTGGCTGTAATCCAAGATTTCCACGAGAAGATCAGATTCCGAGATCCTCAGGATCCAATATTATCCTTCGAGGATCTACAGAGAAATCTTTTAGGACGTTAGGGGATTATTCGAATTCTTAGGTCAATCTTAGGTCAGAACTCAAAGTGAGCTTAGACCTGATCGACGAATTAGTCTTCGTTATCTCTGTAAGCCAGTTGGGACCATTATCGACTTACGGTCCTGCATTGGCCTTATAAGAATCGTTCATTAACTAATTTATACTTGATCTATGATCGAACTATGACCGATCTATACTTGATCTATGATCGAGCTATGGCCGATCTATGGTCGATCCATAATCAACTTATGGCTGATCTTAGGTCGATCTGTAATTGACCAAAGTCCAACCTATAAGTGAAATTGGTGACATATTGTCACTTGGGAGAGCTCGTAAGAAGGCTCTTTATGTGTCCTTAAAGTTGCATCATCCTCTTTAGAGGTAACTTTGTCCCTGGATGTAAAGGCCTTGTTGGGCTCGGTGCTCGGTAGGCCCGAGCTAGTTTAGTAGAGTTGGTTCATTCCATAATCTTATGTTTGGACTTGTAGATTTTTTCCCCAATAATGATCCCACCTTGCTTTTGAAGCGATATGTGGAGGTTCGGAAAGCAAATTGGTCAGGATTAGATCAGGAAATATGGGTCGGGTCAAGACGAACTGTCATAAATGCCAGGTATGACGGCCAACACAGAAATTGAAGCATTTTAGCTAGAAATCATGACGTGTAAGCTGGTCCCTCAAAGTCACGTGGGCTATCAAGCCGTTGTGTCAGTGGCAGATTAATGAGGAGGCAACGCGTGACGTTGTACCCGATATTGAAATTGAGTGGCACATGGGGTCGCGCCATGTAAGACCCGTATCCTAAGCCGTACCATTTTGTAGACTTCCGCGGTTCTCCCGATCGAATTCTAGTGACCCGTGTTCTGTTATCGGGGTTTGTGCGCAACCCTGAGTCATGTCGCATATTTCAGAGTCGGCTTGACCCGAGACTTGTACCTGTGTGACCGCGCCGTCGCTGCAGTTCCAATGCCGCGTCTCGCACACTAAGGCGATACCCTGGCCAGAAGATGTAAGCCTGCATTTAGTTCGAGAAAAAATATCACGCGTTGCAAAACTCAAGAAACATCAAATCAAATCCCATCAATCAAGTACACATCACCTCACATGTCAAAGTACAACCCCATTCCTAAGCAACCCCAAAGTCAAACTCTCTCTTACACAAGGTACACACATCACCCATCTCTCTCTCTCTTACACCTCTCTCTCTCTCATCTCTCATTTCTCTCTCATTTCTCCCAAGCTCCATGGGAGCAACTCACGTCCATGGCTTCCATGGGAGAGAGTAGTGTGGCCCACCTTTCTACCACATGATCCCACCATCCTAAGCCCATATCAACCGTTGAAATTGTTCCTTTGGGACTCTATCGTGTATTGACGGAAGAAGGAAGGAGAGATCTCGAGGTGGGTGATTTCTATTATTTTATTTTGTGATTAAAGGGTGCACATATGTGGGACCCATCTTGATTCTCTCTCTCTCTCTCTCTCTTGTAATGGTGTGTGGCCCACCTGATATGTCCAGCCATCCAGGTCGTCAGCCCATTTGGCCAGACATGGGGCCACCTTAAAGATGTATTCCATCCAGGCCATTTGTCCGTTGGACGTCTGGATGGGAGTGAGGAAACACAAATATCTGCTTGGTCCAAACTCCAAGTGGGCCACACCAACGTGGACCACCTTGATGTATTGTATCCTGCACCGTCCATCTGGACGTGTAGGATTTGTGTGGACTGCACGTTGCAGCAAGAAACACTGTTTGTGCTGCTGTGATACCCTATGAGATGTATGTTTTGGATCCACACCGCACACGTGTGGTCTACTGTGATATATGGGTTTCATTGTACCTTCCATCTGTTGGACATGGACCCCACCATGGCAGCGTGTGGGGCCAACCTTGACCGGATGAGTTTTATCCACATCGTCCAACCCATAGACGGTGGACGTCAACCGGCTGAAATACCGAACGCAATAGCTACTGTTGCTTTGCTATCAACGCGTGTGGACCCAGGTCTGACGTTAGCAGGTTCTGCAGGGCCACGTGTGGATGTGTTCCACCTACACCATCCATCAATGGCGTTGGGCCCCACTGGCGTGGATGTGTTATCCACTGTCCATTCATCTGGACGGTGGGCCCCCCATTAATGTAAGTATTTTATTCACCGTCCATTTGGCGGAAATCCACCTGATGCATGAGCTTTATTTGCACCATCTAGCAGGGCTGGATGGTGGATACCCACCTTTGCTGTGTATTTATTCACTCCGCTCATCTGTGGGACCCACGTGATACACGTGTCTTATCCTGGCCGTCTCGATCATGTGGGACCCACTAGATGAGAACCTCGCACGGACACTAATTAGTTGCTGATCACAGCAGACCGTCCACCTACTGATCGTTGATGCAGGCAGGACACAAATATTAGCTTCATTCCAAAATGAGGTGGGCCGCACGTGTGGACCCACCTCTTTTATGTTGGTTTCAACCAAGCTGTCCATGGGTCCCATGTGGGGGCTATCGTGATGTACGTGCCACTGATCCTCACTGTCCAGAACTCTGGACGGTGGGCCAGATCACGAGGTATATGTTATATCCCTCCATCCATTTATTTCTAGTGGATCCCGCACGTGTGGACCTACCTTAATATATATATGTTTCATATGTACCGTCCAAGGTGTTGGACGGTGCATGCGGACCCACTTTGATGCACCTGTTCTATACAACTGTCCGTTCAGGACGTGGCCCACCCCACACGTGTAGGTGGGACCCTCTTTGATGTATATATTCTATATTTACATCGTCCATCTAGACGGTGTGATACACGTGAGACTTGGGGTTTATCCCAGCCGTCCGTCCATTCTGGATGGGCAGGACCCACCTTGATGTCTTTATCCTATATCCACCCCATCCACCCTTCTTTCCAGATCATTTTGTGGTGGGGCCCACCCATGGATGTATATGTTCCATGTCATCCTGTCCGTGCAATGGTGGAACGCAAAAAGATGAATGGTTTCATCCAGCCGTCCGTCCATTGCTGGACGTTGGGCGCTGGATGGTGGCTTGATAATAATATATATATATATATATATATATATATATATATATATATATATATATATATATATATGTGTGTGTGTGTGTGTGTGTGTGTGTGTGTGTGTGTGTGTGTGTGTGTGGAGAGAGAATTGAGGTGGCCCACCTCCACCATGTGGGGTCCATTGATGTATGGATTACGTCCCACCGTCCAGTACGTGGACGGTGGGGGCCACCGTGATGTATATGTTTTATTCTACCATCCATCCGGATGGTGGGCCAATAGGCCACACCTGATGTATGTTTTACATCCAAATCATCCATCTGCTGTCCGGATGGTGTAGATGTGGGGCTAGCCATGATGTATATTTTGATCCACACCGTCCAGAATGTCTGGATAGTGCTGCACTACCTTTGGATGATGCTGAGGATCCCACCTCAATGTATGTTTCATATCCACACCGTCCAAAGTGTTTGAACAGTGCTAGAAATATTTGGACAGTGTTTGGATGGTGCTGATCAATGTTTGGACAGTGCCAATTTGCATGGGCGATATTTAGACAATGCTGTCATGCTAGGCACACCGTGATGTATGTGTTTCGTGCAGGCCGTTCGTCTGCAGGCCCACCTGCAGCGTGTAGGGCCCAACTTGATGTATCTATTATATATTCACTCTATCCATATGTCAGACGAGTGAGGCCCACCTTGAGATGTGTGTATATTCATACTGTTCTACCATTTGAAGAGCTCATGGCTTGTGTGGGACCACCTTGCACGTGTGTTGGGGGTGGGGCCCACATAGATGTTTGTATCGACCGTCCATCCGTGTGGGTTCTACCTTGATATATCTGTCGTGTACGTGAACCCCACGTAATGTATGTACCTCATCGTCCAGTCCTTGGATGGTGGGACTTGCCTTGATGCATATGTGGACTGGAGTACCCTCACACCGGCTATGTACTTGCTGCATATGCAAGGCCACCTGTGATGTATATTTGGGGCCCACTCGGATGTATTTGGAGCCCATTGGTGTGGCCCATCCATGAGGCCCATCTTGATGTATTTGTAGCTCATCCGTTAAAGCCCACCTTGATGCAATTGCAGCCCATATGATGAGGCCTATAATGATATGTATGTGGCACAAATCTGCGGCCCATTGTGATGCCTACGAGGCCCGTGCTATGTGGCCCACTTGATGTATGTTTGGCCCTTGTGCAAGGCCCATTGTGATGTTTATTTGGCCGGTGTTCGAGGCCCATGTGATATTTTGATGCCCAGGTGCAGGGCCCACCTGTTATGCATTGAGGCCCATGTGCAGGGCCCACCTGTTATGTACTTATGGCCTTTTTGGGCATGACCCATTGAGTTGTATATAAGGCCCAATATGATGTATACTCGGCCCATGTGTTGGGGATGATGTGATGTATTTATGGCCTACGTGTCGAGACCCGATGTGATGTATATGTGGCCTTTGTGTGAGGTCATGGGCCCACTATATGTTTAGCTCTATAGAGGCCACCCCTTGGGAGCAATGTTGGTTAGATGTCCACATTGATGGGTAGTGATGGTTGGATGTCCACATTGTGACCTTCCTTTAGGCCTTATTAGCCCCATTCTCATCATTTCCTCAGTGGGTTAACTTAAATAAGTGGACCCCATTCACCGTAGACGGATGACTCCGTGTTATTGAATTTGATAAAATCACGACCGAGTGCTGATCTTTATACTATAGTTGATCGGCTGATCATCTATGGACCCCGTTTTGTTTATTTATTGATTATCAGTGCAATTAACATGATCGATTTATCGATCTTGATTATCGATCGATTGCGATTATCACGACCGATTGCCGATTCCGATCAACGTGACCGACTTGCCGACTCTAAGTGCCGATCGATTTCGATTGACGTGACCGATTGCTAATCCTGATTATCACGACCGATTGTTGATTCCGATCGACGTGACCGACTTGTCAACTCTAAGTACCGATCGATTTTGATTAACGTGAACGATTGCTAATCCCGATTGTCGTGACCGATTTGTCGATTTCGATCATCGATCAATTCCGATTGTATAGGCCGACTCCGATTATCAAAACCGAGTATTGAGGCCGACCTCGATTATCGAGGCCGATTTCAATTGCCAAGACCGATGGTGGAGACCTATATGATGTACATGTGACTCGTAGTTGAGGCCCATTGTGACACGTATTAGGCCCATGATGCATGGCCCATTTGATGTATTCAAGACCCATGTGTAGGGCCCACATGTCATGTATTCATGGTCCATGGGCAAGGCCCATTGTGATGTATTCATGGCCCATGGGCAAGGCCCATTGTGATATGTATTACGCCTATGATCAGGGTCCATTGGTTGTGTATATGTGGCCTTTGAGTAAGGCCCATTAGGTTGTATATTAGGCCTTTGTGTAAGGCTGTGGGTCATTATATATTTGGATCTATGTGACCATTTCTTGGGGGCAATGTTGGTTAAATGTCCACATTATCGAGGGCGATTGTCGATGCCGATTGTCGGTGAGTATGTGATAGTATAACATCACAATACATGCCCATATGCATCATCTGCATGTTTGTTATAAGATGTGGTTGACCATTGCATATGTTATTGGGCATGTTATTATGAGACTCCCTGTAAGGCGGAGATTATCTCACATGAGTACACAGTATGCGCAGGATTGATGCATGACTGGATTGTATGACTTATGCATCTTGCATTGTGTGTTGTGATTACTACACGCCCTAGCGACATCAAGGCCATAGCCTCCACAGGTGTTTCGTGGATGACCAGATGGGACACCAGAAATCTGTTCTACATGGGGTGCTATAGATATCCCTGGGTGAAAGTTCCTAAACCCTCTTGGTTCCAGAGGTTACTCCAATGTCTAGACCGAGTGGATGCATGAGCGTATGAGGGCCGTATACCTTTAGGCCGCGTCTCCCACTGTATTGTGGTCGGTTGGAAGGGGGTATGGCCTTACCTGCCCGAGAGGAGGGGACAATGCTAGGCTGAATCTGACCAGCTCGAGGAATGAGTCCGCTATCAACGAGCTGGGCCCAATATTGGCAGGTGAATAGTGAGGTCTCTTCCACTCACCTTGTTGCGTGCGATGGGACGACAATCTAATTTGGAGTGTAATAGACCTCGGTGATTTTCCAAAGAGGAACCGTACTGATATGTAGACTTATTGAGTAGGAGTTGCATGCTCATTCATTCATCCATTCACTATCCACTTGGGCTGGTGGTGCGTAACTAATTTTTGTGTACCTTCGTTATGGTATAGATTTCGGTTAGGCGCCCGACTAACCTGAGATCATGAGTTTACCATGTTGAGTCTAACTATCCAAATTTAAGTATGAGACTAGTTTGGATAGAAGTCCCTTGTGGTGGACCCCAGAGCCTGTGATACTACGTACTATCATCCCGACTTCACACTTCAGCATGGTCATTTCATTCGCATTGCATATTGCATTACATCCGCAGGCATATGACATCTTGGGTTGCTATGTTTCTGCACTTATTTGGATCTTTATGACTCCTTATCGCATAACTGTTCTATATTGCGTATTCTGAAATTGATTGACTTATGGACTTGTCCATACTTCTGCTTACTCTGTTATCGTATGATTTATGATCTTGTCAGTATTTCTGTTTACTCCGATAATTCATGATCTTATCAGTGTTTCTGCTTATTCAGACATTGTATGGTTTATGGATTACCAGTTTTTCAGTATTGTATGATTATGATATTGTATTGAATACTTGACACTTACCTTGTGTACACACTTACACCACCCTCTAAGCTTTCTATAAGCTTATGCACGATAGATGCATGCAGGTGATGCTGGGTTACAGCAGTGTTGAGCTTGGAGCGTGCAGTGGTCTTCTGGAGCTTAATTTTCTATTTATGTATTTTTCTTTCAGTGTTGTACTCAAATGATTATATTAGTGGATATGTGATGATGATGTTGCCTTTGTGAATTGGGTAATCTTGTGGTTATGCTTATTACTAGTTAAATGTATATAAAAAAATCCTTTTTGTAGGATCCCAGGATCGAAATCTGGCATGTGAATGCTAGGAGCCGAGAATGGGTTACTACGGAGGTTGTCAGCACCGGATTCGGTGATTGAGGTTCCTGTGAATCTGATTTTCGGGTTTGGGGTGTGACACGCTACGTGTCGAATTGGGCCAGCCGAAGAGGCATTATATATCGTAGCATTAATAGACGTTTCAGATAGTTGACACGTGGCACTGTTATATAAGGGAAGCCCTAACCCTTAGGTCTTTCCCATTTGCTTCTCATCTTCTTCCCCATTTCGTCTTCCAGCTTCTCTGTGTGATTTTCGGTGATTATTCTTGCTGCAATCCAGCCGGGATTCTGTTGATTCGTGATCCGGTAAGCCTCCTTTCCCCCTCCTCGTTTCCTTTTCTCCATTAATAGTGGCCATGTGTGGTTCCTTGAGTTTACAAGAGGGGGTTTTCGACCATGAAAGTGGGGCGAGCAGTCGCCTTAGAGTAATGTTGAACCCACCTTCGTCATTGGTGGTGATGGCGGATGCCGCTTTTCGGTATTCATTGTAGAAGAGAGCACTGGAACGGTCTCTTGCATAAAGACCTGCGCCCGCTGCTAGGGCACTAGATCTGTCTCCCGAACATGGGACAGCGCCTAGAATTTGTACAATAGATGCATCTCAGGCACTTGAGCAGGTCGCTGAGGCGCGTAACCTACCCAACGAGGGCGAACCAGGAGAGCATGAGGATAAAGAGGACCCGAGGGGGCTAGTACCTTCAACTATGTCTATGAATGAGTTGACCCGAATCAGGCTCGGATATCACGTTCTTGAGTCTGTTATTATTAGACTCCCTTCGTCAGACGAACTTCCGGATCAACCTCCAGATGGGGTTGTGGCGATCTTCCAGGTCGCGCTTCAATGCGGCATACGACTCCCACTTCAGGGGATAGCCGGGCATCTGTTGGCTCGCTTTGGGTTAGCCCCTGAGGCAGATGACTCCAAATGGGTGGAGGGACTTGTTCGGTTGCGCAGTCTTGTAGGCTGAATTAGACCAACTCAAGCTAACAGTGGACGAGTTCCTCCACCTATACTAAGTTAAAGCGAACACCCACTAGCCCAGCTAGCATTACTTCTCCGCATGGCAGAATATGGCGGGGCTTTAATAATTGACCCTTCATCTTTTAATAAACACTGGAGGGATAAGTGGTTTTGGGCCTCTGAATGCTCGGAGAGTGCCGAATCAGGACCATCCCAACCTCTCGTTCCTCGAGCCTTTTCCGAGCCGGGTCAGTCTTAGTCGTTTTAACTTCTGTCGGTCGGCCTTTACTGTCGTCTGATCTTGTTTACATGTATTTTTCCACAGCTATTCCAAAACACCCGCCGTTGCTCGACAGCGGATCGATAGCTCCGATCAGGGACTTGCGGACCCTAAGCTGGGAGAGAAGATCTTGGAGAGTGCTTCTCCAACTAGAGCGACTTCTTTCGTCAGGCTTAGACACATCTTTGACACAACTCTAATAGGTACGACCTTGGGTAAGACCTTCAGCTGAGCCTTCAAACTTCGAATTTCACTAAGCAATTCTTCCGACGTAATGACATACTATTCTATGTATTGATGCAAAGATGGCTGAAGCTCGGTCCTTCATCCGACCACCCTCCAAAGTCCGCGTGCCTCCCCAGGATGATTTGCCTGTGCCAAAGAGTAAGAAATAGAAGACCTCTTCCAAGAGCAAGAGGAGAGTCGGTCCTTCTTGCCCGACCATCGTGGGGGCCGTGGATAAGGGCCCGGAGGTAGCTCCTGCTGAGGCTCAAGCAGCTTCGGAGCTTCCTGCTGGGGCTCAGTCCTCGGGAAGGGAGAAAGCCGAGGAGGGGCGAGGGAGCCTCCGTCGGACAGTGGAGGAGATCCTCCCGTGGGTAGATCGCTACAGCATCGAGGGGGAGTTCATCGACTTGTTCAATGCTCCCATGGGTCTGACCCTTACATGTGTGACGACAACCCTTGTTGGGGTAAGAATACCATCAGGCATTAGGCTGCTTTGTTTTCTGATTGGTCATCTTGACCCCTTCCTTTTCTTTTGTAGTTCGCTCCGTGCATATTGAAGGCGATGCCGAGCTTGCTCAAGTGCATAATCGGGCGGAGGAGGCTGAGACTTAGGCGTCAGCTGTTGAAGCCGAGCTAAGGGCGACAAAGGCGGCTCTCAAAGTGTCTTCTGCCGAGAGAGCTGAGATGGTCGTGCAATTGCAGGAGGCCATAGTGTTACATGATGAATGTTATGCTGAGCTTGTCGATATGAGCGTCAAGATGGAGAGGCTGAGGATGGAGACCAAAGCTACCATTGCTATTACACGAAGGGATGTTGTAAAGGAATTCCAATCGTCCCCAGAATTTGAAGACGAGAGGGATAATCTCTTTCATCGAGACTATACCGAGTGTGCAAAGGCGATGAAGGAGACCTTCTCTGAACTCGACCTCTCCGCTTTTGACAAGCCAGAGTCGAGCTCTGATAGGTCGGGCGGTGAAGCAGCTCCTGAGGCGGCTCCTGAAGTAGTCCCCGAGTCTTGAAGTTAATTTTGCAGAGAAGTATTTCCTTCATTCTGCTCCTTTTTCAACTTCAAGCACACCAAGTGCACCAAGTGTTTTGGCTTTAAGTACTTTAAGCACACCAAGCACCCCAGCTTCAAGCACTTCAAGCACATAAAGCGCTATCTCCCTTTGCATATTTTTATTTTTCTGAATTCTGTTCATTGTCCGATGTATCAAGTTAAAATTATAGTCGACGTACAATTGATGTAATCACACCATTTTGAAAATAAAAATGTCTCCTTTTGAAGATCTGTTTCCATCTCTATTTTTCACTACAGGACGAGTTACACCATCATATATCGATTAAAATTTCTCATTACAGTCCATATAAGCGATATAGGTCAAATATAGTTCAGACGTAGCTCGGAAGGAGGCTGTTCGTAGATACGAACTAAGTCGAACATTAATCATGTAAATGAACTTTTTTATTTCGAAACAGAATACGACATAACAATAGTCATACCGACCAATTTAAGTAGATTTTTATATGCTCGGCATTCCATGGATGCAGGAGTAGCTGGCAGATCAGATCTTCTAGTCGGTACGTACCAGGTCAGATAGTGCTCGAAATCATATAAGGCCCTTCCCAGTTCGGGCCTAAGGTCCCCATTCTTGCTTTTTTGGTGTTCTGAAATATTTTTTGAAGAACCAGGTCTCCCACTCGAAACCTTCTGACCTTGACCTAAGCATTATAGAATTACGACACTTGCTATTGACGGACAGTGGTCCACAACTGAGCTTATTCCCTTCGCTCCTCCAGAAGGTCGAGATCTAGGGACATAAACTCGTTATTAACCTGTTCGTCGAACGAAGTTGTTCTGGCCATAAGGAATCCGATTCTATAGAAGTGACCGCCTCTGCTTCATACACAAGGGAGAATGGGGTTTCTCCAGTAGCTGTTCGGCCAGTAATTTGGTAAGCCCATAGGACTTTAGGAAGTTTCTTAGCCTAAGCTCATTTGGCATTCTCGAGCTTAGTTCGGAGATGATGTTTGATGATCTTGTTGATTGCTTCAACTTGCCCGTTTTCTTGTGAATGTCATGGTGATGAATGAACGCTACGAATCCTAAGGTTCTTACACATCTCGTAGTACTGCTTGTTGTCGAACTATTTTCCATTGTCAGAGACGATAGTCTGAAGTATCCCGAATCAATATATAATGTTCTTCCAAAAAAAATCTGTGATATTTCGTTTAGTTATCTTTGCCAATGGTTCTACTTCTACCCACTTGGTGAAGTAATCTATGGCTACAAGGGTGAACTTAGTATGACATTTTCCTAGGGGAAGCAGGATGATAATGTCAATCCCCCATTGAGCAAACGACCAAGGTCTGGCCATAAGTATGAGCTCCCTTGGTGGCTGCCGATAGATATTCGCAAACCTTTGACATTTGTTACATATTTGGATGAGCTTCCATGCATCGTATTGAATGGTCGACCAGTAATAATCCCGTCGGATGACCTTATGAACTAACGATCGCCTCCCGGAGTGGTTACCACAGATTCCTTCGTGGACCTCTTTTAGGATGTACTCGGCTTCTTCTAGTTGGATGCACCTCAGGTAAGGGAGGTAGAATCCTTTCTTGTAAAGCACGCCATTGAGAATGGTATACCGAGCAGCCTTAATTTTCATTCAGCGTGCTTCCATTCGGTCCTCGGGGAGTTCATTTTTCTCGAGATACTGGATAATTGGATCCATCTATGTTAGTTCTGAACTAATAGGAAGGTCGGCCTTTTTGACACTTGGTTTGGCCAAGAACTCAATTGGGATGGATCTTGGGATTTTGTCCTCATCTACTGTAGCAAGCTTTACCAATATATCAACTTTTGAATTATCAACTCATGAAATCAGGGTGACGTTGCACTTCTGGAATCCCCTGATCAATTCTTTGGCTTTTTTGGAGATAACCTTTTAAGCGTTCTTTCTTGACTTGATAAACATAAGCTATTTGATTAACGACCAATTGTGAGTCACTGAAGACTTTGAGATGCCGAGCCCCCATGTTTGCTGCCAGCTTGAGTCTGACGATCAGAGCTTCGTATTTTGCCGTATTTTTGGAGGCTTGGAATCCAAATCTCAAGGCATACTGTATACACGTATGGTCAGGAGTCTCCAGGACTACCCCGGCCCTGCTTGCCCTAGAGTTGGATGAGCCATCAATATAAAGTGTCTACGTGGGTGGGTCGAGAATAGCTTGGGAGTTGGACAGTCCCTCTGGGATGAATCATGTCCTGTATAGGTCGGCCGAGGGTTGGACATCGATCAATCTTGGCTCCGAGCTATCTGGATCAACTGTTTGTCATTCGTTGGTTAGCTCTTGTTCTGGAAATTACGTTAGTTCGACAATAAAGTCGGCTATTTCCTGACCTTTAAATGTGGCTCGTAGGTGATACTTGATGTCGAACTCACTCAGCTCGATCGCCCACTTAGTCAATTGGCCCGAGGCTTCATGTTTCTGCAAGACTTGACGTAGTGGGTGATCGGTTAAAATGACAATTGAGTGAGCTTAGAAATATGGCCGCAAGTATCGGGAAGATATGAATAAAGCCAAAGCTAACTTTTCCAAGGTCGGGTATCTCATCTTTGCAGAGATTAACACTTTACCGACGTAGTATGAAAGTGCACCTACAAGTGCCCTGGTTTGTCAATTACAGTGTGAGTTGAGTCAGTCGGACTACAGAGCCTAATAGGAAGATCAATTCAAGCATCTGCCTCAACTGGGTGTGTGGAAGCTCGCCATAGGTAAATTATAGCCTCACATCCCATATCCCAAAATACCAGGTGATTAAAATCCTTAAAACTAAGTAGAACATCTTAGGGTTTTATTGTAAGAAAACTTTTTACCAATAAAAAAAATCTTCAAGTTTTCTTACCCTGTCGATTGTATTGATTCATATTTCGATATGATCGACCTACTCTGTCGATGTCCTCGGCATCTCAAACGATACAATCGAGTGAGGACAAAAAGCATCCAACAACCGCACATTCATTTAGACAATTTATCGATATATCAAAGTTTCAATCGATATCATCGATATTCGAATATCAATGTCATCGGAAGTGGATCGATAATATTGATAGAAAGTTTTTCAGTGCCCCTGTTTTTCTAAAGAAAACTACTATAAGCTTCGATATATCGATGATTGTTCTGATTCAATCTGAATTCAAATATCGATCATATCGGAAGTCATTCGATCATATCAATAGTGAGCGCATATTTCCTCTAGTAAATATTTTAGGATATTTTAAACGTTGATCGGGGGCCATTCGAGGAAATCGATATTCTTATGTCGATGTCATCGAGTCCTGGTCGATTGGATTGAGTCTGGCACAAACTGACCAGTGTGCTTATAGGTAAATCTATATGATTTATCGATCTTATTGAAAAGGTCTCGATATCATCAACATTTAAATTCCGATGACATCGGCTGTTCTCCGATCATATCTTTAGAACCTGAACTTTTTCAAGGCTTATCTCTCTTGTTTTCACCTGTCGATAGATCGATCCCTCTATCGATGGAATAAGAGTTCAAAATCCGATAACGTCGATGTGTGTCTCGATCCCATTGACCAGTTGGCAAACGGCTTTCAAAAGTAAAAATGACATTTGAGTTTGTGTCATCGAGCAGTCAGTCGATGCTATCGGGAGTATACGCTCGATGATATCGAACTCTGTCATAAATGTGACCGTTTTATATCCATTGGAACCTTTTACCTATATATAGAGAGGTTAGTCTTTATTACTGGTAGAGAAAGAAGAGAGTGCTTTTGTGTGTCTTACCCTCAGATCATATACCCAAAGCTCTTTCTCTCACGGGAGTTCATCTTCCAATCCACTCTTACCATTGATATTCAATAGAGTGGATTGGGAAATGAACTTCGCATTTAAGGATCCTTCAACAACTTTCTTAATAACATATTATTAAGCTGGGATGCCTTGAATGAATATATGATGAGAATCACTCTATATTCCTTATAGGAAAACTCCAAGAGAGTGGATTTCCATCTTAACCTTGACCCGACCCGAAGCCTAGTACTGGTACATCTTTTGTGTTGCGGATCAAGGGAGTTGAAGACTCTTCATCAACAAGAAGGAGATCTTCATCACTGCCTTAAAAGGAACTCATCAACTTATCTGTAAGTACTTAGAGTCCAGAGGACACTTGTGATCATTCCTTTATAGGTTTGGGTCTTAAGTGTTTCTCACCATTTGAAGTCCTCAAAGGAGGCCTCCGGTAGGAGTGTACACTGTGGGTGCGTTGTGTGGACCCTTGTTCTGTGGAGAGCATAAACATCCAGATGCATTGTGTGGACCCTTGATCTATGTGGGCATAAACATCTGGTTAGGAGTGCACCAGCAAAACTCTAAGGTTAGAGGTGAACTGATTAGAAACCTCTGTGTAAAGGTTGAAGGTGAACTTGATTTAAAACCTTAGGTTTGAGGTGAACCCTGGAAAACCTCCTTAGTGAAATTCAGTACACTCAAGGGTTGAGTGTGGCAGCCGGGAGTGGAGTAGACAAGTAATCAAACCACTATAAAAATGACTGTGTTTGTGATTTCCTTGTTTGTGTGATTTTCTTTGCTATTTCAATATCTGAATATTTGAAATCACACCTCACACACATATACAGTCATATCCAGCATAAACTAAGTTCTATATTGTTATCTTTTGAATGGTTTGTGTTTGGACTCTCTACTAGGCTTGGAAGCCAGTAGAGTTACATTTGAGTAATCTTGATAATTGTATATTTGATAGGATTAGTGCAATAGATTTTTTAAAAATATTGTAAAACTTTAAATGTTCCTATTCACCCCCTCTAGGACATATTGACATATTTCTACTTCAACTCAAGCAGTCTTCACCACTATTTAGACTGGTAATTTCTTTTCCTCATGTTCTCTAATCAATGCCAAGCTGATTGCTACTTTAGATACAGCCAGATAAAGCAGTAGAGATTCGTCTAGCTCAGGTTTGGAAAGTAAAGGCGGCGATCCCAAGTATTTCTTGAGCTGCTGAAAAGCTATCTCACATTCTTCGATCCATTCAATTATTTCTCCCCTTCAGCTTTTTGAATAGCAGCTCTCACACGAAGCGGTTGAGAGCTGCTATTCTTCCGGTTAACTTTTGTATGTCTTTGATTGCCTTTGGAGACTGCATGTCGAGGAGGACCTTAATTTTTTTCGAATTTACTTCAATCCCTCACTGACTGACCAAAAACTTGAGTAACTTTCCTGAGCTTACGTCGAACGCGTATTTGCTCAGGTTTAGTTTCATTCGATAATTATGGAGAATGAGAAACATCTCCTTTAGATCGGTCATGTGGTCTATGGCTTTTATGCTCTTGACGAGCATGTTGTCGATATAGACCTCCATTGTTTGACCTATTTGGCAGGCGAACATCTTATTAACCAATCTTTGGTAGGTCGCTTCTGCATTCTTTAAACTGAAAAGCATCACGCAGTAACAATAAAGACCTTTGTCGGTGATAAAGGTAGTTTTAGATTTATCTACTGGGTGCATTATAATCTGATTATATTTTGAATGTGTTCATAAAACTAAGTAATTCATGAACTACGGTACTGTCGACCAACTGATCGATCCTGAGAAGAGGAAAACTATCTTTGGGGCAGGATTTGTTCAGCTCTGTGTAGTCTACACAGACACGCCACTTTCCATTGGCTTTCTTGACCAGTACGATGTTGGCTACCTAGTCTGGGTAATAGACCTCTTCGATGAAGTCAGCTTTAAGGAACTTGCCGACCTCGATCTTCTCCAATCATTGTGTATCTTTCTGATCCGAGGGTGCATCGCTTCTGTCAAACTGGCTGGTAGGAAGGGTCGATATTCAGTCGATATGTAATGATGGTGGGATTAATGCTCGACATGTCCTCGTGGGACCATGAAAAAACATCGAAAAAATGTCAAAGGAGGGCTACCAACTTGTCCCACAGTAGTGGCATCAGTGATGACCCAATCTGTATGGTCTTAAAAGGATTGGACTCGTCTAAAGGGATCAAAATAAGGTCCTCCATGGGTCAGCCTCGTTCCTAAGATTCTTCGCGTGGATCTAAAGATTCGATCGTCATTGTTTTGCGTGGATCCCTTAGGGCCGGTTTGGCCAGACAGATTGGATGGGATTGGAAGATAGATCCCAGGATTGGTCAGGCGTGCCAAACAAACACGGGATCTAATCCTAGGATATTGCAATCCCATGGATCTTAAGACAATCCACTGACATCATCATCATTACCTTTAAATCTCATCCAATCCACCCTAATCCCTTCAAAATTTCTTAAGACGCGTTTGGTTAGAGGGATTGAAAGGGATTGGAAGGTTTAATCCCGGGATTGGCCGGGCGTGCCAAACAGACAGGATATAGCAATCCCGAGATGCAACAATCCCATAGATCTTGCACCAATCCATTGACGTAGCTATCATTACTTTGAAATCCATGTAATCCACTCTAATACCATCTAATTCCATCCAAGCTGCCCGTCCAAACATTCCCTTAGTGTCATCGCGTAGCACTATCGAGCGTCCTGTTGGTTGTCGTTGATAATTCCCACACTATGCTTGGTTGGAAACTTCATGGCGAGGTGGTAGGTTGATACCTTTGCCTGGAGAAGGTATAATGATGGTCAACCTAAGATGACATTATAGACAGATGACTGGTCGACCACAAGGAAGTCGACCATTATGGTGGTTTGACTTTGGTCATCTCCGGTCGAGAGAGGGAGCTGGATAGCTCCTTCAGGCATAACCTGTCCCCCTGAAAATCCGGTCAAGAGAGTTTTCATGGGTCGGAGTGAAGCCCAACTAACACCCATCTTATCGAAAGCTTGAAGGCAAATTACGTCCGCAGATGACCTCATATCAACGAGAATCCGAAAGACCTTCCAATTAGCTATGCTTATAGAAATTACTAATGCATCGTTGTGAGGGTGGTGAACACCTTGAGCGTCTTCATCGGTAAAGTTACACTATACCTATCTAGCTTTCTCTCTTTCGAGGGTCGGGCGAGGACCATAATCTCTCCCTCGGGGCGACTGATACTTCTCGCATGAGTCTTTCGAGCATTGTTTGAATCGCCTCCACCTTTGTGGCCCCTAACAATCATGCGGATCTCCCCAGTTGGCTGGTTGTCAATCGGTTGTTCCTCGGCTACTGTAAGCCAATTTCCTCTCTGGTCTATATGTTCACTGAGGTAACCCTTTCGGATAAGCTTTTCAATTTCTTATTTGAGGTTGTAGTAGTCACTCGTGTCGTGCCCATGATCCTGATGAAAGTAGCAATATTTGTTCTTGCTTCTTCGATCAGGATTACTTCGTAACTTTTACGGTCAATGAACGAAACGCTCATCTTTTATCTCCATCAGGACCTATTCTTGGGTTTTGTTGAGTAGGGTGTAAGTAGTAAATTTACTATCAAGTTGTTTATTTGACCTACGATCGTCCCGAGATCGATCATCTTTTTACTTTTTTCTTGTGTTAGTCGAATCAGACTCTTTCTTCGCTTGCTCTCTGGCCAAAAGGTTTTTGTTTTGGGCAGCATCTCGCAAGATTCGGGACTCCTCGACATTAGCATATTTTTTGTGATCGGTTTAGAAACTTGGCCAAAGTAGTGGAGGATTTTTGTCTAAATAAAACAGGAACGACTTGTCTCTCAGCCCGGTCATGATGGCGTTCAATGCGGTCTCATCTGAGTGCTTACGAATCTGCAATGCTTACAGGTTGAAGCGTTTGATGTAATCCTTTAAGAGCTTGCCATCTTTCTGAACTATGTTCATAAGGTGTGCCGGTGCTTTGAGCCTTTTTTTCCTCCGATAAAATTCGTAACAAAGGCCTCACTGAGTTTGGAGTATGAGTTGATGGACCTCGGCTTTAATTGTTTGAACTAGAGTCGAGTAGTGTAGGCTAAAGTTAACGAGAAGGCTCATCACATGACTGCGTCGGGAGAATTGTAAAGTTTCATATAGGTCCGGAAAGACTCCATATGCTCTGTCCGATCAGTATTCCCCGTGTAGGGCGTGATCTGGGGCAATCGAAACCTATCTGACAACCGTGCCCGTATGATATCAACCATGAATGGAGATTTAGTTTCCTCCACCGTGGTCATACTGGCTTGTTAGGTTTGCTTCATATTTACAATTTGCTTTTGTAAATTGTGAAGTTCAGCCTTCCATAGTTCCTCACTATCAGCAGTGGTTTCAGCCGGAGGTCAGCTGTGTCTTCTTCGATCTATCTCATGACATAGGTCGGATGCATGTAATAGGATGGTCTCACAGATATGGAATGGAACAGTTCGGTAGGAGCATGCTATTGGCTTCGTTGTGAGGCGGCCTGCGCGGTGGAAGGTCGAGGGGGGTTCGTATATGGTCGGACGTTGCTCGACTGTCCTTCCCTCTAATTAGACCTCTGCACTTTCTGAGGCTGCATCTGCAATATCTGCTTCATGTAACCCAGGTCAACTCTAATGTCTGCAACCTCCCTTTCAAGTACGTTTCGTCTGCCATTCCTTCCACGGTTCTACTGCCCATGTTTGCTCGAACCTAACGCGGCTTGATGCTGCGGGGAGCCCTGACAGCTCTCCTTTTGTTCAGGTCGTTCCATAAATCACAGAGCATGTTTTGGCACTGCCAGTGTAACACCCCGAACTTTTCAATACCTAAGTATTGAAAGTTCTCGAGCGTTACCGAGAAATTTAACGTAATACGAACATGCGCACGACACCAATCTAGCTGTCCTTACCTTACATCAATTCTCCAACATGAATCTGACCATTGAGGATAATCTTCATTCATATATCAAGCAATTTGACCATCAATTTTGAGGTAAGATCATACCTCATGTGATTTGACATATGTACTTTTCATTGATTAGATCGGTGAATAACTCTTTATCTATAGTGATCTAGACGTAAGTCCATTTGAAAGAGTTGTTTAGAAAGGTGCACACAACCCCGTAGAACCATTGGATTTCACAAAACTCATAGATCAACAATAATTACGAAAATGCCATTAACCTAGACCACTGAATTCTAGATCACATGGTTCTCATTATCCATTTTATGTAAAATTTTATACCATACCTAATTACCATAAATTAACCATACACGTCAAATTTCAACCCTTAGATCATAATAAATTAGCTACTTGACCTCTACATCCATTTGTACGCTTATCAAATCAAGATTCTGATTTATTCATGTTGTTCACCCCATATGAGTATGCTTAATCCACCGTTATAATTGCAATCCAAGGAACTTACACATGTGAAAAAGTCACTCGAATCCAACGGTATACATGCTTTGCCCCTAATTACTTTAAAACCCACTTTGTGTTCATCCATTTACAAAACTAACCATACATCCACCCATATACATGGTAAGAGTACTAACCATAAATTTTTCTTATTTTTAACCAGTCATCTGATCATCTATCAATCTTGGATCCGCAAAACGGGCCATCCGAATAGTAAAATAAATTGGTCATTATGAAGATCTTCGGGTTTAAGTCTAAACTACCAGGTAGCTTGTTAATTAAATATGTATAAATGGTATTTTGAATTTCGGAGTAAGTTAGTCATCGAAAAAGCATCTTGGCCATCCTTGACAGATTGGGGCCCAAACTGGATCGAAGGAAAGAGCATGAAAAATGATGAATGCCTGCTAAATTTCAAGACATTCGGGCTGCGCATTTCGACATAATGGGCATTGGACGCCGGTTGAGAAATAGATGGCGAATTCATAAATAGCCAATGCCACTACATGCCACCGTTGATACTTGATCGGATAGTATGGCCCACCCAATTAACAGATCTGTCCCAATTTTGGACACTTATCCTAACTGGGCATGTTAAATGCAAGGAATAGATCAGATCATACAACTACAAATGGTAAAGTGGACTTCACACAAAAGAACTCAATTCACGTATTGTCACAGCATGTTAGGTGTCTCTTGTGCATGAGGTTTAACAGTGAGTGTTGGTTGCTACTTGGACATACTATACGGCCTATTCGACTAACCAAATTGCCTCATATTTTACCCGGTGTCCTAACATAACTATATAAAGGTGGTGAACGGAGTGGATCTTTCGGAAGTCAATCACAAATGGACCTAGTTTATTTTGAAACAACCATCCAATGTAGCATCCGTCCGCACGTCGTAACAACAGCGACAAAACTGGGATTTTCACTCCAAGTTCCTATAACTTGTGGCCCATCTAGGATTTATGTTGGTCCTACATCTAGGCAGGTATCATAACACAACCCTGCAACACTGATGAATGGAGTGGATTCCTCGAGGAAGCATAATAGTGGACCTCACCCTGTGTAGTATGTGCACACAACCAAGGGAGACTGGCAACACATTGAAACAAGAAAACAGTTAACACTGCCGTGACCCGATGGGATTCAAACACGGCTTTTCAATGTTCACAACTGAACGGACGATCGTCCACTGGGGAGATCAATGGGCCACCATCACCATTCGGACAGATGATCCAGACCATCCAGAATAATCGGAAGGGGAAAATGACTGAAACCTGGGTCTTCTTGCAACTCCTTCAAACGGATGGACTCCATGGAAAAACTGAACGGTGATCCGAGTGGGCCACCAGAACGCCTATTCGTGAGGATCTGGACTGTTCAAAGCTTTCCTTAGGGTATTTCGACCAGATCCATGGAGTTCTTCCCACAAGGTTGCTGGTTGGAGAGTTGATGTGTCACCTACCCTTCTTGCTGTGAACGCAGCAGTGTAGTGGCACTCCGTGAGAAAGAAGTGCACAGGTAACCTTCCAGAGACGCCGTTTAACTATATAAGACCCTCTATTTCCACTGTTGTAGGGATAAGGTGAAGGAAAGAGAGAGAGAGAGAGAGAGAGAGAGAGAGAGAGAGAGAGAGAGAGAGACCGATTGAGAAAGAGGGAGAGCTCTTCACGGCCAGCAGCTCCATCTTGCTGCCGTCCAGCAAGAAAGAAAGAACGAAAAGAAAGAAAAGAAAAGAAAAGAGAGGGAGGAAGAAATGAAAAAGAGGAGAAAAGAAAGAAAAGAAAAGAAAAGAAAGAAGAAAGAAAAAGAAAGAGAGAGAGGAATCGCTGTCAGGTTGGGATTCACTAGCGTGACTCGGTAAGTCTCTGAGTCACCATCCAACTTGCAGTCTGGTTCAAGTTTAGGGATGGCTAGGCTTTCAGCAGAGGGAAAGGATAGAAGAAGGAGCGGACAAGTAGAAGAAAGAAGAAGAAAAAGTGTGGCTGAGGTTTGAGTCGGCAGCTGAGATTGTTGTTAAGCTTCTCGATTGAGTCAACTCAGCAAAGGGACTGTTGAACCTCTGGGTGTGCAATGGAGAATTGGGGTTGAAGTAAAGTAAGTAAAATTCTGAGTCCAAATACCTAATATTGAATCATATTTTGTAAATTAGGCCTATAACCTTAATCGTGAGATCTAACCACAAGGATTATCTTAAATATGATAGAATCTGACGCCATATACATCAAGTTCTGACAAATCTTAAGAAAACAATTCAACTTTAGAGGTGAGGATTTTATCCTTTAAACTTGCACTAATTTAAGTTATTATATTTATCATGCCTTTCCATGTTCATGCCTTTTCACACCTTTAATGATGTGATGAAAATTATCCTGCCTTTTCATACCTTTAATGATGTGAATTATCTTGTCTTTCTATACCTTTAATGATGTGAATCATCCTTCCTCTCATGTTTATATTTTTCTGAAAATTATCCTATCAATTGATTCAATTATTATCATTACAATTATTGGCTCTGTTGGGATTATGACATCATGTTAATTATAATGGATTTCTCTGAATTTATGTGAGGCCATGGATACAAGTCTTGCCCCTGCTTCGTCTCTTTAATTTAAGTTAGCCCTGCCACTCGTCTCTATATTGAGTTGGCTTTTGTGACTCCCCTATTATTGAGTTAACCATTGTCACTCTTTTCTTATTATGTTAGCCATTGCCACTTTTGTTAAGTTGATATTGTCACTCTTCTCTTTATTATGTTGGCCTTGTGCCGTCTATCTTTACGGCTTGAGCATGTGTCTTGCTATTCTAAAACCTCCATAATTCAGTTTATATCCTTCATGATTCAGATTCAGTTATATGTTTAAGATTTAATTTATCTCTGTAAGTGCAAGTGATGTGTAAGATGTATCACAACTAGTAATTCAAATATTCTATCATAGACGTAATGCGCCTTGGGTAGAGATCCTCTTGGGGCACGTAAGTCCTTGAGCCATCAGGTAGTAGTGCACAAATCAATGTGTGTGAGTCGCAACAGCGTCACATCACACCGGGATTGGTTGTCGTAAATATTCGCTCCATGAACAAGTCTTGTCACGTAAATCACCCAGCTCATGTGTTATGCGCTCTGAGGAGTTCTCGTAAATCCATGTAGCGTTGGCCATGCCGGTGAATATCCATATACTGAGAGTGCGGGTCGAGTTAGTTATCTATAAATCGTATTCCACAATGTGATGATCATTACGTATGATGAGCACCACATACTTTGCTAGGCATGCATCTCATATAGGTTGTTTGCGCATGCTGATACCCTTGTGTTAGTAGAGCACAGGATGTATCAGACCCTTGCTTTACCTGTTATGAATCTCTTGAATTATTGTCAATCTTAAAGGATAAACATCACTATGAGTAGGACATTGACCCTCTCCGAACCGTACAGATTATGCAAGTGACGTACAGATTGAAAACTAAGTGAACATTCTCCCTAAGGAAGATCATGTTAAAAGAATAGAGAAAATAAGTTCAGATTTAGTTTTATACTTACGCTGCAAACTCGATAAATGTAATAAACTTTCATAGAGAAGGCCATTGAGTATTCTTTTTACATTGGTGAAATATAATCAATATAGTTGGTTTTATTCTTGTGATTGTTACCTTCTTGAATGTATCTGGATGTGATCCAAATGAAAAATAAATAGTACCAAAGCATCGAAGTTTATACATTATTAACACCTGATTTCCTTGGGTACGAGTATAAACTCTGGCCCTGAAAATTCGGGATGTTACAACCAGAGTCATAATTGGAATTGCCACTAGAGGGGATTGAGCTTTCTTCTTTCCCTTGGTCATTGTTAAACTTAAGAAGTTTACTGGTAGAGCTAGAAAGGCTTAAAGATGTCTTCCCACAAACGACGCCAAATTGTTGATGCAGTTTTCTGGCAGACCCTTTATATAAACCTTCCCTGGACCTACACGAGCGTAAAGAAGGATAAAGGAGGCCTTAGCTAATACAGGAGACTCTCCGATGCCTAGTCAAGATTGAGGTCTTATAAAGTGGCGTAGGATCTCCAGAGAAGAGATACCAGTCAAGTATTTAGGGTTTTTCAGTGAACATACCTTAGATGGTGAGGGGTACTCTTATATTTATAGGAGAATCAGAATACCATTTTGGGAGGACTCCCCCTTGACATCTTGGCTGTAATCCAGGAATTTCATGAGAAGATCAGATCCTGAGATTCTCAGGATCTGATATTATCCTTTGAGGATCTATAAAGAAATCTTTTAGGACGTTAGGGGATTATCTGAATTCTTAGGTCAATCTTAGGTCGGAACTCGAAGTGAGCTTAAACCTGATCAATGAATCAGTCTTTGTTATCTCTGTAAGCCAATTGGGAGCATTATCGACTTACGGTCCTGCATTAGCCTTATCAGAATCGTTCATTAACTGATTTATATTTAATCTATGATTGAACTATGGCTGATCTATACTTGATCTATGATCAAGCTATGGCCGATCTATGGTCGATCTGTAATCGACTTATGGACAATCTTAGGTCGATCCATAATCGACCTAAGTCCAACCTATAAGTTAAGTTAGTGACATATAGTCACTTGGGAGAGCTTGTAGGAAGGCTCTTTATGTGTCCTTAAAGTTACATCATCTTCTTTAGAGGTATGTCCCTGAACGTAAAGGCCTTATTGGGCTTAGTGCTCGGTGGGCCCAAGCTAGTTTAGTAGAGTTGGTCCATTACATAATCTGATCTATGGACTTGTAGATTTTCCCCAACTTCCCCAACACTAACTATTGAATCGATCTCCATTTACACTTATTGATTATGAAATTCCAAAAAAAGTATGGAGTGATTAAGTAGTTGATTACTCGGGGCTATGGATATTTTGGTTGTAACGGGTTAAGAATATTTGGTTGTAACTCTTACTATCATTTACCGTCAATTGAGAAAGATGTCAAAGGGTTGAGAAGTGTACTTTTATTAGCTATGGTGATGGGGTGAAATGATAAAAATTATATGACTGGGTTTAATGAAAAATCATATTTAGCATGGGCGTAAGTTCGATAAAGGTTCTTTGTTTCTTAAGGATGAGCACAATGAAGTAAAATAATCTGTTATTGATATTGAATCAGACATGGGTGAAACACACTGAAAGAAGTAGAGCTGCAAGAAGAGGTATAGGAAGAGGTGGAGCAACCACCTATCATGAGAAATCCAACAGCAGATTGCAGTTTACTATTTATATATAGGGATGACTCAAATGTTATATTTGTTATCATTATATATGAGAGTTATCTGTCTACTTTTCAAGAATCTCTAGAAGATAAAGATGTAGAGAAGCGGATGACAGCTATATATGATGAGATAGATTCTCTATAGAAAAATGAAATGTGTGAGCTAATGGAGCTACCATTCAATGGAAAGCAATTGATTGTAAGTAAATTTTTTGGATGAAACTGGATTGGTACCAGGGAAAATTGGTTGCTAGGGTTATGTTTAAAAAGAGGGTATTGACTTCGATGAGATATTCACACATATGGTTAAACAAGTATCTATCAGATTTATATCGACATTGATTGTTTAATACAATATGGAATTAGAATAGTTATATGTGAAGATTTTCTTTCTTATATGGGAAACTAGAAGAATAGATTTACATGAAGTAACCTAAAGAGTTCGAGGTGTAGAGAAAAGAGAATATGGTTTGCAGGTTAAAGAAATCATTATAAGACCTAAAATAGTTGCCTAGGTAGTGATACAAGAAGTTTGATTCTTTTATGTTGAGCCAGCGGTTTATCAAAAGTGAATTCGATCATTGTGTTTATTTTAAATAACTAAATGATGAAAAATTCATTAGTCTGGTGTTGTACATTGATGATATCCTTATTACTAGGCATAACATATTTGAAAACAACATAGTGAAGGCTCGGTTATCCAGGATATTTGAGATAAAATATCTTGGGGCTATAAAAAAATTCTCGGCATCGATATATATTAAGACAGAAAACAATAGGCTATAGTTGTCTCAAAAAGAATACCTTGAGAAGGTCTTAGTCAAATTTGGACTAGAAAAGGGTAAAATGGTTAACACTCCCCACACTACTTACTTTCGATATTATTCAGAGTTATGTCTTACGTTAGATGAAGAAAAATGGTATATATCTCATGTGACCCACTCGAGCGCGGTTGGTAGTCTTATGCACGTCATGGTCTATATTAGAATGAATATTTAACATGTGATTGGTGTTGTGAGAATATACATGTCAAACCTCAGAAAACAATATTGGGAAGTGGTGAAATGGTTACTTCGGTAGATACAAGACATGACGGATTACATCTTGATATTCAAAATTTTTGAGGAGAAATTTATAAATTTTGTTGATGCAAATTACGCATGAAATGTGGATAATAGAAGGTTGACTTCTGGTTACTCATTTGTTTTAGTAGGTGGAGCAATCTGTTGAGGGTTAAATAGTGCATATTAGACCCATTTATTACTTGGATTTACGAGCATAATATTGTTTAATGTCCAGTTTTTAATCGTGTTTTGTTGCAGGGTGTGATTAGGAGAGTTGACTGAAAAAGGATGCCAAAAGCTTGGATTTAACGTTTTGATGATCACTAGGGCAAGGGACGGACTTCAGAGGACCAAGATTGACGGATATACACGGTCAGAAATCTGAGAAAACTAAGAAACTGAAGCTCAACTGGCTTGAAACGCATCCAGAATGTAAGATCATATGGTTCACGACATCTGATCGGTTCGAAACTTTATACATGAGATAAGGGCCATAAATTAACCGTACATTTCAAATTTCAGCTCTTAGATCACTATAAAAGTGCTCCAACTGACAGATCAGCTTATAAACCATCGATTCTGGGCCCACCTGATATCTGGAATTGCCTCGAATTTGGTATCAACGCCTTAAATGAGGAGACCAATCAGATGGTTAGATCAGATTTTGTAAAAACATCATAGTGGACCCCACTTTAGCTTGAGTGTGCATAGTGCACATGTGCACTAGTCGTGCACGTGATTTCCTAAAGTCGGTCAGCGGCGCTGACCGACGTCTCCTTCTCCAATTCAAAAAAAAAAAAAAAAACTCCACAGCGTCTTCAATACATTGGGAGTTTTTGTGTTGTGGGGTCCGCTCACTACTCCATTGAGTGATCTGAACCGTTCACTTGTCTCTGGATGAGGGTATTAATGTTGCTTAGATGTCCTTTTGACACCATGAAATCTAATGCAAGATCCTGACCGTTAAAGGTAAAATGGACGGTAGAGTAAATCAGCTCGTAGGCCACACTGATTTTACTCCAAACATACCCTTTCCCAGATGGATTTTCGTCGTGATTACAATGGACGGTATGGATTTCACAGACGCCAAAAGAAGTGGGCTCCACCAAGTCACAGCGGAAGTGTTCCGCAACCGTCTTCAAAAAAACGGAAGTTTTCGCGTCAGCGAATGAACGGCCGCTAGCCGTTTTGCGGATGATAGTGGGCCCCACACGTGCCCCGTAAGCTCAATCCAAACCATCCACCGTGTAAACAGCCGTGACCACTACAAAATCATATTTAAACTTTTCACTCATGCAAACACATGTGTGTGATACAGGGGCCACAAAAGGGCTGCCCTGTAGCGTTCAAATCTGATCTTCTAGTTATTTCTTCTCTGGGATACACCAATGGATATTCAAAACCACCTATTCTTGATTGAAATTTCGTTCTGAATCCAATGGATGGGGTAGATTTTCCAGAAAATGCTTGTGGGGCCCACCGATCACAACAGCGAAATGGTGCGAAAGGTTTCGTGCATCCGCGAAAACTGACTTTTCTAGGTGGTTTTGGCCCACCATCTTTGATCATATGGCAGATCTGAACCGTCTATCATGTAGAGGACCCAATAAAATCCTATGGAATAGTGTTTCTTTGAAATTCGAGCGAGGAAAGTAGCGTGTTTCGAGGCATCGAACTTGGTTGCGAAAAAAGCTTTTAATGGGCATGCATAGCTTTCCAAATCCGATTCGAATGCGATTTTCACCACTTCAACAGTTATATAAGGAGGTTTTGGACGTGGGGAGAATTCATTCAGACCTTGGGAGGAGAGAATCACGTGAAGATCCACGGCCAGAGCTTGGACGTGAAGTGGAAGAGAGAGAAAGACGGCTTCAACAGTTCTTCTTCTTTTCTTAATTCCTTATTTTTCTTTATATTTTATTTTATTTAAAGGATTCAGCCCACCTATGTGTGGCTAAACCTCTTAGCTAGGGCTAAGAGGTGAAGCTTGTAGCGTGATGGAAGACGTTTAATTATGTCTTTTGTTTAATATTGAACTGATTTTGATTTAATTTTATTTTGAGAATATTTTTAGTTCTTAATGGTCTGTTGTGACTGAAATTACAATGGGTCTGCGATGCTTTGAATATTTCTATTTCCTTTTCATGTTTAGGATGTCAGGAAGCCCTGTTGTTCACCATTGTCTCCTGGGCATGGTTGGATGTCGGTACCCTTCCTAACTTTCATACATGTGATGGGTTGGTAATTAGTTTAATTCTGTTGTTTGTCATAGTCTTTTGGACATGGTTTGGTGATGGAATCCATTCTAATTCATATACCTTTCATCTCTTGAAAACTAGATCAATGTCAGTTCAGTTAATGTCCATAGAACATGCATAAGGTCTCCCTAATCTCTACAAGTGGATCCTCTGAATCCCTAGTGCCCTTCTCTCTGAATTTCTCTTAAGTTTTAAATAATAATTTCATAATTATTCCTTGAAATTCTAGTTGATTTAGATTTCATCTCATTCTAATTCTAGTTCTGATTAGTTTTAGATAACGTACAAGATCTAGTCCCTTGGGATTCGACCTCTGTCTTATCGAGTTATTACTACATCACAACCCTGCACTTGGGGAGTGAACAAGTTTTTGGCGCCGTTGCCGAGGACTGTCGGCTACGTTTTTCTGAAATTAATTAGTTTTGGGATTAGTTTAAGATTAGATTTTCTTTAGAATTTTTAATTCTAGGTTTAGAAGTTGTTATTTTCCTTGTTAGAAATTTTTCCTAATGTTAGAAACTTGTTATTCTTCATTCTATCTGATTTTTAGAACTAACCTAATTTTTTTTGGTTTTGTAGGAAACTTCTAATTTATTAAGCTCTTTCTAATTTCTCTTTCTTTGGAATTTCTTTTTTTTTTTTAGAAATTAGTTTACTCTTAGTTAGGACTTTCTATTCTTAAAGACTAACTTATTTTGTTTTGTTTTGTTTTGCAGATTCTTAACTTAGGACTCCGAATTTGGTAACTTCTTTCCATCTTTCCCTTTTATTTTTTAGATTTCTTCTTCCTTTCTCTTAGGTTTAAGTTAGAATTTGAGGGCTGAGTGTGTTTATGCCCCAGTGGGCATGCGACAATACTCGACGCCTCGTGACTGAAGGAGGATTAGTTGAGGAGTTGACTGTCCATCGCAGGACTAAACACCACTTAAATTCTCCTGAGTTAGAGGAGGTTATGGCTGAAAATCAACCTCAAGCACTACCCCAACCTAGGGTTGAGGAAGTACATGATGAGAATGAGGTGCACCACGCACCCCCACCTCGTACTTTATGAGATTATTTACAACCGGCGGGGGTGAGTACGCCCTCATGCATGATTTTTCCTGCGAATATAGGACATATGGACATCAAGCCAGGGGTCATCCAACTCCTTCCCAAGTTCCATGGGCTTGAATCTGAAGAACCATACTTGCATCTGAAAGAGTTTGACGAAATCATAGGCACCTTATATTTCCCTAATGTATCTGAAGATATAATTAGGCTGAAACTCTTCCCATTTTCCTTAAAAGAAAAAGCCAAGACGTGGTTACATTCACTGCGTCCTAGGTCCATTGGCACATGGAATGATATGCAGAGGGAATTTACAAAGAAATTTTTTCCACATCATAAGACAATTATCCTCAGGAGAGCAATCATGAACTTTGCCCAAAAGGAAGATGAAACATTCTTCCAATGTTGGGAAAGGTTCAAAGATCTGGTTAACGCATGCCCACAACATGGCTTTGAAATATGGCGCATTACGAATTTTTTCTATGATGGGCTAACATCTTCCATGCGCCAAATGGTTAAGACAATGTGTAACGGAGATTTTATCAATAAAAATGTCGACGAGGTATGGGATTACCTCGATAGTCTCGCCGAAAAAATACAATCATGGGACTATTATCCAAGGACGAACACTACGTCTAGGCCAACTCATTCAAGGGAAAAAGGAGGAATATATCTCCTGAAAGAGGAAGATGATCTTAACGCTAAGGTGGCTAATCTCACCAGAAAATTTGAGGCCACGGAAGGAAAGAAGGAAAAGGTTAATGAAAGTGTTTGCGGCATCTGTGATTGCAACATTCATACTACTGAAAATTGTCCTTCAATACCTGCCTTTCGAGAAGTATTGAATGAACAATCTAAGGTCGTAAATAACTATCAAAGACCTTTCAATGGACCACCCTCTAATACATACAATCCTGGCTGGAAAAATCATCTGAATTTTAGTTGGAGGAACGGACAAACTGCTACCCCTCAAGGTTTCTTCAATCAAAATCCAAATCAGGGGAGACCTCAAGAAGAACCGGCTCAAAATTCTGTGTAAGAGCTGACGCAGATAATGCGGGATTTTATACAAAAGATAGATTCACGTATGACAGCTATAGAAAAGGGGATGCTTCCTGCACAACCAGTCTCCAATCCTAAACCGCAATACGAGACTAGTAATCCCAGTTCTTCAAATCAAATGGGGCATGATAAATCCATCACCACTCTTAGGAGTGGGAAGGTTATTGATAAAACCCTTTCGGTTAGGCCCAAAAAGCCTCAAGAACCAGAAGAGGACAACAATGATGGATCTAGTGGCACCCCATAAAAATTTGAACCGAAACCTCTAGAGAAGCCGGTTGCTCCGTTTCCCCAACGGTTGGTTGAACCAACACTTCTATCTAACTCTCAGGATATCCTAGAGGTGTTGAAACAAGTGAAAGTCAACATTCCTCTACTTGATGTTGTAAAACAGATTCCTTTATATGCTAAATTTCTAAAGGACTTATGCACTACCAAACGACGGAAAAGTGTTCAAAAGAAGATCTCCTTGACTAAGAAAGTGAGTGCCATCCTGAAACAAGATGCGCCGTAAAAATTTAAAGATCCCGGTTGCCCAACCATATCATGTGTAATCGGGAACTATCGAATTGATCACGCACTTCTTGACTTAGGAGCGAGCGTTAATCTAATTCCCTATTCGGTATACCAACAGTTAGGTTTGGGTGAATTAAAACCCACCCGAACCACACTACAACTTGCTAATCGTTCTGTTCGTATACCAAGAGGGATCATCGAGGATGTGTTAGTCCAGGTTGATAGATTCTACTACCCTGTTGATTTTATCATCTTGGACACCGAACCCATTAACGACACGAGCACTCAGATTCCCGTCATTCTTGGTCGCCCATTCCTGTCCACTTCAAATGCAATTATCAATTGTAGGAATGGTGTCATGACTATGTCCTTTAGAAATTTGACATTGGAATCGAATATCTTTTTCAATAACGGCAGCAAGTCAGAGGATGATGACGATTTCCACGATGTTAACATGATTGATTCTTTTGTGAAAGACAGAACGCCTCTCACCTTATCCTCTGATCTTCTAGAGACGTGCCTGGCCCACTCCCATGATCTTGATGATGATATACTTAGGGAGACGTGTGCCATGCTTGATACTGCACCGGTACTTGAAGTTAACAGGTGGAGGCCACAAATTGAAGAGTTGCCCCAAACCGATATAGTGCCTCTACCGTCTAACCTCAAGCCACTGAAGCTTGACCTAAAACCTTTGCCCTCTGATTTAAAATATGTCTATTTAGGTCAAGATGAGATGTACCCGGTGGTGATCTCTGCCCACCTGGAGAAAGAACAGGAGAGTATGCTGATATCTACTCTCATTGAGCATAAGGGAGATCTTGGATGGACGATAGCGGACCTCAAAGGAATTAACCCATCGATTTGTACTCACCGCATATATCTTGAGGACAATGCAAAGGCTGTTCGGCAATCACAACGTAGACTGAATCCAAACATGAAGGAAGTGGTTAAGGCCGAGGTTCTCAAACTATTGGAAGTGGGGATCATATACCCCATATCCGATAGTCAATGGGTGAGTCCAACTCAGGTGGTTCCTAAGAAGTCCGGGATCACCATCGTAGCCAATGCCAATAATGAACTCGTGCCGATTAGAGTTACTACTGGTTGGAGAATGTGCATTAACTACAGGAAGCTGAATACCGTAACTAGGAAGGACCACTTTCCTTTGCCCTTTATAGATCAGATCTTGGAAAGGTTAGCTGGTCATTCCTATTACTGTTTCCTTGACGGGTATTCAGGGTATAATCAGATTGAAATCGCCCCTGAAGATCAAGAAAAGACCACATTTACATGTCCCTATGGCACCTTTGCTTACAGAAGGATGCCATCGGGTTATGTAATGCCCCTACCACCTTTCAGTGATGCATGATGAGTATCTTTTCTGATATGGTGGGAAAATATTTAGAGGTCTTCATGGACGATTTCTCTGTTTTCGGTTCATCTTTCAGCGAGTGCTTAGCAAGTCTTAAATATGTACTGAAAAGATGTGAAGAAAAAAATTTGGTACTTAACTAGGAAAAGTGTCATTTTATGGTTCAAAAGGAAATTGTCCTTGGGCATATCATCTCATCCAAAGGAATCGAGGTAGATAAGGCAAAAATCGATCTTATCTCTAACCTACCTCCACCCAAGAACATCAGAGACGTGCGATCCTTCTTGGGACATGCAGGGTTTTACAGACGATTCATAAAGGACTTTAGTCTCCTCTCTCATCCTTTATGTAATCTTCTTCAAAAGGATACACCATACGAGTGGACTGAGTAGTGCCAAGAAGCTTTCACTAAGCTTAAGGGCATGTTAACCACTGCACCTATCATGCACCCACCCGACTGGAGTCTTCCTTTTGAACTTATGTGCGACGCCTCTGATTATGCTCTTGGAGCGGTTTTAGGCCAGAGAAAAGATAAGCGACCTTATGTTATTCACTACGTAAGTAGGACTCTAAATCCTGACCAAGTGAACTACTCGACTACGGAAAAGGAACTCTTAGTCGTAGTGTTTGCTTTGGACAAATTTAGATCTTACCTGATCGGATCTAAGATAATTATCTACATAGATCACGCGGCACTTAAGTATCTTCTTTCTAAGAATGATTCTAAGCCCCGCCTGATACGATGGATCCTTCTACTCAAAGAATTCAATTTGAAAATTAAAGACAAAAAGGGAGTAGAGAACGTAGTAGCCAATCACCTTTCTCGCCTTAATACCTCTGATTCCCTTGAGGCGACTCATATTAATGATATGTTCCCTGATGAACAACTGTTTAGAGTCTCCCATTCACCTTGGTTCGCTGATATTGCTAATTATCTTGCTACAGGTTCGATACCGACACATTGGATATCGTAAGATAAGAAGAAATTCTTTACCAAGGTGCGTAAAATTTTCTGGGACGATCCATATTTGTTTAAATATTATCCAGACCAAATCTTAAGGAGGTGTGTGCCAGACGATGAGCATCAGAGTGTCATCTCCTTCTGTCACTCACAGGCCTATGGTGGTCACTTTTTTGCTAAAAAGACCACCGTTAAGATTCTACAGTGTGGCTTTTACTGGCCCACTATGTTCAGGGACACTCATGAGTTTTGCAAAGCTTGTGAGCGTTGTCAAAAATTGGGAGTATTGTCCCGTCGAAATATGATGCCTTTGAATCTCATCCTTATCATTGAAGCATTTGATTGCTGGGGCTTTGATTTCATGGGACCATTCTCCCAATCATTTGAAAATCTGTATATTTTGCTCGCCGTAGACTATGTCACTAAATGGGTCGAAGCAATTCCGTTCCGTAAAAATGACCATCGCACGGTCATTAAATTTTTCAAAGAAAATATCCTGTCGCGGTTCGGAACGCCTCAAGCCATCATTAGTGACGGGGGCTCACACTTTTGTAATAGACCATTTGAGAGTTTAATGAAGAAATACGGTATCTCTCATAAGGTGAGCACCCCATACAATCCACAGACAAGTGGACAAGCTGAGATTTCTAATAGAGAGATCAAACATATCCTACAGAAAACGGTTAACCCTGATCGTAAGGACTGGTCAATTCGATTGACCGATGCCTTATGGGCGTACCGTACTGCCTTTAAAACTCCTATTGAAACATCTCCTTTTAGACTTGTCTACGGAAAGGCTTGTCATTTGCCCGTGGAATTGGAACATAAAGCATACTGGGTGATCAAAAATCTGAATTTTAATCTGGACAACGCTGGCTCACTACGCAAACTTCAATTAAATGAACTTGAAGAAATTCGGAACGATGCGTATGAAAACTCGAGAATTTACAAGGATAGGATGAAGGCGTTTCATGATCAACATATTCTACGGAAATCATTCACGGCAGGTCAGAAAGTCCTCTTATATGACTCTCAACTACATCTCTTTCTGGATAAGCTTCGATCTCGTTGGACCGGCCCTTACATTGTTGTTACTGCTTATCCTCATGGGGCCGTCGAGATAAGAGATCCCGACAATGGCAAGGAGTTTAAAGTAAATGGACATCGATTAAAGCCATTTGTCGAGACATTTGATTCAGAGGACATGTCCATGCCTCTGATTGCTCCTGTTTACCAGGACTAATCTCCTAGTCTGATGGAGGTATAGGTAGGTTTATCGCTTTCATAGGACTAGGATTGTTGCTTTATTTGTCTGGCTGAAGATGGTAAGTTTAGTGCTCCTGGGAGGCAACCTAGTTTTTTATTCCATTTCATTTTTTTTAGTTAGATAATTTAATGTTTGTGCGTAACATTACTGCAAACCCTCACGAGACTACAACTCGTCCTCTAGGGGTAACCTAGGGGTTTAAAGGCTTGTTACATATGCTAAATGCAATTGAGAGCACCTGCGAAAGTGGTATAGGTAGGATTCTATTCGTTGTTATTTTTGTTTTGTTTTCTCTCTTGGCTGACCAGCTTTTACGTTTATATCTCTTGGAAAGTCTCTCTCTCTCTCTTGATTCGTTATCCAGGTACTATCTTCCCATCACTTTTCCTTTACTTTCGTTGTCCCATGTGCATTGCATGCTCACATCTTTTACATTGAGGACAATGTAGATTTTAGGTTGGGGGTTGGGGATTAGGTTACCTAATCAGTGTTTTGTTAGTTTTGAGCAAAAAATTGTGAAAATTTTTAAAATTTTTAAAATCTCGAAGTGATTTTGAACTATCTTTGATTTAGAATTGCGAGATACATGATGTTGGATTTATAACTTGATTATTAATCCATGATTAAAAATTGTAAACATTAACTGAGTCATGATTTCACATGTCACATCTCGCTTTCACATTAAGGTTTCAGTTGATATTGAATGGTTGATTTAGTAATCACTAAGCAGGAAAGGAACTAGCCTGGAGTATTTGCCTAACAGGATTGATATGAGAAAAAAAAAAAAAAAAAGAGAAGAAGATATCTTTGGAAAGATTTGGGCAAATAATCTTCATCGTAGGTTTACTCCCTATAGGTGTAGATTTAATACCCCTTGAATGATATCTAAAAAGAGTCAGGTGTACGATCTTCACCATAGGTTTGCTCCCTATAGGTGAGGATTTGACCCCCATCCTTGGCATTACTTTTAAAGAAAAATCAAAAGATGGAATTTTTGAGGCAGATTTGGTTCGGGTTTTAGGTGTCCTGAATACTCTTGTGATTACCAATGCTATCATGAAATAATAAATTGAATTTTAATGATGATAGGCTGAGATTACACTATCCACCCATGGAACTCAATGTTTAGAATTATTCTAATTGATGGATTAATACTTTGAACTTGATTATGAGTTTACTAAGCACTTGAGTCCAGGAGAAAGTAATCCCCAACATTCATGAATCTTAGAATTTTTGTATCCGAATTATTTTGCAAAAATCACTTGAGTTTATGAAAATCGTCCTATAAGTCTCAACTTATTTTTCGCATACTTTGATCGGGACTAGCAAAATGCTGGTTGGGGATTGTGTTGAGGGTCAAATAGTGCATATTAGACCCCATTTATTACTTGGATTTATGAGCATAATATTGTTTAATGCCTAGTTTTTAATCGTGTTTTGTTGCAGGGTGTGATTAGGAGAGTTGACTGAAAAAGGATGCCAAAAGCTTGGATTTAATGTTCTGATGATCACTAGGGCAAGGGACGGACTTTAGAGGACCAAGATTGATGGATATACATGGTCAGAAATCCGAGAAAACTAAGAAACTGAAACTCAAGTGGCTTGAAACGCATCTAGAATGCAAGATCACATGGTTCCCGACATCTGATCGGTTCGAAACTTTATACATGAGATAAGGGCCATAAATTAACCGTACATTTCAAATTTCAGCTCTTGGATCACTATAAAAGTGCTCCAATTGACAGATCAGCTTATAAACCATCGATTCTGAGCCCACCTGATATCTGGAATTGCCTCGAATTTGGTATCAACGCCTTAAATGAGGAGACCAATCAGATGGTTGGATCAGATTTTGCAAAAACATCATAGTGGACCCCACTTTAGCTTGAGTGTGCATAGTGCACATGTGCACTAGCCGTGCACGTGATTTCCCAAAGTCGGTCAGTGCCGCTGACCGACGTCTCCTTCTCCAATTCAAAAAAAAAAAAAAAAACTCCACAGCGTCTTCAATACATTGGGAGTTTTTATGTTGTGGGGTCCGCTCACTACTCCATTGAGTGATCTGAACCGTTCACTTGTCTCTGGATAAGGGTATTAATCTTGCCTAGATGTCCTTTTGACACCACGAAATCTAATGCAAGATCCAGACCGTTAAATGTAAAATGGACGGTAGAGTAAATCAGCTCGTAGGCCACACTGATTTTACTCCAAACATACCCTTTCCCAGATGGATTTTCGTCGTGATTACAATGGACGGTATGGATTTCACAGACGCCAAAAGAAATGGGCTCCACCAAGTCACAGCAGAAGTGTTTCGCAACCGTCTTCAAAAAAACGGAAGTTTTCGCGTCAGCGAATGAACGGCCGCTGACCGTTTTGCGGATGATAGTGGGCCCCACACGTGCCCCGTAAGCTCAATCCAAACCATCCACCGTGTAAACAGCTGTGACTACTACAAAATCATATTGAAACTTTTCACTCATGCAAACACATGTGTGAGATACAGGGGCCACAAAAGGGCTGCCATGTAGCGTTCAAATCTGATCTTCTAGTTATTTCTTCTCTGGGACACGCCAATGGATATTCAAAATCACCTATTCTTGATTGAAATTTCGTTCTGAATCCAATGGATGGGGTGGATTTTCCAGAAAATGCTTCTGTGGGGCCCACCGATCACAACAGCGAAATGGTGCGAAAGGTTTCGCGCATCCGCGAAAACTGACTTTTCTAGGCAGTTTTGGCCCACCATCTTTGATCATATGGCAGATCTGAACCGTCTATCATATAGAGGACCCAATAAAATCCTAAGGACGGTGTTTCTTTAAAATTTGAGCGAGGAAAGTGGCGTGTTTCGAGGCACCGAACTTGGTTGCGAAAAAAGCTTTTAATGGGCATGTATAGCTTTCCAAATCCGATTCGAATCCGATTTTCACCACTTCAGCAGTTATATAAGGAGGTTTTGGACGTGGGGAGCATTCATTCAGACCTTGGGAGGAGAGAATCACGTGAAGATCCACGGCCAGAGCTTGGACGTGAAGTGGAAGAGAGAGAGAAAGACGGCTTCAACAGTTCTTCTTCTTTTCTTAATTCCTTATTTTTCTTTATATTTTATTTTATTTAAAGGATTTAGCCCACCTATGTGTGGCTAAACCTCTTAGCTAGGGCTAAGAGGTGAAGCTTGTAGCGTGATGGAAGACGTTTAATTATGCCTTTTGTTTAATATTGAACTGATTTTGATTTAATTTTATTTTGGGAATATTTTTAGTTCTTAATGGTCTGTTGTGACTGAAATTACAATGGGTCTGCGATGCTTTGAATATTTCTATTTCCTTTTCATGTTTAGGATGTCAGGAAGCCCTGTTGTTCACCATTGTCTCCTGGGCATGGTTGGATGTCGGTACCCTTCCTAACTTTCATACATGTGATGGGTTGGTAATTAGTTTAATTCTGTTGTTTGTCATAGTCTTTTGGACATGGTTTGGTGATGGAATCCATTCTAATTCATATACCTTTCATCTCTTGAAAACTAGATCAATGTCAGTTCAGTTAATGTCCATAGAACATGCATAAGGTCTCCCTAATCTCTACAAGTGGATCCTCTGAATCCTTAGTGCCCTTCTCTCTGAATTTCTCTTAAGTTTTAAATAATAATTTCATAATTATTCCTTGAAATTCTAGTTAATTTAGATTTCATCTCATTCTAATTCTAGTTCTGATTAGTTTTAGATAACGTACAAGATCCAGTCCCTTGGGATTCGACCTCTGTCTTATCGAGTTATTACTACATCACAACCCTGCACTTGGGGAGTGAACACAATCATTTGGATGTCGAAGTTTCAGTATATAGTTGCATTTTCCATAACTATAGCTGAATATATGACAATGACAGAAGCATTCAAGGATAACTACTCCGAATCCACGGAGCTTCTTTAGACTCCTCACAGAGACTTTTCCAATCAATGAGGAAAAAAAAAGTAAGAAAAATAGAAATAAATTCAGTGTTTCAAATACTGTAAAAACGGAGTACAGCATAAAGTAATGGCCGATGCAAAATCATATATAGAAGCCGAGTCCTTCTTTGCAGATGCTAGCTAGTATAAAGAGTTTGCTATCGAAAAAATCAATAAGGATGAAAGTAGCGTCTTAAAGGATGATCAGGAAAGTGCAATCACAAAAGGAGCAGAAAGAGCAGGACCATCTGAAAGCGTGGAGATAAGCAAGAGGTTCTATTTTGTGCCAAAACATTTAAGGAAGCCGGGATAACCGCCATTGACTTTGTTGTCATCTGAACAGTTGAAAATTTTAAAGTCGAATTATACAGTGTCGTTGTCGTATGCTGAAAGAAATAAGTCATTTTCAGCCGCTTCAGTAAAATTTCAAGTTAAGGCGAGCGAAAAATACCCTGAGCCAATAGAGTTCTATGCTTCGGAAGCAGTAAAGACAAGAGGAGAGACTCAAAACAATATGTACCATGGTAGGTTGACATCGTAAGACCTCCAAAAGTATAGTCCGACAAATAAAAAGATTATGAAAAATATGAGTTTTGATTATGAAGAACCCGTTGGCTTAAACCATGAGAAAGGAATTCAAATCCCCATTGGGACCGATCAGGATAAGCGTAAAAAATTTCAAGGGTTGGAGGCAAACTAGTTGTAAAATTCATAATTTGATTAATTGATGAAATAAACGAGTTCACAACCCTTTAAATAGAGATACTAAGCAATGAGAGAAATTTCAAAATCAAATTACAAAGAAAACTCCTAGAATTCACAGCTTACTATAAATAGTAAATTTTCTATTTATAGTAAGTGTCCTATATGTCTTAACTATGTTATTATCCTAATTTTCCTAAACACTTTTCATGTTGGACACAACTCCTAAAGTCCAGTGGATGAAGAGTTATAATCAAACCAAAACTTACTAAAAATAGTAAAAACGGAAATACATATGGAATTCGACCATCGATATGATGGAATCTCGTAAATTCAGCATGGCCAGGTTGGTTGGCTAAAGTAGCTCGTCCTACCCAATCATATGTGGTACGTTGAGTAACTCAATCTAGTTTACGAGATATGCCTGTTTAAAGGTTTCTCACGGTCTTAATGACTTCTGCCTTTTATCGGGCCTTCTTTGGTCCATCTTATACATGAAAGTGTCCGTGACCCGCTCTACATCATGATGTATGTGTTGTATCACACTGTTTATCCATTCGGAGAGATCATTTTACAGCATGAGGTAAAGAATGAGATAGATCCAAGCTCCAAAGCTCAAGCAGACCCATCGGGAAAAAACAGTGGAGATTGAACGACCATCATTAAAAAACTTCTTAAGGCCACAGAACTTTTTGATTAAGTTGATATTTGTGTTTTTCCTTTGTTAATAAACATCATGATAGGCTACAAGAAGGTTTCAATCGTAGGCATTAATGTGCCCATCCTTTTCTGTGGTGGGTCCACTTGAACTTTGGGTTTGCCTCATTCTTTAGCTCATGCACTAATATAATCTCTCTCCAAATGAACGGAAAGTGTGCATATAATACATACATCATAGTAGGGCCCACAAAACTTGGTAATGTCACTTTAGTAGCAATTTCACTACATCATACGCACTGAGTAGCTAAATGACATCCTTTACTGTGGATAAATAATTTTCTTTTTCTACTTACAACAGTAGATGAGTAACTTATTTCGAATAAATAACTTTGGTTATGATATATATATATAGTTATAATTAACTATTTTTACTTGGTAGTGCTTAATCACTACAGTTAATTCTTTCAACTTTTTAATTTTTTATAAATTATTAAAGAAAGGAAACAAAAGAGAAAAGAGAGAAAAAGCTAACAAGCCTGTTGTTTACTAATCATACTTAACTTCTTAATAAATAAATATTACTCATCACATGAGTAACTTATCTTAAGCAACTTTAAATCCAAAGGCCCCCCTTAAATTCATGCGTAAGGTTCCTTTCCAATGCATAGGGTACATTTTCTTCATTTCTAAGGTATTCAATGTCATGCCTATTAAATGTACGGTCCATCTTTTCATCTCTAACGTCTTCAATGCCACGCCTTTTCAATGCATGGATCCATCTTTTCATCTTAACGTCGACAATATCACGCCTTTTCGTGTGACCTTTTCTTCAAGCGTACAATAAGCAAAGGAGGGCACGTGCAACACCTCCTCCGAAAATGATATGATAGAGACGCTTCCATCAAATTATGACGGATTGTGACCGTCTATGCAGCCTGGCCTATAAACATGAGACAATCCCGCCGCTGCTTTTAGCAGATCATGGGATAACCGTTAACTATTTTTCTTTGCACCATCCATTTGAAGGCCTCCATTTGTATGACTAAGATCTAACAAATTTTGAGTTTTCGTACTATTGACCATCCGTGATAGGGGCCACTAGTTGGACGGTCCTGATCTACGTTGCCTTAGGCGATTATTACGGTTGAAGGGAGGCTATATCTTATTACTATATAGAGGTTTGTATCGTATAATTTCCACCCTTTGGAAACCGAGTTTGAATAAGGTATCAATGGGCCGGGCTCGGGGCCGTAAATCTGAATTATGAATTGGCTGGCCCGAACAGCTCGAAATACGGGCCGTGATCTACCCCAGGCCCGGCCAATTGATCGCTCTAGGTTTGATGATTGAAAAACACCGCCGTAGACAATGGCGTATGGGGGCGTCGCGAGGGCCGTCCATTTAGGGAACAAAGAAATAGATCCTACTCATTCATTTTCACCACCCATTTGTTTATCGCGTGAAAGGAATTGTACCATGCTCTCACAGAAGTCTTGCATGGGCACGGCTTCAGTGGATCCCTAAATGGGGGGCCCACTGTGATGTATGTTCCTTACATCCATGCCGTTCATCCAATTTTAAAGCTCATTTCATTGGTACGATTGACCATTTCAAACTTCTTGTGGCCCACAAAAGTTTTGGATCAAGCTGATATTCATAAGGTCCCTTCATCCAGGTCTTTGTGACCTTATCAACAGGTTGGATGGCAAAAAAACATTCCGGCGGCCCCCAAGAAGTTTTAATGGTGGGTATTCAATCACCACTGTTTCCTGTGGTGTGGTCCACCTGACATTTGGATCTACTTCAAAATTTGGCTTCTACCCTAAAATGATATGTAAAAACGGATGGACAGCGTGGATATAAGGAAAAGACATCACGGTGGGTCCCATTCAAGGATCCAACCACCTCGGTGGATCCGGAAACCACGGAAGCCGCGCTGGTCTTGCATGGGCTTGTGACCGTTCAAATCATAGGGTCAGCTTCTGCCCAAAACTCCCGTGGAACAGAAGCAGAGAGTAGCAAGGAACGAGCAGTCTCCATAATATGGCGATGCTTGCGCCCTGCAACACCATTTTGTAAAGGTGTCTGCGGACAAGAACGTTGGGGCTCAATACCCCGAGACAATAGAAAACCCTGAAAGGAAGAGGAGATATACTCTCCCCCTAAATCCGAACGCAAGACTTTCACCTTAGTAGAATATCGTGTCTCAACCCATGGATGTAGCAGGGCCTTGAAATTTCAAATATCAGATCATCTCAAAGACTTGGTTCGCCTGTTAAACTTGGACCATTCACCATTTTATTTCTGTACCGTCCATTTCACGGCCATTGATTGGATATCTAGGATCATTGGCATTGGTTTTAGGCCATCTCCTATCAACATTAGGGCCCACGATCTGGATGGTTTAGATTGACAAACACCCCTGCCTCGTATGCACTCATCACAACGACCAGATAATAACTGTTTGGTTTTGCTTGTTGAACTTGGGCCATCTACGATTTCTGCTACCAACGCTGCATTGAATTGCCTGTTGAACTTGGGCCATCTACAACTTCTGCTACCAATGATGCATTGAATTGCCTGTTGAACTTGGGCCATCTACAGTTTCTCCTACCAACGGTGCATTTAATGGTCATGATTGGCCGCCTACAACGGTGCATTTAATGGTCATTGATTGGACGCGTAGGCTCATGGAAGCGGATTAGATACTGACAAGGTCAGTATTCATATGGCTACTAAAGTGAGGTTACCAAGCTCTGTGAACCCTTATGATGCATGAGTTGTATCCAGACGGTCCAATCATTTTTAGAGATCGTTTTAACCATTTTTAGAGTTCGCTTCATGGCATTAAAAAAAAAAACTGAGATAAATCTAAAGTTTAAGTGGACCCACCAAAGAAAACTATGAGAGCAGTTACACCTACCATTGAAACATTTATAAGGCCAACCTATTCATTAGCTAATATAGAGATAGATGAAGTGAAAAACATAAAATAAAAAATCAACTTGATCGGAAACTACTGTAGCCTCTAAGAAGTTTTGAGCGGTAGAAGTCACTACTCTCACTGTTTTCTACAGGGGTTTCCAATTGTACTTTAGATCTATCTCATTCCTTTTGTAATGCCGTAAAATTATCTCTCCAAATGGTTGTACGGTATGGATACAATACACGCATTATGGTGGGGTCCACAGAGCTTGGTGACGTCACTTCATTAGCGATTTGGCTACTCACCTTGTCAGTGTCCAATCCGCGCCCAGGCTTATCGGATTTTCAGTGCTTCTCCCCCATTGACTGTTAACACACATCCATCTACCTTCATCATATGCATGCGTTCGGTCTGCCATGGAATCGCGGATTAGCCACTGACTGGTCGAGTACCGAGACTGGTTACTGAAGTGACTGCACCAAGTTACGTGGGTCCCACCATAATGTATGTGTTGTATCCACACCGTCTATCCATTTAGAGAGATCATTTTATTGGACGAGCCAAAGAAAGAATCAGATTCAAAGCTCGAGTGGACTCCACCAGTGGAGATTGAACACTTTCCATTAAAAACTTCTAAGGACCACGGAAGTTTTAGATCAAGCTGATATTTGTGTTTTCCGTAGGGTTCATGTCTGCGTTTTACTTATGAACAGGTTAGATCTCAAATAAACATCATGGTAGACTCGAGGAAGGTTTTAACGGTGAGAATTCATGGGACCCTTCCATGCCCTTATTTGGGTGCTTCTCAAGTGAAAATGATAACGCTCTGGATTTTTAGAATGTGAGATGTCTTCCATTTAAGGTGGCAAATAGGACCGGCTCGACTGCATCATGCACAGGTCTTGCTCATGTAGGCCCATTCTAATCCCCGCCCAAATCAGACGGTCGTTTGGACCAATATTCAAATTATCAGCCCACAACTGTCGAATAAGTGGGCCATGACATTCCTAGTCTACTCCAACTAATTATCAAGCCTATGAACAGCTGATGTGTCAACCTGACAAGTGGAATGGACCCCGGTGAGCCCATCTCCACCCTTTGCGGTCCTGCTTGGCCGCTTTAACTCTTAAGAAAAAAAAACAAAAATCTCATAGTCTACAAGTCATGGTATATGACCATATTGTTCTAAAATTCTCTGGCTTGACGGCTGAAATTTTGAATCCAGCTGGGGCATTTTGGATCATAAGTTACTTTTGCCACAAGTAGTTTATCGTGATTTCTACTTATTTAACAGGGATAAGTATATTTAGTAAACATAGTGCTTCCCAGCAAAAAGTATATTTATTTTCAACATTGTGAGTATTTATCTCTTAGTCTGTTTGGTCCCCCCACATCCACCGTCTATTAAGTGGAGCCAATTTGTTCATTATCAGCCCCACCTTTGATGTGGGCCATCCATTATGTAGGACTACCTTGGATGTGGGCCATTTATCCTCAGGGATGACCTTTAATGTGTACCGTCCAGATGTAGAACTCACTTTTGATGTTGATCATCCATTATATGGGGCCCACCATCAATGCTATTGTCCATCATGTGGGGAGTACCTTTAATATCCACCGCCTATCATGTGGAGCTCACCTTTGATGTAGATTGTCCATCATGTGGGCACCACCTATGATGTGGGTTGTCCATCATGTGAGGCCCGCCTTGGATATTGGCCACTCATCATTAGAGACGACCTTTAATGTGGACCGTCCATCATGTGGGGCCCACCATTATTAATTTGCCATCATGTGGAGCCCACCTTTGATGTGGACTATCCATCATGTGGGCCCTACCTTCAATGTGGGTTTCACATCATGCAAGGCTCGCTTAGATATGGGTCATTCATCATTATGGGTCATCAACCTTTGATGTGGGCCATTCGTCATTTGAGGCCACCTTGATATGGGCCATCCATCATGTGGGGGCTTAGCTTCAATGTCTGTTGCTCATCATGTGGAGCTCACCTTTGATGTGGACCGTCCATCATGTAGCCCCACTTCATTTTGGATGTGGGCTATTTATCATTTAGGGTTGACCTTTGATGTAGACCATCCATCATGTGGGTTCCACCTTTGAAGTGAGTGGTATGTCATACTTACCCATTTTAGATATGGGCTATATTTATCATTAGGGGATAGCCTTTGATATGGACCATGGAATGCATTTAAAGGAAAAATAAAAAATAAAAAAAATTTGGCTTATCTCATGTTGAGAAAGCACAGGGCTTAACCAGTCCACCAATTACATGCACTTCTGTAACATGCATGCCAAGGAAAAAGACATGCACATGAAGAGGAGGAAATGATAAAAATGTCAAAAAGAGTGTACTACTTGCATAAAATGGAGAGTTGAGAAGCTGTTGAAATCCAGATAATTTGTTTAGGCGAATAAATCCAAACCATCAATTTATAAATGTACAAATTTTTAAAATTTTATAAATCTTGAAAATCTAATTTAGTATATCATAAAAATAAAATATCAAAATATATAACTCTCCGTAACTAATTAGATTGGTAATATTGTGCACTCTAATTTTTATATAGTAGAGATCTAAATAATTTTTTGGCCAAGAATTTTATATATATATATATATATATATATATATATATATATATATATATATATATATATATATATATATATATATATATATATAGAATTAGAGTAAACTAAAGACTAATTTGAGTATTAAAAAATTCGAGTCCAATCGAGTCAAGTCTTCTGATTTTTGAAATATGCTGTCAATGTGTATACTGACAACATGTCGAAGTCTCAAAAAAAAAAAAGAAGTCAAAACATTGCAAATAAGCATTTTTTAAATTCTTATATATAACTAATATATGCGAATCGATCTTAATAGTTGGGTGGAGAGGTTGGCGGTCGTCCATTATTCGTGAGAATTCATTGGAGAATTTTTAAAGATTCCCTCGATGGATTTAAGAATTAGACAACTGTTGGACCCGATCCTATTCGACACTACAAATCACCTAATCGATCACGCCCAAATAGGATTGTCAATATGGACTGAGCCTGCAGTAACCCAATGGACCCCACTTGATTAGATAGGTCGGGTAGGTGGTTTAACTTTGGTTTAGCTGGGTCCAAGTTGGGTGTATCAATAGGGAAAAAACTTATAAAGGACTAAAAATTACTAAGTATTGAAATTATTATAAGACCCTGAAAAACTACAAAGGACCTCAAAATTACAAATGACACAAAAAAAATACAAAAAAACCCCAAAAATTATAAAGGAACCTGAAAGTTTACAAAGGACTATAAAAAATTATAATACAACCCCGAGAAATTACAAAGGAACTAGGTCTCAGACGAGCCTTCCGTGCACCCCCACCACCGAAGTAGCAGAACATATACTATTTCCTTCGGTAACTTTGCCCCCCCCTCCCCACGAAACACGCCCGCACGTCGACGGGCAGGAAGACGGGCACACAGGGCATGCGAGGGCATGCAAGGTGACATGGGGCATGGGAGGGGCACACAGGGTACACGAGGCCATACGATGGCCTAGGAAGGGCATACGATAGCATGCAAGGGGCCATGGGAAAATTACAACAGGCCGGGATAGCTTGACCTGGATATGGGACCAGATTTCAAGCCTGGGCCTAGTCGAGGGGCAGGGTTTAGGAGCCCAAGCACTAGGCCTGCAAGGTCAGGCCATCACGCCCACTGCCACCCTTGTTACAATTTTCATGGTTTTGGGGCCATGGCTTCTCCATGACGTGACTGGGTTAATGGACGGCTTGGATCTCCAGCTTGTGCTCACAGAGCATGTCTTGTGCCCTGTAGATGGATAATGGATGGCCTAACACACGCGTGCCTAGTTAGGCTGAGTTTACGAGCCCAAGCACTGGGTCTATAATGCTAGGCCATCACGTCCACCACACTGAATAAGGTAGGGGCAATGATAAATGCCAAAATGGACCTCCTTACAATACACACCGTTCAATGTTCTTTCCTACTTAATCTCATCCCCCTTTTACCATACACCCCAGCTGGACCAAGCCCATTCATGTGTAGTTTGTTAATGGGCCAGGTTCGGAATTAGTTTAGAAGCGCCACATCGGCCAATAGATATTGCACCCATGCTTCCTACCACTGTATACACACTCATGTCGGGCTTGAAATAGACACTCATACCATAACTTCTAAGGGTGTTGCTGTACATACTAAAGCTAAAATATTATTAAAAAAAGAAAAAGAAAAATCCATTTTTGATTTGGAAATTTTTTATTTTATTTTTTTTAAAAAAAAAACCAACCCTACTCAATGTAGTTTTTCATCAATCACATTCTTAAAAACTGAAAACTACCACAATGACATTGCATACTAGACTACAAGTAATTAAAATATAAACAATCCAAACTGTGGGCCAGAAGAGAAATAGAATGAATCAGAAGTTAAGGTTGTTTATTAGGCTGGTGAACGTTTTTGTTTAGAAGTGAAAAAGATTAATTGATCTTTTTTCATTCTGCAGTGTCTATAAATCAGAGATTAGGATAATTCAATGAGTAGTGATTCCAAAATTTATTTTGAGATATTGTTCGGCAAATGTACAATTTTTTAGTGCTTACATGGTAAGTGTCATATAAAACCTAAGTATCAAATAACTTTCTATTTTATTACATCTCTTGATTTGGTGTGTGTGTGTGTATATATATGTGGGAAAAGGTACTATGCGCACTCCTCACTAGTCCATCTCATGAGGTCGAGCTGTGTGTGCCCCACCCTGATGCGTTTCGAACATCTACCCATCAGTTAGATGCACCATTCCATCGTGGGCCTAGGTCTCAAAAATCAAGTCAATCCGTGACTCGTGTGGGCCACACCATATACAGAAGTTGAGAGGGGGCATGCACCATTAAAACATTCATAATCATTTTTTGGGCCCACCGAGATGTGGTTTGCAAATCCAGCCCATCCATTATGTGTGTCCCACTTGGATGAGGGTTCAGACCAAGATTCAGGCACATGAAAAGTTTAGGTGGGCCCCACCAAGTGCTTTTATATGTTTTAACGGTGTCGTCAAATGATTTTAGATGGTATGGCCCACCTTAGTTCCGTATACGACTGATTTTTGGGATATCCCATAATTTAAAGGGGATCCATCAAATGCATGGTGTTGATGGTCGACACACATCACAGTGGGGTCCACACAGTTTGACCTCACGGGAGCTTATGGTGAGCGCATAGTACCTTTTCCATGTGGGAAAAGGTACTATACGCTCGACCTTACGAGTTTATCGCATGAGGTCGAGCTGTGTGGGCCCCACTGTGATGCATTTCGAACATCTACCCCATCAATCAGATGCACCATTCCATCGTGAGCTTAGGTCTTAAAAATCAAGTCAATCCGTGACTTGTGTGGGCCACACCACATACAAAAGTGGAGAGGAGCCGTGCACCATTAAAACATTCATAATCATTTTTTGGGCCTACCGAGATATGGTTTGCAAATCCAGCCCATCCATTATGTGTGTCCCACTTGGATGAGGGTTTAGACAAAGATTCAGGCGCATGTAAATTTCAGGTGGGCCCCACCAATTGCTTTTATATGTTTTAACGATGTTTTCACATGATTTTTGATGGTATGGCCCACCTGAGTTTCGTATACAGCTGGTTTTTGGGATATCCCATAATTTAAAGGGGACCCATCAAATGCACGGTGTTGATGGTCGACATACATCATGGTGGGGCCCATAGATCTTGACCTCACGGAAGCTTATCGTGAGGTCAAGCGCATAGTACCTTTTCGACCTCACGAGTACGTCCCATGAGGTCGAGCTATGTGGCCCTAACCGTGATGCGTTTCGAACATCTACCCCATTAGTCAGATGCACCATTCCATCGTGGGCCTAGGTCTCAACAATCAAGTCAATCCGTGGCTTGTGTGGGCCACACCACATACAGAAGTGGAGAGGGGCCATGCACTATTAAAACATTCATAATCATTTTTGGGCCCACTGAGATGTGGTTTGCAAATCCAGCCCATCCATTATGTGTGTCCCACTTGGATGAGGGTTCAGACCAAGATTCAGGCACATGCAAATTTCAGGTGGGCCTCACCAATTGCTTTTATATGTTTTAACGGTGTCTTCACATGATTTTAGATGGTATGGCCCACCTGAGTTCCGTATACGGCCGATTTTTGGAATATCCCATAATTTAAAGGGGACCCATCAAATGCACGGTGTTGATGGTCGACACGCACCACGGTGGGGCCCACACAACTCGACCTCACGGGAGCTTATCGTGAGGTTGAGCGCATAGTATCTTTTCCCTATATATATATATATATATATATATATATATATATATATATATATATATATATATATATATATATATATTCAACTTATCATTTTGTAAGTTCTACGTGGGCCCTACATGGTGGCACTTGTACCACTGGTACATTTTGCATCTTAGGTAAGTGGGTCACACGTCTTTGTCAAAATAGATGGTTAAAAGGTTTGATTTAGATGGTTCAAATGGAATATGTTTATATTATATTATTTAGTATCTATTTATTTTTTTATTTATATATTATTGTGTTTGGGTAGGTTAGGGCATATATACCCACGATGGGCTCATATCTTACTTTGACTTTTAAAAGAATAACAAATTATACCCATTGATCTACTACATCATGAGAAATGCATTTGAGATTGGATCTTCCTATCATGTGGGCCAGATCAAAATTTTATAACCATCCACTTGATTAGAACACCAGCGGGCCTGAGGAATGAATAACTTAGCTTGGGCCCGTTTGGGAGCTTATATTTATATTTGTCCCTTGTAATTAGAATGTATTAGAATCCAAAAATAGTCATTAAAATTTTGTTTTATATTTATAAGAATTTGAATTTAATTATTAAATTAATTTTAATATTTTTAATTAGTGCTTATATTTAATACTTGATGGAATGATTGTAATAAGCCAATTGAAATAAATACTTTAGCAGGAAAAGACGAATTTTCAGGCCTTGGGTGGGCCACAAGCACTCTTCAATGATTTCTAACCGCCATTTAGATGGCCAATGCCAAGCATGTTCAGATCATTTTATTACTGGAAAGTTAGTAATGCAGCCGGTAATTTGATTTTGTTTTTTAGGGTACCCGTGTGCAATGTGTACAATAGATTAATAGCTTAATTACATCTTTATTACACTTAGGAATCTTTGATTGCTTGTGATTCCTAATCACCCTTATACAAAGAAGATACGCTCAAATCTACGCTGCCAAATCCGGCGCAGCAGTCCACCTCACATAAAACAGGAATATCACACACGTGTCATACCGATACATCTGTTTGTGACTGGATCAGCAGACCCCACAAGCATGTGGGCTTAAATTGGTAAACTTTGAGGATGGATCCAACAATTTAAATAGTGGACTACCTTTTGTTGTACTGCATCTCTGATCGTTTTTGGAAAATCTAATTGGAGAGGTAATGTAGAGTGGGTCGCAAACACTTTCATGGCTAAGATAAATCAGAAAAGGCCCGATCGGAAACGGAGATAATTCATTTCGTTAGAATTTAAAATAGATGTATCTCGCAAACTAAAATAAGTTATCAGACATATCATATATGATTTTGGGGTAGGATGAGCTACTTTAGCCACCCAACCCTGCTTTGCCTGATTGTCCATGCCAAATTTGCAAAATACCATTAAATCAATGGTCAAAATTCCATTTTAATTTATTTTTTACTATTTATAATAAGTTTTATTTATAGTATAACTCTTCATCTGTTGGGTTTTAGGAGTTGTGTTCAACATGAAAAGTGCTTAGAATAATTAAGAGAACATCATGGTTCAACCAAATAGGACACTTACTATTTGTGGCCGAAAACCATGCGCACTAGTACGAATCATGACTGTCTATAAATAGTAAGTTTACTATTTATAGTAAGTTGTGAATTCTAAGAGTTTTAGTTGTAGTTTAATTTTGAAACTTCTTCCATGGCTTAGTATCTCTATTTAAAGGGGTGTAAACTCATTTATTCATTCATTAATTGAATTACGAATTTTATAGAATTTATTTTCTATCTTCCTTGTTTTTTTTTTTTAACTCTTGGATTCAAGAAGTCTCTGTGAGGAATCCATAGAAGCTCTGTGGATTCGGAGTAGTTATCCTTGAGGAAGATAGTGATCGACCTCATCACGTTCATCCTTATGTCAAAACGACATGTGTTAAAGTAATGCAAAGATATTGCAAACTAAAGATTTTCAAGGATGCTTGAAATGTATTTTACGAAATCATGACTAACAAGATGACAGGACAACAATTTGGAAGAATTCAAAAGCAAACCAAACAGTTGTTCAAGCAGCCGAATGTCATCCTAAAAGTCGACTAAGCATCCAAGCGGTCGACCAAGCGGCCGATGGCCATACAGGAGGTCGATAAAGCAGCCGATGGTCATCTAGAAGCTATCCAAGCGGTCGATAGTCATTTAAGAGGTCACGACAGATAGTCATCCATGAGCTCGATTGAGCAACCAAGCGGAATATGATCGAGTGAGCAAAATGGACTGGAGTGGTTACTAAGACAAGTGACAAGGAAGTCTCCAGAAAGTAGTAGTGATAAACAGTTATAGGACAGATGACAAATGGAGAAACAAAGGAAGTCGAAATACTAGTGCTAATCAGTCACAACAACTGTTAGAATGTGAGAAGCATTCAGAAGGCTGTAATGTCGAACGGTTATGATAACCGTCAGAACGTGGGAAGAATCCAAAATAACTGGATCAAAGCTATAAATAGAAGGAGAATGCATCAAAGAGGTCTCACACCAATCTAAACAAATCAAATCCATCTTTTAAATTATCATGTTGATTTACATTCATTAGTGTAATATATTACTTTCCTTATTAAGCAAATTACATCTCTCACCGTAATCTTTACTTTTCAAGTTTGTTGATTTATATTAATCCGTAGCAGTAACCTAGTAGCCAGTAATTCTAGTTGTAATTCGAGTCTACGCTCGCATGCTGGACTCGGTTCATCAATAAAAAAATGTATACGGTCTTTGGCTATTCTTTGCGACAAACTATAGATCTCAGTCATATACTACATATCTGCATATCTTGGTGTTTGGGGCTATTGTTGTTCGGTTGAAATTGGAGCCATAATTTCAGTTTTGGCATGCCCGCACACAAGTGCATAAACAAGAACACTTTTAGGATGAGCGGCATAGCATGCAAATCACGCTAGCATCCTACTACCATTTCTGAACAGACGAGATAGGTTTTGAGCAAAGCCTAATAAAGATAGAAATGATTATATAAGACTGATTGGATGGTTAGAAAAAGTAAATACCATTGACCCATCTAAGAGGTGTCCACTCAGTAGTTAGTCGGTTCAAATTGATTGAAAGGTTTGTCGATCTAGATGGCTACCCCAATAAGATAATCCATTTCCATACACAGGAAGATAAATTTAAAAATGAAAATAAAAATTACTATAAGTAAGACTACCCAGTAACATCAACATCTCAGTCACCAGATGAAGGGGATGGTTTGTGATTCAGTTCGACGATGGGCCCCACTGGCCTGTCAGTGCTCTGACTATCGTTGGTGGGTGGCTTCACCAGCTGTTTCGGTAATCCCTCTTCTGTTTTGTACAACCCGCCACCATAGGCACCTTCGGTCACCGGCTGCATCGTGCACATGGGCTGCTTCTTGTCTTCCTTTTCTTTCTTCTCGCTTCCCTTCCCCATATTTCGAAGATTCTTCTTCCATCTTCTGTCCTTTATTTATCCATTCCAAAAGCAGTTATGCACGTGGGAAACTTCAGCATGTGAACTCACATGAGTGCCACGTGGCGGACATGTGGAGACACTCCAAAGCTAGCTACTTCAAGTTATATGCACGGTCACTGGATGTCATGCAGTGGACGTGCCACATATCTGGACACAAACCACAAGTGTTTCTAATATGAGAATTCAAGAACCTTTAATTTAGACCATTGCTCTGCAAATGGACCATGCCTCGGAATTTTTCTCGACACGATTGTCTTCGATGTCCACGAGAGAAGGAAAACGCTTAAGTGAAGGACTTTACGTGAATGCGATACACGTCGTCCATCAAATGCACGAGCCCATATGTGAAATGAGGGCGACTCAACACTCGAGTGGCTTACACCATTAAAATCTTTTATGGGGTCCACCTTGGTGTGTATATGCCATCCAATCCACTCATCTTTCATGGGGTCCACCATTGGCTGTAGTGTGGCCCATATAAGTCTTGAATGGACTTAATTTTTGAAGATCAATGGTAAAAATGTGGGCGGAGCACTCATGCAAATTCTCCATGTAGTACTGGGTTAGTTGTACTCAATGCTTTCATATGACTATCCATACTTTGAAAACATTTTTAAAGATCACACGAGGGATTGATCTAAAAAATGAGTCAAATCTAATTTATTGAGATCATTGGCATGGGACCATGATAGTCATTACACACACACACACATATGGAAATGGTTAACTAAGGTCGACTCATGGGAACTTCCCATGAGGTCGAGTTGTGTGGGCCCCACCATGATGTGTCAAAAATCTACCTCATCAGTCAAATGCAACATTCTATGGTGGGCCATGGGCTTAAAAATTAAGTCAATCCATGATTTCAGTGGGCCACTACACATACAACAGTTGAGAGAGGTTACCCTCCCATTAAAACATTCATAATCATTTATTGGGCCCATCGAGATGTGGTTCACAAATTCAGCCCATTCATTATGTCTATCCCACTTGGATAAGGGGTTAGACCAACTTTCAGCCACATCTAAAACTCAGGTGGGCACCACCAAGTGATTTTATATGCTTTAGGCATGTCTTCACATGGTTTTAGATGGTATGGCCCACCTAAGTTCCGCATATGGCTGATTTTTGGGATATCTTATAACCAAAAGGGGACCCATCAAATGCATGATATTGATGTTTGACACACATCACGAAGGGGCCCACATAGCTCGACCTCATGGGAGAACCATTTCCTATATGTGTGTGTGTGTGTGGGGGGGGGAGGTGTAGAGCTGTGTGGGCCCCACCATGATGTATGTTGAACATCAACACTGTGTATTTGATGGGTCCCCTTTAAATTATGGGATATCCCAAAAATCACCTATATACGGAATTAAGTGAGCCATACCATCTAAAATCATGTGAAGACATGCCTAAAACATATAAAAGCACTTGGTGGGGCCCACCTGAAATTCGGATGCGTTTGAAACTTGGTCTGTAACATCCCGAAAATTGGAGGTCGAGCGTAAACTCCACTCCCGAGTTCCAGAACATCACTTATGCAACATTTTCAATGATGGATGAATGTCGGCTGTAATAGTGCATAAAACATGAAGTGGATTAAGTCAAAATAACATATCATACTGCAGAGATAGTTAAGTTTCTCAAGCGGAAGACTGTGATAAATGTATAAAATGTATAGTTGATTGTAAGTCTCTAGAGTGTGAACATGTTACCAGGTTAACTAAATACATGTATACTCCAAAAATAGAAAGAAAAGAATATACATGGGTGTTTAAATAAAAGGCAAAATACCAAGTGTATTAGCATCTAATCAGTAACCCTGTAACCCCATCGATCAGAACCTGCATGTAGGAGAAATGCTCCTCATCATCATAAAGTCTGGCTCTGCTTCGCAAGCAACGCCATTATCTGAAACTAAAATAGGGACTGGTTGGTGTGTAAAATACCATCTTGTAACGTGGGAGTGAGTGACCAATTAAGTGGAATCATAGAGCAAAGTTTAGCATATTATCAAATCAATCAAGCGATAATGATAAAGCAAGAAAATCAAACATTCCTAAATACTGTAATTAATACAAGAATGAAATGACATGATGGATGCCCTCACCAACATACTCCCTCATGCAACACCATCTTACGTCTGCGGCCTGCTTTCTTCCCTCAGTGCTCCATATCTTCCAGGCACATGCAGTGCAATATAAATATGATTACTGAGTTATTATTAGTCCTTTTCATACAGTAGGATTGAGAAACTAGGGTACTTCCCTTATATCATTCCTAACAAGGATCCTGTCTAGGGTCGTCACTCCTAGTAATCTCATACGATGATATGATTCTAGGTCACTGCAAGAGCTGTCAGGGCTGTTACACACACTCGTTGCACTGCCCACCCATCACCTTATCAATACAGGCCTAGTTGTACTCTTGTTGCTACGGAAGGGTCGTCGCCTCATGTAGACTCAGATTATGCTCGAGGTCACTACAAAGGGCTGTCAGGGCTGTTGCACGCACTCGTTGCTCCGCTCCCCCATCACCTTATCAGTGTAGACAGACAGCTCGAATATAGTGTCCCATATCACCATAATTGGCTCACGAGTATAGGTTGCTCACTGGTCACTACGGGGAGGTTTGTGGCCCCAGCGTAAGCCCTCAGCTCGACCACGGTGTCTCATACCACTATGCTCGGCTCATAAGTCTTAGTGGATTAAGGTACCACGGTTATCAGGGTTATCACTGGTAAGTTCAGTACCCTAGGTTCAAGCAGTTATGACCAATACAAGGTGTACATACAATGGTCAGTCGGGTTACTTGACGAGCTCGACTAGTACGAGCGCACCTCAAGATGAACGACATGAAGTGCATAAACACCTCGTGTGGCCTAATCACTGCCGTCAACCAAAGCACGACTCGGGTTCGTCAACACGTCCTTTGTGGCGAATAGAATCCAACTACGAATTCAAATCTGTTACCGACTGCCTGGACTAGAGTATAGCCCCAAGCACATGTAATCTGAATCAGTAATCATATGAGATAGACAGAATTGAAATAACAAGTAATTCAAGTATGTTGGCAACATGTTATAAGATACAACATAAGCAATTTAACCATACACAAACATTTCATATATATAAAGTATCAATTCAACAACGTACATGGAGGAAATCATACACATCATTAACATAGTTGAGAATCCTATCTCAACACTAGTCTACAACACCATTTACTAAGTACTTACTCATGCAAGCATTTATACAAACACTTAGACTACACAACTCCAACGTACTTGACGTATGTTGATTTCAACATATAATATGACAGATCCTTATATCAAGGAGATGTCTAATACACAACAATCATGTTCTTACATTTAACACATATGGCAGGCATAAATCATATTGATTTAGGCATTTCAACAAACACTTAGACTACACTTAATAACATACATAGCGTATGTTGGCCGAAACATGTATTAGGGCGAATCCTTTCACCAAATAGATCATATATCCACAACTTGCATATCTGCACGAAAAATACTCATGGCAATCATATTAGCAAAATTTATACGTATACGGTATTTTCTATAAATACCTAAAATACCCTAAATCTCATATTCTTCGTACGTATTCGAAATGAAAAATATACAGCATGTTCTACATGTCAAACAACATCCTTGTTAATAATCTACCATTAAACGACATTGAAAGCTTTGAAAAATAGTAACCTATGCGTCTAAAATCCGCACCTTACGCCGTAGAATTGCAACGAACTCGACAGAGACTCTAAGTCTTTGTCTACGGCACAAAGGTGACCTGTAGCATGAAATAGATTTTCTATTTCTTCACATACGCCATTCAAACCTGTAGAACTGATTAGATTTAGGTTTTCTTACCTAAGAACAAAGCCGGAGTCGCCGGAAAAGCGACACGGAGGGGTGGATTAGGCACGTAGCAAAGCTGGAAAGAATCCTAGGAAGAATCACCAACTTCTCTCCCACTTTCTCTCTCTTTTCTCTCTCTTGATTTGGGTAGGGTTTGAAATTCGTATGAGATTTGTGAGAGAGGGTTTAAGGCCTTTTTATAAGCCCAAACATAATGAAAACAGACTTGAAGTCAAGGTATACTTAAGTTATAACCAAATCGGGTCTGTTCCGATCTAACGGAGCACTTCTGGAGGTCCTGTTACTAAATGCGGTCGGACTTAAGCTCTCTAATATTGGATCTAGGTCAAGCTAAGTTTTCAGTCTGGTCGGGTTTTCAAATCGACCGTGGCGGACCAGTTTCAGTTCAGCGCTCACCGAAACTCGATCAGGGCCACAAGTGCTATGACATGTAAGGGCCAACTTTCCTGATCTGAGGGTGAAATTTGGTCAAATTCTAACGGTCAGAATGCTTAAAAATGTCGCGCAAGCGACACGTGCCAGATTTATTAGAAATTGAATTAATTTTCTAAATATTTTCCTTTTCTCACTCTCTTCACTCCGGACTCAGTAAAATGGTCTCAGGATATCGGTTGGGCTTGATTTTTGAAATGATTGTCAATTTCAACTAGGCGGTCATAATGGTCTAAGATTACGGATATCAGACTTACGACGTACGGTCTAGATCCAATACAAAGTTTCAAAGGGTTCCTGAGAACAAACAGGTTTAGAGTTTGATCCTAGGTTTTAGGGTAACGTAGCGTCAACGATTCTATAGATTTTGGATCTTACAGATCATATTTAAAGTAGTTGGTGCTTATTTCACAGGTAATCTAGTGTAGTGCTGGTTAATTCACGTTAAATTTATAAAGAATTTTGTTCTAAATGATTTCTTTGACTTTGGAATTGAGCTTTAAGAGTGCTATGGTTGACCCATTGCCTAAGGACGTTTAACTCCAGGTTGGCAAAAATCGGCGGTGTTACATGGTCTGACCCCTCATCCAACTGAGATACACATAATGGATGGGCTAGATTCTTGAACCACATCTTGACGGGCTGATGTTTTATTTAAACCAATCTAATTTAAATGATTTTAAACTCGAAAGTATACGAATTAGATGTAGATACGGTACGTATTATGAGATCGTTCCCACGAGGATTGATTGTCATAGTTCAAATTTTATGATTCCTCTTAACTAATCCAACAAATATTTTAGCTAGTGATTAAGTAAATTAAAAAATCAATAAAAAAGTAGCTGAGAACAAGAAGGAAAATTCAAGTAAAGAGAACACTAGGACTTTTGAATCCACCCCTAATTATCTTAACCCTTGTTTTACTTATTGATTCACCCTAATTTAGATTGATATAAATTTAATAAATAAAGCACACTCTGTATCCTTGGTCGGGCACACAGGATGTATAATTCCGTTGAAGCATAAGGATCATATCTTTTCATCCATGGTCAGGCATGAATAGATGTAGATTCTTATTTCTTTCTCTATAGGAAAACCTGTTCATGGTCAGACACAAGCACCTAGAATAAGATTCCAAACAACATTCACATCTAAACTTTGGTTAAGCTCATAGAATGGAGAAGTACTGAGTTTTCATTTAAGCACACTAGAGAAAGAAATAAATAAATCAAATTTAGATGAAATCAACAACTAATAAGAGTCATTCAAATTATGGGCTTCATCTTAGCCCTAGCCAAGAAATTAACATTCCATGGAATGTAACATAAATTCAAAGAAAAACATAAGTGATAAAGAACACATCCCTTCTCTCTTCTCTTTCACGTCCACAACTGGCTCTGCTCTCTCTCTCTTTTCTCCCACGGACTGAATGTCTCACCTCTTTGACGTCTCTTTCTTTTATAGGTTGATAGAGGAGGGTCAGCTAGGTGTAGAGGCGGTGAAGACTTCTTGCAAAAATTCTTTATGCAGCAAAATTCGGAACCGAAAAGTCGGTGGGAGAAATCTTTACGCACCAGAGTGCATAACTCCTTTATGCAACCAAATTCAGGGCCTCCAAACTTCCATTTTCCTTGCATGTTGTCTATAAAATCAACTTCTCCTGGGACGTTTTTAAATGAGCTACATGATGGAGGGATCAGATCTTCCATCTAGATGGTGGCCATGATCGTGCAATGCGGCAAAAATTGGTAGGCGTCCGGTCGCTGAAACAAGGATCGCGCACTGATCGCACTGTGACGTTGGTGGTGTCCACTTCATTGTTGTTTTGATGAATCCAAACCGTCCATTAGATGCAGGATGAAATTTCGGTCGAGCATGGACGGTTTTTAGTATCTATTGATGCGGCCCACTTGATTTCACTTCTTGCCATCCATTCCACTTTTGAACAGTTAAAAAATCAATCTTCATTGTCTTTTTCAATTTTGTCACCTAGGCGTGGATGAGAGAGACCTAGGGACTCTGACGGACGGTTCGGATTGTCCGTTTGGACATCTATGGGGCCCACAACCGCAAACTGACAATCTCTTTCCGGACGCGGTAAAAAAAAAAATGCAAGTTTCCATTTTTGTTGCTGGAGTTGCGGGTCAAAGTCGGTTTGACCCAACTTTGGCTATAGTGCACGGCTGACGCATGAGTGTAGTATGCATGCACTATTCAGGTAGGGTCCACTGCGATGTTTCTGAGCAATCTAATCCATCCGTTTAATTTGTCTCCCCATTTAAGGCGTTGAGTACAAAGTTGAGGCATATCCAGATTGTAGGTGGGCCCCGAATTAATGGTTTAGGGGCTGATCTGTCTGTTGGGCCACTTCCTTAGTGATCCAAAGGATGAAATTTAATATGTACGATTAATATATGGTCCTCAGACCATGTATGAAGTTTTGAGATGAATGGATGGTGAAAACCCTGTGATCTTGTATCGTGGACAACTTTTGGGCCTCTTTGACGTGAACGGCTTAATTTTCTCGGATCTTTGTCATGTAAATCCATCAATCTTGCTCCTCTGGAGTCTGTCCCTTGCTTTGGTGACTTCGGAGCGTTAAGTCCATGCTTGTAGTATCTTTTTTCAGTCCAAGCTCCTAATTACACCTTGTAACAAAAACACGATTAAAGTATGACATTAAAAATTATCATATACGCAAAAGCATGAGATAATTGGGGTCTAAGATGCAATATTTGACTCTCATCACAACCCCCAACTAGCATTTTTCTAGTCCCGAGCATAGTCCCGAGCAAAGCATGCGAAAAATAATTTTAGAAATAAAAGACAATTCCTATAAATCCGAGTGACTTGTGAACAAATAGTCGAGATGCGAGAATTCTAAGTTTCATGTATGGTGAGTAGAATTTTCTTTCCTAGAATCAAGCTCATGGTAAACTTCATAATTAAGTTCAAAATATTAATTCATTAATTAGAAAATTCTAAACATTGAGTTCCATGAGTGTATAGTGTAATCTTAGCTTACCACTGTTAAGAGATTCAATTGTCAATTTCATAATATCATTGGTAATTAACAACGGAATTCATGACAACCAAAACTGAAACCAACACTTGCCTTATAGATTAACTTTTTATTCTACCAGCCTTTGATTTTTATTTTTTTTATTGAACAGCAATGCCAACAAGGGGAATTAAATCCTCACCTATAGGGAACAAACCTATGGTGAAAAATAGTCACCTAACTCTTTCTAAATGTCAACCATGGGGAATCGAATCTACACCTATAGGGAGCAAACCTACGGTGAAGATTATTCGACTTACCCTTTCAATTCTTCTTTATACACTGATGCTAAATTTTTCTCAAGCTGGTTCCTTTTATGCTTGATGATCACCAAGTTACAATTCAATATCGAACTGAAACCTTAATGTGTAAGCAAGACGTGTCTTGTGAAATCATGTCTCAATCAATGTTTAAAACTTCTAATTATGGGTTAATAATTCAAAATTAACTGTAAAATCTAACATATGGCTGAATCCCAGAGGCATAAATTGCCAACATTTTGTATCTTGTAATTCTAAAATCACAACTATTGTTCACTTCCTATGTAAGACCTGTATCCTAGACCGTACCATTCCGTTGGCTTCCGCGATCCTTCCAGTCGAATTCCAGCAATCTTCGACCTGTATTCAACATTTACGCTCAAATCAAAGCCGAGTCCCGCATATCAGAGACGACTCGACCTGAAACCTATACCTGAGCGACTGCGCCGTCGCCGCGGTTCTAACGTCGCAACTTGCACACTGAACCGATACCCAGGCTGGAAGATGACGGTCTGCGTCCGTTCCGAAGAAACACCGGGCGTTGTGAATTACGAGGGAATCTCTACGAGATGTCCTATCAATCAATGTCAAAGTATAACCATACCTCAAGTACAAGCCCCATCCCTCCTTTTTCCCTCAAGTCAACTCTTTTTCCACCTCACCATCTCACTTTACAAAATTTCAACCATAACCATCCCTCTTTTACCCATTTTTCAAACCAATTCATACTTCATTAATTACACCTATCACTCCAACTATATCTTTTATTATTCTCTCTCATTTCTCAAAATCTCTCAAGCAAAAAAATTCTTTCATACATCCAAGCCTCCCTAACTCTCTCCCAAATCACAAGTGTGGCCCACCCTCTCATCTCTCATCCTCATCATCAAAGGTCCATCATCCACCGTCCAAAGTGAAGGCAATGAGCTAAGGAGGCTAGGGAAGAAAGAAGGAAGCCAAGAGCTGGGTGATCTACCGTTAAATTTCTTTTTAGGGACCACTTGTTGGTGGGACCCATTTTTTGATGTATAAATTGTATCATGTGGGGCCCATAGTGGCGGGGCCCCACCATCACCGTCTCTTATTCTGTCTTTCTCTCCCTCTCTCTTCCTCTCTCCTTATCCTTCCCCTAAAATGAAGTGGGCCCCACCGATTCATGATAAATCTACTCCATACATCAAATGGTGTGGCCCACTACATCTTAGATAAAATGATATTATTTATATATATATATATATATATATATATATATATATATATATATATATATATATATATATATATATGTACATGCAACGTGGGCCACATGCATGTGGGACCCACCATGATGTCCATTTTATCCATGCCGTCCAGCGTTACTAGACGCTGGTCGTGGGACGGGTGTGGCTATACTTGGAGTCTGTGCACTGACATGGGTGTGTACCTGCAAGCTAATAAAAGAAAGAAAGGGTGGGCCATTGATGCAGGCCCCACCTTGATGTATGTGCGTGATCCAAGCCGCCCATTCTCTTCCTTAGATAGATTTAGGCATTTAGCCAAAAGATGAGGCTGATCCAATAATCAAGCGGGCCATACCGTAGTAATAGTCCTGTTTACCATTGAAACCCGCTGGGTACCTTTCTTTACTCGCCAAATACACTGCATATTAGACTCAAATGGTTTGTCTTGAGGCATGAAATCTAATGGACGGTGTGGATCCATCTGATGTGGGCCCCACCGGGGAAAAACCATAAAAACTTGTGATTTTAAAAAAAAATAAAAAAAAACCAAAGGCAGCAACCCTGCTACTGCTACTAACACAACGCAGGGAACGCCTGCGGCTATAGGGGTGGACGGACGACTGGGCCTCACGGCCCCAATTGTGGGCGCCCACGTGGTGCGTTTCAAACATCCACACTGTCCAATAGGAAGCCCCTTAGGGCAGTGGGGTCCCTGCCAAAAATCAGCCGTATACGGATCTCAAGTGGGCCATACCATCTAAAATCATGTGAAGACATGCCTTAAACATATAAAATCACTTGGTGGGGCCTACCTGAATTTTTGATACGGCTGAAACTTGGTCTGGACCCTCAGCCAGATGGGACGCACATAATGGGAGGGCTGGATTTATGAACCACATCACGGTGGACCCTGGTCCACGTGACCTCATGAATAGATTGGATGGCAATAAACATTACAGTGGGCCCACGCTGCCGTTGAGGCCGTGCCAGCGCCCAGCGGGAGGTCTGGCGTGGCCGTGGGCCCCACCCAGATGTATGTATTGTGTCCACGCCGTCCATCACGTGGGCCCCTGGCCACGTGATGTTATGAACAGGTTTGGATGGCAATAAACATTACAATACAGTGGGCCCAAGGCCATGTGATTCTATGAACAGTTTGGATGCAAATAAATAGTACAGTGGAACCAGGTTGGGCAGAGAATATACATTACGGTGGGCCCTGGATCTATATGACCTTATCAACAGGTTTGAATGGAAAATAAACATTTTGGTGGGCCCCTTGCCACACGACCTTAATAACAGGTTGGGTGGCAAATAAGCATTTCAATGGGCCCAGGATTGGATGGAAAATAAATGTTATAGTGGGCCTAGGATTGGATGGAAAATAAATGTTATAGTGGGCTCACATGGGAGCTTACCATGATGCATGAGTTTCATCTAAACCGTCCAACCATTTTGAGATCATCTAAAGGCCATTGTAGAGGCCCATCTTAATGTATTTGTGGCCCGCCCACTAAGTCCCACTTTGTTATTTATGGGCCCATGTGTATAGGCCTATTTGATGTATTTGTGGCCCATTGTTGAGGCCCACTTTGGTATACGTAAGGCCTTTGTGATTAGGCCCATTTGATGTACATAAAGCTCAAGTGATTGGGCTCATTTTTAATGAATTCTAAGGCTCATGGGTTATGACCCATTGCAAAGGACCTAAGGCCCATTGTTGAGGCTCATTGAGGTGATCCGCTTGATGAATGTAAGGCCCATATGATACGGCCTAATCGATGTACTTAAGGCTCAATTAAGTGCAACTAGGTCCATTGCAATGCGTGATCCCTCCATGGCATATAACGATATTTATAACAGGTAATGCCTTGGGAACAATGATGGTTAGATGCCCACATTGTAAGGATGACGTCGGTTAAATGTCCGCATTGTCACTCTCCCTAAGGCCCACTAATAGGCTGTACTTGTAGTGAATAGGCCGTCTAGGCCCATCCTTGTTATACACAAAGCCCATCTTTATATACATGTTTAGTGAAGATTCATGATTCATAATCATAAGCATCATATGTATGACTGATATGAGAAATGACTGATCATAGCATATGCCTTCGGGCTAACTGTTTACGGGCTCCCTGATGGGCGGAGTTGCCCTGCATGAGTGCATGTTACACGTAGGACTGTTGCATGACTGGTAGTGTGACTCATACACTTGCATTGTGTGATTGTAGTTACTATATTCCCTAGCGACATCAGGACAATAGCCTTCGCAGATACATCGTGGACGGCTGGGTTGGATACCGAAAATGTTTGGTTCTAGCATACGGGTACCATAGATGTCCCTAGGTGAAAATCTCTAAACCCGATGGTACCAGATGATGACTCCAATGTCGAGACCGAGTGGATATATGAGCGCACGAGGGCTGAATACCACGAAGCCGCGTCTCCTACTGTGTTGTGGTCGGTTGGAAAAGGGTGTGGCCTTACTCGCCCGAGAGTAAGAGGCAATACTAGGCTGAGTTTGACCAGCTCGTGAATAGGTCCGCTATCGTCATGCCGGATAGGCATTGGCAAACTATTGGCCAGGCGGATAGTGAGGTTTCTTACGCTCACTTGGACTGTGCGACTTGGAGAGCGGCAGTGCCATTTGGAGTGTACTAGATCCCGGTGATTATCTAGAATAAGAACTATACTGATATATGATGAGGATTGACATGCTTGACTTGTATTCTGCATCGCATGGCCTGGATGTGGCCGATCGCATTCACCTCTTGCACTGCATAGCCTTGGTACGGCTGATTGTATTCATGTATTCATCAGCATGATTCCGCATTACTCTGACCTTACATTCTGAGCACGCTTATATTACGCACACACTTACACCACCCTCTAAGCTTTCTATAAGCTTATGCACGATTGATACGTGTAGGTGACGTCAGGACACAGCCTTAGTCTCGCCGTCGTTGGAGTGTGCCGCTGACCTTTTGGAGTTCCCGTACTTGTATTATCTTGTATTTCCCTTCAGACGCATTGTACTCAAAATTTTTTAATCATAGTGGATTTTGTGGTGGTGTTCTTGTAGTTATTGTTCGTGGGTTATGCTTATTTTATGCTCATTACAAATCAAATAGATATTAGAAATCCTCCTTGTAGCATCCGATGATTGAAACCTGGTATATGGGTGTCGGGAGCTGAGAATGGGGTACTACGGAGGCTGTCGGCGCCGGATTCGGCGATCGAGAATTTTGTGAGCCTGGTTTCCGAGTTTGGGATGTGACACCCTAAGTGCAGGGTTGTGATGTAGTAATAAACTCGGTAAGACCGATGTCGAATCCCAAGGGACTGATACCTATACGTAATCTAAAACTAAGCAAAATTAGAACTAGAATAAGATGAAATCTAAATCAATTGAATTTGAAGGAATAATGGTAAAATATTGATTTAAAACTTAAGGAATTCAGGAAAAGGAAACTAGGGATTCAGAGGATCCACTTGTGTTGAGGGTCAAATACTGCATATTAGACCCCATTTATTACCTGAATTTACGTACATAATGCCGTTTAATGGCTCGTTTTGCCGTGTTTGTGATACAGGGTGTAGTTGAAAGCATGAAATGCAAAAAGTTGCTAAAAGTATGAATTTAACACTCTGTTGACGCCACAGGCAAGAGACACACTCCAGGGGACCAAGATTGACAAATATACACGGTCAGAAATCCGAGAAAAGTAAGAAATTGAAGCTCAAGTGGCCTGAAGGACGTCCAGAATGCAAGATCACGAGGTTCCCACCATCCGTTCGGCTCGAAACTTCATACGTCGCCTGAGGACCATAAATTAACCGTACATATAAAATTTCAGCCATTGAAGATCTCGGAAAGTGCCCCAACTGACAGATCAGCCCATAAACCGTTGATTCTGGGCCCACCTGATATCTGGAACTGCCTCAAAATTATTATTGACGCCTTAAATGAGGAGTCAAAACAGATGGACGGTGCAGATTTCTCCAAAACAGTGCAATGGACCCCATATGAGATGAGCGTATACAGTGCACATGTGCACTCACCGTGCATGGCAAGTGTCAGAGACGGCTTGGCCGTCTCTGACCGAAAGAAAGAAAAAAAAAAAAAAAAAAAAAACAAAATTTGCAGCGGACGCACGGCCGCGACCGTTTTTACGAACGGTAGTGGGCCCCACCCATTGCTCATATGGCCAATCTGATCCGTTCACCGTGTAGAGGGACTCGAATACTACAAAAACATGCTGAATTTTTGTACCCATGCGTGCACACGTGTGAGATACAAAGGCCACAAAAGGGCTGTTCGGTAACGTTCAAAACTGATTCTTCTGTGATTTCTTCTCTGGGCCACGTCAATGGACGTTCAAAACCACCCATTCTTGACTGAAATTTCGTTCTGAATCCAATGGATGGGGTGGATTTTTCAGAAAATGCTTCTGTGGGGCCCACCGACCACAACAGCGAAATGGTGCGAAAGGTTTCGCACATCCGCGAAAACCGACTTTTCCGGACTGTTTTGGCCCACCATCTTTAATCATATGGCAGATCTGAACCGTCTATCATGTAGAGGACCCAAGAAAGTACTAAGGGACGGTGTTTCTTTGGAATTTGAGCGAGAAAAGTGGCGTGTTTCATGGTACCAAACTTGGCTACGAAAATTGCACTCCGTGTCCTGCTACAACTCTGTCACTGACTCCAGCCTTCCAGCAGCTATAAAAAGAGGTTTTTGGACGTGGGGAGCATTCATTCAAGGTCTTGAGAGGAAGAAGAGGGCTCGAGCTTGGGTTTCAACGTGGGCAGAGGAGAGAGAGAGGAGCTTGGTTTTTTTCTTTCCCTTTTCTTTTCCTTTTCTTTTTCTCTTTATTTATTTGGATTGAGCCCATCCATGGCAGGCTAAATCCTCCTAGCTAGGGCTAAGAGGTGAAGCTTGTAATGAGATGGGAGATTTTATTTTATTTTTATTTTAATTCATGAATCGACGTTGATTTTAGTTAATTATTATGGGAATATTTTTAGTTCTTAATGGTCTGTTGTGACTGAAATTACAATGGGTCTGCAATGCTTTGAATATTTCTATTTTCTTTTCATGTTTATGACGTCAGGACGTCCTGTTGTCCACCATAGTCTCCTGGGCATGGTTGGATGTCGGTACCCTTCCTAACTTACATACATGTGATTGGGTGGTAATTAGTTTGATTCTGTTGTTTGCCATAGTCTGTGGGCATGGTTTGGTGATGGAATCCATTCTAATTTATCTTCCTTTCATCTCTTTGAAAACTAGATCAATGTCAGTTCAGTTAATTTCCATGAAACATGCATAAGATCTCCCTGATCTCTACAAGTGGATCCTCTGAATCTCTAGTTATCCTTCTCTGATATCTCCCAAGTTTTAGATTAATTAACCTACAATTATTCATCAAATTACATTTAATTTAGATTCCATCTTATTCTAGTTCTAGTTCCAGTTAATTTTAGATAACGTACAAGTTTCAGTCCCTTGGGATTCGACCTCGGTCTTACCGAGTTATTACTACATCACAACCCTGCACTTGGGGAGTGAACAAGTTTTTGGCGCCGTTGCCGGGGACTGACGGCTACGTTTTTCTGAAATTAATTAGTTTTAGGATTAGTTTAAGATTAGAATTTTTACTAACTTTAGTTTTAGGTTTAGATTTTCCTGATTTTTTTTAGAATTAACTTGTCTTTCCTGTTTTGTAGGATTATGAGATAGAAACTTCTAATTTGGTGATATCTTTCTAATTTTTTTATTTTTTCTATTTTTAGAATTAGAGTTTTATTTTTAGAGATTTTCTAATCCTAGACTTTCTCTTTTTAGAAACTAACTTGTTTTGTCTAATTTTGCAGGATGTTAATATAGGAATCTCTAGTATGGTAACATCTTTCTAACTTCTCTCCCTCTTACTTTTCACTTTGCTGTAGGACCTTCTCTTTTATTTTTCATAGGATTAAATTCAAGTTAAGGGTTTCATCATGTATATGCACGAGTGGCAACGTCAGTATGCTGAGAAGAATAACTTATTTTGGGATGATGATGATATAAATCAACCTATGTCTCAAAACTTTTCTGAAACTATCATCGAGAACCGATCAAAATATAAAAATCCACCGGTTAAGAAGTCTTTACGTGATTATATGCAGGAGAATAATTACACCCCACGGATTAACAAAACAGTACGTGAGTGTTGGGGTTATCATAACTATGGTTGTGAGAATTATTACCATCCATCCAATAAAACAATGCGTGATTGTATCATGAGTGATAATAAGTATTACCAACCAGCAGATTCTTCCACTTATGATCAGTATGACTATAACCAGTGGAAACATCAAAATTGGAAAAATGAACCAACTACATGTTATAATGATTATTCTCTTGGATCCCCTACCTTTGAGATCCATCCAGAAACGATCCAAGAGGATTCATATCAGCGTAATCTTTCAGCCTGTCTTGTGGAAATGAGAAAAGTAATGGAAACAATGAAAGGACTCGATGCGCGTCTTGATAGGATAGAGGAGGCTCGGTCATCCCAGCCACGACATAATCTAAAAATACAATGCGAAGAAAGTGATCCGCACTCACTTTTAAAAAAATCTGGAATTTGGAATGAGGAGTTGGATTCCGTTAATGAGCATGTGGTTCAATTTTCCGATGAGTCAATCTCGATGACTGTCCGAAAGAATGGTGAAGATACATGGGTGTCTTTTAAATACATTGATGATGACACAGTTTCCTTACATGACACATAAGATTTCAATGATGAGGAAGAAGTTAGTTTATGCAAACCTCAACCCATGTTAGGTGTAGAATGTGAGGAAAGTGATCTCATCCCGAATGTGCACTGCACTGGACTAGACAATGATGCGTATTGGGATGATGGTCATGAATGTGCAGCCCAAATTCTCCCTGAATCAATCTCAAATCTGGTCCAGGTCAACGATCAAGACGTGCACGAAGTGATCGGTCAGGAAGATCTACTCCACTCATCTGACATGCCTGATTTAAATGTGGAGAATGAACCTCTTACAACCGACTCTTCTAACTCTTGTGAGGCATGTTTAGACCACTCCCTTGAATTGAATGATGATATGATTCGGGAGGAGGAGTTGCCCGCTACGACTCTGGAATTTGAAACCACTCAGTTGAGGCCACCATCTGAGCTGCAAACAATTGAGAATTCAACGCCTCAATTGAGTAATTTCAATGAACAGAGTGATCACATCAATGCTTCACTTACTGATTTTCAATCTATCTGTGCAGGACTGGAGCAAGAGAGCGCACCTCCATCCACTTTCAAAGATGAGGGATTCTTTGCGCAGATCATCACAAGCCACAAAAACGAGTCACACTCATCTGAATTTCCCAACTCGTGGGATTGCTTGGCACACTTTGCGGTTTCAAACGATTTCATGTTAAAAGACAAAGTGGATACTTTGCGAGACAACATCTCGGTAGTCATCACTGACCAAACGAACCCTTATTCTGAAACCCTCTCTTCTCCTGATCTTAAACGTCTACTAGTAAAGGAAGAGGAGCTGAATCTAAAACCGAAGTTTGGAACTTCGGAATATGTTGAGACTACATTACTTTTTAAGAAGTTTTCTAAACTTTATTTACTTGTAGTCTTTGATTCACCATGTAATACTAACGTTGAAACTTCTTCTGTCTTAGGTGAATCGTATAAATTATGGATACCTCAAGCAATTCAATGGAAGATTTTTTATGAGGTACATAAGTCTCTCTGGAAAGTCATGCTCCAGGGCGCTCAAGCCTATTGCAAAAAAGGTTTTTGGATGATCTTGTTGAGGAGCTTACTAAGAGACTTATCAAGATATTGGCCGGAAGGAGAACCTTGAGGCATGATCGATTCAATGTTTGTGGGTAACATTACTGCAAACCCTCACGAGACTACAACTCGTCCACTAGGGGTAACCTAGGGGTTTAAAGGCTTGTTGCATATGCTAAATGCAATCGAGAGCACCTGCGAAAGTGGTATAGGTAGGATTTTATTTTTGTTTTTCTTTCTCTCGTACTAACCTGCTCTCTCCCAGTGATCTATTGGAAACTCTCTTGATTCGTTATTCAGGTACTATCTTCCCATCACTTCTCATTTACTTTCGTTGTCCCATGTGCATTGCATGCTCATATCTTTTACATTGAGGACAATGTAGATTTTAGGTTGGGGGTGGGAGATTAGGTTTCCTAATCAGTATTTTTTTGGTCTTGAGCAAAAATTGTGAAATTTTTTTTTTTAAAAAAAAATTTCTGAAAATTTCTATAAATTCGAAGTGATTTTGACAGATATCCCTAATTTAGATCTTCAAGGTACATAATGGTGGATTTATGACTCTTGGATTTCGTATCTGTTAGATTTCATAGTTAAGTGAATTATTAATCCATGATTAGAAGTTGTAAACATTAACTGAGTCATGATTTCACATGTCACATCTCGCTTTCACATTAAGACTTCAGTCTGATATTGAAGGGTTAATTTGGTAATCACTAAGCACGAAAGGAACCAGCCTGAAATATCTTGCCATCATGGTATAAAAATTGGAAAGGTTGGATAATTAATCTTCACCATAGGTTTGCTCCCTATAGGTGTGGAGTTAATTCCCCATGAATGATATCTAAAAAGAGTCAGGTGTACGATCTTCACCATAGGTTTGCTCCTTATAAGTGAGGATTTGATTCCCCTTCCTTGACATTACTTTGAATAGAAAAATCAAAAGTTAATAGGCTAATATATGAGGCAAGTTTTGGATTAGGTTTTAGTTATCATGAATTTTCTTGTCGGTTACCAATGATTTCATGAAATTGACGATTGGATCTCTTAATGATGATAAGCCGAGATTAGACTATACATCCATGGATCTCAATGTTTAAAATTTTTCTAATTGATGGATTGATACTTTACACTTGATTATGAAGTCTACCGTGCGCTTGAGTTCAGGAGAAAATAATGCCCAATATTCATGAATCGTAGAATTCTAATAATTGGATTATTTCTCAAAAATCATTCGGCTTTACAGAAATTTTCATATAAGTCTCAACTTATTTTTCGCATATTTTGCTCGGGACTAGCAAAATGCTAGTTGGGGGTTGTGTTGAGGGTCAAATACTGCATATTAGACCCCATTTATTACCTGAATTTACGTACATAATGCCGTTTAATGGCCCGTTTTGCCGTGTTTGTGATACAGGGTGTAGTTGAAAGCATGAAATGCAAAAACTTGCTAAAAGTATGAATTTAACACTCTGTTGACGCCACAGGCAAGGGACACACTCCAGGGGACCAAGATTGACAAATATACACGGTCAGAAATCCGAGAAAAGTAAGAAATTGAAGCTCAAGTGGCCTGAAGGACGTCCAGAATGCAAGATCACGAGGTTCCCACCATCCGTTCGGCTCGAAACTTCATACGTCGCCTGAGGACCATAAATTAACCGTATATATAAAATTTCAGCCATTGAAGATCTCGGAAAGTGCCCCAACTGACAGATCAGCCCATAAACCGTTGATTCTGGGCCCACCTGATATCTGGAACTGCCTCAAAATTATTATTGACGCCTTAAATGAGGAGTCAAAACAGATGGACGGTGCAGATTTCTCCAAAACAGTGCAATGGACCCCATATGAGATGAGCGTATACAGTGCACATGTGCACTCACCGTGCATGGCAAGTGTCAGAGACGGCTTGACCGTCTCTGACCGAAAGAAAGAAAAAAAAAAAAAAAAAAAAAAAAAAAAATTTGCAGCGGACGCACGGCCGCGACCGTTTTTGCGAACAGTAGTGGGCCCCACCCATTGCTCATATGGCCAATCTGATCCGTTCACCGTGTAGAGGGGCTCGAATACTACAAAAACATGCTGAATTTTTGTACCCATGCGTGCACACGTGTGAGATACAGAGGCCACAAAAGGGCTGTTCGGTAACGTTCAAAACTGATTCTTCTGTGATTTCTTCTCTGGGCCACGTCAATGGACGTTCAAAACCACCCATTCTTGACTGAAATTTCGTTCTGAATCCAATGGATGGGGTGGATTTTTCAGAAAATGCTTCTGTGGGGCCCACCGACCACAACAGCGAAATGGTGCGAAAGGTTTCGCACATCCGCGAAAACCGACTTTTCCGGACTGTTTTGGCCCACCATCTTTAATCATATGGCAGATCTGAACCGTCTATCATGTAGAGGACCCAAGAAAGTACTAAGGGACGGTGTTTCTTTGGAATTTGAGCGAGGAAAGTGGCGTGTTTCATGGTACCAAACTTGGCTACGAAAATTGCACTCCGTGTCCTGCTACAACTCTGTCACTGACTCCAGCCTTCCAGCAGCTATAAAAAGAGGTTTTTGGACGTGGGGAGCATTCATTCAAGGTCTTGGGAGGAAGAAGAGGGCTCGAGCTTGGGTTTCAACGTGGGCAGAGGAGAGAGAGAGGAGCTTGGTTTTTTTCTTTCCCTTTTCTTTTCCTTTTCTTTTTCTCTTTATTTATTTGGATTGAGTCCATCCATGGCAGGCTAAATCCTCCTAGCTAGGGCTAAGAGGTGAAGCTTGTAATGAGATGGGAGATTTTATTTTATTTTTATTTTAATTCATGAATCGACGTTGATTTTAGTTAATTATTATGGGAATATTTTTAGTTCTTAATGGTCTGTTGTGACTGAAATTACAATGGGTCTGCAATGCTTTGAATATTTCTATTTTCTTTTCATGTTTATGACGTCAGGACGTCCTGTTGTCCACCATAGTCTCCTGGGCATGGTTGGATGTCGGTACCCTTCCTAACTTACATACATGTGATTGGGTGGTAATTAGTTTGATTCTGTTGTTTGCCATAGTCTGTGGGCATGGTTTGGTGATGGAATCCATTCTAATTTATCTTCCTTTCATCTCTTTGAAAACTAGATCAATGTCAGTTCAGTTAATTTCCATGAAACATGCATAAGATCTCCCTGATCTCTACAAGTGGATCCTCTGAATCTCTAGTTATCCTTCTCTGATATCTCCCAAGTTTTAGATTAATTAACCTACAATTATTCATCAAATTACATTTAATTTAGATTCCATCTTATTCTAGTTCTAGTTCCAATTAATTTTAGATAACGTACAAGTTTCAGTCCCTTGGGATTCGACCTCGGTCTTACCGAGTTATTACTACATCACAACCCTGCACTTGGGGTGTGAACAACTTGTAAAGATCAGGGAGATCTTATGCCTGCTTCAAGAACTCAACTGGACTTAGAGTCCCATCTTCATCCAGTTGAAGATGTAACCATGGAAATTAAACTAAACTTCCTTTGATCTAGTCTTCAAGAGATGAAAAGTATATGAATTAGAATGGATTCCATTACCAAACCATGCCCAGGAGACAAAGTAAATAACAGAATTAAACTAATTACCAACCAATCAACAATGCATGAAGGTTAGGAAGGGTACCTTCATTCGACCATGCCTAGGAGACGATAGTAAACAACAGGGCTTCCTGACGTTATAAACATAAATGAAAGAAACATGCTCAAAGTTATCGCAGACCCATTGTAATTTTAATCACAACAGACCATTAAAAACTAAAAACATTCCCATAATCAAACTATAATTAAAATCAGTTCAGTCTAAACAATAAACATAAGTAAAGGCTCTCCCATCATGCTATAAGCTTCACCTCTTAGCCCTATCTAAGAGGTTTAGCCCAGCAACATGATTAGGCTAATCTCTAAAAAAAATAAAAAAATAAAAAAAAGAAAGAAAAACTAATGACGCCAGCCACTCCAAGGCTCTCTCTTGTACTCGCTTCCACGTCCCCAACAACCGGCTACCTCCTGATCCAGGATCTCCTATCCTTTATCCCCCTTCTCTCTCTCTCTCACTTTATAGGCGCTAAAGACAGTGGATGTGTATAGAGCACCACCCTACCTTTCATAGGCTAGTTGTAAAAGGGTCAGACTTTGTTTCACGTAACAACATGGCTTCCTGCGTAAGGATGATTGGTGGGGCCCACTTTAGCTGTCATTTGAGAGATCCATGCCGTCCATCAGCTTCTCCTCAAAATTTCGACAAGAGATGGTCTGTTTTGATCATCCGTTGATGCGGTTCAGGGAAGAATTCCTACTGCAACGGTATTTGAATGGTCCTCTTGTTATCGCTGTAGTGGACATGTATGCTTGTATGGCTGAAAACGAATAGAATGGTTCTATCTAGATTGAATCCCTCTTCATGATAGAAAGTTCATATTGATCTTTTGAACTAAGATGGAGGCCCACTAGCGATCGACGACACCCCTACTTGCGAATAGAGTCGGCGTATATCGACGCTGTAATAGATGGTGTCCCACTGATTGATGTCAAGAAGGAAATCCACACCATCCATTAAAATTCCCTCAAAAAACCGTTTGGACAGGGTTTGTTTGGCTTGGATTAGGTATGGTCCACCGATCTTTCTGCTCCGCCGTCTATCCTGCGTTTTTTGACGATCTACGTGTTTCCGTATGTATGGGGCCAAAAGGCCACCTAGGCGATGGTTAGACCCCCTCTATGAACATAATAGATGGTCTAGATCAATGAAACGTGAGATGGGTGGGGCCCACAAGCACGAACCGACAGACCAACATGAGGACGCTGGTCTGTTATTAGATTTTTTTGAGAATTCATCAGTCAAAGATGGTTGTCCGTCTTTGCTGTTCATAGTGCACAACTGGTGAACATGAGTGGGGTGCACATACTGTAAGTGGGGCCCACTGAAGTGTTGTTTCAGTAAATCCAAACTGTCCATTCATTGTGTCATCCCATTTAAAGGGTTAAAAACAAAGTTGAAGCATATCCAGATATCAAGTGGGCCTCAGATTGACGATTTGTGGGCTGATCTGTCTGTTTGGTCACTTTTACAAGGATCCGATGACTGAATTTTGACGTATATGGTTAATTTATGGTCCTCTAGCCATGCATAAAGTTTCGAGCTGAACGAATTGTGGGAACCTTGTGATCTTACATTCTCGGCCAATTTCGGGCCACTTGAGCTTCAGTTTCTCGATTTTCTCAGATTTGTGGCATGTAAATTCGTCAATCTTGGTCCCCTGGGGTCTGTCCCTTGCCTTGGTGAATTCTGAATATTAATTCCATGCTTTTAGCACATTGTTTCGGTCCAAGCTCTTAAACACACCTTGCATCACAAATACGATTATTTTAGACCGTTAAACAGTATCATGTTCGTAAATCCAGGCAATAACTGGGGTCTGATATGCAATATTTGACCCTCAACAACTATCCTTCAAAATCACTTCGAATGCACAAGAAATTTCAAAAAAAATTAAAAAATTTCATAATTTTTCTTAATACCAAGAAAATACTAATTAGGTAACCTAATCTGCCACCCCCAACCTAAAATCTACATTATCCTCATTGTAAAAGAAATAAGCATATAATGCACATGGGACAACGAAAGTAAAAGAGGAGTGATGGAAAGATAGTACCTGAATGAAAGAATTAAGAGGCTTTCCAAAGATATCAGCGTAAGAGCGGGTCAGCACAAGAGAGAAATTAATAAAAGAAAACAAACCTAATATAGGGTTAATTTTTCTAGTCCTCAAGCAAAATAAAAATAACAAAAATAAGATCCTACCTACACCACTTTCGAAGGTACTCTTCATTGCATTTAGCGTATGAAACAAGCTTTTAAATCCCTAGTGGACGAGTTGTAGTCTCATGAGGGTTTGCAGCAATGCTACCCACAAACGTTGAACTAACTAACTAGGGAAAAAAATAAAATAAAATGAAAGGTTGGGTTGCCTCCCAGGAGCGCTAAGTTTAGCGTCTTCAACCAGACAAGCAATGAAGGCAACCATGAAGCATGAATTAATCAATCTTGATAACTTGAGTCCTCCAAATAAATTTTCTCAACATCTTGATTAATCAATCCCAGACTTTTTGGGAACAACTTGAACTGGGCTGACCCACATGCTATCTGAACTGGGATAAATGACACTAATGTCTAACAATTTAAGCTCCTCCGCTCGAACGACATCTTCCATGTTAGGGTTAAACCTCTTTTGCATTTCACGCGATGTTTTTACATTTTTTTCAAGATGAATATGATGCATACACACAGTGGGGCTTATTCCCTTTATGTCCGCTATTGTCCACCCAATAGCTGCCTTATATTCTCTAAGAACATTAAGTAAGTTACTCTCCTATCCCTTATCAAAGTTAGAAGCTTTGATGACAGGAAGGGTCTCAGAAGGACCTAAAAATACATACTTGAGAGTTTCAGGTGATTCGTCAATAGACGGGACCAGTTTAGACTCAGATGGTGGAAGAAGTTCCACTTTAGCTTTTCATTTTGTCGTATCCATTATAGGATTAGAGTCAAGCAATGCCTTGACTTCTTGGATGGAACTTTCTATATCAAAATCTGTGCCAAAATGTGTTAAACAAGTCTTAAGAGCATCTTCAGAAGATTCAAGGAAAGATTCTTGCACTAGACTCTCAATCATGTCCACTTCAAATATATCATCCGAGTCTACTGGTTGTTGTCCAGCATTGAAAACATTGAGTTTAATCTTCATGTTACCAAAAGACAACTTCATAACTCTATTCTTGTAATTTATGATAGCATTGGATGTAGCCAAGAATGGACGTCCCAGGATGACCGGGATTTGACTAGTAGGATTCTCGACATTCCGAGTATCTAAAATGATGAAATGTACTAAAAAATAAAACTTATCAACCTGGATTAGCACATCCTCAATAACACCATGGGGCACCTTGACAGATCTATCAGCTAGTTGTAGTATTATTTTAGTTGATTTCAGCTCTCCAAGTCCTAGTTGTTCATATACAGAATATGACAACAAATTAATGCTCGCTCCTAAATCAAGCAATGCCTTCTAGATCTTATGGTCTCCTATGACACAAGAAATGGTGGGAGCTCCTGGATCTCTAAATTTAGGAGGGGTGTTGTGTTGAATCATGGAGCTGAGTTGCTCCGCAAGTAAGACCTTCTTGTGAACATTCAACTTACGCTTCTGAGTGCATAATTCTTTAAGAAATTTAGCATAAACAGGGACTTGTTTGATAGCATCAAGCAACGGAATGTTGATTTGCACTTTCTTAAATATGTTCAATATTTTATTAAAGTTATTTCCTTTCTTAACTGGTGTCAAACGTTGAGGAAAAGGTGCTTTAGGCACATAAGATAACACATGAGTGGTTCCTGAAGAGTCAGAGTGATTTTGGACTTTGGATGCATTAGTATGTCTCTCTGCTTCATTTTGGTCTTCTGATTTGGAATTTGATTCTTCCTTAGGCATCTCTACTTTGTTCTCGATCTGTTTGCCAGAACTAAAGGTAATGGTTGATTTGGCTTGCTCATGATATTGTTCTTGGTTTGAATTAGAGTTAATCTCATATTGTCCTTTTGGATTTACCACAGGTTGGGTAGGGAACTTGCCCTTTTCTCTCTCACTCAATGTGGCAGCAAGTTGACCCAACTGTACTTCCAGCTTGGCAATGGATTGCGCATTTACATGTAAGCTTTGCTGGTTAGCTAGTAAAGTTTTTTGGGTGTCTTTTTGAAATTGAAGAGAACTCTGCATAAAAAGATTAAGTGTATCTTCAAGAGATGGTTTCCTTGATTGTGAAGGAAGTTGTTGATATTGTGGAAACTGTTGAAGTTGTTAACTACTAACTTGGGGGTAAGGTTGCATAGGAGGAGTTTCAAATGCTCCTCCTTGTTGTGGTCCTTTTGCCCAAGAAAAATTTGGATGTCTAGCCCACTTTGGGTTGTAGATGTCTGAGTAAGGATCATTCCCAGTTCTCCAAAAGGTGTTCATAGCATGTACTTATTTAGAGAGAAATTTTAGAAATGTTGCACCAGATGGACACGACTGCGTAGGAAGCGGGACTAGAACATATGACACATAACTCGATTTGAGTTGTATTTGGAGGTCCATTATTTAACATTAAAGCATCAACTTTCTTTGTCAGACTATCAATTTTAGCATAAAAATCTGGCCTGACTCCTATCTCATATATACCACCTTTCTTCAGTGGTTGGGGACTTCTTTCACCTCTATTTGAATAGTCTCATTGCTGGGAGTTTTCACACAAGGTTTCAAAGAAATTCCACGCTTCTACATCACTTTTGGTCATGAATGACCCTCCACTGGTGGCATTAACCATACGACAGTTTTGGGGTGTCAACCCGTCATAAAAGTATTGAACCTGTTGCCACTTCTCAAAACCATGGTGTGGATATTTAAGAAGTAAGTCCTTCCATCTTTCCCAACATCCATGAAAGTGCTCACCCTCTTTTTGTGTGAAATTAGTAATTTCTCTACGGAGAGCATTAGTTTTGTGAACGGGGAAGAACTTGTTTAAAAACTTCTTAGACAGTTTATCCCATGTAGTGAGAGACCCAACTCCTAGAGAATTCAACCATGCTTTTACCTTATCCTTCAAAGAAAAAGAAAAAAAGGCGCAAACGGATCAAATCATCTGAAAAGTTTTGGAACCTAAAGGTAGAGCAAATGTTTAAGAATTCTTTTACATGATGATATGGATCCTCCTTATGTAAACCATAGAAGGAGGGTAAAAATTGTATGACCCCAGGTTTAAGTTCAAAGTGTGTTGCCGTGATGGCTGGCAATACTATGCATGAAGATGCATTAAATTGGACAAGAGCTAAATAATCTCTAAGGGATTTAATTCCATTCTCGTCCGCCATTTCAAATAGACTATTTTTCACTCTTCTACGAAATATTCTTTCTATTTTAGGATTAAAAGGTGTTAGTTCTATGTTCAGATATCTATGTCCTAGTATAAACTGAGTTATTGCAATGTAGGAAAGAAAGTTAAACTAAGATGCAACCTAAGAGAAATAAAACTAAAAAAATCATGAATTCCTAAAATCAAGATAAAACTATGTAAACAAGAATTAGAAGAAAGAACCCAGAAAAGGAGATGATTGATGTCCAAAGAATTGGGAGCTCCTCCTTCACTTTGAAGACAATTTTATTTTCAACTTCCTTCCTCAATTCCTGCAAAAATAAATCAAGTTTCCTAAAAAAAATCCTAAGGCTATGACTTATGATAAGAGAGAATCCTAAATCCAATTAGACCGAAACAGTCCTCGGCAACGGTGCCAAAAATTTGATGTTTTATTTAAACCAATTTGATTTAAATGATTTTAAACTCGCAAGTATACGAATCAGATGTAGATACGGTCCGTATTACGAGATCGTTCCCACGAGGACTGGTTGTCACAATTCGAATTTCATGATTACTCTTAACTAATCCAAGAAATATTTTAGCTAGTGATTAAGTAAACTAAAAAATCAATGAAAAAGTAGCTGAGAATAGAGGTGGGCAAAATGGACCCAATCTGGCCCATTTCGAATAGAACCGACGGCCAAGATTAGGCTTGATCGGGTCATGACTTTCCAGATCCGATTCTTTTCGGTTCGAGTCTGGATAGACCTATATCCAGACCGACCCGACCCGGATACCCGAATCGAATAGACCCAACCCGACTAGAACAGACCCGGACAGACGGCGGGCGGGTACTATAAATATTTGTTTTACTTTTTACCCTAACATTCCTTACCCAGTTACCCTATTTTCTTACCCGACTCTTCCTTTCCCTCTTTTCTTACCCTAACCCTACCCGAACGGCGGACAAGCGCTGCCCGACATTCTGCTGCCTACCCGACGGCGATGAACAATCTTTTTCCTCTCCAGTCTCCTCTTTTAGTCTTCTTCTTTAACACCCATTTGGTCGTTCTGCTGCCTGCCTGTCGCCCGACGCTAGTCTCCTCTCCTTCTTCGTGATTAAATCCGGTTTTGGTGAGGATTCTATTTTGAATCTTTAATAGTTTCTTCTTATAAATCCTTTTATTATTTCTTCTTATTCTAATGAATCCCTGACTGTGGAGTGAATCTGATACATGTGATCTGCCTATATCCACGCCGTTCAGCTGTTTTGACAGATATCCACGTCGTTCATCTGTTTTGACAACTCCCCTAAAATGAGGCATGTCCAAATCTCGGGTGGACCACACCACAGCAAACAGTTGTGGTTCATCCATTTTCCCCTAAAATTTTAGGGCTTGATATGAAAAATTGCTTATGATCATCACAATCTTTCCATGGAGAACTCTTGAGTCCAATCAATTGGACCACACGTTAAAATCCGAACATATGGTGCGCAGGCAATGGCCAATCCATTTAATAGGTTTAGTGGGCCATGGAGAATCACTAATGCAAATATCAGCCACATCTACTCATTGAGTGTACACACTCTTATTTTTATATTTATAAGAGGCTAGAAATTGTTTAATGCTTAGTGGCAGACAGAATGCATTTCAACACTGATGAGGTTATGGTTTTTTCAACACTGAGGTGATGGATTCGAGTGCTCATATTTAGTATGATTATAGGTTTGCGTGATCATTCTCTATAAAAATAAAATAAAATATTGCTTACATATATATTAGGTGATCCTGACGGTGGAGCAAATCAATTAATGGATGTCTTAATCATTTAGTAGGTTAGATTTTACCAACTGGGTGGACCGTTAACTTTTTCCATCATAGGGTTTTACTTATATATGTAAAAAGCAGCCATGTCTACACCACACTTCTATTTTTCTATTTATCAATGGATAGAATTTTTTATTTTTTTATTTTTTGGTGTGGCCCACATGTTGAGTTGATACAACTGATTTTTGTACTAGATGATTCTCAAGGTAAGAGTAAATTAATTGGAAGGGTTGGATGTCCTATTCATTTAGTGGGTTTGAATTTATCAGCTTGGTGGATTGTAACTTGTGGGTTACACTTGAGACCTCTCACAGCATACATGAAGCATACTTAGTGTGAGAGATTTGGAGAGATATATATTATATTAGATATCTCATTGTCAATGGCACTAAGAAGTTTTACTGCATTAATCCATGGTTGTCTATTGATAGGCTAATTCATATCAGTTCTTAATTTCTGATTTTCTTGAAAAGGAAAAGGAAATTCTTCTTCTGTCTACCAAACAGGTATTATTCTACCTTTCAGTTTCATGGATGGTGATCTGCTCTCTAAGCATATCATCCTCCTGCATTTTCAAAATCTCATTAGAAAGACTTGAAGCAATTTACATCAAAACATTGAAAGAAGAAGAAGATGCTTTCTAGTCAAAGGAATTTTCTTTTGATTGTTGTACTTTTTCTTTCTTTTGTTTTTGTTTTTTGGTACTGTCTCAACCATGGTAGCATCAGATCAATAGTATGGTTTACTAAACCATGGGCTCACTTGTGAGAACCAAAAAACCCAAGTGTTCAAAGCCTCCAATCAAGGGTCCTATAATTTAATTGAGATGAGAAATGTATATCAAACAAGCTTCTCCCTTAAAAGTGTCTATCATAAACTAAATAGGTCATATGTGTTAGACCATATGGTGTTTGGAGGTTTGCTAGCCCTTGCATCCAAAAATGATGCTCAAGTTTGTAAGTTAAAAATTTAACTTTATATGGACTGATGTGTTTATATTTGTTTTGAAATCCAAAAAAATGATAGGGTATTTGAAAAACTCAATTCTGAGTACTAATTCTGGATGGGTCATGTGCAAAGTGAACCGTACATGAAGCTTAATTTACTCTTATGCCTTGTGTTTTCATATAGCGTTGCATAACTTGTATGTTTAAAGGTGCTTGTAGGGCTAACAATTGTATAATTAACTAATTGTATTACATTGCTTCTTCGCTTTTCTCATTATATAGTTAGCTTAATATGTATTACATTTTTTCTTCTTAAATTACTATTATGACTTGTTAGTTTATAGTTGTGACTTGTGATTGTTAGTTATAAGTTAGATAATTAGTTATCCATTTGAGAATTTCTATGTGGCCATACATAGATATAGTGTGTTTTTGGTGGCATAGAAATTAAATTGTCCCTTTTTGGACAATTCAAGATTAGATGGATGGTATGCTTTCATATAACCTATTTAAATGTTCATGCCTGATTCGCGGTCCATCTCCCCATTTCTCTCTGGATATGTTTCTTTCGTTTCGTATCTAATACCAAATATCTTTACATTGCTTTAGATATTGAGCATCAAAATGTAACGTAAGATCAACTTATCTGGAGAAGCATGGGGAGATGCTGTCGGATTTTCAGCGTGGATGTTTAAATGGGAATATAAAAGTATTACAATCTATCTAACCTTGGATGGGTGACTAATTTAGGATTTAATTGTTAATTATAAGTTAGATAATTAGTTATCCATTTGAGAATTTTTATGTGGCCATACATAGATATAGTGTGTTTTTGGTGGCATAGAAATCACTCAAATTGTCCCTTTTTGAAAAGTTCAAGGTTAGATGGATGGTATGCTTTCATATAACCTATTTAAATGTTCATGCCTGATCCGCAGTCCATCTCCCCATTTCTCTCTAGATATATTTATTTCATTTCGTATCCAATGCTAAATATCTTTACATTGCTTTAGATATTGGGCATCAGAATGTAACGTAAGATCAACTTATCTGGAGAGGCATGGGGAGATGCTGTCGGATTTTCAGCGTAGACGTTTAAATGAGAATATGAAAATATTACAATCTATCCAACCTTAGATGAGTAACTAATTTAGGATTTAGTATAACTCTTTTAGCATTAGATTGCTAATGCTAATATGATTTAGTATATTTTAACTATCAGATGGAAAGCGAGGGTCTTTCCAGTACCCCGTCCCCGACCCCTGGTGGTCGATCAATTACATCATCGATGATCATTGAAGATGAAAGATTAGGTATTGAACATAGAGAGGCGCCCGTTGACGTAGTTGATACTAGTACTACACAGTCACATGTTGTGAGAAATACGAAAAAGAGGTCAGCAGTGTGAGAAGATTTTGAGGAAGTAACCCTGAAGAATGGTCAAGTGAAGATACAATGCAAGCACTGCAAGAATCAGTACACTAAGCAAGCAGATGGTTCGACCACAACATTGAAGAAATATCTAGCAAAGTGTCATAAAAAAGTGAGAAGTGGGCTAAGGCAACAAACACTTTCATTTTCACAATCTGCAGGGTGTCCGTCAGTGTCTATCTACAAGTACGACAAAGAGTCAGTGAATGAGTGGACGGTCAGGTTAATTATTTCAGATGAAAGACCATTTCAGATGGTAGAGAGTCTTGCTTTTGTTGGACTAGCCAAATACCTTAACCCTAGATATAAGAAGGTCTTTCGTACAATAATTAGGAGGGTGTGTATGAAGATGTATGAAGGTGAGGAGGTCAAGTTGAAAGGAGAGTTGGCCATGATTTCTCAAATTAGCCTGATATCAGATTTGTAGATGGCATCCAATCAACAAAAGGAGTATATGTCCCTAATCGCTCACTACGTTGATGCCGAATGGAGGCTTTGTTAAGAAAATAATAAACTTCCGTTATCTTGCGCCACCTCATAGTGGTTTGATGATTTCAGACTGCATACACAAATGTCTAATGGAGTGGGGAATTGAGAAGAAGATCTCGATAATTACACCAGACAATGCTTTTGCAAATGATAGCGTGATAATGAATTTGCACAACCAGTTTAAGGCCACCATGACTTGTATTTTGGTGGAAAGATATTTCATATTAGGTGTTGTGCCCACATCCTAAACTTGATTATACAAGAAGGCCTTAAAATAATCGATCCCACGATCGAAAACATAAGAAAGAGTGTGAAGTACATATGGAGGTTACCTTCACGATTACATGCATGGAATGAGATCGTGAAACGGTTGAATTTGTCAACTCAGAAAATAATGAAGTTGGATGTCACAACACGTTGGAATTCAACTTTTAAAATGTTGGATTCAGCGATAGATTTGAGACCTGCCTTCTCTCACTATGTGGAGCACGATAGTGCGTATATTTGGCTGCCTTCTGAAGATGATTGGTCAAGAGCTGAATCAGTTCGTAAGTTCCTTTCCATTTTTTACAATAGCACGAGAAATGTTTAGGTTGCAAGTATCCAACAGCAAATGTATTTCTGCCTAAACTTTGGAAGGTAAAAGTGCCTTGCGTAAAAGCGATAGTGGACAAGACTTTTTACAATTCATGACCATGGGTATGCAGGCAAAGTTTGAAAGTATTGGTCTGAGTATAGTCTGGTAATGGTTATTGCGGTTGTTCTTGATCTCCAATACAAGATGTTTATGGTTGGCTTCATATGTAATAAGTTATATGGTGTGATGGGTGTTGCTGAGGCTGAAAAGATTTCTGGTGCAGCTAGTGAATTGTACAATTAGTATGCGTGTGCCGTAAAAGAATAATCTCCTTATGCCGCTTTTAGTTCTGTTATTGATGAATTGCAAGAAGACACGACAGATGATTTCATGTCTTACTATACACAGCTGAAAGGGGCCTAAGTACAGATGCATAGATCAAAACTTGAAGAGTATCTTAAGGAGGATATTCTAGTTCTAAATAAAGGTGATGATTTTGACGTTTTGGAGTGGTGGAGGATGAGATCTTGTAAGTTGTAGTACCCTGTGCTCTCGTTGATGGAAGGCGACATATTATCAATTTCAATTTTAACTGTGGCTTCAGAATCTGCTTTTAGTACAGGGAGTAGGGTCGTAAGCAAGTATAGAAGCTCACTTACACCTGAATCGGTTGAAGCGCTCATTTGTACTCAGGATTGACTGCGTCCGATGTGGGAGAAAGAGACCTCTATTGATGAGGAGATCGATGAAGAGGAGAGTGACAAGATTGAAGAGACAGTGCCTGCATCTACAATATGATTTTGATGCCTTCTAATTTTGTTATATCATGTTATTTATAATTTTGTTAAAACAGTTACATTGAAGTTTTATGGGTAGATGAATATTTCTCTTTTTTCACTACTACTATTCAATTAGTTAATTGTGTTCATTCATAACTTTTTTGTTTAAATCTTTTATTATATTATTAGGTAATTGCGTTCATTCATAACTTCTTTTTTTTTTTTTAAAATCCTAAGCTAACTAGATATACAGTAGATATGTTATCGGAAGATGATGCATCAGCGGATATTTGGGATTATGGGGTCCAACCTACTCCTAAGATGGAAAGATAAAGTTGAAATGTAAGTTATGTGGAAAATAGTTTGTCAATAAAATAAATCGACTCAAATTACATTTGGTTTGTTAGGGAGGAGACGCCGCACCTTGTAGCAAAGCTTCTCAGGAGGTCCGAGATTTATTTGGAGCCATTCTCGATTCTAATACAAAGACTTCCCACACTCCTCACCCTGTAACTATAACCAATACAATTAACCAAAGAATATATAGAAGTAGGCCTGTTATAAATGAAGAAGGGTTTAACAGAGGAACTGCAATTGCCTTTAGCTTTAGTTCCAGGCCTTCCACAACCACAATTAGTAGGAAAAAAGAACAAGAGAGAATTTTAAGAGAGCAAGAAGAACGGGATTATAAAGAGGCCGTCAAAGAAAGCGTGTAAAAGAAAGCATGCAAATGACATACAGATCAAGAAGTATCAGACAATAACACCCACCTCCGAGACAACATGATGTTGAAGCAAGCACAAGTAAACCATCAAAGTTTATTAAAAGTCTTGCAGCATTTTATAGGCTGTTGGGAATCCCGTACAAATCGGGTCATAAAAAGCATCTGAAAAAATTTCTTTCATCTATGAATGAGGACGATAGGAAGGGATCCCCACCATTCGATTCAGCAGAGGTGAACGACCATTTTTTGGACACATCCAGCTCGGAGTCGCCCAAGAGTTCTCCTGCAGTTGAATCAGTAAAAAGAGAACCGAAGGACAAATCTGGCGACGAAGGTGGAGGTGGAGGAGGAGGTTACTGTTACGGACAAGGTTCATTTAGTTACATGCCACAAAGGCATTCATCATATAGAGGGTATTGAATGCATGAAAGTTTTATCAAATCTATACGTTAGTATGTTCATGTTAGGTTTTTTTACTTTTGATTTTGGACATGATGTTGGACATGTTTAATGTCAGTATGTGCATGTTACTTAATCTTTTATTATTATTATTATTATTATTATTATTATTATTATTATTATTATTTAAAATTTAGCTTAAAGTGTGTTTGGTACTAAATTTCATGAAAATCTGCACCAAATTAGATTGATTCTAATATTAGTCACAACAATGCAAACACTTCCCTGCATTTGTTGACTGATCAGGCAAGTGGAACACACACCCCTTATTTTATTTTTATTTTTTTCATGCACTTAAATTTAGATTGTCCAAATCGTGGGGCTGGTTGTGTATGGAGCATTTCAAATTGAGCACCATCCTATAGCTTCCTATCAAATGGATGCTTACAAATGCAGAAATTGTTCAATAGCCTAAATTTAACTAATGAAATAAGATGGCTATGATCATTAATTAGTGCCGGTATCTGGCTATGCCCCACTATTTCAGTCCAAATTCCAGATTGCCGTGCATTTATATAGTAGACATTGCAGTTTTTGCTGATTTCAACCTGGAATTAAGGAAACGTAATTGCAATTTGAGGGCTACTTCCTCATTTTGAATGCCAGGAAAATTATCAACTTTTGGTATTTCACTTTGGCATCCAAACACAGCCTTTCAAGTTCTATCACTAATGGTGGCTGACATAATTTGAATCAACAAATTATATGTAGTTGTAAAACTTGTGAGATTATGATGGCTGGTTTTTCTAACTATTATCACTTAGACCAGGATTTTGTGTTGTTCTTGGGTACTCTCAGTACATCTAACCCCTACCATTTGGTAAGTAATTTTATGTTAGATAGTTTACACGTCTTCCTGCAGATTGAAGGCACTAAAAGAAGACTGGGAAAATAAGGTCTGGGCTTTGCATGCAAGTCAGTGTGTTCACTTGTAAGGCATATGGTTGATTTAGCATATCAGGTTTGAGTACCTTTGCGATTGCCCTTCATCATACTCAAAACACTCATCTTCAACCATTAGAGTAAGATGGTTAGTCTTATCCTAAAGAAACCACTGATTATATGAAGCATCTCAACCTCCAAATCTAAGGGATGCTTTCTATATCATTTGCATGTGTTGGGGAGTGGATGAGTAATATTCAAAAGAAAGAAAAATCAGCAAGACCAGCTTTTACTATTGGCTTACTCAAAATATCAAGTTCTTCGTGTAAATCCGTCATCTGGTTAGCTCGCTGTGTGGGTGCCAATGCCATGCATAGGAGAAATGGGCTGATCTAGACTTCTGGTGGACCACATGTAAAATCTAGATGGTTGATCATATTTTCTTAACCATTCATTTGTTTTGTACATGGCATCTACAAGGAGGGGCTTGCCTGATGAGTGAATCGAACTTCACTCGAGCGAGCCTTGTTTTAACTTGTTTTGTGAGACACACGTTTCCCCTTTCTACAAAAGAAGAGGACAGTTGCCTGCAGAATAGTTCTAAAACTTGTTGAATCAGCTAGAACTTGGGTAAGTAAACTGGATGCCAATCAAGTAAACTCAAACTCAACAATTCAACACGACTCATTTGAGTTTTCATGCTATTTTAGGTGGGTCCCACAGGGTAATCTAGATCCCAAATTGACCTTGTTCTCTTCTTCCAGGGGTAAAGCTGCGTAGCAATTTATATAAAATGGCAATGGTGGTGTGGCTGTTCGTGGCATTGGTGAAAGTGAATCTTACAATTTCAAGCAGATGGTGAAAGTGAGTATTTGATTTGGATCCTCAAATCCTTTTCACCAAACATCCTAATCAAAACACACTTTCTTTTGGGTAGATCTTACTGTTCATGATTCAAATCCTCCAATTCCCTCAGAAATAATGATCATGGTTTTGGGCTGAACCACGACCTACAAATTTGGTTTTGTATTGTTTAAATTTTCAGACTTGCTAGAGTTAATTTAGGGGGTTTGAGATCCAAATGATATCTCACTTCAACTAAGCACTTGTGAGAAGTATTTTGTTTTGGAATTTTTTCCAAAACCCTCAAACCTACAAGAATCTCAGGATCTCCTTTATCAGTTGATGAGTTTCCTTTCCTCCTCCTGCTACATGTCTATAGGTAAATGGAGAGTTGTTTCAGCATACCACTTATACTTGACTACATTATGAAACAAATGCTTCCCCACACCTGAATCTATTGTCGCTCGGCCTCACACTTCATGCAACTATAATTGGACCCTGCATGGCTCACTGCATTGATTTAAGTTGAAAGAAGAGCTACAATGGCCCTCTCAAGTTGAAAGAAGAGCTGCAATGGCCCTCTCTCTTCCTTAGATTCAACAAGAAGAAACGATGCCATATTAAGGTACAAAATCTCTCTCTCTCTCTCTCTCTCTCTCTCTCTCTCTCTCTCTCTCTCTCTCTCTCTCTCTCCCTCCTCTTTTTTTTTTCTTGTTATCGATTCGAACTTGGGCAAATCCGATCCGAACTTGGGCCAATCCGATCTGACTCAGTTTTCCTGACCGAGTCAGAGGGCAAAATGGGTTAGGATCGGATTGGGTCAGAGGGCCAGGATTCGGTCCCGGTTTTAACCGAGTTCGGGTCAGGCCATGCAGAACTCGGACCTGGCCGAGTTGGGCCCAATTCGATCCGATGCCTAGCTCTAGCTGAGAACAAGAAGGAAAATTCAATCAAGGAGAACACTACGACTTTTGAATCCGCCCCTAATTATCTTAACCCTTGTTTTACTTGTTGATTCACCCTAATTCAGATTGATATAAATTTAATAAATAAAGCACGCTCTGTGTCCTTGGTCGGGCATATAGGATGTATAATTTCGTTGAAGTATAAGGATCACATCTTTCCATCCATGGTCAGGCATGAATAGATGTAGATTCCTATTTCTTTCTTTATAGGAAAACCTGTTCATGGTCAGACACAAGCACTTAGAATAAGATTCCAAATAACATCCACATCTAGACTTTGGTTAAGCTCATAGAATGAAGAAGTACAGAGTTTTCATTTAAACACACTAGAGAAAGAAATAAATCAATCAAATCCAGATGAAATCAACAACTAACAAGAGTCATTCAAATTAGGGGCTTCATTTTAGCCCTAGCCAAGAAATTAGCAATCCATGGAATGTAACATAAATTCAAAGAAAAACATAAGTGATAAAGAGCACATCCCTTCTCTCTTCTCTTTCACGTCCACAACTGTCTCTACTCTCTCTCTTTTCTCCCACGGACTGAATGCCTCACCTCTCTGATGTCTCTTTCTTTTATAGGTTGATAAAGGAGGTGTAGAGGCGGTGAAGACTTCCTGCAAAAATTCTTTACGCAGCAAAATTCGGAAGTGGAAAGTCGGTGGGAGAAATTTTTACTCACCAGAGTGCGTAACTCCTTTACGCAGCCAAATTTGGGGCCTCCAAACTCCCCTTTTCCTTGCATATTGACAGTAAAATCAATGTATCGTAGGACGTTTTTAAATGAGCTACATGATGGACGGATTAGATCTCCTATCTGGATGGTGGCCATGATCGTGCAATGTCGCAAAAATCGGTCGGCGTCCGGTTGCTGAAAAAAGGATCGCGTACTGATCGCACTGTGACGTTGGTGCAGCCCACTTCATTGTTGTTTTGATGAATCCAAGCCGTCCATTGGATGCAGGATGAAATTTTGGTCGAGCATGGATGGTTTTTACTATCTGTTGATGCGGCCCACTTAATTTCGCTTCTTGCCATCCATTCCTCTTTTGAACGGTTGAAAAACCAATCTTCATTGTCTTTTTCAATTCTATCACCTAGGCATGGATGAGAGGGACCCGGGGACTCTAATGGACAGTCCAGATTGTCCGTTTGGACAATGTATGGGGCCCACAACTGCGAATCGACAATCTCTTTTTGGACGCAGTAAAAAAAATGAAAGTTTTCGTTTTTGCTACTGGAGTTGCGGGTCAAAGTCGGTTTCACCCGACTTTGACTACAGTGCATGGCTGATGCATGAGTGTAGTATGCACGCACTGTTCGGGTAGGGTCCACTACGATGTTTCTAAGCAATCTAATCCATCCATTTAATGTCTCCCCATTTAAGGCATTGAGTATAAAGTTGAGGCATATCCAGATTGTAGGTGGGCCCCAAATTAATGGTTTAGGGGCTGATCTGTCTGTTGGACCACTTCTGCAGTGATCCAATGGCTGAAATTTAATATGTACAGTTAATTTATGGTCCTCAGACCACGTATGAAGTTTCGAGATGAATGGATGGTGGAAACCCTGTGATCTTGCATCATGGACAACTTTTGGGCCTGTTTGACGTGAACGGCTTGATTTCCTCAGATCTTTGTCATGTAAATCCATCAATCTTGGTCCTTTGGAGTCTATCCCCTTGCTTTGGTGACTTTGGAGCGCTAATTCCATGCTTGTAGTATTCTTTTTCAGTCCAAACTCCTAATTATACCTTGCAACAAAGACACGATTAAAGTATGACGTTAAGCATTATCATGTATGTTGAGGTTAAAATCTGGTCGACCCTCCCTCCACGTCGCCCTCTACGTGCTGTCCTTAAAACCTACACCAAGAAAATGGGTAAAGGTGACCCTGGCTAAGCCGGGGGACCCTCCGATGCCTAAGTCAGGACAAAGGAATCGGGGTCTAGGTAGAGAGTACAGGAGGAGAGCTCAATATCGCGTACCTGTAGATATGGCAGTGTGTGCTATTTATACTTGTCTGTGGGGCGGTCTGGTCTTGATAATCTCGGCACGATCAGAGGAATTCCCGGATCGTGGAGATACTGTCCGCAATCTGTTGATCGTGTAGCGTATCCAACGAGTAATGCGTATCTGCGAGCGACGTTATCGGCCGCATTTGGTTATGGCAGTTTTCATGTTTAGTGAGTGGGATATGCGCATCTGAGTGTCTGTTCGGCTCGGCTCATCAGGCCATAGCAAAGAACATTCACCAGGTCGGACGACGTCCGACCCGACCCGTCGTGCTGAATCCGATGTGGCTGGCTTGAGCTGACATCCGACCTGACTCGTCGTACCGATTCCGATCGGATTGTTGGGACCCCTCCAAGTTGACCCTCTTCCAAAGACGCTCGCGCGTCCTTATTGTGATGCTGAAGTCTGGTCAGATGGGTCGTGCCTCGGGCGCCTCGGGTGTCGGCTCGGACTTACAATCGGATTGATGTTCTACCATGGGCTCGGATCTCCCCATAACAATGTACGCAAAAGCATGAGATAATTAGAGTATAAGATGCAATATTTGACCCTCATCACGGGCCCAACAAATGATTATGAATGTTTTAATGGAGGGTAACCCCTCTCAACTTTTATATGTGGTGTGGCCCACACAAGTCACGAATTGACTTGATTTTTAAGCCCTAGGCCCACCATGGAATGGTGCATTTGATTGATGGAGTAGATGTTCAACACGCATCATGGTGGGCCCACACAGCTCGACCTCATGGGAAGTTCCCATGAGCTCGACCGCATAGAACCTATTCCATATATATATATATATATATATATATATATATATATATATATATATATAGAGAGAGAGAGAGAGAGAGAGAGAGAGAGAGAGAGAGAGAGAGAGAGAGGAATGCTCACCTGCGCACCTTTGCACATGGTCTTAGGCACATAATTTGAATGGTCTATGTGATGCGGCACCCCTTGAAACTCGATGGGCCCAGTTTTCAGCCTGATCCAAAACTTTAGTGGGCCATATCAAAGAGAAATGCAAATCAAGGGAGGAAACCATTTCATTTTGCCATGGCTCACCAAAGTTTTGTATCAGGTTGAAAATTGGGCCCATCAAATTTCAAAGGGTCCCACATCGGGTGGACCTTTCAGGTTCCATGCCTAAGACACATGTGCAAAGGCCGGCAGGTGAGCATTCCTCTCTCTCTCTCTCTCTCTCTCTCTCTCTCTCTACACGAAAGCTCATCATACGTGATGTGAGTTCGAAATCTGAATGGTCCACGTGATGCAGCACCCCATGAAACTCCTAGGGCCTAACTTTTAGTTTGATCTAAAACTTTGGTGGGCCATGAAAAAAGAAAACAGTTTCCTCCCTTGATTTGCATCTCTTTGCTATGGCCCACCAGAGTTTTGAATCAGGGTGAAAATTGGTCCCTTGGAATGTCATGGAATGCCGCATCACATGAACTGTTCGGATTACATGCCCATGATACACGGGCAAAGGTGTGCTGGTGAGCATGCCTCTGTGTGTGTGTAAGTGAGACAAGTATGATTAAGCCATGAGCACTTTCAATGACATCCATTCCTTTAAAATGGACGGGTGCTATGAAAATCACATGCTTAGCATGGTCAGACATGGTAATTTTTAAGTGGCTGTACATCTTTACTGAAAGAAGCTTTATACTTCAAATTAAACAAGTGTATTCATTCACTTTATACATGCATGGGAAATAGTAACAAAAAAATAAAATAAAATATAATGCCACAAAAGAGGATTGTCAACTAACCTGCCAACTAAACTGAATAAACTAGAGTGTGATCACAACTAAATGACCACTAATAAAATACATCATGAGAGCCGACCACTCCCATTACAGTAATCATTTTGGTGCTGATGTGTTACACAAACACTAGATTTTAAATCTATTCTACAAGTAAAAACTTTACGTCTACATATTTTAACTTATGTGAACTTTTGTTGTTACTCGAGAAGAATACTATAACAGTATTATCACAATAGATCCTATGGAGATTCTGGAGTTGAATCCATGACATAAAGTCCTGAAATAAAGTTTGTAGAAAATAGTAATTAATGTATCCATGTATTCAGCTGTGGGCCTACGAGTTCAGTAGGTTCAATCCATGTATTGGACTTCCCTCTTTTAATAAACAAAAGACCCTCTCTCTCTCTCTCTCTCTCTCTCTCTCTCTCTCTCTCTCTCTCTCAGCCCACATCACAGCGGACGTTACTGTCCATTGCAGCTCATCTGTCCTCACCATGTTGGAGGTGGCCCACAGCCCAATTGGACCTTAGTTGACGAAAAACTTCAGAGTCGTGCTTCAATTAACCCGATTGGACCTTCGGTTGACTGACTACATCAAAGCATGCACTAGGTTGAACCAAGAAAAAAAGTGCACCAAAATTAAAGTCACTCAATTAACATCCACATCTCTTTTTTATTTATCATTTATCTGAGAAATTTCTCATGCCATCTTATTTAATAGAAAGTTACCATGAATCAGAAATTGTTGCAAATTAATTGTATCAACTGAATATGAGTTCATTTTGACCTAGTTGCAAACTCAAGATCCAAATGTGTATTACCACCACCCTCGGAGCCACGTTGTTAGACAGTAGCGTTATCGTGGATAAGCTAATGTCCAATCAAAGTAAAGCTTATTCCATAAACTTTTGAGAACCTTCTCAAGATATTGTTAGAAAAATACTTAAAAATAAATAATGAAAACATCAAAATTGTAAATTAAGAAATAAATTTATAATTTGTAAACATATAAAGTTATAATTTAGTGGAGGTATTAAATCATGTTGACCTTCTTATCAGGATAATTTCACAATAAAAACCCAAGTTTTCAATTGGCCTAGCATTGGTATAGTTAACATGAGGGGTTGACGTGATGGAGGGAGTGTTCCTACACAGCGCCGTAGGCTCCACAGAGCTGGGGGGGTGTAGTCCTTTCAACAGGAGCTGGAGAGGATTCTGGTCCCTGGACTAAAACCACGGGACAAATCCAACGTATGATATTCCTGGAATGACTTCCTAGGTTGTCTCCCAAGCATTTCTCAACTTTTCAGCTGGACCGTGGGTCTTATTCTGTTAGGCTGTCAACTGATTCGGCCTGTATTTTGAATAACTGTTAGTGTTGGGCCTATTCAAAATATTCATTCTGCTAGGCCTAAGCCCAGCCCATTGACAACCTTATGTATAATCGTCGTGCAAGGGCACTGAGTAACGGGCTGGGCCTATTCAAAATTTCAATTTCTGAGGCCTGCACCCAGCCCATTGACAGCTCTGATCATCCTCGATACATGGCTACGGAGTAGTCGGGCCAGCAGCTTAAACAAATTGGGCCTAGAGCTCTTTCATGGGTGAGACCGGATTCCTATGCAACCCTGCTTTAGGCTGTGTAAAACATGTTTTTTTTTTTTTTTTTTTTAATCTCTACTCTCCTAATTTTCTGACTTCACAGTGATATCTGTCCTCTTCTTTTTTTTTCCCTTCTACCTAAGGTTTTTTCATGTTAAATTTGGAGTGATTGCACTGTGATTGCTTGGTGTGATTGGATTACTCCACATCATTTATCTGTGTACTTTCCCATCCTTAGCAAAACACTTAATCCCTGTGAGGCTTACCATGCTCAATATATAAACCCACATCATCGATGGGATATAAGCCATTAGTTTGCATATGGGTCTGTCATGGTGTCGACCTTTCATCAAACACGTTAATCAGTTGTTGTAATTCATCGAGATGAAGGTGAAGATGAAAAATTCGGAATGATTCAAAATTCAGGTTAGCCACACCAAATGATCTAATTTGTAGAGGAAATTTTACATTGCTCCCATTAGCATAGCTAATTGGAGCTATCTATCATACTGATTTTCAAATAAGGGTTCTCGCCTGATGGATGGACTGGATTTGCCCCTGTACAGCTCAGATGTTTTGGGCGCCTGCTGGTGTAGGTGTTGTAGACGATTCCAGTCATGTGTATGGGCCATCACCCAACACAGTCCGGCACTGACGGTGGGGCTACATTGATATAATTGTAAATCCACACCGTTCATCCGTATTTTCGGATCATTTTATTGTATGGAATAAAGAATTGAAGCAGATCCAACTCTCAGGTGGACCACACTATAGGAAAGAGTGATGGTTGATCATAAAAAACTTCTTGAGAGCAACAAAGCTTTTGGATCAAGCTTATATTTGTTTCTTACATTCATCCAGGTCAGTATGATCTTATCAACAGGTTGGATGGAAAATACACATTACGGTGGGCCCTGGGAAGTTTTTAACGGTGGGCGTTTACTCACCCTTGTTTCCTGTTGGGCGGACCACCTTAGATTCGTAAAACGGATGGACGGTATGAATATACTGCACATGCATCGTTGCGTGAGGCCGAGGACGCACCTGATCCGCTTCCCAGATAACATGGTCACGGGTGTGAAATACTCCAACACGGTCCTCACCTCTTGGGCTTAAGTGGATCCCTGGCTGTCGAGGCCCTGATGTACGTGCCTTACATCTACGCCGTTCATCTGTTCTAAAAGCTTATTTTAAGGCATGAGACAAAAATAAAGTACATCCAAATTTTAGGTAGACTATACCACAAAAAGCAGTGATGATCGAATGACCACCGTTAAAAAGTTCTTGAAAGCCAACGGAATTTTTATATTCCATGCAACCAATTAAATATCAGCTTGATACAACTTTTGTGGCCTAAAGAAGGTTTTAATGGTCAATCACCACTGTTTCCTATGGTGTGGTCCACTTGATATTTGGATATGCTTCATTTTTTGGATCATAAACTAAAATGAGCTTTCAAACCGGATGGACGGCATGGATTTAAGGAAAATACATCACAGTGAGGCCCGCATGGATCCACCGAAGCCGCTACCTCACCTTTTAATAAATCGCCTCTGTGGAACATGATGTATGTGTTTTCTCCACGGCTTCCATCCATTTAGGATCATTATTCGAGGGAAGGAAGTAGATCCAAATCTCAGGTGGACCACACCGCATACAGTGATGATTGAGCTGACACCATTAAAAACTTTCTAAGCTCGCACACATGCATGGCCGAAGGGATAGCACAATCCCCGATCCAATCCGTATCCGAGTCTAGCATCTTGTCCGGACCCGAGTCGATCGCCATCCAACATGGATAAACACATAAACCACGGTGGGCCCCTAGAACTTAGCTACTTTATCCTACATCCACCGTCCAGTAGCCACCTTTTCAAGCCATCTCGCTACTGTCAGTATCAATAGGCAATCCGCGTCCGTCCATTCCGGACCCGAGTCGGAGGGGAGCTGATTACGTGCGGCGCCGGTCTAACCAGAGACGGTGCGGCCCTTATCGTGGGGCCTAGCCTGAGGTATTTATTCTATATCCACACCGTTCATCCTTCTTTTTAGATCATTTTATGACATTAAGTCAAAAAACGAAACCGATCCAAATTTCAGGTGGAGCATACCATAGGTAACAGCGGTGAATGATCATTAAAAACTTCTCGTGGGCCACAACAGTTTTGGATCAAGCTGATATTTGGTACTACCCTTTATCCAAGTTTGTGTGATCTTACCAATATATTAACTGGAAAATAAACGTTAATGAAACATTACGGTTGGCTTTATGAAGTTTCCAATGGCAGGAGTTCAATCACCGCCCGTTTACTTTTATAGTACAATTCACCAAAGATTTGGACACGATACATTTTTAGGCGTGTATTATAAAATGATATAGAAAAACAGAGGTACGGTGTAGATGTAGAATATATGCATCAAGGTGGGCCCATGGTAAGGGCCGCACCTAATCCGATCTCGAATCGGAGCGCCAGTCCCGTAAGATGGGCAAAATTCATGCCACGTTTACGGTGTAGATGAACTTCATGCGCCCGCCGACTCGAGTACGAAGTCATGTCCAAAGAATACGGCGAGTGGTCAGCGAGATCGCCGTTATTTTCTCCGAGGAATCGGACAAGTCGAAAACATCGGGCGCGGATTGGGTACTTCTCCCGCCCTTCCCGAGTTCTGAGGGCCGCTGTAATGTATGGATTTTATCCACACCGTCCATGCATTTCGTCACGTCATTTTAAGTTGGGGCATAAAAATGACGCAGATCCACGCCTATGTGGACCACGAAATGATGTATGGATTTTATCCGCACCGTCCACGCATTTCGGGGACACAGAAGTTTTGGATCATGCTGATATTTGTGTTTTACCTTCATCAAGTCTCTGTGACCTTGTGCATAGGTTGGATGAAAAATAAATATTCAGGTGGGCCATAGGAATGTTTCAACGGTCGGTTTCATTAACACGGCTGCGTAATGTGGCGTGGCCTACTTGAACCGTGGATCTTGATGTTTTTGCGATCTCAGCGTAAAATGACATGAAAAAAATGCTTGGACGGTGGGAATAAAATCAATACATCACAGTGGCCCTCGAGCCCTAACCTGTCCTCTCTCGTGACTGACGGGGAAGTACCCAATCCGCGCCCGAAAACATCTCGCGGTGAGCGGACGCGGATTAGAGACTGATAGGTTTGGTAGCCATGGTGTCATTAAGTTATGTGTTGTATCGGCGACGTCCATCCATACGGAGATATTAGTTTAGGGCCGTTTTGCCGGGTAGATTGAAAGGGATTAACGGTATTAGGGTGGATGGCATGGATTTCAAGTTAACGATGTTGTTGTCAGTGGATTGTCTTAAGATCCTGAGAATTCCTATATACTGAGAATGTTATATTGCATGCTCGGCCAATCCTAAAATTAAACTTTCTCACTCCTCTCATTCCATAAAACCAAATATGTCCCAAGTAAATTTAAACAAATTAAGGTGGATTGAATGAGATTTAAATGTAACAATGGTGTTGTCAGGAAATTGTCTTAAGATGCACGTGATTGTTATATCCCTAGATCAAATTACCCGGTCTATTTGGCACACCCGCCTAATCTCAAGATTTAACTTTCAATCATTTCCAATACCATGTAATCCCTTTCAATTTGTTAGACTAAACGGGCTCTTAAAGCATTAGTTAGATAATGAGATTGATTCAAAGCTTTAGGAGGCGTTTGGCGCATAGTATTAGATGAGATTAGGTGGGATGGAATTGCATTTGGTCTCGTGCCAATTTTCCTATGTTTGGGAAGAAGGGAAAAGCTTGGAATTAGATTAGATGAAAGTGCACTGGTCCTGTGCCAATTCCTCTTATTGTTAGCAAGTTGTGTAGGTCCCATTATGATGTATGGGATATATCCACACCGTTCATCCATTTTTCAAGATCATTTTAGAGCATGGGCCAAAAATCAATTAGATCTAAAGCTTAAGTGGACTCCACCATAAAAAGTAGCAGGGATTGAATACTTTCTGTTAAAAACTTTTTTAAAGCCACATAAGTTGTGGATTTGCCTTATTTTTTAAACCCGATCTATACAATGAGGTCAAAAAATAGATGAATAGCTTAGATATAGCACATGTATCATTCTCAATAGTTTCAAATGATGGTGTGTATATCCATTTAATGTATCATTTTATTACAAACATAATATGGATTTAAGATTATCACATGATAAGGGGGACGATCTCTGCAATATATAATAATTATGTTTTTTGAATCCCATGGCAACAAATCCTCCCCGATGCCATGCGCCTAACACCCTCTTAGGGTGTGCCAAACAAACTGAGTGATCTGTTCCGAATGTAGCATTCTTACCAATCTCAAGACAATTCATTGACTATATCACCATTACCTTTAAATTCCATGCAATCCACCACCGTGATTCGTTCAAATTTGCTTAGAACGTGTTTAGTCCGAGGGGAATTGAAAGGGATAAAAAGGTTTAATCCTGGGTAAAGCACACCAAATAAATATGATAGCAATCCTGGGACATAATAATCCTATGGATCTTAAGATAATCCATTGACAAAACTATTATTATCTTCAAATCCATGCCATCTACTCTAATACCATTCAATCCCTTCCATCCACGCAAAACACGCCCTTAATGTACCCAACCATAGAAATAGTATGAAGATTGATGTCCACCGTTAAAACCTTTCCGAGGCCTACCATAATATTTTCGGAAGTTAACAAAGACATTAAAGTAGAAAAATTTCGATAAAATAAACTTTTATTGTCTTTAGAAGTTTTTAACGGTGGCATCACTCTCCCCGCTATTTTCTGTGATGGGTCCAATGGAGCTTTGGATGGACGGCGTGGATACAAAACCTACGTCGGTGCGGCTAATGTAACTAAAGCAGCAGTCTCACTACACAACGCCTGCAGTGATCAACATCGAAGGAAAGTTGTGGGCCCGCTGATAGGAGTAATTGTCTAAAACCGTACGTTACCTTTTTGTGCTTCACACCAATCAATCCCGCTGCCACGTGTCACAAAACGTACGAGCGAGGAGAACGCCCTGTCCAGGCCACGCGCATTAAATACGTACGTGCGAGGGTCTTCAAGCAACCGTCACCTCCACCTTAACAGAAGCGACAGACCGACCTGATCAGTGGGCCCACCTCAAGACGTGGCAGTCCGACGTGGACGTGACGGGCAGGCGAACTGACCGAATCGACAAACGTGGGCATGATGAGCATCTCGTCTCCCGGGTTAACCAGTCCCTACCCCGAGAGAATGATTGTCGCTCAATTTAGAAAAGTATAAAGGCTGCTGCAATAGGGAACCGTGCTGTTAGCCTGCGCAGTGTTTGGAAATGACCCGGTTACCCTTGAATGTAAGTCAATGCTGCCGGCTTCCGCATTATGACGGATCCGTTTCCGATTTCGTGGCGCTGTGAAGGGGGAGGCCTTTTGTTACGGTACGGTGACCCGTAACAGATTACGGTATGGTAGCTGGTTTTAACAACTTAATTGTATTTTTAAATGATGATCTGAACCGTTCGTTTTCTGTATTCTACTAACTAGTCCATGTTAGGAAAACATTTTGAACGGATGATAATACGTAAAATGAATTTTTATCTCTCATATTTAAATTCAATATTCAAACGTCATGATCATAACTGATGTATGACTATAAACTGATAGTTATATATGGTAGTACTGAGAAGATGAACGGTTTAGATCAATCTATGTATGTAATTCGGGGATCGGAACCAGCCACGGTAAAATATTGCGTGGTGCGACGCCACCGTACCTTAGAAAAACTGTAATGAGTAAATAACTAAAACGGTAAGAAATGGTTAATTAACGTAAAGTGGCCTTAAAACAATTGCCCTTATGGGTGAAAATGTACCGTTGCGCAGTTAAATGACGACTATGATGAGGTGAGAGCTTGATAGTTGTACTACCGTACTAGTAAAGGGTCCCCACTTTTGGATAAAGAGAAGGTCGGTGCTGTCATTTTAAAATCAAAGCACCTTTTTGATGCAGCGTGTGGCACACGGAAGCTGCTTCTGGCCACCATCGTATGTGCGAAATCCACTCCGTAAATCAAGTGAAAACCTTATCATGTTCAAGGTAATTTTTAAATATCAGTCAAATAAAAACTGATCGGGGAGCAGGTTAGTGGGAAATGGATTGGCTACTCCCCCGCCCCCGGCCAATGGCTGGTGGTCGGTGCTCTGTGGGCCCACAACGATGTATGTGTTTCATCCAGTCTGTCTATCTATTTTTACATACCATTTTTATGAATGAGACAAAAAAATGAGGTATATACCAATCTTAAGTAGTACACATTACAGAAAACAGTGTTGTATGAGGTTCAACCGTTAAAACCTTTTGGGGCATAAAAGTTTTGGATTAAGATGATCTTTGTTTTTTCCCTTCATCTGAGCCTGTATGACCTAATCAACAGATTAGATGTCAAATAAACAGTACAGTCCGACTCATGAGGATTTTAATGGTTGATATCCAATTACTATTGTTTCCTGGTGTGGTTCATGAGATTTATATCGCTATAAATTTTTGCGTCAAGTGCTAAAATGATCTTTAAAAATGGATGAGGGGAATGGATGAAACACATACATGATGGTGGGGACCCTAAACAACCGACCATCAACCACCGGCATGATGGCAGGGAGAGTAGCCAATCCATTTCCGGTAAGTGGATTCGGGGATCCACCGAGGGGGATGGATCCTTTACTGCTGGGCCGACGTTGATGTATGTATCTTATATGCACACTGTATATCCAATTTGAAAGAACATTTTAGGGCATTAACAACAAAATAAAAATCTAAATCTTAGGTGGACCACACCACAGGAAACAGTGGTGATTAAAATCTCAACGTTTAGAAATTTCTTTGGGACCACCGTAATGTTTATTTGCCCTCTAAACTGTTGATGAGGTCACACAGGCCTGAATTAATGGACCAAACATACATTAGCTTAGTTCAAAACTTTTATAATTTATAATAAGTATTAAATTGTCAATCAACACTGTTTCTTACAATGTACGTAGTCCACCTGAGATTGAGATCTGCTTATTTTTTTATATCATACATTAAAATGAACCGTTAAAGCGGGATGAACAACCTAGCCATAAGGTATATAAATCAAGCTGAGCCTACGTTTAGAGATCCACCGACCGAAGCTGTGCCTGTAAGATTCCTCTTAAAGCTGAGCCCACATGCAGAGATCCAGTCCGCTTCCGTTGAATGGGGCCTCTGAACAGGTTAGATGAAAGATAAACAGCATGCTAGCCCAACGTACTAGCATATGGTTAAAGTCCCATCTCTAACGTCTCTTTCAATGTGGTTCCAGCGGTTGCTTTTTGGGTGTACAGCCTACAACCTAGGATTGCACTGTAAGATTCTTTTTATGTTGGATACACCTGATTATCAATTTTAGTTTAAGATTACTACGGGTGAAACGAGACTAACAAAGAGGAACCAGTATAAACCACTGTGGGAAACAACACAGTATTTCAAATGAGATAGCTCAAACCTGACAACGTTAGGACACCCTACGAGCAGCCTGGACGACCTAACTACTAGCAGAGTGTCCAGCTATGGTTGACCTCTTGCTATTACGACTAACAGACAACTGTTAGAATCTATTCGACATATCTGGAAGGAAGTCTTAACCAACAGTTTTACGATGGAAAATCCGCCTCGACTTTTTAATCTATATAACCACCTGCTTTATGACATATAGTTTGGCCTCCGCTATCTAACTAACTACAGTACATAAAGAAGATTAATATCCTTGGAATTGAAAAATATAAATAAATACCTTACCTACAATGAAAGGTACATATAAAATATATATCAAGAAAACTTTTCGATATTAGCATTGTTGTGAGAAGATCCGAGCCCATATGAGATTTGAGAGTAAAACACCAAGCTAAGCTAACTAAGCGTATGAACGCCCGAGACAATGCTCGTCCGATCTGATGTGAGTATTCTTGGAAGAGAACGAGTAGTGTGGGAACGCCTTCACTACAGAGTTGTGGGTCGGAATTAAAGAGTTGGAACAGTTCATACAATCCGACTGGATATTGAAAGTTGCTTAACGCCTCACGCACGAGCGGTCCGCCCAGCAACATTAACTACAATAAATTCAACTCGACAAGGTAAATCTGATACCTCGTGCTGAGGTCTGAAGAAAAGATTCTTTGCAAGAAGATGGGTCCCCCACTTCGGGACAGATCTGTAAGATCCTTATTCAACCGGATAACCACGAAGGTAGACAGCAGTCGGGTGACCCGAGCCGATCATATATTTGAAAGCGTATACTCCGTCTGCAAAATTCGAAAGCTGTCATAACTAAACGTGGCTGATAACTTCGTCCACAGATCGCATTACGCGCTTGATACGCTACATGATCAACAGATTGCGGACAATATCTCCATGTTCTGGGAATCCCCTTGATTGTGCCGAGATTGACGGATCCGGACCATCCTATCATCTAGTATAAATGGATCATAACGCCATGACTATAGGGGGGCAATCGTTAACACTCTCTCCTCTACTCAGTATTTAGACCCAGATTCCCTTTACCTGACTTAGGCATCGGAGGGTCCCCCGGCATAGCCAGGGTCACCTTTTCCTGTTCTCTTTATGCAGGTACGAGACGTGAAATATCAACGTGCGAAAGTTGTGAGGGGAGGGCTGACCAGATTTGAACCTCAACATTTTTTGGCGCCATCTGTGGGAAATTGATACAAAAAATCAGGTTCCCGTTATTCAACTCAATGACGAGAAAGAAGAAAGCTGTTGTTACTGAATCCGCGCCATGGCTGTCGCAGCGTTCTCGCAATCGGTCAAATAAATACCAAGCCATGTAAAATGAAATTCAGGCTCTACGTGATGAAATAAGAAAAATGAAGCAACAAAGGGATCCACTGTTACACCCGATTCAGGAGAATCCAATTCTCGAGCCAGTGGGTCTGTTCGTAGAGACTCATTTTGCACCAAGGAGTAGAGGCCTGAAGTACCCAAGCATTCTTGGGTGCCACTTTCGGGTGTGAATCCTCCTCTGGTGCAGGCTAGGGTCTTGGCGTGGAACACTGCCACTCGGTCTCGTACGAACAACTCGGTCACCTCGGCTCTGACACTGACGGATCTCCGCCATCGGCTAGAGCGGAGGAGGGAAAGGAAAACTCCATATATGGAGGATGCCCCAGAGACCGTTGTTGAAAGTAAAGACCTCTGGGAAGTACGATTCGCAGAACTCAACGATAAATTCTTAACCTTGAAAAGAAGCAGCAGTTATCAACAGTTCCCTCCACAGTTCAGGCAATGATGGAAGAGATCGAGCCTCCCTTCACCTCCACCATTATGAGTGAGGTGATGCCACAAAGGTTTCGGATACCTCCCGTCATCCAGTACTCGGGGTCCGGAGACCCATCCGAGCTTCTTGAAGCCTATTGATCGTGGATGTAGATCTAGATGGAAACAGATGCAATGATGTGTAGGGAATTCTCCATCACCTTTACAGGGTCCACTCGAAGTTGGTATTGTCAGCTCAAACCTAACTCTGTCGAGTCCTTCGCAGAATTAAGTCGGCTATTCCTTACTCAATTTATAAGCAGTAAGAGAAGTCAGAAACCAACACTCACCTGCTCACTATCAAGTAAGGCCCGAAAGAGTCACTGAAGGATTACATTGCTCATTTCAACGGGAAAGTGCTGTAGGTCGAGGACTATGATGACAAAATGACACTCGCTGCAATTCTGAGTGGTTTAAAGGAAGGAAGGTTCACTTTCTCCATCGAAAAAAACCTGTCGAAAACATTCACAGAATTTGCGGCGAAAGCTCAGAAGTACACTAATGCCGAGGAGTACACTAGCGCCTACAAGGGTGTGCAAATGACTGACCCGGCTAACAAAGGGAATAGGCCTAGGAACGAAGAATCTAAGCCGATTGACAAAAGGTGGACGATCGCGCTCCTCGTGATTGTCGGCTGAGCCGGAGGCCAGAAGGAAAATTTCGTTTCTATACTCCCCTCAATACGTCCGATGAGCAAATCCCGTTGGACATCCGAGGAGACAAATTGCTGAATTGGCTAGTCTGTATGAAGGCTGATCCGAAATATCGAGACAAGCGAAAGTTCCGTCGCTTTCACCGAGATCATGGACATAACACAAATGATTACGTGGACCTCAATGACGAAATTGAGTCCCTCATCCGCAAGAGACAGCTAAGTCGATATACCAAAAAAGAGAGGTCCGCTTGGAGGGAAGAACGACCGCAAGAACAGCCGAATAACCCCACGAAAGAGCTCGCTGAAATTCGCACTATCTTCGGGGGCTCAGCCAGAGGAGGTGATTCGAACAGGGCTCGAAAGACCTATTCTCGAAGCTCTGAGCCGGAACATTATGTCCACCTGGCAGAGCGGCTAAATAAAGAGCTCCGAGTCAGCCCGTGCAGCCTAACCTTCATGGAAGATGATGCACGCGGAATTCAGCATCCGCACGATGACGCGTTAGTAGTCACAATGACTATAGCAAATCATAAGGTGTATCATAAGGTGTATCGTATCCTGGTCGACACCGGAAGTTCGGCCGATGTGATCTACTTCGAAGCCTTTGAGAAGATGGAGATTCCATGGTCACGACTTCGACCCGTGAAGACGCCTCTACACGGCTTTGCTGGGGAGAGGGTAATCTCCGAAGGAGCCATTTTTTGGTGGACAGAGGGAGAAGGACAACATCAAGTCACCCACCTGGTGGATTTTTTGGTTGTCAATGTTCCATTAGTGCACAATGTTATCCTAGGTCGGCCCTCCTTCAATGTGATGAGGACAGTTGTCTTGACTTATCACCTGATGATGAAGTTTCCAGCTGAGGGTGGGACCGGCTACCTCCGAGGTGACCAACGTGAGGCCTGGAGATGTTATGCAATAACAGTAAAAAAAGGAGATGTCAGGCAGGCGCTCGTCGTTGATGTCTTGGACCCCCGAGGATCTACAACGAGCTCGTCAGTGGAAGACCTGGAAAAGGTACCCCTCGATGAAACCGACTCGAGCAAAACTGTTCATCTCGGATCGTCGTTGAATTCCGAGCAGAGGAACGCAATGTTGGCCTTCTTAAAGCAACACCGAGACGTCTTCGCGTGGTCGCATGCAGATATGCCAGGGATCACCCCTGATGTTTTGGTCCATAGGCTGAATGTGGACCCGGATCACAAGCCAGCGAAGCAAAAAAGAAGGCCGTTCGACGCCGAATGATATGACGCCATTGTCGAAGAGGTCTCTGTCTTACTTGATGCAGGTTTCATAGAAGAGGTACATTACCTCGACTAGATAGCAAATGTTGTAATAGTCAGAAAATCTAAAGGGAAGTGGCGGGTCTCTGTAGATTATTCAGATCTGAATAAGGCATGTCCTAAAGACAGCTTCCCATTACCTCGGATCGATCAACTGGTGAACAGCACGGCTGGACACGAGTTGCTCTTGTTCTTAGATGCTTATTTTGGATACAACTAGATCGTCATGCATCCCCCAGATAAGCAGAAGACTACCTTTGTCACGGACAAGGGGCTCTACTGTTACCGGGTCTTGCCATTTGGTCTGAAAAATACTGGGGTAACATATCAGAGGTTGGTGAATCAGATGTTCGCCAAATAGATCGGACGCACTATGGAGGTAAATGTCGACGACATGCTGGTGAAAAGTACCAGGGCATCCGATCATCTCGTAGTTCTCAGAGAAACGTTCAACATCCTCCGAGAATACTAGATGAAGCTGAATCCTACCAATTGTGTATTCGGAGTTGAATCAGGGAAGTTCCTTCATTTCCAAGTTAGTCAACGAGGTATCAAGGCCAACCCTAACAAGATCAAGGCGCTCCTCGACATGAACTCGCCTCGGACCGTCAAAGAGATACAGTGCCTCACGGGAAGAGTTGCCGTGCTTGGACGCTTCATATCCCGGGCGACAAATAAATGCCTCCCCTTCTTTCAGCAACTGAAGGGTTACAGAAGGAAGAATGGACACCGGAGTGCGAGCAAGCCTTTCAACAATTGAAACAGTATTTGGGTACACCCCCTCTCTTATCTAAACTGGAAGAAGGAGAGCTCCTATTCCTCTACCTCATAGTCTCGGCCTTAGCTGTCAGCTCGGCCTTGATCAGAGAAGTCAGGAACAAGCAATATCCTATTTATTATGTTAGCAAGACGATGGTACCCGCAGAAACAAGATATCCATCTCTGAAGAAGCTAGCGCTCTACCTTGTCATCTTGGCTCGTTGGTTGCATCCATATTTCCAGGCTCATTCCACTGTTGTGCTGACTGATTCCCCTTTGAGACAAGTTCTCCAGAGACCTGAGGTTTCAGGTCGGATGACCAAGTGGACTATTGAGCTTGGAGAGTTCGACATCTAATTCCGTCCGAGGACAGCGATCAAGGGCCAAGCCATGGCCGACTTCATCGCTGAATTCACTACTCTGAGTGCAGAGAAAATAAGCGCGGAAGTTGAAATGACCTCGCCTGCCCCTCTGAACGCCTAAGAGGTAATGACGGATCCTGGATAGGTTCTCTATGTTGATAGGTCATCCAATATCGGAGGAGTTGGAGCCAGAATCGTCTTGGTCGCACCCAATTCCACGACAATCCAATACACGATCAGGCTCGGATTCAAAGCCTCAAACAACGAGGATGAATATGAAGCACTATTAGCCAGATTCAGATTGGTAGCCGGTCTGGGTGTTCAGACTCTCCAGGTTTGATGTGAATCGCAGCTGGTAGTAAACCACATCTCCTCGGAATACGAAGCCAAAGAAACCAGAATGATCGCCTATCTCGACGAAGCGAGAAAACTGATCGAAAGATTTTGAAGCTGCACTATCCAGCAAATTTTGTGAATAAAAAATTCATGGGCTGACGCCCTAGCAAGACTTACCTCGGCCTCAGAAGGGAAGATCCTACGATTCGTCCCCGTTGAATTCATTAAACATCCCAGTATCGGCCAGGCGGAGAAGGTCAATCCTGTGCCCGCTACTCCGAGCTGGATGGATCCAATCTTCAACTACCTCTCATCCGGTGAAATCCCCTTTGATAAATTGGAGGCGAGACGACTTAGAGTCAGAGCGGCTCGATATGCATCCTGGACGGAGTGCTTTATAAGAAAGGACATTCTTAGCCTTACCTTAGATGCCTCCGACCGGATGAAGCCGACTACGTAATTCAAAAAATTCATGAAGGAATATACGGAAACCATTCCAGCAGCCGAGCTCTGGCGTTGAAGATACTCGGTCAGGGATACTTCTGGCCAACTCTCAAACAAGATTCGAAGGACTATGTCCGAAAATACGACAAATGTCAACATTATGCAGCTGTGTCAAGGCAACTAGCGGAGGAAATGACTCTCATGAGTAATCCATGACTGTTCGCCCAATGGGGGATTGACATCATCGGTCCCTTACCTACAGGGAAGGGACAAGTCAAGTTCACCATTGTTGCAGTCGACTACTTCACCAAGTGTGCCGAGCCCGAGCCCGTCGCAAAGATCACCAAACAGAAAGTAATTGATTTCATTTGGAAAAATATCATTTATCGGTTTGGAATCCCGCAAACAATCGTAACCGACAATGGCCGACAATTTGACAACGACAAGTTCCACAATATGTTTTGATGACTTGGCATCACGAATGCATATTCATTGCCTCGGCATCCACAGTCCAATGGGCAAGTGGAAACAGTTAACAAGATCATCAAGCATCATCTCAAAACAAAGTTGGAAAATACAAAAGGCCATTAGGCCGAGGAGCTCCCATTCGTCCTTTGGGCTTATAAGACTACGGCTCAGTCCTCAATTGGGGAAACTCCATTTTTTCTCTCTTACGGCTCGAAAGCAATGATGTCGGTGAAGATCGGCCTTCCTACTGCACGAGTAAAGAACTACTAAGAAAATCAGAACTCTGAGCAGATTGCTATTAATCTGAATATACTCGAGGAAGTCTGAGACATCTCAAGGCTCCGAGCAACAACTCAACATCAACAAGTAGCGTGCTTCTACAACTCAAAAGTCAAGGTCAGGCGGTTCCGCCCTAGAGACTTAATCCTTTGTTGGGTATTCCGAAACACAGCCGAGCAGGGAGCAGGGGCGCTCGGGCCTAACTGGGAAGGGCCATATTGCGTGGTTAGGTCTAACAAAGCGGGCTCCTACCACCTAGAAGACCTCAAGGATCGCCAACTCCCTCATCCTTGAAATGCCGAGCACTTAAAGATCTACTATCCATGACGAACTGACCTTTTAAGGCCCCCAATAAAGTATACGCCTCCGAGTAACCAGCCTTTAAGGCTTTCAATAAAAGTCCTGATTCTACTTCTACATGAACGAATGTCCACTAAGTTGCCTCATTAATATAGGGGTGAACTAGACGGTCCGATCCCTTAAAGAAGGGGCGAAGCGTAATCCCATGAAAATTTGACATGACATTGCCCCTAAACCAGGGGAAAAGCCTAACAATGACCTGACTCACCAATAGAGTAATTGGCTCATCATACGACTGTTCGATGAAATGAAAGGTTCTCGCCAATCGTGGGACGAGCCGACTCCTCTAAGGGTTGGACTTGATTGAGCCAAGGAGGCTCGAAAAGTCTACTAAATGGTAATGGAGAGAGCTAACCCTCCAAGAGGATAGCTCGGTCATGCCTCGGAATAAATCAACATGACAACAAATTAACCCAGCAATCGACAACTACCATCGAACACTCAAAAATTAATTGTCATTCATTCACCTTCTTCAGAGGGGCAAAAAGAATATACCATCCATTCAAAAAAGAAACAAAAAAGATGCAAAATTTCATGCGGGCGGAGGTGTTTGGGAGTCGGGGGCTTGATCTGGGCAGACGTCTTTGGGAGGCTCCTCTCCACCATCATCGGGTAGCAGAGAATTGAGGTCAAGATCCGGATATAGATCTTGGACCGCATCGATACAAGCATTGAAACTAAAGTCATAAAACTTAGCGGCCTCAATGTCCCTCTCCTTAGAAGTCTTGAAGGCATCGATCGCAGTAGCAATGGCTGCTGCCAGTGAGGCCTCATCTTCGACTCGCTGAGCCTCCATCACGTGAGCAACGACTTGACTCTGCTCTTCTGCCACCTCGACCTTTATCCGTTCTAGAGCTTCTCCTAGCCGGGAAGCCTCTTTAGCCAGCGAGTCCATGTGAGCCCTAGCTCAATCGTCCCCACTTGAGCCAAGCCTCCCTCCGCTGCAGCCCTTATCTCGCTCCCAGCCAATGCTTGGGCTTCGGACAGAAGGGCATTCCGTCCCTGATCCTTTGACGGAAGGGCATTCCCTACCTTAATAGGAGATAACATTGCATCAGCCATCCAAATAGCCTCCTTTTGTTCGAAGGATGAAGCGACGACTATGTAGGGGACTGCGGGCTGAGCCCCCGCACTCAGAGGAGCGGCGGGGGGATAGGGGTCAAGGGTGCAGGGAAGGAGTTATGATGACAGCGGGGGAAGGAGTTATGGTGGCGGCGGGGGAAGGAGTTATGGTTACTGATGAGGCCGGAATAGTGCTTGGAAGGATTTCAGTAACTGGCACAACAGTAGCTGTGACGGTAGAAAGTGGAGTTGTAACCGAGGCCCCAGCAACCTCCCCCTGGGGTGGGACCTACTTCTTCCAAATAACCTTCATTTGGGGTTCAGCCCTCAACATCTCCTTTGCTGTAGGGGCAACCTTCCTCTTCTGGACGCCCGACGCCTCGGCTATGCCTACACAAGAAATAGCAGATCAATGACCAAGCATGCGAAACCAGTCTCACCAAAGTAAATAAGACAACTTACTGAAGGACGTAGGCAGCGGTTGGGACTTGCAGAGCCTAGACCAGTGAAGGTTGGATGCTATGATTAGATCAGTCCAAGAGCAAAGCTCCCTTGACCGTGCCCTGGCCTTGGCAATGCGGTTCTTCTGGACTGAATCGAGGATCAGCGTACCCTTTGTGAAATCTAAAAAAGAAAGAAAGAAGAGCTTTATTTCGACTAAAGAAATTGCGAATGAGAATCAAAAGATAAAATTGATCAAAATCTGACCTGGTTTCACAAACTGGGTCGGAACTCGAGTCGACAGTCCCAAGTTCCACTGCTGGTGCCTCCCACTCACTCGCTGCCCAGAACCACTTATTCTTCCAATCCTTATTAGAGGACGGAAGGTTCATCACCAGCCCCGACCCTTTGCTGCCTCGAGTCACAAAATAGTACCATGGTTCTTGGCTATCGTGGTTGACCAGGTATAGGCTCATCAGCTCCTGTGGGGTTAGCTACGGGTTCTCGACTTGGCACCAGATGATGAAGGTAGAGATCAATACCCTCTAGGCGTTGGGGGTAAATTGTCCCTGAGCAAGGCTGAGATAAGCGATCACCGCTTGGATGAAGGGGTGAAGGGGGAGCCGAAGCCCACATTACAACGCACAGAGGAAGATCGCTACTTTTCCCTCAGTCGGGGCGCCAACGACATCAAGGGGCCCAGGGGCTCTTATCTAAACGGAGTTTGGAATCTGAAACTCCGAATGGATCCACCCCATCTGAGAATCCGACAGAATGGAGCCTCCAGGTACTACCTCCAATGAGCAGGCATCTTAGTGGCCTTGGCAGTAGTAACTTGGGGGGCTCGAGTGGCCTTCTTTTTATCGGGCCGATAAGTCCGAGCCCCCGTCTATTTACAAGGTGGGGGGTATAACGGTACGACCTCAAAGGGGCCTTCGGAGGCCCCTCTTCCATCATCCGAGCTCCTCGGCTCGGAGTCCTCACCATACTCCTATACAGTCTCGAGATCAGATGACATTGTGGAAAGAAGATTGAAGATCGACGAGGAAGACTCACCGGACCGTTACCAGAAATCGCCTTCTCCAAAAATGAAAACCATTATTACTCAGTATGGGCGAGGGATTTTTTGCATGATTACTCTCCAAGTCCACAAGTAAATTCGAAGAGTAAGAGGCTTCTGTTATGGGAAGATCCGAGCCCATACGAGATCCAAGAGTAAAACACCAAGCTGAGCCAACTAAGCGCATGAGTGCCCGAGACAATGCTCGTCCGATCTGATGTGAGTATCCTTGGACGAGAACGAGTAGTGTGGGAATGCCTTCACTACAGGGCTGTGGGTCAGAATTACGGGTCGGAATAGTTCATGCAATCCGACCGGATATTGAAAGTTGCTTAACACCTCACGCATGAGCAGTCCGCCCACCAACATTAACTATAATAAATTCAACTCGATGAGGCAGATCTGATACCCCGTGCCGAGGTTTAAAGTAAAGATTATTTACAAGCAGATAGGTCCCCCACTTCAAGATGGATCTGTAATATCCTTATTCAACTGGATAACCACGAAGGTAGACAATGGCTGGGTGACCCGAGCCGAGCATATATTTGAAAGCGTATACTCCATATGCCAAATTCAGAAACTACCATAACCAAATGTGGCCGATAACTTCGTCCACAGATCGCATTACACGCTTGATATGCTACACGATCAGTAGATTATGGACAATATCTCCATGATCTGGGAATCTCCTTGATCGTGTCGAGATTGACGGATCCGGACTGTCCTATCATCTAGTATAAATGAATCATAAAGCCATGACTACAGGGAGCAATCGCGAACACTCTCTCCTCTACTTCGTATTTAGACCCAGATTCCCTTGACCTAACTTAGGCATCGGAGGGTCCCCCAGCATAGCCAGGGTTACCTTTGCCTGTTCTCTTTGTGCAGGTATGAGACGTGGAATATCAACGTGCGGGAGTTGTGAGGGGAGGGCCGACTAGATTTAACCCTCAACAAGCATCAATATTTAGAATAAGTGGTGTGGAAGGCCTTTCTACAATTGTGGTCGTTAAGTTAGCACTAACATGTGATCTTTTCTATAAATAAATATCTTGATTATACTACAGTAAATCTTCAGAATTACAGTTAAAAATCCTGAATATTGTTGCATTAATCATCTTTATACCATACTATTTAGATTACATGCACTTGAAGAATGGAGTGGATTTTACGTGCAAAACATGTTGGCCCCGCTGAGCTTTTTACTTGCTGCTATATTAGATGTTGCATGGGATTAAAAGGAGCCGTGAATTCTAGATCGATAGGCTACGGAACCTCTCAGATCATATTCATCTTATCAGGCTGGCCCCAATATCATTCAGCAAACTCCTAATGCGCATACGTGATAACTATCAGTAAAGATGATCAAACGTTTATATTCAACAGATGTGCGTTGCCCACCTTATGAATGGCCTAGATGTCTCACACTTGTCACAAATGTGATTCAATCAATCTCGCACATGGCATTATCTGCCGAAGTGTTCATTTATTTAGTAGTACAAGAAGAGAGACCAGGAGTGCATCCTACCTGGCCTTTCTCCTGTCACGGGTTTGCCCCGTGATGCATCTATTTATCCACGCTGACGATTCTTTCTTTCTGATCATTTAATGTTTTATGCATTTAATGTAACCTAAGTTTATTATTTAGTGTGTTTCATTGAGCGTTGGATCAACTTCCTTTTATGTGCAAATGCTTAAAAATGATTTGAGAGAAATGATGGACAGCGTGAATAAGTAAATACATCACATTGGGTGCGCCATCAAAATTACCCATGTGTAGTTAGAGATGGACATGATGTAAGCAATCTGTGTGGAAGAAGAGATCCCGAAGAGGTAAGCGGATTGGCTGGTGTACTGCACAGCAGCTATCTAGCTGTTGAACTAACATCAACTACGGGTCCCATAATGAGGTATGTGTTATATCCAAATCGTCCACTCATTTTGTGAACTTGTTGTAAGGCTTGAGCCGAAAAATAAGACATAAATATCAAGTGAACCACACTGCAAAAAGTAGCAGGGGATTGAATGTCTACCATTGAAACCCTTCAGGGGTCAAGTTTTGGATCAATGTGATATTTATTTTTCCTTTTCATCCAGGTTTTTTTTACTCTCTTTTTAAATTTTTTACACACACTCACTCGTAGTGGGATTTCACCACCTATGGATACTCGAACCCTTGATCGGGTGTTGAAACTCTATGAATAGATTGGTGGGAAAATAAATGATATGGTGGGCCCTATGAATGTTTTAATAGTGAAAATCATCATCCCACTACTATTTCTGTGGTCCATTTGAGCTTTGGATATGATTCTTTTTTATTTTTTTTGCTCATGCTCTAAAATGATGTCGAAAAATGGATGAATGGTGTAGATGTAATAAATGCATAATTTTGGGGCTCATTTAACTTTGATATCCTTTAAACCGGTTGTATAAATCGGAGATTGAGGAGTGTCAGCGCGTCTACACACGATGCTTACCCCACACCAACTATATTGCTGGTGTGTGGTACACCTGCCAATCCGCTTCCCCAAAGAGGACTACGAATTGTGTCCTAGTACAACTTGGAAAGGGTAAAAGCTTTACGTGGCCACAGTGATGGATGCGGATTGCATCCTACCCCCACTTGGATGGTAATCCATTCGAGCACGGCTCCGTGGGGCCCACCACGATGTAATTGTTTTATCCATGCCGTTCATCACTTTTCTCAGATCATTTTAAGGTTTGATCATAAAAATGAGGCAGGTCCACATCTCTAGTGGACCACACCAAAGGAAGCTGTGCTGATAATGACACCCACCATTGAAATATTTCTAATGGCATTGTGATGTGTTTTTACCATCCAACCTATTCATAAGGTCATGTAGATGTGGAAGAAGTGAAAACACAAATATTAGCTTGATTTGAAACTTCTTCAACTCCTAAGAAGTTTTTAATGGTGGAAGTTCAATCCCCACTTTGTGGTTCACTTAAGCCTTGGACCTGCCTCATGTTTTTTATAATATCTTAAAATGATATGAGGAAAATGATGAATGGCATGGATAAAACACTTACATCACGTTGGTCTCCATAGAGCCCTACCCGGATGGATTATCGTCTGGGCGGGGGTAGGATGCAATCTGCGTCCCACAATGATATTGTATGGGTTTATATCTATTTTTTCGAGACATTTTATGACATAAGACCAAAAGTGAGGTATATACAAGACACAAGTGTACTACATAATGGGACTAAATTCGTAACTTTATGAATAGATTGAATGACAAATAAACATCATCATAGGTTGTAAGAAAGTTTCAATGGTGAGAATCATTATCACAGCTTCTTCTTGTGGTGTGGTCCAGTTGAGACTTGGATTTACCAAACTTTTGGGTATGGACCATAAAACGCAATGAAAAAAAAAAATGCATGCAAGGTGTAGATAAAAGTTATACATCACGGTGGCCACTCAAAGCCCCTGCCCGTTACCGACAGGCTTAGAACGGAATCCACATTTTCAAAGAGAAGGTTCCATGTGGTGACATTGAATTAAGTTATTTTCTTTCTGGACTATTTTGTGCACTTTCGGTGGCACTAAGTTGGCTTTGGTGGGACTGAATTGTCTTATTTTTCTGCTGTTTAACTTGTGCTTTTGCCAATCTTTTCTCCATCCTTTATACTTGGTTTCCTTAGATCTTTGGCATGAGAGTTCTCCATTCTTGATTTCCTAAGATCCCTCCTTTGCCTTGATGATTCTTAAGCACTAAATCCATGCTTTTAACATTCTTTTCAATCTAAGCTCTCAGATTCACTTTGCAACATAAACATGCATAAAATATAACATTAAGCAGTATCATGTTTATAAAACCAAGATATAAATGGAGAAAAAATATGCAATATTTGACACTTAACAATCAGAGCATAATGTTGGGGTGCAGACTTGAATCTGTAAAGAGAAGTATCAATGGTTGGAAATTTGAAGTATGACATTGAGAAGTACTCAGGCAAAAATAATTTTGAGTTACAGAATATTAAGATGATTAGTCTATTAACTCAACAAAGGCTAGATAAGGCTCTTGAGGAGCGACTTGAGTCTATGAATGATGATTATTAAAAGACTTTGGATAAAAAAATAAATATTTAATTTGATTGTGTCTAACAGATGAGGTTGTCTACAACGTCATGAGGGAGAAAACCCCAATAGAGTTGTGGGCGAAATTAGAAGATGTTTATGCTAAAAAGTCCTTGAAAAATTACCTACACTTAAAGTTGCAGATGTTCAACTTTAGGATGGCAGAGGGTGGAGATGTGGAGGCCTACATTAATAATTTTAACAAGTTGATTTGCAAGTTGCTAAATATGGAAGAAGTGGTCAAAGATGAATATCATTCATGTATTTTATTGAATTCTTTACCGACCTCATATGAGTCTTTCAGGGACTCTTTGTGTAATGGTAATACATCCTTAGGTATGGATACTATTATCTCAACCCTTTAAGGAAAAGCCATGAGAAAGAACAATGGTAGAATGGGGGCTTCTTCTAAAGCACGACTTATGAGGGCCAGGAATACTGAGCGAGGTGCAACATCTTCTCGGTTGAGATCCAAATGTAAAGGTAAGGGAAAGGGCAAGTTAAAGTGCTGTAATTATGAAAATCCTAAAGCGAAGAAAGAAAACTTAGATGTTTCTTCCAGGGAGGTTAACACTGCCACATTTGATGAAGAGATAAGTGGAAATAATGTGTTATCAGTGTCTATGATCGGACACTTATACAATGATTGTAGAGATGAGTAAATTCTTGACACAGGGGCTTCATATCACATGACTCCTCAGTGGAGTTGGTTCGGTAGTTACAGGGAGTGCGATGGTGGACAAGTGTTTATAGGTAATAATAATGCCTATAACTTGTGGCTATTGGTATGATGCGTATTAAGATGTCTGATGGGACAGAGCATACCTTGACTAAGTTGAGGCACATTCCTAACACGAAGAAGAGTTTGATTTCTCTTGGTACACTTGAAGCAATAGGGGCGCAAGTTCACCGATGTTAATGGTCTCCTTAAAGTATCAAGGGGGCACTCATGGTTATGAGAACACAAAGGCACAATAACCTTTACAGGTTGATCGAGAGAACTTCTATAGGTGGAGTGGCAACGGCTACTGTGGACTCCATGTCTGTACATATGTGGCATGCTTGTCTGGGCTACATGAGCGAATGGGGAATGAAGGTACCTTCTGATCATTTTTTAATTCTAGTTTTTAAGAATACAGATTTAAATATATGCATTGATTGTATATATGGTAAACAATCTAGGCTATCCTTTAAGACTGGTAAACATGTATGTAAATGAGTGCTTCATTATGTACACTCTGATGTATGGGGGTCATCACCCGTGGTTTCCGTTGGAGCATTATCATGGCTTGTCACATTCATAAATAACTACTCTCAGAAAGTTTGAGTTTATTTCATTAAACATAATGTAACATCCCGAACTTTTCAATACCCGAGTATTGAAAGTTCTTAAGTGTTACTATAAAATTTAACTCATTATATACATGTGTACGATACCAATCTAACTATCCTAACCTTACACACATTCTCCAACACCAATCTGACCGCGGGAAATAATCTCTATTCATAAATCAAGTCATCTGACCATTGATTTTTTAAGACAAGAGCATCCATTATGTGACTTGACATATGTACATTCCCTTATGTAAATTAGCGAATAGAAAATAACAAATTATCCGTAATGAGTTAGATGAAAACTCATTTATAAGAATTGTTTAGAAAAGTGCATATAACCAGGTAGAACCATTAGATTTCACAAGACTCCTAGATCAGTAATAATTACGAAAATGTCATTAACGTAGACCTTAAATTCTAAATCACAAGGTTCTCATGATCCGTTTGACGAGAAACTTTTACACCATGCTTATATATCACAAATTGACCGTACATGTTAAATTTCAACTCTCAGATCAACAAACACTCACTTGATATGGCCCACTTGAGATTTAAACCTGCCTGATCTTTGACCAGAGACCCCATTTAGACCCTAAGATGGGCTGAAAAAATGAATGGATGGAGTAGATTTCTCTAAAACATCACCGTGGGCCCCACAACTGATGGCGAGTGTACACATGCATGTGCACTAATAGTGCACCAAACAAGAGATCGGGTCAAACATGGTTTGACCCGATAAATCTCAAAGAAAGAAAGAAAAAGTCTTTCTTCCTTCTGCAATCAACAGATGATCGTTCGTGAGAAAGGTTGTGGGTCACCATCATCGTCCTCATGGCTAATCTGAGTTGACCAATGTGTTCAGGAGATGAATTCAACCAAAACCATGCTAGCCTTGTGCATCTGTGCACGCACACGTGCCTACAACAATAATCGTGAGAGGTCAAGATGCCTTTCGCAATGTAAACAGGCAACGTCTGTTTGGAGACGTTGTGGCCCACCATGATCGAACGACCAAGAGATCTAAACTGTTCATCTCATCGATCATCTAAAACTAACCACCACCCTCCTTGTACCACCCTGAAAATCGGGGGTCGTGTATAAACTCAATTCCCGAGTTCCAGACCGTCACTTATGCAACAAAAATGATTATGATTCAATGTTGTCTGATTTAAAGCATTCACATGAGTAAAAGTATACCAAAACTGCAATTCATACTTCAGATCCAGTGATAAAAGCAAGCGGAAGACTAAACAATATATATATCACTGTATGGAAAAATAAAGTAAACCTCATCTGTCTCTAAAGTATGAATACATCTCTGAGTCTCAAATACATATACATGAACAAAAGTAAATATCCAAAATGGTCCCACTGAAGTCCCATCGATCCAGGTCGCCTACGCAAAGCCATCGTGATACTGCATGTACGAGAACTCGTCCTGGTCCTCGTCGAAGTCTGGCTCTGCCTCCTGGATCTCAGCCTCACCTGCATCTACAACAGGGTCTGGTGGGTGTTGCAAACACCATCCCGTAACGTGGGAGTGAGTGATCAACTCAGTGGAATCATAGAGCAAAGATTAGCATGTTCATAATTCAATCATGCGATAATAGTAAAGCATTAAATCAGACAATCCTAATACTGTTGTTAATGCAAGATGACATGACGTGATGTATGCCCTCACCGACGATCTCCCTCATATGGCAACATCTTACGACCGCGGCATGCAATCGACCCTCAAGTGCTCCACATCTTCCAGGCACATGCAATGGCATGGTGATATGATTTTCAAGTTGTTATTAGTCCATTCGAACAGCAGGATTGGGAAACTAAGGTACTTCCCTTGTATCAATCCCAACACAGATCCTGTCTAGGGTCATCACTCCTAGTAATTTTATACGATGTATATTTTGTAGGTCGCTGCAAGGGCTGTCAGGGCTGTTGCTCGCACTCGTTGCACCTCTCCCCCATCACCTTATCAATACAGGCCTACCGTACTCTACTGCAACGGAAGGGTCGTCGCCTCCCGTGGACTCAGAATACGCTCGCGGTCACTACAAAGGACTCGTCGCCTGATCAGTGTAGGCCGACAGCTAGAATATAGTGTCCCATACCACCATAATCTGCTCACGAGTCAAGGTGCTCACTGGTCACTACGGGGAGGTTTGTGGCCCCAGCGTAGGCCGACATCTCGACCACGGTGTCCCATACCACCATGCTCGGCTCATGAGTCTTTGTGGATCAAGGTACCATGGTTAACAGGGTTTACAATGGTAAGTTCAGTACCCTAGGTTCAAGCAGTTATGACTCATACAGGGTGAACATACATCGGCCAGTCGGGTTATTTGACGGGCTCGACTAGCGCGATCGTATCTCAAGTCGAACGACATGAAGTGCATAAAACACTTCGCGTGGCCTAACCACTGCCGCCAACTTCAAACACGACTCGCGTTCATCGACGCGTCGTTCGTGGCCAAAACCAGCCAGCCACGAATTCAATCGGTTATCGACTGCCTGGACTAAGTATAGTCCCAAACAATTATGGAATCACACCAACAATTTATATAAGAATATTGGAATTGAAATACAATCATGTGAGCATGTTAACACATGTTATAACATTCAACTTAAGTAAATCTTCAAACACATATATTTCATGCATGTAAGGAAATCATGCATATAGTCAACATGTAGGAAATCATTTAGGTCAGCATATTAATTGAGAAATCAATCTCAAACTATCTCATAACATCATTTAATTCAATATATACTAATACAAGCATTTATACAAACACATACACTACACACTTAAGTCTACATATAGTATGTCGACCCGAAGTGCGCAATTAGGCGAATCTCTTCGCCAAACTAATTATGCACGTATTCCTAACTTCCTAATGCAACAACAAACCATGTCAATCACATCAGCAAAATATGAATGTAAACTGTACTTCCTACAAATGACTAAAATGCCCTAAATCTCATATTCTTCGTTAATTTACGAAACAGGAAACGGAGAGCATGTTGTACATGTCAAACAGCTATGCCGTTGATAATCTACTATTAAACAACATTGAAAGCATTATAAACCGTCAATCAAAGCGTCTAAAATCCTCACCTTATGTCTTGTAGACTCGTGAATTGAAACGGAGCGTATACGCTTCGTCTACGGCAGTAGGAGAACCTGTTTTACAAGTTACGTTACCTAACATGCTATGAATCTTAGTAATCCCTAAATTAGCAACTTTTAGGGTTGTTTCATACCTGAAAAAGTGGAGAAATCACCGGCCAGGTGATTGGGAAGAGTTGCTGAAGCACGTGGAATCAGCGACACGAAGGTGGGAAAAATCCTTCCACTCTCTCTCTCAAACTCTCTCCTTTTCTCTCTCCCAAAGCTAGGGTTTTGCAATTTTCGGATGGGAGAGAGGAATGAGGGTTTCAACCCCTTTTATAAGCTTAAAAATGCTGAAAATAGGCTCCGGAACGAAGTTTACTTAGTGCATATCCAATTCGGGGATGTTTCGGTCCAAAAGATGCTTTCTGGTGGTCCCCTGGACGAATGCGATCGGACTTAAGCTCCTGCGTACCAGATATAACACGTATTAAGTTTTCAGTCTGGCAGGGTTCGCAGATCGCATGTGGCGGACCAGTTTCAGTTCAGCGGTCACCGCACGTAGATCAGGGCTGAAAGTCTCATGATATAAAATAGAAATTTCTCCTGATCCGAGGGTGTAATCTGGATGAATTCTGACGGTCAGAACGCTTAATATTGACGCGTCAAGTCGTGTGCCAGATTTGAATTTGAAATTTCAATTTTGTCCCTATTCGCACTCTCTTTAGTCCGGGCTCAATGAAATAGCCTGTGATTATCGGTTTGACTTGATTTTCGAAATGAGCGTCAAGTCTAACAAGGTAGTTCTAACGGTCTAAGATAGGAAGTATCGGACTTTCGACGTGCGGTCTAGATCCAATACAAAGATTCAAAACGGTCTAGAGAACAAAACTGCTTAGAGTTTGATCCGAGGTTATAGAGTATTATAGAGTCATTTGTTCTACTCAATTTGGGTCTTGTAGAACGTATTTAAAGTGATCAGGGACTATTTCCCAGCCACTCCAGCGTTGCGCTAGCTAACTTACACTTAATTTCCATAGAAATTAATTCTACGCAATTTCGGGTCGAGTTGGTACTCGGGCCCAAGTACAGATTTTTCACGGGCGTTACACTCCTTCCCCTCTAGTAGCAATGTCAAAATGAAACGTCCCCTTTGTCCGAAACAGGATCCACTCGGAGCCCGACACTAAAATCCCATGTCTTGGCTTCTAGACTAAATCCTCACGACGAACCTAATGGACGGGATGGATTCCCAGATGAACAACATGAGTGGGCCTCGCCAAGTTTGCACACCTAACCATCCACAACAGGATTCACTGCGCTGTAAAACAACGCCATAAATTCAGGATTTTCGTAACCACGAAGACATGTCACCAAGAAACACACCACCAGTGATCCCAGACGTATCGGAACCGTTCAATCCACATTAGGGAGGATTTTGACCACATTCAAGATCTCCGAAAGGATCGGATCAACCTCCACACTCCAGAAGACTGTAAACTTCTTTGCTATTAAACTTGCGACAATGAAAACTGAACCGCTGCAGGAGCACTAATGGCCAAGATCAGAGAGGTAGGGACCAATCCAAGACGTTCATTCAGTGGGACCGACGACTCTCCTAAAACCCATACAAAGTTCCAGCAAGGAAGTTGTGAAATCTAAGCAATTACAGACAGTGAACGCGTCGTTCCATCCTTGCCCAATGAGATTTGCATAGGAGTTATGCATGAATACTCCAGAAACTCTCACATCCAAATTAAGTCCCTCCCATTTCGATGATTAGAGAAAAACCATAATAAGAAAATAAAAGGGAAGAAGAGAAACGTGAGAGAGAGAGAGAGAACTCCATTCAATCGGTAGTAGAGAGAGAGAGAGAGAGAGAGAGAGAGAGAGAGAGAGAGAGAGAGAGAGAGAGAGAGAGAGAGAGAGAGAGAGAGAGAGAGAGAGAGAGAAAGAGAGAAAGGGAGAGAGAAAGAAAAGAAAAGGAAAGAGGAAGAAAAGAAAAAGAAAGAGAAAGGAAAGGAAAGAAAATAAAATCAAAGAAAGAGAGAGAGAAAGAGAAGAAGGAAGAGATGATATGCGTATAAGACTTACTGGACAACGACAACAAGCCAGACTGAGCAAAGAACTCCAAATCAGTGTAAATTCTCCTTTCCCTTCCTCATCCTTGTGTTCTTTATTTTCAAACTCCTTATCAAAGGTAGAAAACTGAGTTGACTCGATGGAGAGACGTGATGATATGGCATAGTGTGAGCCTTGAAACCCATAACCTAGAACTTCTAACATTTATTATAATCAAATTTAGAACAAGCTAAAGATTGATTCTAATTCACCTCCCTGAACATCTAACTTTAGAAGGCAATCAGAAAACCAAGGCGAGGGTTTTTTATCCTTTAAGTTTTCTTGATTTAAGATGATATTATCCTGCCATTTACAAGCTTTCATGACACTGTGATATTATTTGAACTTGTTTAATTTATCAATACCAACGATGATACTCATTTATGACCTTTCAAAATTTATGAGAAGGTTTTTCTTTTAAGCTTGCATTAATTTAAGTTGATTTGAATTATCTTACTTTCTATATGCTTTCATGATTTCCTTCCTACAATTATTTAAATTATCATTAATAATTGTCTATCATTTTGGGAATTATGATATGATGTTAATTATAAGTGATTATTATAAATTTGTGTGGAGACATGGATACAAGCCTTGCCCTTGCCTTTATCAATTTGTTGAGTTAACCTTGTTACTCTTCTCTTTATTGAGTTTGCCATTGACACTTTTTTATTTGTTGAGTTAGCCATTGTTACTCTTCTTTTATTGAGTTGACCATTGTCACTCTCCTCTATATTGAGTTCGCCATTACTACTCTTTTCTTTATTTTATTAGCCTTGTGTTATTTACCTTTAAGGCTTAGGCATGTGGCTTGATATTTCAAAACTCGCATAATTCAATTTGTTCCTTTATAAGTGCAAGTGACGTGTTAAAAAGTATAATAACTAGTGATTCAATTATTATATCATGAAAATAATGCGTTTTGAGTAGAGACCCTCTTGGTCGACGCGTAATTCCATAGGTTTTGGATAATGGTGCACATATCGACGTAAGTAATTTGCAATGCGTGTTACATCACTTTTAAGATTGGATGTCGTAAATAGTCGCTCTATGAACAAATCATGTCACGTAAATCATCTGATTCATGTGTAGTACCGTCTTAAAGTATGCACATAAATCCATGGTAGCATTGGACATGCTGGTGAATCTCTGTAGTGTGAGAATGTGGGGTGATCCAGGTTTTCTATGAATTATATTTTACATTTTGATGATCACTACGTATGATGAGCCGCACACACTTTGCTAGACATGCATCTTATATAGGTTGTTTGCGCATGCTGATACCCTTTGTAGTAGTGGTGTACGAGATGTATCAGAACCCTTACATTGCTTTCATGAATCTCTTGAATTATTATTAATCTTAAAGGATAACCATCACCATGAGTAGGGTGTTGACCCTCTCCAACCGTACAGATGATGCAGGTGACGTACAAGTTGAGGATCCATAAGATCAGCTTGTGATAAAATATCTTGCTGAATAGAATACAAACATATTTTATGATTTTTTTTCCATGCTTTCACTATGCAACTTAGAACCCTATAATAAGCTTCCATTGTGAGAGCATTTGACAATTTGTTTAATTATGAAATGATAAGTGTAGTTAATTTTATTCTTGTGAAAGAATACCATTACGAATGTGATTGGATGTGATCTATATAAGAGAAACTCTAAGGAGAGTCCTTGAGACACCCACTTCTTACATTATTAACACTCGATTTCCTCGAGTATGAGTATAAACTCTAGATGTGAAAATATGGGATGTTACACATAAATTTGAAGTTTTCACCAAATTCAAACAATAGAAGGCCATGGTGGAAAAATAGTTAGGGTGAAAAATAAAATTTTTAAGGACTGATAATGGTGGTGAATTTACTTCCACCGAGTTTAATGAATATTACAAAGATGAAGGGATCATTAGGCAAAACACAGTGCATTACACGCCTGAACAAAACAGTGTGGTTGAGCGGATGAATTGGACACTCTTGGAGAAGGCTCGAAGCATATTAAGTAATGTTATATTGGGTAAGGACCTATGTACTAAGGCTGTTAACATGGCTTGTTATTTGGTGAATTGGTCCCTTCTACATCAATTGATTACAAGATCCCAAAAGAAGTATGGAGTGGTTATACGGTTGACTAGTCAAATTTGTGCATATTTGGTTATGAGGCTTACTCTCATATATTGTCAGTTGAGAGAGATAAGCTTGACCAAAGAGCTAAAAAGTATATCTTTATTAGTTATGATGTTGGTGTGAAGGGCTATAGGTTGTACGATAAAGTCACATGGAAGGTCTTCACTAGCTGTGACGTCTGGTTCGACGAAGGCTCTCAATTTTTTAAGAATGATCAGGAGAAGTAAAAAGAACCGAAAAGGTTAGTCGTAGATGTTCAGATTGACATAGATGATACTCAAGCAGGGACAGATACGTGGATAGAGGTGTATGAAGAGGTGGAACAACCACGTAGGAGAAATCCACCACGAGATCACAGGTTATTGGTAATATATAGGGACGATTCTAATATCGCATATGCCCTCATTATGAATGAGGGTGACCCGTTTACTATTCAAGAGGATCTTGATGAGCCAGATGCAGAAAAGTAGAAGGCCATAATAGACAATGAGATGAACTTCTTGCACAAGAACAACACATGAGAGCTGGAGGAGCTTCCAGTAGGGAAAAAAGTAATTAGATGCAAGTGGTTATTCAAAAGGAATTAAGATATATACAAAGAAAGGCTGGTAGCAAAATGTTATAATTAAAGAGAAGGAATCAACTTCATATAGATATTTACACCGATAGTTAAGTAAGTATCTATTAGATTCGTGTTAGCACTGATTGCCCAATATCATCTCAAGCTGGAATAAATGGATGTGAAGATTTCATTCCTGAAAGGAAAATTGAAAGAGCTTATCTACATAAAGTAAGCAGAGGGCTACGAAATTAAATAGGAAAAGAATAAGGTTTGCAGGTTAATGAGGTTGTTGTACGACCTAAAATAGTCACCTAGGTAGTAGTATAAAAAATTTAATTTTTTCGTTTTGAGTCAGAATTTACTAGGAGTGAATACGATCACTGTATTTATTACAAGACACTGAGTGATGATAAGTTCATCATCCTAGTATTTTCTGTTGATGATATGTTAATCACCAGTCATGACATGTTTAAAATCGATGTACTGAAGACTCAGTTATCAGGTGTCATGCATTGAAATTCGGATATAGAGTGTGCACCCTCAGACCCTAGTTTTGGCCCCTGACACGTACACTGAGTGTACTTAATTCATTATTCGTACGACTATTTAGAGGAACAATTTAATAAATTTCAAGTTCACATTCAAATTTAACATCCATTCATCCACATTTGTATTACTTTCCTATAATTTTTATCATCATATATTCAAAACCATATTGTCTAAACAGGAATTATTTGAGTCTACTCATTCAAAATTTCATTCAACAAAAACTAAAATAAAATAAAAATAATAAATCAAACATTGTTCAATGTTCATTACATTTATGTACAAATTGATATAAAATGAAATCAAACTCCTAAATAAGTCATTAGTCCATTATAGCATGTTCATTTCTTACCACATATGACATGTGGTCCCTTGATTCATCTTGAAAACGGTCCTTATTTTCCACCACATAGTTTGAATTTTCTATTTCATTCGTCTCTGTACAGTTGTCAATCCACAATGTTAACTGGCCAGGCTAATGAGTGAACCAATCATGGTTCATACAGGTCATAATTAAAATAGGAATGTATGAATGTTATGAGATGCATTATGCGTGAATGCATCAAGTGGGTAGATCCGTCCACTTTCTTGAGTTAGATTCCATCAACCCACATCTTCCCCTTTTGGGTAGGCTTCCACCATCTTGGTAGGCTTTCACATATTGTGGGCATCTAGGGGGGCCCCCTAAGTCACCCGATACTGTAAGTACCTAAAGGTCTTCCAGGGTGTGCCCCCATGATTCAGCGCACGTGCGCTATGTATGACATGAATGAATGGAAATGATTGATGCATCATATTAGCATGTTGTCACATATATCATCATGTTATATCTATAGAATTTCAAGCTTAAAAATACAATAAAACCACCAATACAAAGAATCACACTCAACATATCAATCAAATAACTACTTTAAGTCCGCTGATAGGAAACAGGTTGGGATCACTCACTTGTACTTGGTAGAGGTAAATCTAATGAAAATCATATATGTTTGAATCTATGACCCCTAACAAATAATGCAAACAAAATCATGAATTGATCTAATCACTCCATTTAATGGAGCCCACTTTGGACTAAATCAAAGTAACCCACTTTCATTTCTCAACTTTTAAAGGTTTTAACATTTATAAAAGTTTGATTTAAACACTCCATCAATTTTCATGAAATCAAATTAGGGGATGAACAACGGATTGTTTAGATCTGGACCATTTAAGAGCCAAAGTACTCATACAACATCATTATTACTTTTCAATTGATGTGGAACATTCAATGATCAGATCCATTTAAGATTTTGAATACAATCACAGATCTAACCCAGAGTCTATTTATATGGCATAGATTAGATTTGATGCATCTAAAAATCTATTGAATCAGCAATTATATAAGGCAATGATCACGATTTAATTTGATCGGTATGGCTCACTCGGTGGTCAGATCACTCAAAATTTTGAGGCCTTGATATATCTTGGCCTTAAGAATCATATGGTTTGCATGAATCTGAGTTGACGCCACTGGGCAGTCCCATGCTGATCTCTATAATAGAAGATCTCACCTCCAAAAATTAAGTATTAACTTCGAATCGGCCAATAAATTAATGCAATGAACATGAGGTCAATCAGCCCTGTTCGTTGCATAGGTAGGAAAAATATCTAAAATGCATAAAAAGATTAATAAGAGGCCTTATGAACTTATAGAATTTAATTCCTCCAAAGACATCTCTATCTCTCTCAAATATTTCTTTTAGCTTTTTCTCCTTCGATCTAGTTTTGTTACTGGAATGTCTAGCTCTGGGTAGAGATATTATATAAAGTTTAAAGAACCGGTGCATGAAAGGTAGCATCGCACGGATGCTAGATTATACAACATGAATGAGTTACACATACATCCGTGGAGGTAAATCTTTTTAAAAAATAAATAAATTTGGTGGCTTTTCCCACGTTGGATGTGGCCACGATTCTAGAAGTCTATTACTATTTCACCTCGTATCATTCTTAATTTCAAGATCATGTTATAACTAAATTACATGGCTATTGTAAGGTGGAGAAACTAATAGACACTTCAATTGCAAATTTCAGGCCAGGACATCTTTTTAAATGAGGCTTGTCGGACGGTCTAGATGGGTCCAATGAAGCTTGTATATCCCACATAATCAAAGTCAGGAATTGTTTATAAGGTGGGTTCACATGAAATAATCGTGGGTTGTTTCCGCACGTAGCCATGAGAAACGGAAACTCTGTTTCCTTCTACAGTTGGGTTTCTTGTACTAAATACGAAAAGGTAGAACCTCAGATTTATTTGGGTGGCTTGGATTGATTTTAAATCAATGGTTTTAAAAGATGTATGGTAAAGAAAACAGAAAAGTATTGTTGTTTGTTCTAGCAATACTAGCAAGGATAGTGGATCCAGATAATTAAGATCTTTCTAACGAACACTACGATCACAGGAGGAGTCATGTAAATCTCAAAATTGTAGGAGCAAAGACGAACTTAATAGGAGTTTAAGCCTAAGACGGAAGTTCCCGTTTCAAAACAGGCTTAGGGATGTTGATTGGTCAGATTATGGATGTCGCACATGCACACACATGTGTCCTGCATGGGTCCACATGTGATGCTTGTGAGAAATCTACTTGGCCCTTCGGCTTCTCTAGGTCATCTTGGGCCCTAGGTTCAATTTTGAAGTAGATCTACTAAAAGTGGGCTGCACGATGACGAGTGGAAAGGTTGATAGCCACTGTTGAAAAAAATCCCTACTTTCCTACGTTATATTCTTTCCACGTTCAATCTTCTTTTTTTCTATTTATTTATTTTACATGGTCAACGGGCCCCACTTGAGTTGGCTGTGGAGAGATCAACTCCTTCTATTAGCTTTGTCTACCTATATTAAGATAGTGGGTTAAAAATGAGGCACATTCAACTTTTTAGGTGGGCCACATCATGGGTATTAACACCCACCGTTAAACCATGGTAGACTCCATCCTTAATATATATATATACAAATATGTTAGGCATGGTTTCTCTCACCTCCTATTCTATAACCAAAACTTCAAATTACGTATAATCAATTTGTGCCATCTGTTTGAGGTGAAACTTTACCAAGACCCGCCATTTTTTATGGCCTATCAACGGACTAAATTTAGGCATTGATCTCTTAAGGATGAACAAGATGCCTATTTAATGGCTTAAGCATATTTATAACTCAAAACAACGTTTATCGACATCCTATGTAAAAAATTAACCAGTAGTTTTGATGTATATCTTATGATCTCCCTAATGAATGGTTCATCTTGATATTTGGATGGTCTAGTTGGCAGATCTGACTATGATGGATGATCAATTGATGATCTAAATTTTAAATAAGTAGATGCTTAAAAATTTTAATCTTATTTATGGGTTATTGTATGGTCATTTTTGTAAATGGATACGTATAAAGTAGTTTTTGGATGCGATCTATGTTAGAAATGTATACTGTTAGATTCAACTTATTGGTTCACAGGCGTAAAATGCGCAGATTATGATTTTGATGGTAAATTACGCATATTCATAATTAACAAATAAGATGAATGGATCAGAATGTTAATTTGACGTGTGCACAAGTAGATATGAAGATCTAGTAGTTACTTTACTTTGATCAAGTGGTCCAAATTCAAAACGGTCAGTTAGATATCCTCATCTAGCAGTATATAGTTGATTTAAAGGACAGTTTGATGAACGGGTGAGAATACTAATGTATTCAGGGGTTTGTCCTATTATTCACTAGTTGGTTGACGTAATCTAGGAGTGAACATTACTTTCTATGGTTTAGATTCAAGTTGAACTACAAATATATTGTTAAAATTAATGGAACTACAAGTGTAGAGTTGAACAAAGTGTAACCGTTCATTCTTACATAAGGGTAAACTTGTACATAAAAATTTGGGTTATTACATCAGGGACATTGGAGATGAAAGATTTGAGGGCTGCAAAGAGGGTTCTCGGCATTGATATTTATAGAAATAGAAAGAGGAGCAGGCTTTCGTTATCTTAGGAAGAAAACCTTAAGAAGGTATTGATCAAGTATGAGATGAACAAAAAAAAGTCGATCAACGTTCTTCATGCGGCTCACTTCAAGCTTTCCTCAAAATAATATCTCAAAATAGATGAGAAAAAGCATCTTATATCTCGTGTGCCTTATTCGAATGTCGTTGGTAGTTTGATATATGCCATGGTCTATAGGAAACCAGATATTTCACAGGCAGTCGGTGTTATGAGTAGATATATATCAAACCCCAGCAAGCAACATTAGGAAGTGGTGAAATGGTTACTTTAATACATTCGAAGTACAAAAGACTATTACTTAACTTTTGAGAAGACATAGGTAAGGTTGGTAGGGTATGTGGATTTAGATTATGCAAGCATTGTGGATTCCAGAAAGTCAACTTTAGGTTACATGTTTGTATTATCGGGTGAAGCAATCAGTTGAATGTCGAAGCTTCAGTCCATGATGACTCTTTCCACGACCGAAGTACATGGCAATTGTTATGGGAAATCTGAGCTCACGGTACAACACTGCCCCAAGCGCCCGTCCGAGCCGAGGCATGATCCATCTGACCTGCTTCGGGACGTGATCCATCCGAGCAGACGACACGGTTGGTGCGTGACTCGGAATCATACTCCGATTGGATGATCTCCGATGCCTTAACCACACCGCTTATTGAAGTCAGCCCTGCCAGCCATGGTGGAACCGACTGAGCCGACTAGGCGGATCAGACCAGTGGTTTCCTTAGATAAGTCGGGCCGAGCAGACTCTCCGACGTGCATATCCCACTCGTTCAATATGAAAACTGCCATATCGAGACGTAACCGGTAACTTCGCCTGCAGGAGCGCACGATCCACCAGATACGCTGTGCGATCAGTAGATTGCGGGCAATATCTCCATGATCCTAGAATCCCTCTAATCATGCCGAGATTATCAGACTCAGACTGCCTCATAGGCAGGTATAAATAGTACGCATCGCCATATCTACAGGTATGTAAAATCGAGCTCTCTTCTACTCTCTACTCAGACCCTGATTCCCTAGTCCTGACTTAGGCATCGGAGGGTCCCCTGGCTTAGCCAGGGTCACCTTTGCCTGTTTTCCTGGTGCAGGTTACAGGGATTATACGGGGTGGTCGACGTGGAGGGAGGGTCGACTGGATTTTGGCATCAACATTTTTTGGCGCCGTCTATGGGAACCTGAAACTAGAAGTCAGGTTCTCATTTTCTCAAGCAATGACGAAGAAGAAGAAGGCTGCAGCGGTGCAGCCGCAACCCAATGAGAAGACTCGGTCATCATCATCGCTTCTTGCCGAGTCCGCACCAGGGCCTTCCCAGCGTTCGCGTAATCGGGCGAAGAAGATCCAGTCCCTGCGCGACGAGATAAATCGAATGAAACAAAGAGAATCAGAGCCACGCCCTGCTCAAGAACAACTCGTCCTCGAGCTGGTAGGGCTGTTCGTGGAAACTCACTCCGTACCGAGGAGTGTGAGGCCCGAAGCCCCCCAACACTCGGCGGTACCGTATTCGGGTCAAAATCTTCCTACGGCACGTGCGAAGGTATCCGCGCAGAATCCCACTACTCGGGCTCCAACTACCATTCATTTAGTAACATTTGCCCTACCGCCCTCGGATCTCCGTCATCAGCTGGAACGAAGGAGAGAGAGAGGAACGCCGGAGGTCGAACATGCATCAGAGGTCGTCGCTGAAAATAAGGATCCCTAGGAAGCGCGCTTTGCGGAACTGAAGGATAAGTTCCTGATATTAGAGAAAAAGTAAGAATAATCGACAGTTTCTACCACGATCCAAGCGATGATGGAAGAGACTGAGCCTCCCTTCACCTCAGCCATCATGGCTGAAGTGATGCCGCAGAGGTTTCGGATGCCTCCTGTCATCCAGTATTCAGGATCTAGGGACCCATCCGAACACTTGGAGTCCTACAGATCATGGATGTAGATCCAGACTGCAACGGATGTGATGATGTGTAAAGGGTTCTCTATCACCCTCACCGGATCCGCTCAAGTTTGGTATTACCAGCTGAAACCAAATTCTGTAGGCTCATTCGCGAAACTGAGTCGACTATTCCTCACGTAATTCATAAGTGGTAAGAAAAGTCGGAAGCCCAACACCCACCTGCTCACCATTAAGCAGACCCCGAAGGAGTCGTTGAAGGATTACATCGACCGCTTCAACGAAGAAGCATTGCATGTCGAGGACTACGATGATAAGATGACCCTCGCCGCCATTCTGAACGAACTGAAAGAAGGAAAGTTTGCCTTCTCCATTGGAAAGAATCCACCGAAGACACTAGCGGACTTCATGGTGAAAGCTCAGAAGTACACTAACGCAGAGGAGTTCACCAACGCCCGAAAGGGCACACAGGTGTCTGACTCGATGAACAAGGGGAAGAGACCTCAGAACGAAGACTCCCAGCCGGCTAGCAAAGGGACGGATGACTGCGCTTCTTGCGATCGTCGTCCGAGCCGTAGGCCAGAAGAAAATTTTCGTTCTTACACTCTGCTTAATACATCCGCCGAGCAGATCCTGCTAGACATCCGAGGAGAAACGCTACTCAATTGGATGGTTTGCATGAGGGCTGATTCAGAACACAGGGACAAGTGGAAATTCTGCCGCTTCCACCGGGACCATGGTTACAACACAGACGACTGTGTGGATCTGAAGGACGAGATTGAGTCCCTCATCCGCAAAGGACATCTATGTCGTTATACCAAAAAGGAGAAATTCGATCGGAGAGAAGAACGACCGTAAGAGCAGTCGAACAACCCCCAGAGGAGCCCGTCGAAATTCGCACCATCTTCGGGGGCTCAGCTGGGGGAGGAGATTCGAACAGGGCACGGAAAACCCATTCCCAGAGCTCCGAGTCCGAACACCACATTCACCTGACAGAACGTCCCAGTAAGGAACTCTGTGTCGCTCCATGCAGCCTGACCTTCATAGAAAATGATGCACGCGGGATCCAGCATCCGCACGACGACGCGCTAGTGGTCACTATGACCATAGCCAATCACAAAGTGTACCGCATCTTGGTCGACACCGGGAGTTCGGTTGACGTCATGTATTCCGAAGCATTCAAGAAGATGGAAATTCCACGGTCCAAGCTCCGACTTGTGAAGACTCCCTTACACGGCTTTGCCGGAGAGAGAGTCATCTCCGAAGGAGCCATCTCACTCCCAGTAACAGTGGGAGAAGGGAAACATCAAGTCACCTTTTGGTTGACTTTTTAGTTGTCAATGTTCCATCAGTCCACAACGTGATTCTGGGCCGACCCTCCCTCAATGCGATGAGGGCGGTCGTCTTAACTTATCATCTGATGATGAAGTTCCCAGCCGAAGGTGAGATTGGTTATCTCCGAGGCGACTAACGTGAGGCCCGGAGGTGTTATGCGATAGCCGTAAGGAAAGGGGCCACCAAACAAACGCTCGTAGTGGACGCCTTGGACCCTCGGGGATCGACAGAAGAAAGTTTCTCAGTCGAAGATCTGATAAGAGTGCCGCTTGATGAATCAGATCCGAACAAAACTGTTCAAATCGGATCATCACTAAATCCCGAGCGGAGGAACGAGTTATTGGCCTTCTTGAGACAACACCGAGACGTATGGTCACATGCAGATATGCCGGGGATCTCACCCGATGTGCAAGTCCACAGGCTGAACGTGGACCTAGACCACCGGCCAGTTAAGTAAAAAAGAAGGCCGTTCGATGCCGAACGATATGAACCCATTGCCGAGGAGGTCTCCGTCTTGCTCGATGTGGGCTTCATAGAAGAAGTATACTATCCTGACTGGATAGAAAATGTTGTGCTCGTTAGGAAGTCAAACGGAAAGTGGCGGGTTTGCGTAGACTACTCCGATCTAAATAAGGCGTGTCCCAAAGACAGCTTCCCGTTACCTCGGATCGACCAACTGGTGGACAGCACGGCTGAACACGAGTTACTCTCATTTCTGGACACTCACTCCGGGTACAACCAGATCGCCATGCATCCCCCAGATAGGCAGAAGACCACCTTTGTCACGGACAGGGGACTTTACTGTTATCGGGTCATGCCATTTGGCCTGAAAAATGCTGGGGCAACGTATCAGACACTGGTGAATCAGATGTTCACCAAATAGATTGGACACACCATGGAGGTGTATGTGGACGATATTTTGGTGAAGAGTATCAAAGCCTCCGACCACCTCGTTGATCTCGAAGAAACATTCAACGTCCTCCGTGAATACCAGATGAATCTTAACCCCGCCAAGTGCGTATTCGGAGTTGAGTCAGGGAAATTCCTGGGCTTCCAAGTCAGCTAGCAGGGTATCGAGGCGAACCCAGATAAGATCAAAGTCCTCCTGTACATGAACTCACCTCGGACTTTCAAGAAAATACAGTGTCTCACGGGAAGAGTCGTAGCCCTCGGACGCTTCACATATAAGGCTACGGATAAATACCTTTCCTTCTTCCAGCAGCTGAAGGGTCACAAGAGGGTGGAGTGGACGCAGGAATGCGAGCAAGCCTTCCAATAATTAAAACAGTACTTGAGTTCACCACCCCTACTGACCAAGCCTGAAGAAGGGGAACCTTTGTTCCTCTACCTCGCCGTTTCGGCCTCAGCTGTCAGTTCGGCTCTGATCAGAGAAGTCGGAGGCAAGCAGTACCCCGTCTATTATGTAAGAAAAGCCATGGTATCAGCCGAAACAAGGTATCAGTCTTTGGAGAAATTGGCGTTGTGCCTCTTCTTCTCAGCCAGAAGACTGCGGCCATATTTCCAAGCCCACTCCGTAGTTGTGCTAACAGACTCTCCTTTGAGGCAGATCCTCTAGAGACCCGAAGTGTCAGGTCGGATGACCAAATGGGCCATAGAACTCAGAGAGTTTGATATCCAATTCCGACCCAGGACAACACTCAAGGGTCAAGTTGTAGCCGACTTTATCATCGAATTCATAACTCCGGATGAAGAGCAAGTCAGAAAAGAAGTTGAAATGACACCGTCTGTCCCGCTGAACAATCAAGAAGCAGCGTCGGATCCAGGGTGGGTCCTTTATATTGATGGATCTTCCAACCTTAAAGGAGCTGGAGCCGGTGTCGTCCTAGTTGCACCTGATTCAACAACAATCCAATATGCCATCAGGCTCGGGTTCAAAGCTTCAAATAACGAGGCCGAGTATGAGGCACTGTTAGCCGGGCTCAGGTTGGCAGCGAGCCTAGGCGTTCAAACTCTGCAAGTCCACTGTGACTCACAGCTGGTAGTGAACCACATTTCCTCAGAGTATGAACCTAAAGAAGTCAGAATGATCGCCTACCTTGAGGAAGAGAGGAAATTGATTGGGAAGTTTTGGAGTTGCACCATCCGACAGATCCCTAGAGCCGAGAACTCATGGGCCAATGCCCTAGCGAGGCTCGCCTCGGCCTCCGAGGGGAAGGTCCCACGCTTTATTCCAGTCGAGTTCATTGAACACCCAAGCATTAGCCAGTCAGAGAAAGTTAACCCCGTCCAGTCCATTCCTAGTTGGATGGACCTAATTTTTAATTACCTATCAACCGGTGAGGCCCCCTCGGACAAATTAGAGGCGAGGCAACTTAGGGTCTGAGCAGCTCAGTACGCCATATTGGACAGAGTGCTGTACAAGAAGGGGCATTCTCAGCCTTACCTTAGATGTCTCCGACCGGATGAAGCTGACTACATGATTCGGGAGATTCACGAGGGAATCTGTGGAAACCATTCTGGCAGTCGCGTCTTGGCCATGAAGATATTTCGTCAAGGGTATTTCTGGCCAACCTTAAGCAAGATATTTTGTTCGGAAGTACGACAAGTGTCAGCGTTTTGCTACTATGTCGAGGCAACCGGCAGAAGAAATGACCCCCATGAGTGGGCCATGGCCTTTCGCTCAATGAGGGATCGACATCATCGGTCCCTTGCCCACTGGAAAGGGAGAAGTCAAGTTCGCTATAGTCGCGGTCGACTACTTCACCAAGTGGGCCGAGGCCGAGTCAGTCGCAAAGATCAACGAGCAGAAAGTAATCGATTTTGTGTGAAAAAATATCATCTACCGATTAGGGATTTTGAGAACCATCGTTTCTGATAACGGTCGCCAATTCGACAATAATAAGTTTCTCAGTATGTGTCAAGGGTTTGACATTGTGAACGCCTACTCATCATCTCGGCACCCACAGTCGAACGGACAGGTAGAGGTGGTCAACAAGATTATCAAACACCATCTCAAGAAGAGGCTGGAAAAAGAAAAAGAAAATTAGGCCGAAGAGCTCCCCTTCCTCCTCTGGGCCTACAGGACTATAGCCTAGACTTCGACGGGCGAAACCCTATTTTCATTATCCTACGGCTCGGAGGCAATGGTGCTAGTGAAAATCGGATTCCCTACGGCGCGGGTTAGGGGTTTCGAAGAAATTTAGAACTCCAAGCAGATGGCGACTAATCTGAATTTGCTCGAAGAACTCAAAGAAAATTCCAAGCTCCGTACAGAGGCTCGGCACCAGCAGGTTGCGCGCTTCTATAATTTCAAAGTCAGAGTTAGGCGCTTTCGACCAGGGGACTTAGTCCTCCGGTGGATTTTTCAGAACACGGTCGAGCCAGGGGCAGGAGCGCTCAGACCCAATTGGGAAGGTTCATATTGTGTGGTCAGATCTGCCAAACTAGGCTCGTACCACCTGAAAGACCTTGAAGGCCGTCATCTCCCTCATCCTTGGAATGCCGAGCACTTGAAGATCTACTATCAGTGAGGAAATAGCCTTTAAGGCTCATAATAAAATGTATGCCTCCGAGCGACTGGCCTTTAAGGCTCTTAATAAAAGATCGATTCTACTTTTGAATGCTTGTCTGATTGCCCTATCCGCACAAGCACGAGTTAAATGGTCCGATCCTTTAAGGAATCAGAACCCAACCTTACGAAAGATAGACAAGGCATCCCTCCAAGGGAAAAAAACCTAATAAATGGTCTGATTCCTTAAGGAATCAGAACCCAACTTAACGAAAGATCGACAAGGCATCCCTCCAAGGAAAAATAGCCTAATAAATGGTCCGATCCCTTAAGAAATCGGAACCCAACCTAACGAAAGATCGACAAGGCACCCCTCCAAGGAAAAAAGCCTAATAATAACTCGACCCTCTGCTTAAGTGTTCGGCTCTGCATACAACAAAATAAAGGCGACGAGCAGGCATCCAAAGAGATCGGACCCAACTAAAACTTGGGCCGAGAAGGCTCGGACAACCGACCCTAAAAACTAACTAAACGGCAGCTAACTAAACCTATAAAGAAACCAGCTCGACATACAAATAGACAATGTAAAAAGAATGTTCTTCATTGAATCCCCTCGGAGGGATAAAAGTACATGGTTGAAAGTACATTGATACTTAAAAAAAAAAAAAAAGCAAAATGATAGTCTTCATGCCCGAGGAGGAGCTTGGGCATCAGGAGCCTAGGCCTCAGGAGCTGGATCCGAACGGACGACTTCGACCGGGGCATCTTCAAAGTCGTCAGGTAGGAGGGAATCAAGGTCAAGGTCTGGGTATAAACCCAGGACTGCCTCGAGGCAAGCGTCGAAGCCGCGATTGTAGAACGTTGTAGCTTCAGCATCCCTCTCCTTGGAAGTCTTGAAGCTTGCAACAGCAGCAGTAATCGCTGCGGCCAAAGAAGCATCATCCTTCACTCGCTGGGCTTCCACGGCCTGATTCACGGTTCGTGTCCGTTCTTCAGTCACCTCGGCCTTGGTGCGGTTCAGAGCTTCTCCGAGCCGAGTGGTCTCCATAGCCAAGGAGTCCACGTGGGCCCTGGCACGTGTCAGCTCAGCAGTCGCCACATCGCCAGTCTTCTTAAAGTCATCTACCTTGTCCTACAGCTGCAGCTCCCTGGCCTCTAAGCCAATGATAACACATTGCAGCCGCCTGACCTTAGCCCTCTCGCCTGTGAGCTGTTGGCGCAGGCTGGTCTGCTCAGCCTTCATGGTCGCTGCCTCGGCCTGTATGGCCTCCAACTTTATCTCCGTCTCCTTGCGTTCCTGCACTCTCTGACGAATGGAGAGCAGCATCGGGACCGCCTGAATAGAAAATAAAGATCAGAATCTACAGTGCATAACAACAAAAGAAAAAAAGAGGGTCTTCTCAAAAACATACCATGTAGCACACGGAGACGAAGTCGTTCAAGAAGCCGCCCTTCGACCGTTCAAGAGTCTGAGCGATATCCTCCTCCTTAGCATGCTTGGCAGCCCACGGAGCCAACCAAGCCATATGATAACCGGGCTCAAACCTTCCACCGCTTGTGCCCGCCTGGGCCGAAGCCTCAGCCCTCTCGGCCCCTACCCTACTGCCGGCAGAGTTTTAACCCTCGACACGGACCTCCCCCCTGACCTGGGGGGGGAGGGGGAAAGCGCATTATCAGCTATTTTATTATCCTCCTCCCATTCGGTGGAGGAAGGCACAACGATAGAGGCCTCAGGGACCGCTGCAGGCACCTCCATTGTGGGGGGAGCGACGGCGGCGGGAGATCGAGGAGCAACGGTGCTCGACATGACAGGGGTGCCGACCACAGTCGTTTGGATGAGCCCGGGCGGAAGACGTACCACTGGGCGTAGGACTACCGAGGGAACCACGACGGTGCCAGGGTGCGCCAGAGTCGGTGGTACGGAGGACAAACCAACTGGCTTTAGTGTTGGGGCTGATGGAGTTGGTGCAGCAGAATATTTTCCCACGATTGGGGCTGATGAAGTTGGTGCAGCAGAAGATTCCCCCACGTGGGGGAGGGCCGGCTTCTTCCGATTGATCTTCACTTAGGGGACTTCTTTGAGCAACTCCGCCGCTGTCGGAGCTGCTTTCCTCTTCCAAGCCCCGGACGCCTCGGCCATACCTGCAAAAAAAATAAATTTCATGTCAACTACTAAATAACCAAAAGAAAGCTCATTGAAAAGATCAAGGCAACTTACTAAGGGATGAAAGAAGAGGCTGGGATTTACAGAGCCCAGACCGGTGGAGGTTGGCTGCAGTGATCAGATCGGCCCAGGAGCAAAGCGACTCTGACCTCTCCCTGGCCTTTGCAACCTGATTTTTCTGGTTCAAGTCGAGGAGCGACAGCCCCTTTTAGAAAACTACAAAAGGAGGAAATGTTACTTCGACTGAAGTAAAAATCAAAGCAACAACTCGGATGCAAAATGAAGTCTGACCTGGCTTGGTAAAATGGGTCGAAACCCGGGCAGTTGGGGTCCTGAACTCAACCGTCGACGCCTCTCAATCACCCACCGTCCAGAACCACCTGTTCTTCCAATCTTTGTTGGAAGAGGGTAGGTGCATTATCAATCCTGACCCTTTGCTCCCCCGAGTTACGAAATAGTACCATGGGTCGTTGCTATCATGCTTGACCATGTACAGGCTCAGCAGCTCCTCTGGGGTCAGCTCGGGGTTCCCAACTTACTTCCAAATTATGTAGGATGAGATCATCACCCTCCATGCATTCAGAGCGAACTGTATAGGGGCCAACTCGAGGTAGGTCGCTACCTTCTGGATGAAGGGATGTAGTGGTAGTCAGACCCTATACTGCAACGCGCATAGGAAGATGGGCACCTCTCCCTTAGCTGGGGCACCGACAATGTCCAAGGGACCGGGAGCCCTTATCTGAACAGAGTTTGGGATCTGGAACTCCGAGCGAATCTACTCCATTTGGGATTCTGACATGACAGAACCCCCGGAGACTATCTCTGTGGTACGAAGATTCACAGGCATCTCAGTGGCGGTAGCGGTCTCTGCTCGGCGGGGTCCGGAGGTTGTCTTCTTACTAGGCTGCTTGGTCTTAGAAGCCAATGTTTTTTACTTCCGAGGCGGGAGATACGGTAAAGTGATCTTGAAAGGGCCTTTGGATGATCCACTCTCACTTTCAGTAGTCCCCGGCTCGGAATCATCACCGTATCCACGGACCATTTCTAGATCAGAAGACATGACAGAAAAAAGAGCGAAGATCAGTAAGACTCACCGGGTGGTTGCCAAAAATCTCCTACTGACGGAAACTTTGAAGTCGGTCAGAATCACCTCTCGTCGAAAATCGCCTCTCGGGTATGCTCTTATGAAACGGAATGTAAAATGCTATACAAAGGTCTGGGGCGCCCTTATATAGGCTGCGAATGATTTCTGCATTGATGGTAAACCTTAATGGTAGCAGCCGAATCGGCACGAGCCTATCTCCGAGTACACATGGCAACACCACATTGGACGCATACCGAACCGTCGGTACGGTGCCTGACATTGGGCAGTGCACCTTGATACGCGAAGCAGCACCATAGCAGTCGGAGCATTATGGGCACGCCTTCTCAGGTCTACGTGGCGGCTTCTCACAGGTTGAGAAGGGATGCGGGATCGTAACCTTAGCCACGCGTTTACCGAAGCGACGAGCACGCGCGTGATTCGATATCTGCCATCATTACGATGAGGACAGGAGATTTCCTTCCTAAGTACTCTCCGAGCCCACTAGCAAGCTCGAAGAGTAGGGGGCTTCTGTTATGGAAAATCCGAGCTCATGGTACAACACTGCCCCAAGCGCCCGTCCGAGCTGAGGCATGATCCATCTGACCTACTTCGGGACGTGATCCATCCGAGCAGACGACATGGTTAGTGCGTGACTCGGAATCATACTCTGATCGGATGATCTCCGATGCCTTAACCACACCGCTTATTGAAGTCAGTCCTGCCAGCCATGGTGGAATCGACTGAGCCGACTAGGCGGATTGGACTAGTGGTATCCTTAGATAAGTCGGGCCGAGCAGACTCTCCGACGTGCATATCCCACTCGTTCAATGTGGAAACTCCCATATCGAGACGTAGTCGGTAACTTCGCCCACAGGAGCGCACGATTCACCAGATACACTGCGCGATCAGTAAATAACAGGCAATATCTCCATGATCCTAGAATCCCTCTGATCATGCCAAGATTATCAGACTTAGACCGCCTCATAGGAAGGATAAATAGTACGCATCGCCAGATCTACAGGTACACAAAATCGAGCTCTCCTCTACTCTCTACTTAGACCCTGATTCCCTTGTCCTGACTTAGGCATCGGAGGGTCCCCCGGCTTAGCCAGGGTTACCTTTGCCTGCTTTCCTAGTGCGGGTTTCAGGGATTATACGTGGTGGTCGACGTGGAGGGAGGACCGACCGAATTTTGGCATCAACAGTAATGATAGAGGCTTTTAAGGAAAGTGTTTAGTTAGGAGGCATGATAAATTAACTCGGGCTTCACCAAGAGGACGTGTCGGTTAATTTTAACAGTGAGAGCACTATCAATTTAGCTAAAAACTCTATTTATCATTTACATACTAAACACGTTGATGTTTGTCACCATTTTATTCGATAAGTGCTTGAAGAATGAGGCGTAACTCTAGAGAAGATTCACACTAGCTTGAATTCATCGGACATACTCATTAAAGTGGTTCCTGCAGATCTCACACCCTAAACTCGAAAACTGAGCTCACAAAATTCTCGATTGCTGAATTTGATGCCGAGAGCATTCGTAGTACCCCATTCTCGGTTCCCAGCACCCATGCACCAGATTCTGATCCTGAGATCTTACAAGGAGGATTTTTCATCGTATATTTATCTCGTAAGGAGCATAACCACAAGTTTACCCAAATCACAAAGGCAACATCATCATCACATATCCACTAATATAAACAGTTGAATACAGTGCTGAAAGGGAAATATACATATATTAAAAGTCAAGCTCTAGAAGACCGCTGCACACTTCAAGCTTAACACCGCTGTAACCTAACTCCACCTGCATGCATCTATCTTGCATAAGCTTATAAAAAGCTTAGAGGGTGGTGTAAGTGTGTACGATGCAAGTGCCAAGCATATAGATATCAGAGTAATGCGTAAACATACTAGTAAGTCTATAAATATCATCACCCTTATCCAAGCTATATAATGCAAGACGTAATAAACCAATATCATATACTGAGGAAGTAACATAGACTGTTATACGATGCAGAGACATAGTAAGCCAAATATCATATACTGAAAATACAATGTGATATGCGGTGCAAATGTAATGACTAAGCTGGAGCATGAAGTCGGGATAATAGTACGTAGTATCGTAGGCTATGGGGTCCATCACAAGAAACTTATATCTAACTCAGTCCCATACTTAAAATTTAGATAGCTAGACTCAATGTGGTAAACTCTTGATCTCAGGTTGGTCGCGCACCCTAACTAAAATCCTGACCATTGTAAAGGTACATATGATGACTTGATTGCACACCACCAGTCTGAGTGGATAGTAAATGAATGAATGCATGAACAAAATACTAAGTATATAAGTCCACATATCGGTACCGTACATCTCTGAGATCATCACCGGGGTCTAGTACACTCTACGCACGATCGTTGCCCACTGGACATGCAACCATGCAAGTGGAAAAGACCTCACTATCCGCCTGGCCAGTAGTTAGCTAATATCTACTTGGCACGTCAATAGAAGACTCATTTATGAGATGGTCAAACTCAGCCTAGTTATGTCCCCTACCCTCAAGTGGGTAAAGCCACGCCCCCTTTCAACCTACTACAACACATTGGGAGACGCGACCTACTAGTATTCGAAACTTGGGCACTCATGTATCCACTCGTTCTAGACGTTGGAGCATCTCCTGGCCACGGAGGTTTAGAGATTTTCACCTAGGGACATCTATGGCACCCCATGTAGAAAAGATTTTTGGTGTCCCTTTTGGCCATTCATGATATGCCTGTACAGGATGCGGTCCTGATATCACTTGGGCGTACAGTAGTCATATCCTAAAATGTGAGATGCATGAATCACACAGTCCAATCATGCATCAATCCTGCGTATACCGTGTGCTCATGTGAGACGACTCCGCCTATCAGGGAGTCTCATAAACAACCCACCATATGGTATATGTAATAGTCAACCACATCTCATAAAAAATATGCAGATGATGTGTATGGGCATGTATCATGATGTTATGCTATGCATACTCATAATCGGTATCGATAATTGACATCGATAATCGACCTCAACAATTGACCTCCATATCCGGCCTCGATAATCGGCCTCGACAATTGACCTTGATATCCGGCCTTGATAATCGGCCTCAACAATTGGCTTCAATAATCGGCCTAACAAAGATCCTAAGGGAAGGTCACGATGTGGACATTTAATCATCATTACCTATCAATGTGAACATTTAGCCAACATTATTCCCAAGGAGTGGCCCACATAGAGCCAAACGTATAGTGGGCCCATGGCCTCACACAAGGGATTAATATACTCACAATGGGACTCAAATACATCTCAATGGGCCTTGGCACATGGGCCATAAATACATCACTTTGGGCCTCACTCATGGACCACATATACATCACATTGGGCCACATCTTAAGGCCTCATATACATCGCAATGGACCACAACAATGGGCCTCGTATACATCAAGTGGGCCACATCGCATGGGCCATACATATAACACATCGGGCCTCACTCATGGGCCACATATACATCACATTGGGCTTCACAGATGGGCCACAAATACATCACATTTGGTCACATCTTAGGGCCATAAATACATCACATTGGGCCACATACAATCTCAATGGTCCTTGCATACATCACACTGGGCCTCATTATAGGGGCCTCACATATCACAATGGGTTGCATCACATGGGCTTCATGTACATCAAGTGGGCGACATCAATGGGCCGCACCAATGGGCCTCATATACATCAAGTGGGCGGCATCTACGGGTCACACCATTGGGCCTCATATACATCAAGTGGGCTACATCAACAGTCCACACCAACGAGCCTCATATACATCAAGTGGGCCATGTGAATGAAAGGCGCATACAACACTGGGCCTGGAAGGTCACAAAAACACCATTGTTGCAATGGTGCTACCCACCTACACTCTGAATCTGAATGATCTAGAGATGGACGACACAGATGAAATGCATACACTAGGTGGGTCAGCACTATCCCAGCTGGACGGTGCAGATGCAACATATACATCAAATATGGGACCCACTGTCCACATGCTGGACGGTGCATACATTAGGTGGGTCCCACACAAATGGACGGTGTAGGTATAATAAATATAACACTGTTGCGTCAAGTCCTCAGATGGCTGATGTGACTACAACGCATACATTAAGGTGGGGTCCACATCCGTGTGGATGGACGGTTAGGATAAAACACATCTAGCATGGCGGGCCACACAGATGGACAGTGGGAAAAAAACATATGTCACGGAGTCCAACGTGGGACCCATACACGGACGTATGGCCTGAATATAAGGCATGTACATCACCCGGGCAATGTGGATGAAAGGCATGCGTTTGAGGTGGGTCCACACGTGTGGCCTACCTCAGCTTTGAATAAAGTTGATATTCGTGTTTTCCCTCATCTAGGGCTTGACCAGGACAGATGGCTAGGTGGGGTCCATGTACCACGTGGATGGCCTAGATCAAGCACGTACATCGGGGTGAAAACACTTACATCATGGTGAGCGTCCACGTCCAGATTTTCTGGACAGTGGACGGTGTACTCCACTTGAGATTTGAATTTGCCTCATTCTCCCCAGGCCTAGATGGATGGTGGATATCACACCTGCATCATAGCAGGCCCACTGTCTTGGATGGTTAGGGATAAAACAGATACATCGTGTGGGGCCCTTGGACGACAGAGATAAAACACATATATCATGTGGACTCGTTGGATGGAGGGTGTAGATACAACACACACGTCGTGGTCGGCCCCACATCATTTGGACGGTCTGGATCAGACACGCCAGCAGGTGGGTTTCCACTTGGACAACAGTATGGCTCACAAAATGGATAGCATGGATCATCCATCAAGGTGGGCCATCATACACAAAATAAAAGAGAGAGGGAAGGAGAGAGAGAGATCGGTGAGTTGGAGGGACCCCGCCACTATGGGTCCCTCAATACAAGCATCTATACATCACGATGGGTCCCAGATAGGATCTATACCAGCAATCAGTAGGCCCCACTTGGTCCATCACAAAAACTGAAATATAATCCTACAAAACACCCACTGTTTTCACTTCGAATAGGCTCCATGGACTCCTTAGCTCCTAGGTTTTCCCTTTGATGGTGGAAGATGAAGATTGAAGGGTGGAGATGGGAGATCTTGGGGTAGGAAGGTGGGCCACACCCGTAGCTCTCTCATGCGAAGCTTGGATATCCACTCTCTCTTGGGATTTTCTTGGAATGAGAAATGAGAGAGGGAGGAGTGGTGATGGGATGAAAAGGGATGGGTTCTCTGGACTTTTGTAAGAAAGGAATGGGCTAAGCATGGGTTTCTTTGACTTCAGGTGAGAGAGGGATAGGTGTGATGGGATATATACTTGACTTGTACATTGATTGATTAATGGGATTGATATGACATTTGGTAGAGATTCTCTTGTATAGTGTTTTCCTCAAATTAAACGCTGGCCCACATCTCCTGGCCTAGGTATCGCATCGGTGCATGAGATGTAGCATTGGATCCGCGGCGACGGCGCGGTCACTAGGGTACAAGTTTCAAGTCGATTCGACTCAGATCTTCGGGATGCGATTTAAGGTCACGCGTAAATGTTGATTACAGGTCGCAGTTTATTAAAATTTGACAGAGAGGATCGTGGGAGTCTACGAAACAGTTTAGACTAGGATATGGGTCTAATAGAAGAGAAGTTCAAATCATGTGTAACTTCTTTGAGCTTGACGATAACGTTAAAGGAGGACGGATTATGCTTGAGAAGCGTTGATGGAGATATGATGCAAAATAGAGATAAGAGAAGAGGATAATAAACTACACATTTGATGATTAAAGATATGGTGGAGATTGTTGTATTTGATGTCTTAAATCTAATCAGATATAGAGCCTATCGATGCCATCGACGGTCTATTTGATGCCACCTTAATTGGCATCGAACAGTGCTCAATCTGATCGAGATTTTTAAAATTTTCTCCAGTTGGTCACTGGACTATCAAGGTATTTTTTTGATGACATCAGGAGGTGTTCGATGACATCGAAGGAAAGGTTTGGTGCCATCGAACATAGCTTGATGCAATCGAGAATTTCTAAAGAATCATGTTTTTGTCTTTGGACAATTGAGGTGTTATTTCAATGCCATTGAAGGTTTAGTTTTGATGACATCAAAGACTATTCGATGCGATCGATAGCTTCTTTGCAAATTTATGTTGAGTTGTGATTTTATGGGATTTATTTCTGATTTTGCTTGGGATCCTTCTATAAGCCATATATATGGGTGTAAGTGAGATTGGGAGGATATACTAGGGTTACTAATTCGTTCAACGATTTCAAAGGGTGTAGCAAGGATTTTTAGACTAAGAGTTTATGCTCTCCACAGAGGAAGGGTCAGCACAAAACACTCCCACGTACACTCCTGCCGGAGGCCATCTATGAGGACTTGAAAGAGGTGAGAAATACCTTAGACCCAATCTTACACAAGGAATGATTACAATGGTCCTATGGACTCTAATGACTTACAGATAAGTAGATGAGCCCCATTCAACATGTTGATGAAGATCTCCTCCTTTGATGATGAAGAATCTTCAACTCCCTTGAGCAACTCAGAAAATGTACTAATATAAGGTGACGGGTTGGGTCAAGGTTATGATGGAATTTTACTCTATTAAATGTTTTCTTATAAGGGAGATATAGCGATTCTAATCATCTATGCATTCAAGGCATCACAGCTTAATGATTTTCCATTAAGGTAGTAGTTGTGGGATCCTTTAATATGGAAGTTCATTCCCCAATCCACTCTATTGAATGTCAATGATGAGGGTGGATTGGAGGATGAACTTCTATGAGAAAAAAGGCTTAGGGTATATGATCTAGGGTTAAACACACAAAAGCACTCTCTATTTTTTCTACCGACAACTAAGGGCAAGCTCTCATTAAATAGGCAAAAGGTTCCAACGGATATAAAACAGTCACATTTTTGACAGAGTTCGATATCATTGAGTAGGGTCGATATCATCAAGCGTATACTCTCGATGGCATCGACTGGCCGCTCGATGAGATGAACTCAACCGTCAAACACTTTTGAAACTTTTTGCCAACTGGTCGAGGAAATCAAACGAGCGTCGATGTCATCAGATTTTGAACTCTGATTTCATCGATACGAGGTTTGATTCCTCGACATTTAAAAATGTGAGAGCACTTGCCTTTGAAATATTTTAAGTATATGATATGATCGAGCATCACTCGATATCATCGGAATTTGAATATCGATGATATCGAGGGCAGTGTCGATTCATCGATAATTACATGGAATTTTCCTATAAGTTTGTTGGACAATTTATGTCCACTTACGATGACATCGATCTTACCCTGATATGATTGATATTTGAATATCAGTTTTATCGAGTGACTCTCGATCCAAGAAAAATAACCTAAAAATTTGCTAGATAGATTTGTGTCCCAATCCGATATCATCGAAAGGCTTCCGATATCATAGAGATTTGAATTCGAAGGATATCGAGGAGCTCTTCGATACATCGAGGATTACATGATTTGCCTTAGCAGTACTTTGGACACAACAGACTAGATGTTAATTATATCGAGTCGGCTCGATGTACTCGAGATGCAAACTTCGATGATATCGATGAGTCCATCGATCCATCGATAATTCAGTCCAGATATCTTTGTGGTTACTAGACATCTTAGGTCCTCATTCGATAAGATCGAGTGAGCTTTGAGGACATCGACAACAGGTTTCAATTTCATTGAACTACTTGTTGATAAATTGACAAAGGTAGAAAACTTGAGATTTTCCTGAAGTTCGAAAAAAGTTTTCTAGCCAAAAACCCTAGAGTATTCTATTTAATTTTAAGGGTTTTATTTACCTGGTGTTTTGGGACATGGGGATGTGAGGCTAATTTTTACCTGTGACGAGTTCGGGCATATATCCTATTGAGGCAAACGCTTGATCAATCTTCCTATGAGGCTCCTTTATCTAGCTGATTCAACGCTCACACTAATTGACAAACCCGGGCACTTTCAATCTCCCCCTTTGTCAATTACATGACAAAACACTAAAACACCCTAGAACAACTTCGAGACTAGCACCATAAATTGTCTGTACTTGAACTTTACATAATTTTACAAAGCTATCTAATTCACACACACACACACACACACACACACACACACACACACATTCAATAGCTACTCTCCCTAACAACAATCTCCCTCTGTCTTCTTGCAGCTGTTCCCCCTAACACCTGCACCACCATCCACACATAGATACAAACAATTTTCCTTTAGGGTGTGGATTTGTTCTCCCCCACTTTATCAGTCATTGGCAAAGGATAATATAATAATGAATATTGACTGAAGTTGAAGCGTATGGGAGAACCAAGACCCAAATAAAATGCATAAGAGATAAGACAGATAAAGACAGGTATGCATATTAGGTTAAGGGAGAGTATGGATATAAGGATCAAACATCGTAAACCAATCAAAAAATATGCACGAGGAGGATGTACAATTGATATCATCATTCAAGGGAAACCAGTAATTATACCAGATAAACAAGGCAGGGAATATGAATTAGAATCAGCCATGAAACAAATTATCCAAAATATGTACTGCCAAAGGTTAGCAGTAGTGTATAACATCCATCCCCCAAAAATAAAAATCTAGCCCATCCATGGGCAACTAAAAACTAGTACTTTCCTCACATAGAGGATATCCATAAGCCATCCAAAAAAAAAAAAAAAAACTGTTAGACCTGTTAGTTAGATAGCCGTCACATACACACATAAGAATGCAAGGCAATAAAAAAGATATCCATGCCCATACGTTGAGATGAGTATCTGGTGTTTGAGATGGCTTGAAGACCATTGATGCTATGGTGAAGGGGCTGATGAAGATGGTGCTACATCATCTCATCGGCATGTAATCAGATTGATCAATTGTTGCACCGACTGTTGTATGCTAGACATCATCCTCTCCAATGTTAAGAACCTCGCATCATGTCCCCCTAGTTTGTCTTCTATCCGAGCTAATCCACGCTGCGTTGCACCAACCGTATCTTGGTGAAACTTGACACATTGGGTTGGAGCCGAACCAGTTGGATTTGGAGCATGCTGTGGCTCTAGAGGATCTGCACTTTTGGTGCTATGCCTTCTCCCATTTCTTCACCTTCATGAATAGCCTCCTCAAAATCCTCTTTCAGTAGTCATGAAATTTAAGGTCCGATTTTTGTATATTGACCTTGTTAAAGTGTAGGAGAGGACGCTCAAGATTATGTGTTTGAGGAATACCAATTGTATCACAAATTGCATGAATGATGTGGGGAAAGGGCAAATATACTCCTCTGGACTGGTGGATGACACTTGCTATTTGGTGAAGGATCAATGTAGGCAGATAAAGTTTGACTAAAGGGCAACACAATATATAATCATGGTCATGAAGCCGGTAAGATCAGCGCGATTGGGTCCACATGGATAAGCATTTGAGCAGAATATCCCATGTAAGATATGGTATTGAGGGTGCATATATTTTGCTTTTAAGGCATTCCTTTGATACCATGAGATATCTTGACCCTGACACAGGAATTTTGTAATTGTAGACTGAGTGATAGGATTTTTAAGATCAAGGTCAGACAATCTAAATAGAGACAAAGTTAGATTAAGAATTCTAGCAATGTATTCTACAGTAATCTCAACATTAACATCTCCAATTGTGACAATAAAGGATGGTGGTTCTAGTGTTGGAGAATGACAGTGTAATGCCCTGAAAATCAGGGGTCGAGTAGGAGTCCAACTCCCGAGTTCCAACACATCACTTATGCAACATAAATAATGAAATGTTCTCTGTATTAGTGCCTTAAACATGAGTGGGATTATGCCAAAATAACATATCACATACCAGAGATAGTTAAATTACGCAAGCGGAAGACTATGATAGATATATAAAATATAACAACTGTTGTAAGTCTCCAGAGTGTGAACATGTTACCAGGTTAAATATATACATGTACACTTCCAAAATGGACAAAATGAATATACATTGGTATTCGAAAATACAACATAACGAGTGCAATGATATCTAGTTAGCATCCCTGTAAGCCCGTCGATCAGAACATGGTCTACATACACCCGCCTGATAGCTGTATATAGGAGAAATCATGATCATAAAAATTTAGCTCTGCTTTGTAAGCATCACCATCATTTGTAACTACAATAGGGTCACGTTGGTGGTTTAAAACACCATCCCAGAACATGGGAGTGAGTGATCAACTCAGTGGAGTTATGAAGCAAAGGTTAACATGTTATCAATTTATCCAAGCAGTAATGATAAAGGAATATAACAAGCATTCCTAGGTCCTATGGTTAATGCAGAGATGGTATGTTATAATGATGCATGCCCTCGCCTATACTCCCTCTACGACATCATCTCACGATCACAGCATGCACCCCTTCCTCAGTGCTCAACTCCAACGCTAAAGGCACATGCAATGCAATGCATGTGCGTGATTAGCTAAGTTCTTAATTAGACATATTCATATGGTAGGATTGGGAAGCTAAGGTACCTCCCTTTATATCATTTACCCAACATTGATTCATCTAAGGTCATCAATCCTAGTAGTCACATACGATAAGTAGTTTCTTGGTCGCTACGGAGAGGCTCGTCACCTCAGTGCAGGCCTGGTTTATACTCTAGTTTACTACGGAAAGGCTCGTCACATCAACGTAGACTTAGTGTATACTCGAGGTCACTATGGGCACGTCACCTGATCGTAGACTGACAGCTTGAATACAGTGTCCCATACCACCGTATTTGGCTCACAAGTCTGGGTTGCTCATTTGACACTATGGGAATGCATTAAAGCATAGTGTTCAAACTAAGTACGATACGAGTCTACCGGTATTTATAGTGTCATAAATCATTTCTAACATTGAAAGCCTTGAAAACCATAACCTAAACATTTATTGTCTTCGCCTTTCACTAGTAGACTCATATCATACTCAGTTTGAACACTATGCTTTAGTCTACAACACATGACAACCTATAGCATAAAATAGGTTAGCTATTTCACCAATTACTCTATTTAAATCTCTAAAATAGATTAGGGTTAGAAATTCTTACCCAAGAACAGGATCGGAATCGCCGGTATGGCGATACAGAAGTGGTGGTTAAGCATGTGGAGTGGTGGGACCGAATCCCAAGAACAATCGCCACTCTCTCTCTCTCTCTTCTCCTCACCTTCTTCTACTCTTTTCTCTCTCCTCTCCCTTAGGGTTTTGCAAATTCGTATGGAATGGGAGAGAGAGGGTTTAAGGCCCTTATATAGGCCCAGAACTAATGAGATTGGCCCTAGGGTCATGGTATACTTTAGCCAAAAGTCGGCTGTTTCGATCCAATAGAGCACATCTGGAAGTCCCTTTTCTACATACGGTCGGGAGTAAGCCATCCAAAGATGGATCCACTCCAAGTTAAGATTTCGGTTCGATCGGGTCAGTGGATCGGACGCGTGGGACTTGTTTCAGTTTAATGGTCACCGATACTCGATCAGGGCTACAAGTACACTGACATGTGTTGAAAATTTTTCTTGATCCAAGGGTGTAATTGGGCTAGATTCTGATGGTCTAAATCCTTGGATTTGGCCTACAAGTGAATGACTTAATTTACTTAAGTTTCAGTTCTTTTCCTAAAGATATTCGTGTTTCTCTGACACTTCGCTCTGGGCTTAAGTTGTGCGTTTCGGGATATCATTTATACTTGATTTCCGAGATGGTTATCAAGTCTAGCAAGGCGGTTATAACCATATAGTTTCGCAGTAATCGGACTTTCGACACCTGGTCCAGGTCTGATACGGAGTTTCATGATGCTCCCAAGAGCAACTAGGTTTTGAGATGGATCCTAAGTTTGTAGGCGATGTAGCGTCAGTGATCCTACTGATTTTAGGTCTTGCAATTCATATTGAAAGCTATCCTAACTAATTCAACAAGTGATTCTGTTTAACCCCTAATTAATCTTTGTCTAATTTCTAAAGGATTCAGTCCTTAGTGATTTCTTCCTGAGGTGGTACTCCGGTCTTTGTACGGATTTTTTTAAGAGATTACAATCTATCCCCTTAAGAAAAAATTTCATCCTCGAAATTAGTACCTTTTCGTACTTTTAAAAAATTTAAGGGTAGTTCTTGCAGACCTCAGCTTCTATTTCCCAAGTAACCTCTTCCTCAATGTGATGTGTCCACAAAACCTTCACAAGCAGGATAACCTTACTGCGCTAACCTGCTCCTTCCGGTCTAGAATACGTGTCGATCACAGTACATAAGTAGCATCCTCACTCAACTGTACTTATTCCCATCTGATAATGTGGGAAGGGTCAGGAATGTATTTCTTCAACATCGACACATGCAATACATTGTGCATGCCTACGAGTGGTGTGGGCAAAGCAAGGCAGTAGGCTACCATACCTACTCGATCTAGTATCTGAAATGGGCCAATGAATCTCGGAATGAGCTTCCCTTTCTTCCTAAACCGGAGGACTCCCTTCATTGGGGAAACCTTTATGAATACATGGTCCCTGACCTTAAACTCTAGTAGTGGTCACCTCATATTGGCGTAGTTCTTCTGCCTGCTCTGTGCTATCATAAGTCGACGCCTGATAATGTCGATCTTCTCTAAAGTCACCTGAACTAACTCTGGGCCAATCAAACTCTTCTTGCCAACCTCTGCCCAGCAGTGCGGTGCTCAACAGGGATGCCCATACAAGGCCTCATGAGGTGCTATGCTAATACTGGCCTGAAAACTATTATTATAATCGAACTCTGCATAAGGAAGATAATCATCCCAACTGTCCTTGAAATCAAGCATACAAGCTCGTAGCATATCCTCTAACACCTGATTCTCCTGCCCTGTCTGCCAGTTAGTTTGTGGGTGGAACGCGGTACCGAACTTCAGTTTCACATCCATTGCTTCCTGGATATGGGTCCAGAAGATAGATGTGAATCGAGTGTCTCTATCTGACACGATCTCCATAGGAACCCCATGCAGACGTACAATCTCCTTAATGTACAACCTGGCCAATTCGTCTACTGAGTTTGAAACTCTAATCGGAAGAAAATGGGCCAATTTTGTCAACTAGTCCATGATCAGGTAGATGGAGTCATGTCCCTTGCTCGTCTTCGACAGCCCTGAGATAAAATTTATAGAGATGAAGTCCCATTTCCATTCAGTATGGGCATCTGCTGAAACAGTCAGGAGGTCGGTGATGCTCTACCTTGATCTATTGACACATGAGACAACGGGACACATACTCTACTATGTGGGCCTTCATGTTATCCCACCAGTACGAGCACTTCATGTCTCGGTACATCTTTGTACCTGTAGGATGCATTGCCATCTTCAAATTGTGAGTACCCCTGAGAACTTCCTTCCTCAGCTAATGAAGATTTGGGACGCATAGGCGCTCACGATAACGTAAACCGCTATCCTTATCAACTCTCAATTTTGAGTCTTCACTGTCACTATCCTGCTCTCTCATCTTGGCCAATAATTCATCGTCTCTCTGAGCCGCGATGATCCTGTCATCAATGAGCCGCTGAACATGAATATGTGCAATGCTCTCGAAAGACTTTGCTACTGTAAGTTTCTGCTTGAAGTCTCGCATAAATTCTACCATGTTCCACTCGCCTATCATCAGCGGAGCCGTAAATGCTATAACCTTCTTGCGGCTCAACGCATCTGCCATAAGGTTAGCCTTGTCAGGATGGTAGGAGACATCGAACTTGAAGTCCTTCAAGGTTTCCATCCATCGTCGCTGCCCATATTTAGGTCCCTCTGCATGAATATATACCAGAGGCTCTTATGGCCACAGAAGAGCTTGAACTCCTCTCCATAAAGGTAATGTCTCCAGAAATTTAATGCAAAGATGACGACTGCTAACTTCAGGTTATGCGCAGGATAGTTTTTCTTTTATTTTCTCAACTGTCGTGTTGCATAGGCAATAACCTCGTCCTTCTGCATCGGAACACAACCCAAAACAACACGAGACGCGTCAGGTAATACTAGCACAGGGGCAGACGTCAACTTGTCCTTCAGTTCCTGGAAAGCTATTTTAGCCTTCTCATTCCAGGCAATCTTAAGATCCTTCTGAGTCAGCTGAGATAACGGTCTGGCTATCTTAGAAAAATTCCTAATGAATCGACGGTAGTAGCCTGTCAGGCTAAGAAAATTCCTCACTTCAGTAACTGAATCGGCCTGCTCCCAGTCTTGAACTACGACTACCTTAGCAAGGTCCACAGCTATCCCTTCCTTGGACACCATATGTCTTAGGAACTTAACTTCTTCCTTTGAGAAGTCGTACTTCTTGTACTGTGCAAATAACTGGTTCTCCTTAAGAGTATTGAAGACTGCTCACAGGTGTTCCTCGTGTTCCTCTCAACTCTTGGAGTATATTAGGATGTCATCTATAAACACAATGATGAATCAGAATAGATGCGATTGAAACACTCTGTTCATCAGATTCATGAACACGGTCGGTGCGTTTGTGAGTCCAAACAACATCACAAGGAACTCATAGTGCCCAAACTGGTCCTGAAAGCTATCTTCTGCACGTCCTCAACCCTGATGTGCATCTAGAGATATCTTGACTGTAAGTCAATCTTCAAGAAATACTGCACCCCTTTCAACTGATTGAACAGATCATCTATCCTGGGCAAAGGATATTTGTTCTTCACTGTCACTTGGTTCAATCTGCGGTAATCGATACACAATCATAGTGACCCATCCTTCTTTTTCACAAACAACACAGGTGCTCCCTAAGGAGATACACTAAGCCATATAAAGATTGTATCCAATAGATCATTGATCTGTTTCCTCAGTTCCTACATCTCACACGGAGGCATGCGATACATGGGTAATGAAATGGGTGTTGCATCGGGCACAAGGTCCATAGTAAAATCAATCTCGCACCGGGGAGGTAATCTAAGAATCGTCCTGATCACGTCCGTAAAATCCTGAACTAATTGCGTGTCTCCCAAAGTCGGACCATCAACATGCACTAACAAGGTAGCATAACAACTGATGCGGTAGTACCAACTGACCTGGATTAGGAATGTAAAGGTTGTGCCCTCAGGTCCATGGGTTGTCACCACTTTAACATCACAATCGATCTCTACCCTCATCTCGATGAGCCAATCTATACCGAGGATCACATCGTAATGACATAGCGCGAAAATAATCAGGTTGAAGAGTACTGATCTGCTTCCTAAGTCTATCGAACAATTCTTACACATCTTGGTAGAGTTTGAGAAAGTCCCTGTGGCAATAAGGAGCCTCAACCCAACCATGGGACTAGTTTTCAACCCTAGTCGCTTAACTGCTACACATGATACTATAGAGATAGTGGATCCTGTGTCCACCAATAAGAAGATTGGTTTACCTTGAACATGAGTCATGACTTCAAAAGCCATCGGTGCTGTAACAGCCGTCTCGGATGCCTCAACTGAAAGTGAGTGCACACGAGCCTACTGTGAACGGTTTGACTGCTGTACTATGGGCCATTGAGGAGGCCTAAATCGAGGTGCAGGCAGCTAAAAAGATGGATGTGCTGATGCTGACCGTAGGGGTGGGGCTGCATTAGTCTGAGGAAGCTGGCGGTTGATCCTATGAGGCGGTGAGAAGCCGTTGTCCCTCATCTTGGTGAAATAGTACATATCAACGTGGTCAGACCTCTTGCAGTAGGTGCACCACAAGTCCGCTCACCTCATCGGGGCTTGTGGAGCTGTAAGTCTAGGAGGCGAGTCTGCATGGGGCCTCTTTCCAAGGAACGACTTGCTCGGCAAATTTGGTCACAGCCTAGTAACCATAGGCACATGCGTGCGGGACAATCTATCCCCATCCTGCTACGCTCGTAGAGACATGCTCACTAGCTCAACATAGTGAGGTATGCTAACATAACACATCTTGGAGCGTATCTCAGGTCGCAGATCCTCAGAAAATTACCACATTCGTATTGGCTCATCAGCTAATATCAATGGAGCATACCTAGCCAGCTCTGTGAATCTGTTATCGTACTCCGCCACTGTCATGCCTCCTTATTGGAGGCAAAGGAACTCTCCCTCCTCATGGTGGTACGTGAGAGGAAAATACTTCTCATGAAAGAGCATCTCGAATGCCTCTCACGTCCATACATAACCGAAAAAAATGGTCTGAAGAATGCTATCCCACCAGAGGCTGACCCCCTCTCAAACATGTAGGCGACCAACTCCACCTGCTCTGCCTCAGTGCACTACAGCGGCTTCAGCATCTTAGAGATACGGTCAAGCCAATACTTGGCCTCCTCTGGTCTGTGAGTACCCATAAAAATAGGAGGTCGAAAGTGTTGGAATCGTTCAAATAGACCGCTAGAGCTCATATTACCAAAAGGCTGCATAAGAGGTGCAGGTGGAACCACACCCATGCTTTGGGTGAGGCCCTTTGCGATGGTGGCCAAAAACTGCTCTGCTGCTGCTACAGCATTAAGAGCATCATCTGCTCCAATCTATCAGGAGGAGGAGCCTGGTGCATGTGAGGCGTCGTGGTAGACGCATGGTTCTTCTCAAGAATCGATGGTGCAACAGGTGTCAGGCCATTAGTGGGGCTAGTGGCCGGCTGAGAATCCGGCATAGTCTCGTGAGTCGGGCCCGAGCTGGGGTCCATGTGGCTATCGCTGAGGGGGGGTGCCCTGTCAATCGAGTCACCAAGTGTGAGGCGTGTCATACTCTGTGTGGCCTTAGGTGGCATTCCCTATATACAACATACGGCGTAACCTATGAGATTTAGCATAACATCATATACGCATCCATATATCGTTCGTATTTCAAATCCAAAGAAGCTTCATGCATTTCATTTACCAAAATTGTCACAATACACGAGAAGCAGTATTACATGGATCATGATATAAGATGCATGCGAGCTAATCTAAGTAAGGTTCCATATACTAAAACCTACAAACCACTCTACCACATTACTAAGCCTACTAAGGCTATACACAGAAACAAGGAAATAAGCCACAAAGCAAACTAGAAGATGACTAGTCATTTGAATCTGACGATGGTGGAGGTGCACCCTTATCCTGTAGACAACACAGGATAGCTTTCAGGTTGTGAGATACTTTACTAAATTTCTACTTTACGAAGGCCCGATTCTCTTTAAGTTTTTACCTTACTTCGGCCCGAGTCTCCTAGATCTCCTGTCTCAGGGCGACTTGGCTTTCCTCAAGTTGAGCCAAGTGAGCTTCCATAGCAGCCCGATCACTATCGTGCCCTTGTGTAGCGGGAGGAGAGCCCTGGGCCTCCTCCTCTTCTTCCTCACTCTCTCCTTCTTCACCTCCTTCCTCTGACTCATCTTCTTCCTCTATCTCATTACCTTCTTCCTCTTCACTTTCTGTCTTATCCCCTTACTCATCAAGTTGGGCTTGACATTGTCGAGGGCCAATCCCCATGTTGTTGAGTATAGTCTCATTAATAATGTGGATCGGCACAAGGTCATCCATCTTGAGCCTGTAGGTGAACTCTCGAGGAATCTTGCATACGAGTCAGCCAAATGGAAGTGAGACATCATTCTTAACAGAACACGCAGTCTGGACTATCTGTAGCAAGGTGAACGTATGTAGACACAGATTGCCTCCTTGCCCAGCTCTATATAAGAAACCCACCATCAATCGAGTGCATTCGGTATGGCTACCCCACCTAGGGTACACGTTATATGTGAATATGTGGTGAAGCAAGCGAAAATTGTCTGTCAATTTTATCGACCGGAGGCTTTTGCCTTCCTTCCAGTGAGTTAATCGGCCATAGAGGTAACGCGTATGGCGATCTCTTTCTCGCACGTTGAGATTCTTATCGCTAGCGTGCACCTCTCCAAATGGGATTCCCATGATCCGGGATACTAAATTTACATCAATTGTTTCTTCTCACCTTCCCACGGGAATCTTGAACTGTAAAGGCTCCAGCGTTGGGTCTTGTGCATGTGCGTAGAAGGCTCGAACAGTATTCTCACATGTGTGAGACTTGCCTTAGAATATGGGACCCCACCTGGCATCCACCAGGTAGTCCATCATTGGATACAACCCAGATAGTTTTTTGTCGACTGAAGCTTCAAGCACAACCCTACGACCACCAAATCAACCGTGTTTAAAGCTCGCTGATAGAAGTCTCTCGAGTGAGAGTTGGGGATCGAGATCTCGCTTCGACCTTCGCTCTTGAGCGGCGCTTGTGCTAGCTTTGGTGCCTGCTTCTTCCTTAGATGGGTAGGGTGGCTAGGCCCGACTTCATCTGTAGGAGCTCTCTTCTTCCCCATGAGAGAAAGAAGTGTAGAAATAGAGAAAATCGCCATCACAAGCTCGACAAAGTGCCATAAAAGAGAAATAAAATGGAGGGATGAGATGGGTTGTGATACCTTGAGATTCTTGAGGTGCAAAATAGGGTTTATGTGCTCAAATGGAAAGGAAATGAGGGAGATGGGAGATGGTTTTGAGCGATATAGTGGAGAATGGGTATGTGGTGAAGATGATGAAGAAGATGTGAGAATGGAGGGGAGATTTAAGAGAGAAAAATGAACTTCTTGGAGGTTTGGAAAGCTTGAAGGGGTAGGAATGAAGTAAGGGGAGCAAATGGGAAAGAAATAGGGGTCCCCACATGATTTGGTGAGCCTCACAGCCTCTCACATGTGTCGGCCTGAACGGCCAGTGCTGGCCAGACAGGCCTTGGCACACCCGGGTGTGGTGCCGTTGAGGTCCGCTGAACCTGGGCGCGGTGCCACCATGGTCGGCGAGGCGCCTCCGCAGTCCGGTGGACCCGGTGCGGTGCCAACGTGGTTGGGCGGTGGCCACCCCCCTCCCAGGGTGCCGTATATGTGCGGGGACCCCTTGGGTCCCATCATTTTGTGAGATTCGAGCCCCCTCGGCTGTTTGAGGCAGTTTCAGATCCCATCTTGCATATATTCACATGTTTCAGGTTGTTCAAGCGAGGAATTTATCAATTTATCATCTAAAACCCATCGATTGATGGTCTGAAAAAGATATAGGGTCATCACGTATGATCACAGATGCATACGGGTCCTGATTTCAACGGTCAGTTTCACTCGTTGCCAAACTGGGAATCCTTCGATCATTTCTATGTTTCATCGCTCCCCATAAGTCAAAGTACGTCAGTGTGCATCGTGTTACCATAACCCAGGTCCAGTTTTATCCAAATCATGCTTTGATACCAACTTGTCATGCCCTAAAAATCGAGGGTTGAGAAGGAGCCCAACTCCCGAGTTCAACTCATCACTTATGCAACATAGATAATAATAGTTAAATGTTGTCTGTATTAGTGCCTTAAACATGAGTGGGATTATACTAAAACAACATATCACACTCCAGAGACAGTTAAATTATGCAAGAAGAAGACTATGATAGATATATAAAATATAACAACTGTTGTAAGTCTTCAGAGTGTGAACATTTTACCAGGTTAAATATATACAAGTATACTCCTAAAATGGACAAAATAAATATACATGGGTATTCCAAAATACAACATAACGAGTGCAATGATATCTAGTCAGCATCCCTATAACCCCGTCGATCAGAACATGGTCTACATAGACCCGCCTGATAGTTGTATATAGAAGAACTCATCATTATGAAAATCCAGCTCTACTTCGCAAGCATCTCCATCATCTGCAATTATAATAGGGTCTGGTTAGTGGTTTAAAACACCATCCCAGAATGTGGGAGTGAATGATCAACTCAGTGGAGCTATGAAGCAAAGGTTAACATGTTAAAAATTTAGTTAAGCAGTAATGGTAAAGCAATACAGCAAGCATTCCTAGGTACTTTAGTTAATGCAGAGATGATATATTATAATGATGCATGCCTCACCTACACTCCCTCTGCGACATCATCTCACGATCACGGTATGCACCCCTTCCTCAGTGCTCAACTGTCACGCCCCAAACTCGAAAACTGGGCTCACAAAATTTCTGATCACCGAATCCGCCGCCGACAACCTCCGTAGGACCCCATTCTCGGCTCCTAGCTCCCATTTGCCAGGTTTCGATCCTGGGATGCTACGAGGAGAATTTTCAATATCAGTTTGATTCATAATAAGCATAACCAAAGGCATAACCCACAAACAACAACCAAGTACTCCATTACATTTCCACTATGATCAAAAACTTTATAAGTACAATGAGCATAAAGGGAAATACAATGAAAAAAATAAAAACTCCAAAACACTCTGCAACGTGCTCCTGCCTCAGCGCTGCTGCGATCCAACGTCACTGCACACAACGATCGTGCATAAGCTTACAGAAATCTTAGAGGGTGGTGAAAGTGTGTGCGCAAGGTAGTAATATGATCATGTAATGTCAGAGTAATGCGGAATATGCAGATGGAACCATAACATCATGAGCCGTAACAAGGCTATACAATGCAAGACATGAATGGTATCGGCCATCCCAAGGCCATGCGATGTGCAATGCAACTCAAGCATACAGATCCTCATCTATGTCTACACATCAATACAGCTCAAAATATGGAATATCACCGGGGTCTAGTACACTCTAAACCAGATTGTCGCCACATCACACGCAATAAGGTAAGTGGAAGAGACCTCACTATCCGTCTGCCAATATCGGGCGCGACTCATCGATAGCGGACCCATTCCTCGAGCTAGTCAAACTCAGCCTAGCATTGCCCCCTACACTCGGGCGGGTAAGGCCGCACCCCCTTCCAACCGACCATGACATAGTGGAGAGCGTAACCGTCTGATAATCGGCACTCAACGCTCATCTACCCACTCGGTCTAGACGTTGGAGCAACCTCTTGGTACCATAAGGGTTTAGGGACTTTCACCCAGGGATATCAATAGCACCCCATGTAGAAAAAGATTTTCGGTATCCAATCCTGCCAACCACGATGCTTCTGTGGAGGCTACGGCCCTGATGTCGCTAGGGCGTACAATACCCATGTCACACAAATGCGAAATGCATGATTCACGCTATCCAGTCATGCAACAAATCCCGCGCATATCGTGCGCTCATGTAGGGCAATACTGCCTAACCAGGAGCCCATAAACAACCTACCCGAAGGCATATGCTATGATCAGTCAATCCTCATATCAAGCATACATATGATGCGTATGATCATGAGTCATGAAACTACACTAAACATGTTATAATGAAATGAACTATTTTACAATGTAGATGGACGTGGACGGCCTATACACAATAAGTACGGGCCTAACAATGGGCCCTAAGGAGAGTCGTAATGTGGACATCCAACCAGCATTACACTCACAATGTGGACGTCAAACCAACATTGCTTCCCAGGCATGATCTTCTTAAACATCGCTACATAATCGGTATTGAGATTACACATTGCAATGGACCATATGTTCATCCCACTGGGTTTTTATATATATATATATATATATATCAAATGGGCCATATCCTATGGGCCTTTCATTCATCAGATGGGCCACATAAATGGGCCACACCAATGGGTCTCATGTGCATTGCAATGGGTCAAAATCCGTGGGCCTTGGATTGCATCAATGGTTCTCGACCCATAGCCTTATACATATCAAATGGCCTACTCCCATGGGCTTTAAAATACATCAAATGGGCCTAGTCCCATGGGCCTTGGAACATAACAAGTGGCCTAATCCTATAGGTCTTATCTATCAAGTGGGCCTACATCCCTAGGCCTCATTTATTAAATGGGCCCAAATCCAAAGGCCTTATATGAATCAAATGGGCCTAGTCCCAAGGGCCTTGGGATATTTCAAATGGTACAATCCCATGGGCCTTATATCCACATCAAGTGGGCCCCCAACAAGCTGTCACAATTACATTAAGATGGACCTCCAATCATGCCAAGATGGGGTCCACTTGGACTGTGGATGTGGCTCATTCCTTGTCTCATTTCACAAATGAGCTTCTTAAAATGGATGGGCAGATTGGATGCAGCATTTGCATCACGGGTCGAGCCCACGCGAAGGCCCACCATTGTGAATGTCGTATGAATATATAGTATATAAACAATAATATATATATATATATATATATATATATATAATGTTTTATATAGCTACAATGTAATATAAGTATACATATTTATGTATTTATACACATACACACGCATGCACATCCACACTACACACACACAGCACGCACACACCCTGCACACACGCTGCACGCAGCTGATGGGGGCGTGCATAAAACACATGCATCAAGTGAGCTCCACCGTCCAGTGGACAGTGGAAGCAACACATACATTATTGTGGGTCCCATGTGGGGCCCACTGAAATTCTTAGATGTCATCCACCCCGTTCATAAGGTCACTCGGACCTGGATGAAGGGACAACATAAATTTCAGCTTGATCCAACACTTCTGTGGGCCCCAAAAAGATTTCAATGGTAGACATTTAATTCCACTGTTTCAAGTGGTGTGGGCCACCTGAGTTTTGAATCTGGTCAAAATTTGGAGGGGGCCCACCTGAGGAGGGGACCCACCTAGTGGACAGATTGAATGACGAACAAACATTACAGTGGGACCTACGGCTGGAGCCGTGGGTCCCACGCTAGACGCCGGCCCGCCCTTCACGGCTGCACGCAGCAGCGTGCAGCGCTGTAGAGTCAGGAGGCAGAGGGCATGCCTCTTCCAAAAAAAAGGAAAAATCTGATTTTTTATGGTTTTTCGCACGTGGGGCCCACTAAAATGAAATCCGCCCCGACCATTGCGTTCAGCGGCCCGCAACAGTCGAAATGAGTCCAAAGTTTGAATTTTTTTGGGATTAGAAGATGAAATAAAAACAGAAAAGGATCCTTGAATGGTAGAGATGCATTCTTTGATGCTATGGCCCACCAGGTCTTCCAATCAGCCCCAAACTTCTACCCAACGGTTAAAACACTGTAAGTAAGAGGGTAGATGGCTTGGATTGTCTAAATGCATCACAGTGGGGCCTAAGCAAGTGGGCCACCAAAAGCCCCTTTCCTTCTTTCCCTTTTCTTCTTTTTTTTTTTCCTTTGAAACGTCCAGCGTCCCAGACGTTGGACGGTTAGCCTTCTTTTAAAAAAATACATGGTGGTGGGCCTTTTTGAAGTGGGCCACCACTAATAAATGATGGGGGAGGGGGTACCACATGCAAGGTGGGCCCCACTTGAATGACTCTTGGACAAAAATAAATACCTCAAGTTGAGGTCCATTCAAGTGGGCCACACAACTCTATTGCATAAAAATAAAATAAAATAAAATAAAATAAAATAAAAGAAATAAAAGAGAGAGAGAGATACGGAGAGTGGGACACGCCTTGTAATGGAGGGATCCCGACATTATGGGCCCTCCCTTGCAATGAATCATACAATAAATGGATCCCTTTGAACATGGGACCATCAAAAACGTAAATCAATGGTGGAGATCCATTCCCCACCGATATGGACGGTCTAGATGACCTTTCTAAATAAAATAAACATCATGATGGGGTCCATGGAGAATGGCCCCATCATGGAATGATCATGATGATCGAAATAGGCCATCGGCCTTATCTTAGGGTCCTAAGTGAGATCCACACCATTGATCGGTGGGCCTCATTTGGTCCACTATAAAAATAAGAAAAACTACCCTATAGAGGCACCCACCGTCCGATCTTCTTGCTCCTAGGGGTTACTTGGCACCTTAGCTTCAACTTCAATGGATGAGATGAAGAATGGAAGGTTGAGATGGGAGATGATACGGTAGGAAGGTGTGCCACTTGGAGCTTAGGAGTTCTTACAAAATTCCATACGTGGGATCTCTTTTACTTTGGGATTTTTGAAGTGAGAAAGAGATAAAGAGAGAGAGAGTTGTAAAGGGAGAGAGAGAGAGAGTGATGGATGGATGGATGAATAATGGTTGTGTAAGAAAAGCTTGACTTTTGAGGCTTTTGTGTAAGAGAGGTATGAGTGGTGAAGACTTTTGTAGGTTTTTGTGTAAGAGAGGTATGGGTTTGGGAGACTTTTGTGGTTGCTTGGGAAAAGGGAATAAAGTGATGTGTACTTGACATGTGATGGCTTGATGGGTTGATTGATTGATGGGATTGATGTGAATGATGTGACACATCGTAGAGATTTTCTTAGTTTTGGCAACGCGCGACGTTTTCTCACACCGAACGTTGGCCCATATCTCTTGACCAGGGTATCGCCTCGGCGCGCTAGTCGCGGCATCGGAACCGCAACGACGGTGCGGTCGCTATGGTATTGGTCTTGGGTTGAGTCGACTCAGGTTGTCGGTATATGAATCAGGGTCGCGCGTCGATATCGGTTAAGGGTCGAAGGTTGGCGGAATTCGACCGGTAAGACTGCGGAAGTCTACAGAAAGGTACGGACCAAGATACGGGTCTTACATCAACTCCAATGCTAAAGGCACATGCAATGAGATATACGTGTGTGATTAGCCAAGTTCTTAATTAAACATATTCATACAGCAGGATTGAGAAGCTAATATGCCTCCGTTTATATCCTTTACCCAACATTAATCCATCTAGGGTCATCAATCTTACTAGTCACATACAATAGACAGTTTCTAGGTAGTTACGAAGAGGCTTGTCACCTCAGCACAAGCGTGGTTTACACTCTAGTTTACTACGAAAAGGCTCGTCAGCTTAACATACACCTAGTGTATACTCAAGGTCACTATGGGCTCGTCACCTGATCGTAGGTCGATAGCTTGAATACAGCGCCCCATACCATCGTATTCGGCTCACGAGTCTGGGTTGCTCATTGGACACTATGGGCAGGCTCGTCGCCCCAGTGTAGGCCAACAGCACGACCACAGTGTCCCATACCACCATGCCTGGCTCATCAGTCTTAGCGGATCGAGGTACCAAGGTTTAACGGGCTTTACACTAGTAAGTTAGTACCTTAGATTCAAATAGTAGCGTCTATACATGGTGAACATACAATGGGTCAATCGGGTTACTTGACAAGCTCGACTGGTACGAGTGCACGTCGAATTGATTGACTTGAAGGGCGTAAGCACTCTGCGTGGCCTAACCTCTGTTGACAAGCAACATATGACTCAAATTCCTCGAACCTATCTGGTGGGGTGAAATGACCTCGGCCAATAACTCAAAAATCGTTACCGATCGCCTGGACTACGTCGTAGCCCCAAACACACTTCAGACAATAGTATTCACATGTGATAATCAAAGACAGCATGTGACGACCAAAAATAAATATAAATCTTACTTGAGCATTTTGACAAAATATATACCACACATGATACCATACATAGACATTTTATCCATAAATCACATAGTAGTAAGATAGGTTACATAAAGGAAACTGTAACCATAGATAAGGGAATTAAAAATTCTATCTCAACACCCTCATTACATACATTTAAACAAGAATTTTCTCATTCAGGAATTTTATCAAACACTTAGACTACATATATCATATACATGTAATAAAATAGTTATAACAGGTATTATAGTAAATCCCTTTACAAAGGATTTACCATACGTACAACAATCATGTATTCTCAGTCAATAAACATGGTAAGCATAAATCATAATTCCATACTCATTCAAACATCTCAACAAACACATGGAATGCATTAAATTCAACATAGTCTACATATATATGTAATATATGGAAAACATCGTATCTACGCACATGTGACAATAATCAAGTCAGTCATAAATCATTACTGAAATTGACAGCCTTGAAAACCATAATCTAAACATTTATAGTCTGCATCTTTGCCAGTAGACTTGTATTGTACTCAGTTTGAACACTATGCTTTAGTCTACGACACACGACAATCAAAATAGGTTAGCTATTTCACTATTTACTCTATTTAAATCCCTAAAACAGATTAGGGTTAGGAATTCTTACCAAAGAATAGGATCAAAATTTCCGGTATGACGATACAGAAGCGGTGGTTAAACACGTGGAGTGGTGGGATCGAATTTCGGGAACAATCGCCACTCTCTCTCTCTCTCTTCTCTCACCTTCTTCTACTCTTTTCTCTCTACTCTCCCTTAGGGTTTTGCAAATTCGTGTGGAATGGGAGAGAGAGGGTTTAAGGCCCTTATATAAGCCCAGAACTGATGAGATTAGCCCCAAGGCCATGGTATACTTAGGTTATAGCTAAAAGTCAGTTGTTTCGATCCAACGGAGCACATTTGGAGGCCCCTTTTTTACATACAATCGATAGTGAGCCCCTCGATGATGGATCTATGCCAAGTTAAGATTTCAGTTCGATCGAGTGAGTGGATCGGCCGCGGGAGACCTGTTTCAGTTCAACGGTCATCGGTACTCGATCAAGGCCACAAGTACACTGATATGTGTTACAAATTTTCCCTTATATGAGGGTGTAATTAGGTCAGATTTTGATGGTATGAATCCTTAGATTTGTCCTACAAGTGAATGACTCAATTCACTTTAGTTTTATTTCATTTCCTAAAGATATTCGTGTTTCTCACACACTTCGCTCTGGGTTCAAGTTGTACTTTTCGGGATATCATTTGGACTTGATTTCTGAGATAGTTGTTAAGTACAGTAAGGCGGTCATAACCATATATTTTTGCAATCATCAGACTTTCGATGCCTGGTCTAGGTCCGGTATGAAATTTCGTGTTGCTCCCAAGAGCAACTGGGTTTTGAGATGGATCCTAAGTTTTTAGGATATATAGTGATCCTACTGATTTTGGGTCTTGCAGTTCGAATTGAAAGCTGTCCAAGCTAATTTGATAGGTAATTTAGTTTAACACCTAATTAATCTTCATCTAATTTCTAAAGGATTCGATCCTTAGTGATTTCTGCCTGAGGTGGTACTTGGGTTTTTGTACAAATTTTTTTGAGACGTTACAAACAGTATGTAAAGTAGCGATAGGTTCGCTCAATATGACATGGTCCCCTGAAATAAAGAAGAGGCAGCCAGTCGATTGCCTCTAACAGAGCTTCTATATTGTACGATTTTATGCATTCCCTATCAACCCTTCGCTCATACACCAAGCGCCTCCTTGAGTATTTTTTGAGTATGTGTGGAGGAGGACCCACAACAATATGTGGCGGTGCTGGTGCTTCAACCGGAGCTTCTCTACGAGATGACTGTCGAGTAGAGGAACTCCGTGGACGTTCAGGGGATTGTAGAGAAAGAACCCTTCCCCTTTCTCTTGAAGCCACGACTTTCTTTCTAATAGGCCAAGATGACTCACCGATGGCAGGAGACTTTCCTTTCTCCTTACTCATTAGAATAGCACAGAAGGAAATGTCAAAGGAAAGAAGAGTCTAAGGACCTTGAGAGCCGACCCGAAATTTCCAACTAAAAAGACCCTAACATGACAAAGTATACTTTGAGAAATCAAGAGTATGTGTTAGAGATTACTTGATTTAAGACACCTTAGATGGCATATGGTCGACAAACAATGAGAGCCATAGAAGAAAACCAGAAAAATTGTGCACGGAAGCAAAAATGAATTTTTCTCGCTTGTCAGCTATTTATCGGGTGGTGTGCTTCGATATCATCGATGCTTGTTTCGATGATATCGATATACCCCATCCGATATTATCGAAGATGTCCTCGATAACATTTTAGAACATGTTACGCTTTTGATTCCGAAGGGATGCCAATGATATCAACACATGTTCACTTTAATCGAGGATTCATATGGTTCATCTATAGACTTATTGAAGAGAGAGTGTATGAAGTTTTCTTCCAGTACTTCGATGTGCTTTCATATATGTGTAACTTAGTATACATATCAAAATTTGTACAAAATCTGTGCCATCCAAGATTATAAACATCAGAATGTTTATTATAAAAATAGATATATCATGAAAGTCATCAAAATTGTATCATTTCAAAAGCCGTCCAGATCTAGATGCATGACCTGGATATGTTTTTCATGCTCAATTGTTGCTAAGCACATGGGTCAACCTTTCTATTGCCTTTAATGACATAGTAGTGGTTATTTATGTGACAACCCTTTATCACTATTTTACCTGATAGGTCTAGGATCTCACATTCTTACTTGTTAAATGTAACCACATGCTCGTTGTCACATATTTAAGAAATGCTTAGAAGATTTCGTGTCAATCCTTTTATGCAAAAAGCATTCTCATTTTTATGCGGTTCCATTCCTTTTAAAGTTTCACATCCTATTACCTTAGCAGTGCTTCCATCTCCATAAGTGACTATCCCATCATCAAGATTTGAATAATTTGTGAGGAGAGAATAGTCACCTGTGACATGTCTGGAGCACCCGCTATCCAAGTACCACTTAGCATCATTGCCTGTTATTTGATTTGAGTGAGCAACAAGGCAAGTATTCTTCTCTTTCACTACCCATTTTGTGACAGGATTTCTGACTTTGGTAGGCTGTGTTCCATTGATCAAGTTAGGTAACTGAATCATGTTTCCTTATTTTACAAATTCATTAGTTCTCTGATTCAATTCAGCCACCTGATTCAATAATTCCTTCATTCTTGTTGGTGATGAATGCGTATTACCTCTAGCCATATTCTTAGGTGAACTCCTGACATTTTGTATTGTTCTTCTAGTTGGTTTGTATTTAACAGTATGATTTTGACCAGAAATGAGTTGAGTCCTTCTAGGAGATATGCATTCAAATTCATAATGGTCGGAATCTTCACATGAATGACAGACAGGTGTTGTCTTTGTTTTACTTCCTGATGTAGCTGATTTTTCAAGTATTGGTGCTGCATTTCTGGATTTTATCTTAGACTTGTTATATCTTAAACCACTCTTGTCTTTTCCAGGTCTTCCCATCCCTAAGAGTTTTTTTAGTTTTTCACTACTCTGGGAGAATTTGTAATTTAGTTCAACTAACTTCCTAGATTGTTCTACATCAAACTTAAGTGTGTGATTTTCATTCTTTAGATGCTCAGTTTCTTCTTCCAATAGATCAATCTGTTTAGTAAATTTTGATGATTCATATTTTAGAGACCGATTGATCCTTTCCAAATTATCATTTTCAGAGTGGTATTGCTGTAGATCATTTATCAAGTGTGTGTTCATTTCCAATGTTTTGTCTAGATCTTTTTGTAGAAATTTATTCTTATTTTCAGTTATTCTAAGTCTTTAAAGGATATTGATGCTATGAATATAGAGTTGATTGTAAGCATCCTGTAGTTTATCCTTTTCTTCTTCTTCCTTCTCAGTTTCATCATTATCTGATGGAAATGATTCAGTGGTTTGAGGTTCTTGGATTCTTTCAGTTTCTATGGAATGATGGAGGCTGTAGAGACCATGAGAATTTTTAAGGATTTTTGGTCTCCATTACTCTCTGAGTCACTATATTCTAATTTTGACTCATTAGTATCATCCCATGTGGCTGCCATTGCCTTTCTTTTAGTTTTTCTATTTGGGCATTCAGTGGACAGATGACCAAACTTTCGACAGGTATAGTATTGTGGTTCCTTGGACTTTTTACCAGATTTACCTGTGAAATGTTTGTTATCCATCTATCTTCCTTTAGATGGTCGGCCACGAATTTTATGAAAGAATTTTCTGAACCGTTGAGCCAACAAATCCACTTCATCATCTTCATTCTCCCTTTCACTTTCATCTTCCTCATTTAGAGTTTTTTTTTTTTTTGAAGTTTTGATGACAGTATTTTTGGGTTTTAGAGTTTGCTTGAAGTGTAGTTTAAACGTTTGTAGGGAAGCTACGAGTTCTTCTACTTTCATCTCATCCATGTTTTTACATTCTTCAATAGTTGTGACTTTAGAATTGAACTGTTCCGGTAATGATGTTACTATTTTCCTACAGATTTTAGGGACTAGAAATTTTCACTTAATCCACCCATGGAGTTACAAATGATCTTCAGTTATGCGAAAAGCTCCATAAAGGTCTCATGATATTCCATTCTGATATTTTCAAACTGTGATATTAGGAGTTGTAGTTTGGATCTCTTCATGGCGCTTGTTCCTTCATAGGTTGTTTCTAACAAGATCGATGCTTCCTTAGCTATCCCACACATACTGATTTGATTGAAAACTTCTTAGGACACAGCACAGTAGATAGCATTCATAGCTTTAGCTTCAGATGTTTATTTTTCTTTATTGAATGTTGTCCATATTTCTTTGGATTTTGGTTTGGTGATAATTGTGCCATTTTCAAGTACGATTTCATTAGTTGGTGGCATATATCCTCTTTCAACTATATCCTAAATATCATGATTCAAAGATCTCAGAAAGTAATGCATTCTAGCCTTCCAGTATGCATAATTTGATCCATCAAATACTGGAGGTCTATTGACCAATGAGCCCTCTCCTTTGGCCATATTACCAACTTTAGTCAAGATCACTCTTTAGGCGGTGAAGCCCTTAAGAGAGACCCGCTCTGATACTAATTGAAATTGTGGTAAAGACCGCTTTAGTTGAAGTAAGAATATGCCAATATGTCCTAGAGGGGGGTGATAGGACTCCTTAATATTTTATGATAATTTTAAAATCCCATCAACCTTATCCTAATAAAATTTGCATATATTCAGATTTCTTTAAAGTAACTCTAATGGCTTGCAAGCCAAATAGAGGATCCAGTCATAATACTATTAGAAAGATGAACAAGATGCAAATCATATTTTATGATGGATGTGACTGTGTGTGAGGTGTGATCTTAGATAAACAAATACGAAAGCATTTAGGGAAATCACATAGGAAATTAAAGAAAATATCAATATTAAACACATTTGTTTTTATCGTGGTTCGACTACTTGTCTACTCCACTTTCGGTGGACGCACTCAACCCTTGAGTGTACCGAATCTCACTAAAGGAGGTTTCACAACAGGTTCACCTCAAACTGAAGGTTTCAAATTAGGTTCACCTTAAACCAGTACAACCTACACTAGGCTAACTCTAACGTGTCTATATGACACAGTTTATGCCCCATATAGGAGCAAGGGTCAACACACAACATTCGAATTTTAGGCCACATAGGCCAAGGATCCATACAAGGAACCTCACCAGTTTATACTCCCATGAGCAAAGGTCAACACACAACACCCAATTTTTAAACCACACAGGTCAAGGACCTACATAAGGACCTAAGAGTTTATGCTCTCCAAGGTCAACACAAAGCACCCTCACATACACTCCCGTCGGAGGCCTTCTATGAGGACTTGAAAGGGGTGAGAAACACCATAGGCCCAATCCTACATAAGGAATGATCACAAGGGTCCTCTAGACTTTAATGACTTATAGATATGTAGATAAGCCCCATTTAACACGTTGATGAAGATCTCCTCCTTTGATGACGAAGAACTTCAGCTCCCTTGAATTGTAACTCAGAAATGTACCAATATAAGGTGATGTGTTGAGTCAAGGTTATGATGAAATCCTACTCTATTAGATGTTTTCCTATAAGGGAGATGGAGCAATTCCAATCATCTATGCATTCAAGGCATTACAGCTTAATGATTTACCATTAAGGTAGTAGTTGTAGGATCCTTAAATGCGAAAGTTCATTCCCCAATCCACTCTATTAAATGTTAATGATGAGGGTGGATTAGAGGATAAACTTTCATGAGAGAAAAGGCTTAGGGTATATGATCTAGGGTTAAACACACAAAAGCACTCTCTATTTTCTCTACCAAGAACTAAGGGCAAGCTCTCATTAAATAGGTAAAAGGTTCCAACGGATATAAAACGGTCACATTTTTTATAGAGTTTAATATCATTGAGCAGGGTCGATATCATTGAGTGTATACTCTTGATAGCACTGACTGGCCACTCGATGACACGAACTCAACCGTCAAATGCTTTTGAAACTTTTTGCCAACTGGTTGAGGAAATCGAATGTGCGTCAATGTCATTGGATTTTAAACTCTGATTTCATCAACACGAGGTTCGATTCCTCGACATTTGAAAATGTAAGAACACTTGCCATTGAAATATTCCAGGTATATGATATGATAAAGCATCACTCGATATCATTAGAATTTGAATATCGATGATATCGAGGGCAATGTCGATTCATAGATAATTCTAAGGAATTTTCCTATAAGCTTACTGGACAGTTTATGTCCACTTTCGATGACATTGACCTTGCCTTGATATGATCGATATTTGAATATCGATTTTATCGAGTGACTCTAGATCGAAGAAAAATAACTTGAAAACTTACTGGATAGATTTGTGTCCCAATCTGATATCATCGAATGGCTTTTGATATCATCGAGATTTGAATTCTGAGGATATCGAGAAACTCTTCGATATATCAAGGATTATATGATTTTCCTTAGCAGTACTTTGGACACAACAGACCAGATGTCAATTTTATTGAGTTGGCTAGATGGACTCAGGATTCAAACTTCGATGATATCGATAATTCAATCTAGATATCTTTATGGTTGTTGGATATCTTAGGTCCTCAGTCGATAAGATCGAGTGTGCTTCGAGGACATCAACAACAGGTTTTGATTTCATCGAACCACTTTTCGATAAATCGATAAAGGTAAAAAACTTAAGATTTTCCTAAAGTTTGAAAAAAGTTTTCTAGCCAAAAACACTAGGGTATTCTATTCAATTTTAAGAGTTTTATTTACCTGGTGTTTTAGGACATGGGGATATGAGGCTAAGTTTTACCTGTGACGAGTTTGGGCACACATCCTGATGAGGCAGACGCTTGATCAACATTCCTATGAGGCTTCTTTGTCTAGCTAACTCAACACTCACGCTAATTGACAAACCGGGGCACTTTCAGGATATCCTAGAGATTGTAGATAAGGATTTACCTATTGGGTTGCTGTCTAATCTCTAGATAATGCACGATACCATGTTCTTCGCCAAACAGAGCTTGGAATGCTCATTAGAGTGATTAATCACAATGAAGAAGGCATGAATATCTTTGGGATAGATTTTAGGATGTATATGAAGACTTGGGATGTACTAGAGTCTTTAAAACACTAAATTTCATCAATTGCACAAAGATCTAATTGCTAGATTTATAGAAAAATAACTTTAACAGATCTATAACGGATAGTCCATGATCAAACCTTGAATCAATCGAACTAATTCGTGATTTACTAGTAAAGCTTGTTGGACAATTTTGGCCATTTTTGATCGATCAATTGATCAGCCTTCAATCGATCGAGTTCGATCGATGGATGATCAATTCAATTGAGAATAGATCTACAGTTCGTAGAAAGCTACTGTTTTAATTTCTAGTTTATAACAGCTTTGAACCTTTATAGCCTAGCATATAATGTTTATTTTAAGGCTAAGGCTTGGGATGATCAAATAAGGATTTACCTATAGGAGAAGAATCATCTAGAGGTAGGTTGTTTTGGAACTTAAGTGAGTCTAGAGCTAAGATTATCAAGGCACCTCACTTTTACTTTTATCTTCAACCCGTAATGCTTCAACTCTTATAGTCTTTGATCTTCCAATGTCTTCTAATGGAGACTCAATCAACTCAAGACACCCTAACTCATGTCATTGACAAAATGAGGCACTAACAGTTATGAGAAGAGCATGAGATAGTGGGACCTAGCTCAATCTGTCGTGTTGAAGAATGAATGGTTATTTATAATGTAAGGGAAAGTGGGCTTAGGTTCTCCAGTTGATGAGTCATACATATGCCTCTGTTGTTGATTTAGGGATACACCGTTGTGTGATCATAGTGTAATATAAAGGCCATTATGTAAAAATAATAGTGAAAACTATTATATGTTATGGGGCTATAACAGTTGCTATGAAAAATGACTTATAACTATCGCTATCCTCATGTAAAGGTCGTAATAATCGATTATGAGATAGAAATAGGTTTTTTAATTTTTTTCAATAATGGTGATGTCGTTATGACCATTGTTGCCATTATGGTCTTGCACTCCTGTTGAGTGTGAAATACTATATATTTCCCCCTTTTATGCATTTAATCGATCTAATTATATATGTTTTTCTATGCGAGGTGATTTAGAGAGATAAGGTGAAAAGAATGATTAAAGAGAATATTTAATGCTCAAAAAGTGACTAAAAGAATATTTAGAGATTTGGAGGTGTTTAATGAAGAATTCAAGTGCCAAAGATTTAAGAAAACCAAGCATAAATGAGAGAAAAAATACTGGCAAAATCACCAAGTCTAATAACAAAATAAATAGACTATTTGGTCCCACATAAAGTTGCTTTAGTCCGATCGAATGTGTACAAAACAGTCCAAAAACAAACTATGACTTTCAAAGTAAATTCGGCTACAATCGAAGAAAAATTCGATGTGACCGAAGCCAGGTTTGGTGTTTCTAAAGGCATGTTCAGTGTGACCAAAGGAAGATAGAGACTTTAAATGCAGATTAAAGATATTTGGTTGCAACCGAGAGTTGATTCGATCCGATCGAAGGTAAATTCGGTGCGACTTAAGCTCATGATCGACTGCAGCCAAAGTGGAACCAAAGTGCTTAAATCGAAGTCCGTACAAATTTTTATTATTTAAAAGGATGTTTTAGGCTTTCTAAAGGATGAATTAGGGTAGAAGGGGTAGAGCAAGGAGTTGTGGAGTCACCAAGTAGTCCTCTTTTAATCCTTTAGTTCAAGTTGATTTTTATATTTTACTTTTTGAGTTTAGTTCAATCATGTATATGATTAACTAATCTCTTATCTTAAGATAAGAGGCAAAGCTTGTAGTTATTATTAATGCTTGGTTTACATTAATTCAAGTATTTGATTTAACTGTTGAACAATTCATCGATATTTGGTTTGAATGAATATTTATTTCAAGTTTACTTTGATCTATTGTTAACTCCGGGCATATTGGATGCTTATGAAGGCTAAGAATAGTTTCTTTTCTCTTTTGTAAGGGATTCATCTATAAAATCCATTAATCTATCATAAAGTACAGGCATGATAGATGCTTCGAATTCTCTGTGATAAATACTTTGGTGTATGATGTAGGAACCAATTCAATTGAAGTTCAAATATATTTTGATACACGAATGATGGTTTAACCACTCTATTATCTGGATGGATAAGATTGGACTTCAATTCAGTTGAGTAATCTAATTAAATCGAGTGAATTAACATTAAGATATAGCTATAAGTGGATCCTTGGTGCTTTAGTATTTTATAACTTCTATCTTGATTACTCCTTAAACTAGATTCTAGTAGTTTAGTTTTAATTCTAATTTTTAAGTATTCCAGAAATCGCACAATTGCAAGTCCCTTTGGGTACGACCTCGGTCTCACCTAGTTATTACTACATCATAGTCTTGCACTTACGGTTGTCTCGAATAAGCTTTTGGCACTGTTGTCAGGGACTTTGATTACCCTTTTCTGAAATACATTATTATTATAATTATTGATGGATTTTGGATAGTTTTTCACTGCGTTTAAATACTAACATTATTTCTTTCATTTTTTAGAATGTAACTTGGAATAGTCAAGCCAGGAGTGATCTGTAACACCCTGAACTTTTCAATACCTGCGAATTGAAAGTTCTTGAGTGTTACCATAAATTTTAACTTATTGTGTACATGTATACATTAACAGTCTAGCTATTCTAACCTTACATCTATTCTCTAACACGAATCTGATTGTTAGGAATAGTCTCTATTCATAGATCATGCTATCTGACCATTGATTTTAAGTTAAGACAATCTATCATGTGATTTGACATATGCACCTTCCCTTAAATGAATTAGTGAATAACTCTTTATCCGAAATAATTTATGTCATGCCCCAAACTCATAAACTGGGATCACAAAATTTCTAATCACCGAATTCGGTGCCAACAGCCTCTGTAGTGTCCCATTCTTAGCTCCCAGCACCCTTACACTAGGTTCTGATCATGGGACCCTACAAGGAGGATTTTCAATATGTACATTTATCTCGTAAGAAGCATAACCACAAGTTTACCCAAATCATAAAGATAACATCATCATCACATATCCACAAATAAAATATTTGAATATAGTACACGAAAGGGAAATACATATATCGAATATCAAAGCTCCAGAAGGCAGCTGTATGGTCTAAGCTCAACACTTCTACTACCTAACGCCACCTGCACGCATTTATCGTGCATAAGCTTATGGAAAGTTTAGAGGGAGGTGAAAGTATGTGCGATGTACGTGGCAAGCATATAAATATCATAGTAAGCAGAAATACTAGCAATCCATAAATCATACAATATCATATACTGAGGAAGCAACGTCGATCAACTATGCAATGCGAAAACATAGTAAGCCAAATATCCGATACCGAGTCCATGAATACCAACAACCTTAATTAGGTTATGCAATACAGAAGCATAGTAAACTGAATACTATGTGCTGAGGATGTAATGCAATATGCGATGCGAATGAAATGACCAAGCTGGAGGGTGAAGTTGGGTTAATAGTACGTAGTATCACAGGCTATGGGGTCCATCACAAGGGACTTCTATCCAAACTAGTCTCATACCTAAATTTGGATAGCCAGGCTCAATGTGGTAGATTCCTGATCTTTGGTTAGTTGTGTGCCTAACTAAAATCCTGGCCATTACGAAGGTACACATATCAAATTAGTTACGCACCACTAGCTCGAGTGGATAATGAATGAATGAATGAATGAGTAAGATGTTGAGTATACAACTCTCACTCAATAAGTCCACATATTAACACCATACATATCTAGGATCATCACCTGGGTCTAGTACATTTTATATTTAATCGCTGTCCATTGGAACGCAACCATGCAAGTGGAAGAAACCTCACTATCCACTTGGCTAATAGTCAGTCAATATCTACCCGACACATTGATAATGGAAAAAATTATGAGCTGGTCAAACTCAACCTAGCTATGCCCACTACCTTCAGGCAGGTAAGGCCATAACCCCTTCCCAACCGACTACAACATAATGAAGACACGACCTACTAATATTCGACACTCGGGTGCTCATATATCCACTCAGTATAGACGTTGTGGCATCTCCGGCCACGGTGGTTTAAGAATTTTTACCCAGGGACATCTATGGCACCTCGATGCTAGTAATAGATTTCTGGTGTCCCATCTGGCCATCCACGACATGTCTGTGGAGGCTACGACCTCGATGTCGCTAGGGTGTATAGCAATCACAATACATAATATAAAATGCATGATTCATACAATCTAGTCATGTATTAATCCTATGCATACTGTGTGCTCATGTGAGACAATCTCCGCCTATCAGGGAGTCTCATAATAACTTGCACAATGACATATGCAATCGTTAACCACATCTCATAACAAACATATAAATGATGCGTATGGGCATGTATTATGATGCTATGCTTTCACATACTCATAATCAGTATAAATAACTGGCATTGATAATCGACGTGGATAATCAGCCTCGATAATCGGCTATACAATCAGCTTCGACAATCGGAATCAGCCTCGACAATCAAAATTGGCCTCAACAATTGGAATCTACCTTGACAATTGGAGTTGGCCTCGATAATCGAAATCGGCCTCGACATTCGTAATTAGTAATCGGCCTAATAAAGGGCCTAAGGGAAGGTTACAATGTGGACATTTAACCATCATTGCTCATCAATGTGGACATTTAACCATCATTGCTCCCAAGGAGTGCCCACATAGAGCCAAACGTATAGTGGGCTCATGGTCCAACACAATGGCCTAATATACATCACCATGGGCCTCTCTTAAGGGCCTAATACACATCATAATGGGCTTCACTCATGGGCTTCATATGCATCACATTGGGCCTCAAATATGGGTTGCATATACATCACAATGGACCTTGGCACATAGGCCATAAATACATCATATCGAGCCTCATATACATCAAGTTGGCCACATCAACTGGCCACACCAATGGGCCTCATAAACATTAAGTGGGCCGCATCAACGGGCCGCACTAATGGGCCTTATATACGTCTAGTGGGCTGCATCAACGGGCCACACCAATGGGCCACATATACATCAAGTGGGACGCATCAACGGGCCGCACCAATGGACCTCATAAACATCAAGTGGGCCGCATCAACGGGCCATAAATACATCGAGTGGGCCGCATCAATGGGCAATACACCGCATCAACGGGCCATAAATACATTAAGTGGGCCGCATCAATGGGCCGAACTAATGGGCCTCATATACGTCGAGTGGGCCGCATCAACGAGTTGCACAAATGGGCCTCATATACATCAACAGGCTGCACCAATGGGCCTCATAAACATCAAGTAGGCTGCATCAATGGGCCGTACCAATGGGCCGATAAACTCAAGTGGGCTACAATAATGGGTCACAATACATGAGCCTCAAACACATCACAATGGGCCATAATCCTTGGGCCCTGAATACATCACAATGGACCACAACCCATGGGCCCTGAATGCATCACAATGGGCCACAACCCATGGGCCTCGAATACATCATAATGGGCCTCTCTTATGGGCCCAATACACATCATATCAATGTGGGCCTCACAAATCAACCCCATAGTTTTAAAAAATAGGTGGACAGGGTGTCTGTAATACATACATCAAAGTGGGCTTGATGCACCACAAAATGGGCCTTATGAGGCGTCCCATGGTTCAACCAAGATAGGTGGACATCCATGTACAATATATACACTAAGTTGAGCCCTGTACAAGTAATAGGTGGGCCTGCACAATCCATATGGGCCCCATTAGATGGGCAAGTAGGATTTACAATGCATATATCATGATGGGCTCCATCATTGATGGTTAGCAAGGACAAAACACATACATCATACGGCCCCCATGGCCTAGTGTAGATATATAACATATACCTCAAGATGGGCCTCACATGCACCATCCAGATGAATGGTGCACAGATAAAATACATACATCAAAGTGTGTTCCACAGCACTGCACCATCTAGATGGATGGTGCAGATATAGAATATGTACATCTAGGTGGGTCCCGCACATCACTGCATAGAAAGTAGATAGATGGTTGGGATATACCCACATACATCACGGCGTGTTCCTCACAGCACTGTTTAGAAAGGACGGCATGGAGACATGATACATACATCAAGGTGGGTCCCACCCTCACACGTTTCACACGTGTGGGGTGGGCCCCACACCATATGAAAAATGGATGGACGGTATGTATAAAATATATACATCATGGTTGGGAGGGTCCCACCGTCCAGAGTACTAAATAGTGTGGATGCAGAATACATGCATAAGGTGGCCCCACCCTCACACATGCCACGCGTGTGAGGTGGGCCCCACGTCCAAGGGAAGTGGATGGACGGTATGGATATATCACATACCTCAAGGTGGGATCACAGCTTGCTGATGTCACATATAACAGCTGTAGCTGCTGGACGCTGGGCCAGGTAAATGGATGGCTTGGATGAAGCCATACTTTGAGGTGGGTCCTCACGGCTGTGCAGCGTGGATCAAGTGGGACACACGCCAACACACACACACAAAGAGAGAGAGAGAGAGAGAGAGACGTGAGAAGGGTAGGGAACCTGCCACTATAGGCCCTCCTTATATAATGCATACATTAAGATGGGTCCCACCATATGTTGGCCCTCAAATATATAAAATCAATAATTTAATATGCTATGAATACCCATAGTTAAATCTTGGACTCCTCCTTCCATCGATGCATTCTAGAGCTATAAGAGATGAATTTCAACGGTTGAGATGAAGCTTGGAGGGTGGTAGGAAGGTGGGCCACACAAAGCTTCTTTCTCCATTGAAGCTTGGACGTCCACCTCTCTCATGGGTGTTGCTTGCGAGATGGGTTTGAGAAAGAGCGAGAGAGAGAGATGATGTAAGAGAGGGAGGGGTGAAAGTGCCTTGGTTTGTTAATTAGCGTGAGTGTTGAGTCAGGAAGACAGAGGAGCCCCATATGAAGATTGTTCAAGCATCTGCCTCAACTGGATGTGTGCTCGAACTCGCCAAAGGTAAACCTTAGCCTCACATCCCATGTCCCAAAACACCAGGTATATAAAACCCTTAAAATTGAATAGAACATCCTTGGATTTTAGGTGAGAAAACTAATTTGTAAAATCTGAAAAATCCTTTAGTTTTCTACCTTTATCAATTTATCGACAAGTGGTTCGATGGAATAGAACCCTGTTATCAATGTCCTTAAAAATATCTCGATATTATCAAATGGAGGACTGCTGATGTCCAGCAACTACAAAGAACTCTAGACTGAATTATCGATGAATCGATGTACTATTCGACATCATCGAATTTTGAATCTTGAGTCCATCGAGTCCACTCAATAAAATTGACATCTGGTCAGTTGTGTTCAATATACCGCTAAGGAAAATCATGTGATTCTCGATATATCGAAGGGATCCTCGAAATCATTGAAATTTAAATCTCGATGATATTGGTAGACCTTTGATGATATCTGATTGGTACACAAGATATCTAGAAAATTTTCAGGTTAAAGTTTTTCATGTATAGAGGATCACTTGATAAAATCGATATTCAAATATCAATCATATCGAGGCGTAGTCGATGTCATCAAAATAGGACATAAACTGTCTAACAAGCTTATAGGAAAATTCTTTGGAATTATTGATGAATCGACACCAGCATCAATATCATCGATATTCAAATTCCGATGATATCAAGTGATGCTCGATCACATCTTATACCTGTTAAGTTTCAAAGGCAAGTGTTCTCACATTGTCGAATGTCAAGGAATCGAATCCAGTGTCGATTAAATCAGAGTTCGAAATCTGATGACATCGATGAGTGTTCGATTGCCTTGACTAGTTGGCTAAAAGTTTCAAAAGCATTTGACAGTTTGAGTTTATATCATCGAGCGGTCAGTTGATACTATCGAGAGTATATGCTTGATGATATCGAACCTGCTCGATGATATCGAATTCTGTTAAAAATATGAATGTCTTATATCTGTTGGAACCTTTTACCTATTTAATAAGAGCTTGCCCTTGGTTGTTGGTAGAGAAAATAGAGAGTGCTTTTGAGTGTTTTAACCTAGATCATATACCTTAAGCCTTTTCTTTCATGAAAGTTCATCCTCCAATCCACTCTCATCATTGATATTCAATAAAGTGGAGTAGGGAATGAACTTCTACATTCAAGGATCCTACTACTACCATCTTAATGCAAGTCATTAAGATGGGATACCTTCAATGCATAGGTAATTGGAATCACTCTATCTCCTTTATAGGAAAACATCTAATAGAGTAGGATTTCATCATAACCTTAACCCAACCCGTTGCCTTATATTGGTACATCATTTGAGTTGCGCTTCAAGGGAGCTAAAGATTCTTTGTCATCAAAGGAGGAGATCTTCATCAATGTGCTACAATGGGGCTCATCTACTTATCTGTAAGTCATTAGAGTCCAAGAGAACCCTTGTGATCATTCCTTTTGTAGGATTGGGTTAAAGGTGCGTCTCACCCCTTTCAAGTCCTTGTATAAGACCTCCAACGGGGGTGTACGTGGGGGTGCTCTGTGCTAACTCTTTCTCTGTGGAGAGCATAAACTGTTAGGTCCTTATGTAGGTCCTTGACCTGTGTGGTCTAAAACCATGGCGCTGTGTGTTTACCCTTACTCATGGGAGCATAAACTGGTAGGTCCTTGTGTGGATCCTTGGCCTGTGTGGCCTAAAAGTTGGGAGCTGTGTATTGACCCTTGCTCTTGTATGGGGCATAAACTTGTGTTGTGTAGACACATTAGAGTCATCTTAGTGTAGGTTGTATTGGTTTCAGGTGAACCTGATTTAAAATCTCCGTTAGTGAGATCCAGTACACTCAAGGGTTCAATGCGTCCGCCAGAAGTGGAGTAGACAAGTAGTCAAACTACTATAAAAATAACTGTGTTTGAGATTGCCATCTACTTCTACTGCTTGTGTGATTTCTCTGAATGTTCTCATATCCCTTACATACATGATTATTTAGAACTGAGTAGAATCACATCTCACACATAGTCACATCCATCATAAACTCTGTTGTGCATCTTGTTTATCTTTTGAATAAGTTTTGTGATTAGATCCTCTAATTGGCTTGGAAGCCATTAGAGTTATTTTGAAGAAATCCTGATACTGAATATTTATTCAGGATAGTGTTGATAGGTTTAAAAAGTTCATAAATTATTAAAAAGTCCTATTCACCCCCTCTAGGATATCTTGGCATATTCCTACTTCAACTAAAGCAATCATTACTGCAATTTCAGAGGGATGGTGAGTGATGGGTGTACTTGACATGTATGGGTTATGTAAGAAAGAGAGTTGACTTTGGGGATGAGTGTTGTACTTGGGGATGGGTGTTTTACTTTGACCAGTGATGGGATTGATTTGAGAGATTGTAGAGATTCTCTTCTCAGAATTTGCAATGCACAGCGATTTCTAGAAATAAACACTGGCCCACAACTTCTGGCTTGGGTATCGCATCGGCATGTGAGGCATGGCATTGGAACCGTGGTGACGGCGCAACAAAATAATACAAGTCTCAGTCTGAGCTGAGTCAAGTCGACGGTATGCAACTCAGGGGAATGTGTAAATGCCGATTACAGATCGCGGGTCGCTGAAATTTGACAGGGGGGGCCGCGAGAGTCTACAGAATTATACGGTCTAAGATACGGGTCTTACAGCTAGATGAAAGTTAATTTGTAAGAATTATTTAGAAAGGGACATATAACCATGTAGAACCATTAGATTTTATAAAACTCTTAAATCAACAATAATTATGAAAATGTCATTAACTTATACCCCTGATTCCAAATCACATTGTTCTCATGATCTGTTTCATGTAAAATTTTATACAGGCCTCATTATCATAAATTAACCGTACATTTCAATTTTCAGCCATTAGATCATCATAGAAGTGGTCGAATTGACAAATTAACCCTTAACCGTTGATTTTGCTCTCCATCAAATGAGAAAAGCTCATCGGTGGTCATAGTAGGGTGTTTCCAGTCATATGAATGACTTGGATTTCACATCAAATAGACCAAGTATGAAATATGATGACCTCACTTTAGTAGGATTTTACTTAAGCACGAAGTTATCCATTTAAGGCTTACCAATTTTGTATAAATCTAGATTTTCAGATTTAACAAATTTCTGCCATCCATCGAAACTCGAACTTAGACCACACCTTGGCCTCACATGACTATGATATCATATAAAATTTGGGTCCCGATCTATGATCCTACACCGTGCAGAAGCTAATTCCTTTGTTTTGATGCAAAAGGCGAGATTTTAGATTTAGGATTTTTTTCCACCATCGATCAACCACCAAATTTTGTCCACTTGTTTTCCTGTCTTGACTACATATGTCCTCTAAAATTGGGCTTGAAACTTAAGCGTGGACCGCTAATTGAGATTAAGTTCGTTTCAATGCCCAATAGGAGAGTTTCAAGATAAGCTTATGTAAGGCTTGGATATGCTACATATTTGGGCTCATGGGCTAGCCTTGTCAGACTAGACTGATGAGTGAAGTGGATTTCCAAAAAATTCATCGTAGTGGACCCCATTGATTCCATATAATCGAACTGAAAGGTGAAACTTCCATATGCCAGTGCATGAAGAATTTTGTTACGTAAGTAGCTTCTTACGGTAATTCACTCATACATTTTTACAACTTGTGGCCCACCCACAACTTAGATTTACTTCATATTTAAACCTATGGCCCAACATGACCGGCTCAAGCTAATGAAAGGGCTGGATTTCAAAACAAACGTCACAGTGGACCCCACATCATATGTACAGGCAACTCATTAAAACTTTACACATACGGTGACGTATTCTCTTCCTCCAAATCCCAATCATGGTGGAGGCAAGGTAAGATCACGTGGTCCACTTAATCAATGGATCTACTTCATCTTCAACCCCATCTCTTAATATAATATGGAGAAGCGGACAGACAAAATGGATTTCCTTAAACATTAGTGGACCCCACTTAACCAGCAACCGAAGTCGACCTCTTGCACCCGAGCAAACAATGCCAGCAGAAGTTTCGCCATCGAGACTTTCGGACTTGGTAAATCCAATGACATCCAATCCATTCAATCTCCACCTAAGATAGATCCGATTCCAGTCCAAAACACTAGGAGATTGAAATGACCTCATGACGCCAAGATCTGCTAGGAGATGGAGCCAACCCACGAACTTCACAAGAAAACTGACACTGCATGTTGTTGCGGGACCCACCAATAGGAGTGATCTAAACCTTCACTTTTAAGATGCCCCAAGCATCCCTAGACAAATTAGAATCATCCATAAGACACCTCATGAATGAATGTGGAACAAGCGATGATCCACCATTAGAATGGGATCATCTTCCTCGTTCAAGTTAACGGCCCGGGATGCGAAATCCTATCCATTGTAGGATCCAAGGCATCTAAATGGTAACCCAGACTTGATCTCTTGAAAAAAAAAAGAGAAATTAGTGACGAAGTCTGGAAGCAAGAGGATTGCGGACAACGATCACACTGCTCGGTTCTTGCACAATAAGAATAATGCAAAAGACGTGCACAAGAGTCCAGAACTCTTACACCCTATATATTCCCTCTCCATTCGACAGTGGAGAATATCCAACAAGAGGAGGAGGAGAGAGAGAGAGAGAGAGAGAGAGAGAGAGAGAGAGAGAGAGAGAGAGAGAGAGAGAGAGAGAGAGAAATAGACGCTGCCGGAGGAATAATCATAGACGTTAAGACGGGTCGACCAGAGCCGCTGCAGCATTCAACAGATGTTTGGAAACCCACCTCCTTTACACTACTTTCTTCCCATTCTCCTTCCCTGAACCCTCTCTCATTCCTTCCTGGCAACGAAAGGGTGAATTCATTGCGACAAACTAAGTCGCTGCAGTAGAATAATGCCACTTAAATGCTAGAAAAAAAAAAAAGTAGAAAGACGAAATATCATATTAAAGATCCCTTCCAGATTCGTTAAACTTAGCTGACTCTAAAACTCTATAAAACTGAGTTACAAGCGTGACTCTTCAAACCTTATAAAATAAGACAAATTTAATCTTTGGGTATAACTCTCAGCATACAACTTGGTAGAGGATGATTAGTGAAAAACCAAAGGTGAGGGTTTTTCCTTTAAGCTTACCTTGATTTAAGTTAATATATTTTATTTCACCTTTTATAAGCCTTGTTATCATGCTATTATGATTCTCCTCTTGCAATTGTTCTATTTACCACCAATGATTATTTATCCTTTGGGAATGATGCTTAAGGCATAAGCTTAATTATGCATATCTTTATTTATGTGGGACGACGGATACAAAGCTTTTCCCTTGCCTTTACCAATTTGTTATCCCTTGCTACTCTTCTCTTTATTGAGTTGGCCATTGCCACTCTCCTTATTATTGAGTTGGCCCTTGCCACTCTCCTCTTTGTTGAGTTAGCCATTGCCACTGTCCTCTTTGTTGAGTTGGCCATTGCCATTATCCTCTTTGTTGAGTTAGCCATTGATATTCTCCTCTTTATTTTGTTAGCCTTGTGTTATGTACCTTTATGGCTTGGGCATGTGTATTGGTATTCCAAAACTCCCATAATTTAGTTTACATTCCCTTTTGATGCATGTGATGTGTTAAATGTATTATAACTAATAATTCAATTATTATATCTTATATATAATGTTCTTTAGGTAGTGACCATCTTATCATCGCGTATTTTCATGGTTTTTGGGTAGTGGTGCACAAATCAATGTAAGCAATTCGCAATGCATATTACATCACTTCAGGGATTGGATGTCATAAATAATTGCCCTATGAACAAATCGTGTCACGTAATTCATTCGACTCATTTGTTGTGCCACCTCAAGGTGTTCACATAAATCCATGGTATCATTGGACATGTCGGCGAATATCCGTAATTATGCGATGCGGGTCGAGTCGGGTTTGTTATAAAATATAGTCCACATTGTGATGATCAATATGTATGCTGAGCCATGCACGCTTTTCTAGGCATGCATTCATATATATATATTAGTTCAGCGTACGGATACCTCTTGTAGTAGTGGAGTATATTGGTTTAGCGTACGGATACCTCTTGTAGTAGTGGAGTAAGTGACGTATCAGAACCTTTACATTGCTTTTACGAATCTCTTGAATTATTGTTAATCTTAAAGAATGACCATCACTATGAGTAGGGCGTTAACCCTCTCTAACTATATAGATGATGCAGGTGATGTACAAATTGAAGACCTAGAGAACCATCTCCTTATGGAAGATTATACTGAAAGAATAAGAAGATAGTTTATGATTTAGTCTTATACTTCTACTACAAAAATAATAATGTAATAAGCTCCTATTGAGAGGGCATTTGATAAATTTTTGAACTCTTTACTCTAATAAAATAATAAATATACTCAATTTTATTCTCTTGGGTGGTTACCATCATGAATGTAACTGGATGTGATCCAAGTAAAAGAAAAAAAATATAGTGCAATTTTTAAAGCATCATAATTCATTCAATTATTAACACTCGATTTTCTCGGGCATAAGTATAAGCTTGTTCACAACCCCAAGTGTAAGGTCGTAATGTAATAATAATCTCGGTAAGACTGAGGTCGAATCCACAGGAACTAAAACTTGTACATTTCCAAAATTAACTAGAAGTAGAAGTAGAAGAAGATATGAAAGTAATTCTGAAGTATTTGAGAGAGTAATTGTGAATAAAGTAATTAAAACTAAGAATTTAAAGATAGGAACTAGGGTGCTAAGGATTCACTTGTAGTTATTAGGGAGCCTTCTTGCTTGACTCAAGTAACACAATTAGAATTGGAGTCTTATCTTATCCAATTGAAAAATATACCAATAAAACTAAATTTGAATTATCATTGACCTAATTCTCAATGAAGGAGAACTATGATAATTGATAGGGATTCCATCACCAAATTATGTTTAAGAGACAATGGCAAATAACGGGATTTACCAATCCCATAATCTTAAAGCAGGAGAAATGTGAAGATTATGAAGGATTCCATCACACTACCATGCTCAAGGGACGATGGTGAACAACAAGACTTATTAATTTCACAATCTCAAATTAGGAAAAGAAAATACTCAAAGCTATTACAGATCTACTGTAATTTGAGTCATAATAAACCATTAGAAATTGAAAGTATTCTTTAAATATCAAATTAAAATCCATGGAGTTTAATATAAACATGAATCAAAGTAATAGAAACATTCCATCATTCAACAAGCTTCACCTCTTAGCCCTACCTAAGAGGTTTAGCCAACTATAGATATGATTGGATCTAAATTCATATAAAAAAAAATATGAAAACAACTAAGAAAGAAAATGAAAAACTCTTGGCGATGGCTACTCCACCCTTTTGCTCCACTTCTTCAACCCTGGAAGATGCATAAGAATGTCCTAGGGAGTCCTATTTATAGTTGTGGAACTCCAACTTTCGAACATAGTTGGAAAACTCTAAAAATCACCTCAAATTTATGCAGTTTGCTAAAATAAAATTCACTTTGCACAATTTCACAAAATGATCAAGAGTTTTAGAATATGGTTTTTTAGGACCATTTTAGAATTTCTTTTCTTCACTTCAAATCTTTGATTCTCTTCTTTCTTCGCTTAGTTTTCTTAGATCTTTGGATATGAATTCTTTAATCTTAGTCTGTTAAGATCCATCCCTTACCTTGGTAATTATTGAGCATTAAATTAATGCTTTTACAACCCTTTTCAATCCAAACTCTTAAATTTACCTTGCAACACAAATATGAGTAAAATAAAATATTAAGCATTATCATATTCATAAAATCAAGATATAAATGAGGGATAATATGCAATATTTAACCCTCAACATAATCCCCAACCAGCATTTTGCTAGTCCCAAGCAAAGTATGCGAAAAATATTTCGAAAATCACTTGATAATTTCTATAAGCTCAAGTGGTTTTTAAAAAAAAATAATTCAAATAATAGAATTCTAAAATACATTAATGTTGTACATTACCTTCTCCTAAATATAGCACTCGGTAAGTTTCCTAATCAACTTCAAAGTATTAATTCTCCAATTAGAACAATTCTAAACATTGAGTTTTCCCTTTTATTCCTCCGGCTTTTGATTTTTCCATCAATGACTTTTACATTATGTCAACCTTTTTAAAGATCTTTAATAGGTAGCCCTTTTCGACGACAATTATTTTTTTTTAGCTGGGTAATTTTTTTTCTTTTCAATTCTTTCCATTGAACATGATGGACAAATTTCCAACGTTGGTTCCTTTCATGCTCAATAATCATCAAGTTAACAATTCAATATCAAACTGACACTTTAATGTGTAAGCTAGATGTGACCTATGAAATCATGACTCAATCAATGTTTAAAACTTCTAATCGAGGATCAATGACTTAACTTAATTTTGAGATCTCCGAAGTGACTAAAATCCAAGAGACATAAGGCCTTAATATTTAGTAACTTGTAATTCTAATTCATGAATTAACTTTGATATCACTTAAATTTACAAAAATTTCAGAAAATTTTCTCTATTTTTCACAACTTCGCCCAAAGACTAAGAAAACAACTGATTAGCCTGCCTAATCCACACCCCCAATTTAAAATTTACATTATCCTCAATGTAAAAGAAATAAGCATTCATTGCAAATGAGGCAACGAAAAGAAAAGGGAAGTGTTGGAAAGATATTACTTGGAGAAGGAATTCTGGGGTTTTTTTTTTCAAAATATCTCAATGTAAAGATGGGTTAGCACAAGAATTACACCTCGAAAAATAAACTTTCCTAAACAGAAAAAAGTAAACTATCATAAACAGTGAAAAGTAAACTATCTTAATCCTAAATTCTTTGAAAGCAATAAACCTAACTAGGAAAACAGAGAAAAGCTACTTAGTCATCCCGTAAGGTTTCTCCTTTGGCCAGTATCTTGATAAATTTCTCAGTGGGTTTCATAACAAGATCATCTAAAAGCCCTTTTTTCAATAGGCTTCGATGCCATGGAGCATGATTTTTCAGAGAAATTTAAAGACCTCGGCATAAAGTTTTCTTTTAATCTCCTAAGGTGTCCAAAGTACATATAATTCACATGAGATAAAAAAAGTTTCAGAGTTAGCGTAACATGGTAAAACAGAGACTACAAGTAGATAAAATTCAGAGAAATTCTCAGTAGGTGATATAGTCTTAGCATATTCCGAAGTTTCAGGCATCGATTCAACTTTCAGCTCTTCCTCCCTAAATGGTAAACATTCAAGATCTGTGGAAGGAGGGGCTTCAGAGTAAGCGGTCTCTCAGTCGTTAACAACCACCAAGGTATTGTTTTGCAATACATCCATTATTTCTTTTATTATAAGATCATTTAAATCTGTAAAATATGCCAAGCAATCTTTCAGAGAGTTGTGATAGTTAGTTGAGAAAGGCTCATTTTTCACACTGAGGTTTATGATGATATGCCCAATGATTCCTTCATTTTCTTCTAGAATAGAGGGAAACATGATCTCTTGCTCTTCACCTTGGTGAGAGTCAATTTTCACCGAATACATCTCGCTCTGCCCTGATAGATAGATTGTGAATCAATAGGTGCATTGATGTGAAGACTCTGTTCATTGTTACTAATAAGTAGAGGCATTATATCGTCAAGTGTTGATGACTCAGAAGGTGGCCTTAATTGAGTGGTTTTAAATTCCAGAGTCATCTCGGGCAACTTATCCATCTCCATAATCATAATATAATCTAAATCAGGGGAGTGGTGTACACACGCCTCAAAAGAGTCATGTGGTTCACTTGGAAGGGACTTTTCCTCCACATGTAAATCAAAAGTGTCAGATGGGTGGAGTAGATAGTTATGTTCGACAATGTCCTTTATCTCGTGATCACTTTCCTGAACCATAATTGAAATTAATTCTAGTGAATCTTGGGCTATAAACTCATGATACTCATCCTAATACTTATCATCTTCTAATTTAGTATAATTCATAAGTGGGATGAGATCACTTTCATCATACTATTTTTCTAGGTTGGGTTAAGGTTCGAATAAGCTAGTCTCTTCCTCCTCATTGAAGTCAAGTATGTCATATGACTAGAGTGTGTCAGAATCATTATATTTGAAAGACATTCATGTCTCTTGATCATTCCTTTGGATAGACAGTCATCAAGATCGACTCTTCGAGAATTTGAGCCGTATGCTCGTTAACACAATCCAACTCTTCATTCTCAATTTCAGTACTCTTTACAAGTGAGTTAAGATCACATTCCTCGCATTGTGTTTCTAGATTGGGTTGAGATTGTGATAACCTAGCCTCTTTAATCTTATCGAGGTGCAATTCAATCACTTCCAATGATTTCAACATAGCTGCAACAAGTTGGTTGAACTATTCTTGATTGTCTATGAAATTCAAACATAAATCCTCTTGGATCGTTTCTGGTTGGATTTCAAAGGTAGGGGATTCAAGAAAATAGCCACTATAATTAATTGTTGGTTCATCTCGCTAATGTTAATGTTTTCACTGATCATAATCGTGTGGGTCATAGGTGGGAGAGTCTGATGGTTGTTGGTACATATTATCACCTATAATATAATCTCTCATTGTTTTCTTCTTGTCTGATAAGTGATAATAGTTCTCACTCCCATAATTATGATAACCCCAACAATCATGTACTTTTTTCTTAATATGTGGGGTGTACTTATTCTCCTTCCTGTAATCGCTTAAGGACTTCTTAATTGGTGGAACATTATATTTTGGTTAGTTCTCGATGATGGTTTTAGAAAAATTTTAACACATAGGTTGTTTCTTAATATAATCATCTAACAGGCATTCACAATTTCTCGCATTATCTAAAACTAGCTCAACATACTGACGTTCCCACTCTTGCATATACATGATGAAACCTTAATCCTAAAATAGAATAAAAGTAAAATCCTATAACAGTATGGAAAGTAAGTAAAAGAGAAGTTAGAAGGAGTTTACCGGTTTGGAGAGTTCTATGTTAGGATCTTATAAAACAGAAAATAATGTAAGTTCCTTTAAAAAAAAAATCCAGAAAAATCCTAACCTAAAAAAAAAATAAAAAATTAGTTCTAAAAACAATTTAGTTTCTAAAAATAAATTAAGAAAGTTTCTAAATCTAGAAATAGAAAGAAAATTTAGTTTCTAAATCTAGAAATAGAAAAGTAAAATTAGTTTCTAAAAAAAATTAAGAAAGTTTCCAAATCTAGAAATAGAAAGTTAGTGTTTAAAAAAAATTTAAAAAGTTTCTAAATATAGAAATAGAAAGTTTCTAAAACAAATTAAGAAAGTTTCTAAATCTGTAAATAGAAATAAAAAGAATTAGACAGAAATTACCAAATTAGAAGTTTCTATTTTGGGATCCTGCAGAAGAAAAAGGAAAGCGAATTAGTTTCAAAAAAAGAATTAAGAAAATAACTTAGTTTCTAAAAAAAGAAAAAAGGATAGTTTCTAAAAATAGAAAATAAGTTTTTAAAAACAGAAAAAAAGGAAAGGAAATTAGTTTCTAAAAATGGATTAGGAAAGTTTCTAAAAAATAAAAAATTAGTTTCTAAAAAAAAATTAGGAAAGTTTCTATCATAGAATTAGAAAGTAATTTAGTTTCTAAAAAGAAAAAAGGAAAGTTTCTAAACCTAGAAATAAAAAGCTAAGTTAGTTTCTAAAAAAATTCTAAAAAAATCCCACCCTAAAAATAAAATGTTGAAAAATCATAATCTTAAAAACTAATCAAATTCAGAAAATGCAACTATCAATCCCTGACAACAATGCCAAAAACTTATTCACAACCCCAAGCGTAAGGTTGCAATGTAGTAACAATCTCGATAAAGTCGAGGTCGAATCCACAAGGACTGAAAATTGTACGTTTCTAAAATTAACTCGAAGTAAAACTAGAAGAAGATGTGAAACTAATTTTGAAGTATTTGAGAGAGTAATTATGAATAGAATAATTAAAACTAAGAATTTAAAGGTGAAAACTAGGGTGTCAGATCCACTTGTAGTAATCAGGGAGCTCTCTTTCTTGATTTAAGTAACACAATTAGAATTGGAGTCTTATCCTATCCAATTGAAAAATATATTAAAAAAATTAAATCTGAACTTCTATTGACATAATTCTCAATGAAAGAGAACTATGATAATTGGCAGGGATTCCATCACCAAACCATGCCCAGGAGATAATGGCAAACAATAGGATTTACCAATCCTATAATCTCAAAGCAGGAGAATTGTGAAGATTAGGAAGGATTCCATCACCCTACCATGCCTAAGGGATGATGGTGAACAACAAAACTTACTAATTTCACCATCTTAAATCAGGAAAAGAAGAAACTCAAAGCTATTGCAGATCTACTATAATTTAAGTCATGATAAACCATTAAAAACTAAAAGTATTCCTTAAATATCAAATTAGAATCCATGGAGTTCAATATAAATATGAATCAAAGTAATAGAAATATCTCAACATTCTACAAGCTTCAACAAGCTTCACCTCTTAGCTCTAGCTAAGAGGTTTAGCCAACCATAGACATGATTTAATTTAAACCCTTAGAAGAAAGCATGAAAAAACTAAGAAAGAAGAAGAAAAACTCTTGGCGACAGCTTCTCCACCCTTTTGCTCCACTCCTTAAACCCTATAAGATGCATAAGAACGTCCTAGGGGAATTCTAACTCCCACACTTAGTTAGAAAACTCTAGAAACTGCTTCAAATTTACATAGTTTACTAAATTAGACTTCACTCTGCCTATTTTTTTAAATTAGACTTCACTCTACGTAATTTCATAAAATGACCCAGAGTTTCAGATTATGTTTTTTCAGGACGATTTCAGGATTCCTTTTCTTCACTTCAAATCTTTGATTCTCTTCATTCCTCACTTAGTTTTCTTAGATATTTGGCATGTGAATTCTTCAATCTTAGTCTACTAAGATCCATCCCTTACCTTGGTGATTATTGAGCATCAAATCCATGCTTTTAGCACCCTTTTCAATCTAAGCTCTTAAATTCACCTTGCAACTCAAACATGAGTAAAATATAACATTAATCATTATCATGTTCATAAAACTAAGATATAAATGGGGGATACTATGCAATATTTGACCCTCAAAAAAGTTCTAACCGTGATAATTCGGGATATTATAGTTGGTATTAGAGCATGAGAATGAGAATAACGGGGCTTAAGGGAAAGGACCATCATTAGCTTTATGCAGCCAGATTAAAATCATAAATTCGATACTCATACTTAAAAGTATATCCCCCAAGGTAGTTAAGAAATCAAGGAATTAGAAACCCATATTTAGGTCTTCCATCAAACATGTTAGACGTGAAATTTAGAAATTATGAATCTAGGCACCTCCATAATAAATCTAAAAAAAATCTAAATAAATTTGTTTCAAACTAAAAGACATCCTTAAATAGGATCACAATTAAGAATAACAAGTTTCCCTTATGGGAATAGAGATTTCAAAAAATTTTCCCATAACTTTCTACTATTTCAACGAAATTTTGACATGTTGCAAAATCTCCACTAGCTGGAGAAAGAAGACATATCATAAAATTTTTCAGTAGATCACTTGGGTATCCATCAACCTTCCTCTAAAATTTCATCTCAATTGGGTCTATACAAAATTTCATAAAAATCCAACAGTGGCAAAATTTAGTAGAAATTGTTGCTGAACAACAAGCTTTTATACACCTTACAAGGGTGAAACACTCCCCAAACTGTGGAATCTTGCCTCATGAATCTTTCTGGAGTATCAAGAAAAAGTCAGGGGATTAAGCTCCAAATTTTAAATAAATTGGACGTATGGATCAAAAATTAAAATTTTGGAAGGGATAGGCTGTTATTATAAAATGATTTTGGAAATTTACAATTTTCCAATAAAGGATGACACTAAAGCTTAGGTTCAATAAGGAATAGATAATTTGAACCTATCTTTTACGAAACCTAGGATACTCTTATGGTAAAACAAGAAATTTCATTCTCAAAGATTGAGAATGATCAAGACCATGGATTTACGAAACCATATTCAAGTATGTCATAAGCGATTTAATCCACTAAATCTCGGGGTCGAAATTTTTATTTAAGGGAGGTAGATTCTAGTGTCTTGATTTCCATATAGACAATTACACGCACACCTAGGCATAGATATCTACCCCACAAGGAATATAGTGAAATATTAAAATCTAACGAATCAGTGCAAATGGAACAATTAAATAAATTTCGGGGATAAAATTATGTTTAAGGGGGGTAGATTGTAACACCCTGAACTTTTCAATACCCACCTATTGAAAGTTCTCGAGTATTACCATAAAATCTAACTTATTATGTATACGTGTATGTTACCAATCTAGTTATCTTAACCTTACATCTATTCTCCAACACGAATCTGACTATTAGGAATAGTCTCCATTCATATATCAAGCCATCTAACCATTGATTTTAAGACAAGACCATTCATTATATGATTTGACATATGTACCTTCCTTCAAATGAATTGGAAAATAACTCTTTATCAATAATGATTTAGATAAAAGTTATTTTATAAGAATTGTTTAGAAAGGTACATATAACCATATAGAACCATTGATTTCACAAAACTCTTAGATCAACAGTAATTATGAAAATACCATTAACCTATACTCCTAAATTCCAAATCACATGGTTCTCATGATCCATTTTATGTGAAATTTAATACCAAGCTAATTATCATAAATTAACCACACAAGTCAATTTTTAGTATTAGATCATCATAGAAGTGGCCGAATTGACAAATCAAACCCTTAACCATTGATTTTAGTTTCCATCAAGTGACAAAACCTCGTAGGTAGTCGTAGTAGGGTGTTTGCAGTCATATGAACGACTAAGATTTCACATCAAATAGACCAAGCGTGAAATATGAAGACCCCAATTTGGTAGACTTTTACTTAGGCGCGAAGTTATCTTTTCAAGGCTTACCAACTTTGTATAAATCTAGATCTTCAGATTTTACGACTTTCTGCCATCCATTGAAACTCAAACTTGGACCACACCTTGGCCTTACATGACTATAATATCATACAAAATTTAGGTCCCGATCTATGATCCTACACCGTTGAACGCGGAACCCAATTCCTTCATTTTTGAAGCGAAAGGCGAGATTTCAGATTTAGGCTTTTTCCACCATCGATCAGCCACCAAATTTTATCTACTTGTTTGCCTATCTTGACTACACATTTTCTCCAAAATTGGACCCTAATCATTAAATGTGGACCGCTAATTGAGATTAAATTCGTTTTAATGCCTGCGAGGAGAATTTTAATATAAGCTTATGTAGGGCTCAAATCTGTTCCATATTTGGGCTTATGGGCCAACTTGACCTAACTAGACTAATAAGGGAAGTGGATTTCCCAAAATTCATTGTAGTGGACCCCACTGATTCCGTACAATCGAACCAGAAGGTATAACCTCCTTTTGCCAGCGCATAAAGAATTATGTTACGTAAGTAGCTTCTTACCGTAATTCACTCATACATTTTCGCAACTTATGGCCCACCCACAACTCAGATTTACTTCATATTCAGATCCGTGGCCCAACATGACTGACTCAAGCTAAAGAACGAGTTAGATTTCATAACAAATGTCAGGATGGATCCCACATCATACCTACAGACAACTCATCAAAACTCTATGCATATGGTGACGTATTCTCTTTCTCCAAATCCCAATCATGGTGGAGACAGGGCAAGATCACGTGGTCCACCTGATCAATGGATCTACCTCATCTTCAACCTGATCACTTAACATAATACAGAGAAGCAGATGGATGAAATGGATTTCTTGAAAGATTAGTGGACCTCACTTAACTAGCAACTGAAGTCGACCTCCTGCGCTTCCAATAACAACGTCTAAGCAAACAATGCCAGCGTAAGTTTCACCACCGAGACTTCCGAACTTAGTAAATCTAATGACATCCGATCCGTTCAATCTCCACCTAAGAGAGATCTGATCCTAGTCCAAAAGACCAGGAGATCAAAATGACCCCATGACGCCAAGATCTTCTAGGACACGGAGCCAGCATGTGAACTTCGCAAGAAAACTGACGCTATGTGTTGTCGCGGGACCCACCAACAGGAGTGATCTAAACCTTCACTTTTAGGATGCCCCAAGCATCCCTAGACAAATTAGAATCATCTAGAAGAAACCTCACGAATGAATGTGGACTAGGTAATGAACCACCATTAGAACGGGATCATCTTCCTCATTCAAGTTAACGGCTTGGGATGCAAAAGTTTGTCCATTGTAGGATCCAAGGCGTCCAGATGGTAACCCATTTAGATCCGACTTGATCTCTAGAAAAAAAGGAGAAATTAGCGACGAAGTCTAAAAGTAAGAGGACTACGGATAGCGATCGCACTACTCTATTCTTGCACAGCAGGAATAATGCAAAAGATGCACACGAAGAGTCCAGAACTCTTACACCCTATACATTCCCTCTCCATTCAATGCTGGAGAATATCCAGTAAGAGAGAGAGAGAGAGAGAGAGAGAGAGAGAGAGAGAGAGAGAGAGAGAGAGAGAATGCAGGAAGAAGAATCGTATACGTGAAGACGGGTTAACCAGAGCCACTGCAATGTTTGACACATGTTTGAAAACCCTCCTACTTTACACTACTTTCTTCCCATTCTCCTTCCCCGAACCCTCTCTCCTTCCTTCCTGGCAACGAAAGGGCAAATTCATCATGGCGAACTAAGTTGCCACAATAGAATAATTCCCCTTAAATGCTAGAAAAAATTGAAAGTAGAAAGAAGAAAAATCATATTAAAGATCCCTTCCAGATTCTTCAAACTTAGTTAACTCTAAAATTCAATAAAACTGAGTTATAAACGTGACTCTTCGAACCTTATAAAATAAGATAAATTTAATCTTTAGGCATAACTCTCAGCATGCAACTTGGTAGAGGACTATCAGAGAAAAACCAAAGGTGAGGGTTTTTCCATTAAGCTTACCTTGATTTAAGTTTATATATTTTATTCTGCCTTTTATATGCCCTGTAATCATGCTATAATAATTCTCCTCTTGTAATTGTTCTATTTACCACTAATGATTATTTATCCTTTGGGAATGATGGTTAAGGTTTGAGTTTAATTATGCGTATCTTTATTTATGTGAAGCGATGGATACAAAGCCTTGCCCTTGCCTTTACCAATTTATTGAGTTATCCCTTACTACTCTCCTCTTTATTGAGTTGGTCATTGCCACTCTCCTTATTATTGAGTTGGCCCTTGCCAGTCTCCTCTTTGTTGAGTTATTCATTGTTACTTTGTTGAGTTGGCCATTACCACTTCTCTCTTTGTTGAGTTAGTCATTAATACTCTCCTCTTTATTTTGTTAGCCTTGTGCTATCTACCTTTATGGCTTGAGCATATGTCTTGGTATTCCAAAACCTCCATGATTCAGTTTACATTCTTTTTTATGCAAGTGATGTGTTAAAGGTATCACAACTAGTGATTTAATTATTATATCATAGACACAATGCGCACTACGTAGAGACTCTCTTGGTCGTCACATATTTCTATGGGTTTTTGGGTAATGATGCATAAATCGATGTCAGTAATTCGCAATGCATGTTACATCACTTTCGAGATTGGATGTCGCAAATAGTTGCTCCATGAATAAATTGTGTCACGTAATTCATTCGACAAATGTATTCTGCCACCTTGAGGTGTTCACGCAAATTCATGGTAGCATTAGACATGCCGACGAATATCCGTAGTTATGGGATGCGGGTCAAGTCGGGTTTGCTATAAACTATATTTCAGATTGTGATGATTACTATATATGATGAGCACACACTTTGTTAGGCATGCATCCATATATATATATATATATTGGTTATACATACTAATACCTCTCGTAATAGTGTAGTACATGACATATTAGAATCTTTACATTATTTTTACGAATCTCTTGAATTATTGTTAATCTAAAAGGATGACCATCACTATGAGTAAGGTGTTGACCCTCTCCAACCATATAGATGATGTAGGTGATGTACAGATTGAAGACCTAGAGGACCATCTCCCTATGAAAAATTATATTAAAAGAATAAGAAGATAGTTTATGATTTAGTTTTATACTTCTACTGCGAACTCGATAATGTAATAAGCTCCCATTGAGAGGGCATTTAATAAATTGTGAAACTCTTTACTCTGATGAAATAATAAATACAGTTGATTTTATTCTCGTGGATGGTTAGTTTTATGAATGTAATCGGATGTGATCCAAGTGAAAGAAAAAAATATGCTGCGATTTCTAAAGCATCCAATTCATTCAATTATTAACACTCAATTTTATCAAGCATGAGTATAAACTTTGGTTGTGAAAATTCTGAATGTTACATGATCCAACTACTTTCAAAGTTTCATGGACTAGAGTTTGAGAGTCCATAACCACATCTCAAGGAATTTGATGATATTTTTGCGACCCTATACTTTCATAATGTGTCGGATGATACCTCGAGATTAAAATTCTTCCCTTTTTCTTTGAAGGAGAAATCCAAGTCATGACTTCACTCCTTGAGCCTGAGATCACTTAGAGAATGGGCTGAGATGACCAGGGAATTCCTTAAAAAGTTCTTCTCAGTTCATAAAACTAATACCCTCAGAAGGGCTATCATGAGTTTTTCACAGAAAAGAGGAAGAAACCTCCTTCCAATGTTGGGAAAGGTTCAAGAATATTTTAAATACTTGCCCACATCATGGTTACAAAATTTGGAAGGCTATATATATATATATATATATATATATATATATATATATATATATATATATATATATATATATGATGGACTGACTTCGCCCATGTGCCAATTCATAGAGATGATGTGCAATGGAGAAATTATGAACAAGGATCCTGATGACGAGTGTGACTATTTTAACATGCTTGCTGAAAATGAACTACCATGTTATACTGCATCTAAGCCCACTAATCCCAAATCAATTTAATCTGAAGAGAATGGAGGAATTTACGTCTTAAGGGAGGAAAATGATGTTAATGCCAGGGTGGCTACCCTTATGAGAAAGGTAGAGGTCATGGAACTAAAAGGAGTAGAAACGGTCAAACCCGACGAGACTGTTGAAATTGTTTGTGGCATTTGTTCTAGTAACATAAACTTGACACATGATTGTCTTACAATTGCATTTCAAGAGTTGTTACATGAGCAATCCATTACCGTGGACAATTATCAAAGGCCGTTTAGCACTCCCATCTAAAACATATACAACTCTAATTGGAGGAATGGGAAAATAACCAATACAGACAAAAATCCTCAAGGGGCTGTTCCCTCAATCTTCAATCCACTATTAGTTCAGAATATACCCCAAGAGGATATAATTCAAGATTTTATCCAGAATTAAGATCAGTTCAATCAAAATATGTTACAAGAATTTTAGGATATTAAAACATTATTAGGAGTGTTTGCATTGTCCATTCAAAAAATAAAAGAAAAACTTGTTGTTAGGAAGAAATGGACTCTTCCACCCTAACCTTTAAATAAGTGACCTAAGCTCTTCGATCTGGCATGTGGAGCAAGACAAGTCCATCACCATTCTTGGAAGTGAATGAAGAATTGACAAGAACATCCCGGTGATGGCTGAGAAGCCTAGGATTAGGAAAAATCCAAGAGATATGATGGGCCTAGCAATGCTACACATGAGAAAAAATTGAAAAAATAGTACAAATTGGTTTCTCTATTCCCACAAAGGTTAATCTCACCAAAATCTCTATCAAATACTCAGGATATCTTAGAGGTGCTAAAGCAAGTGAAAATCAACATCCCTCTGTTGGATGCCATAAATCAATTCCCATCATATGCCAAGTTCTTGAAAGATCTATGTATGGCCAAGAGATGGCAAAACATCAAGAAAAAATATTTCTGACAGAGAAAGTGAGTGTCATCCTCAAACAAGATGTACCCAAAAATATAAAGATCCCAGTAGCTTAACCATCTCGTGTGTGATTGGGGATCATCGAATTGAACATGCACTTCATAATTTGGGGGAAGTGCGAATCTGATTCCATGCCTTGGTGAATTAAAACCCACCAAGACCACACTTCAACTTGTTAATCACTTGGTTCGTATATCAAGAGGGATGATGTGCTTGTCCAGGTCGATAAATTCTACTATCTAGTAGATTTTATTATTTTTGATACTCAGTTCATCTTTAATGTTAGCACTCAAATGCTTATCCTCCATAGTCGACCATTCTTAGTGACATCAAATACAATAATCAATTGTAGAAATGAGATTATGAAACTATCCTTTAGGAACATAACACTGGAGTTAAATGTGTTTAACATATGAAAACAACTAGAGGATGGTGATGATGTCCATAAAATAAATTTGATCGACTCATTCATGGAAGATGAGTAACTTTTGACTTTGTACTCTGACACTATAGAGATTTGCTTGACCCACTCTACTGTCTTAGATAATGACATGATTAGGGAGATGGATTCCTTGCTTGATGTTGTCTCGGTACTTAAAACTAATTGGTGAATGCTTGAATTTGAAAGATTACCCCAAACTAATGAAAAGCCTCTACCGACTAGTGTCAAGGCATCAAAGCTTGATCCAAAACCATTGCCCATTGATCTTAAATATGCATATTTGGGTTAAGATGAAATATAACCAATGGTGATTTCTTCCTACATGAATGAAGAACAAGAGAGTATACTCATTTCTACTCTCAAAGAATATAAAGGAGCCCTTGGATGGACAATTGTGTAACTCAAGGGAATTAATCCACTAATTTGTACTGGCCACATTCACCTAAATGATAATGCGAAAACATCTAGACAACCACAACGTTGGTTAAATTCAAACATGAAGTGGTCAAATTTGAGATGTTAAATTTTTTAAATATAGGTATCATATACCCTATGTCCGATAGCCAATGGTCTAGGCAAGTCCGACTGAGGTGGTACCCAAGAAGTTGGGGATCACCATTGTACCCAATGCACATAACGAACTCATGCCAACTAGAGTCACTACCTGTTGGAGAATGTACATTGACTACTGGAAATTGAATATCGTCACAAGGAATGACTACTTTCCTTTATCTTTTGTTGATTAGATCTTAAAAAGATTGGCAGGTCATTCCTACTATTGCTACCTTGAAGAGTATTCAGGCTACAACTAATAGAGATAGCCCTTGAAGACTAAGAAAAGACCATATTTAGATGTCATTTTGTCACTTACAGAAGGATGTCATTCGGATTATTTAATGCCCCCGACACACTCCGTCAATGCATGTTGAGTATTTTTTCTGATATGGTGGGGCAATTTTTAAAGGTCTTCATTGATGATATTTGTCCTTGGTTCATCCTTCAGTAAATGCCTTGTGCACTTGAAACTTATAGTAAAGAGATATAAACAAAATGACTATGTGTTGAATCAGTAGAAATGTCATTTCATGGTTTAAAAAGGAATAGTCCTTGGATACATTATATTGTCTAATGGAATTAAGGTAGATAAAGCCAAAATTGACTTAATATCTAACCTACCTCTACCGAAGAGCATACACGATGTGTGATCTTTTTTGGGACGCGCCGCATTTTATTGAAGGTTCATAAAAGGACTCCAGTTCCATCTCTCATCTTTTATGCAGCATTCACTTCCAGAAAAATGGGCAAAGGCTACGGATTTAATCTGTAGCCATATCTTAAAATAGCTACGGATATAATCCGCAGTAATGTTTTATTTAAACCAATCTGAATTAAATGATTTTAAACTCTCAAGTATGCGAATCAAATGTAGATATAATACGTATTACAAGATCGTTCCCACGAGGACTGGTTGTCACAATTTGTAATTTACAATTCTTCTTAACTAATCCAACAAATAGTTTAGCGAATAATTAAGTAAACTATCACAAATCTATGAAAAATAACCAAGAGCAATAAGGAAAATTCAATCAAGGAGAAGACTAGGACTTTTGAATCCACCCTTAATTATCCTGACCCTTGTTTTACATGTTGATTCACCCTAATTCAGATTGATGTAATTTTAATAAATAAAGCACACTCTATGTCCTTGGTCGGGCACACAGAATGTATAATCCCTTAAAGCATAAGGATGACATCTTTCCATCCATGGTCAGGCATGAAGAGATGTAGATTCCTATTTCTTCTGCTATAGGAAACCTATTCATGGTCAGACATAAGAACCTAAAATTAGATTCCAAACCACATTCACATCTAGACTTTGGTTAAGCTCATAGAATGGAGAAGCACAGAGATTTTAGTTAAGCACACTAGAGAAAGAAACAAATTAATCAAATCAGATGATATCAACACATACAAGGGTCATTCAAATTAGGGGCTTCATCTTAGCCCTAGCTAAGAAGTTAGCAATCCATAAATTTAACTAGAAAGAAGGAAAAATAAAATTTTAAAAGTAAAAACATCTCCTTTCTTCCTTTCTCTCTCTCTCTCTCTCTCTCTCTCTCTCTCTCTCTCTCTCTCTCTCTCTCTCTCTCTCTCTCTCTTCTCTCCCAGGCTCTGGATCTGCCCCTTGCTGCTCTCGGAATCTGGCTCCCAAGACCCTATACTTCTTTTCTCGTTCTGCTCCACCAGATCTGGATACTTTCTCACGTTCTCTCTCTCACTCTTATAGGTAGGGAAGAGTCAGCAACGTTGGTGGAGGGGAGTTGGTGCATGTTTTTACACAGCAAATGCACCCGGTCTGCGTTTAAAATTGAGTTTCCCAATACAAGGTTCCCAGTGTAAAATCGGAGCCATTCAATCTTCATATCTCTGGTCGGTTGGCCCAGAGGAGAATTTTGAACAGCTAGGATCGTCAGACTGATCCTGGTCATGTCTGAAAAATAGCCTGCAACGTCCGGTTCTCGGACATTCTGTAAATAGAGCCTGCGTATCTGATTGCGATGCAACACTAGTGGGGCCCATATTCCATGTATTTTGATGAATCCCCGATGCCCATTAGTCTCTTCTCCAAAAACCATTCCAAGATGGCTGTTTTTGGAGCACTGATAATGTGGCCCACTTGAAATCTCACTATGCCATTTATTTTACACTTGAATGTAATCCGTCTGTGTGTGCACGCATCTGACCATGAAGAACCTTGGAAACAGTTTTGGACACCTCCTGGATCGAATGGACAGCCCAAATTAACCATATGGACAATGAGTGGGCCCTACAGCGATCATCCGTGGACTTTGTTGCGAAACAGAGCCAACGCGTTGGCTTTGTGGTGTTTGGCGGACCCCCTCACTGATGTTTTTGATAAAATCCACACCATTCATTAAATTCTTGGAGAAAAACCAGTCAGGAATGAATGATTTTAAATTGTTGTTGATGTGGTCCACTGTACTAACTCAATTCGCCATTCATCTTAAGTTTTCTGATGATTCACATGCATACACGTGCATGGGTAAAAAAGGACAACAAGGTGATGGTCACACCCCCTTTCTAGGCACGTTGAACGGTCCAGATCATCAAAATATGATATAGGTTGGACCCACTAGCTAAAAATGACAATCCGTGATGAGGACACTGAGGAATTTCAAAATTTCTTTAAAGATGTATCGGTCAGCTCATGCTGACCGATTCCTTGAGGCATGGTGCACCTCGAGTGCTCATGTGCACTATACACATGCCACACTAGGTGGGGTCCACTGCAATGTTTCTGAGAAATCTAATCCGACCATCTATTATGCCTCCTCATATAATGGGTTGAGACCAAATTTGAGGCATATTTAGATACCAGGTGGGCCCCACTTAAGGAATTAAGGGTCTGATCTGTCAGTTGAGGAACTTTCATAGTGATCCGAGTGCTGAAATTTTATATGTATGGTTAATTTATGGCCTTCATCCCATGTATGAAGTTTTGAGCCGAATGGATGGTTGGAACCATGTGATCTTGCATTATGGCTACTTTTTGAGCCTCTTTAACGTGAATGACTTAATTTTCTCAGACTCCTGGCGTGTAAATTCTTCAATCTTAGTCCCTTGGGGTGTAACACTTCGGTTCCCAGAACCCGAGTACACTACTCGTTTTCCAAAAACCCGAGTGTTAACCTTTAAAATATCTCAAATTTCATGTACATTTTTTTTTCTTTATCAGAGTTAACCATTCAAGCGGAATAAAAATAATTCCAGTATAAGAGGGAGTCTAAATTTACATAACCATGGTTTTTCAAGTGGTTACCCAAAAGCTTATACAAACTAATGTCTTTTCTTCTATAACATAACGGTATAAATTAAAACACAAATAAAGTCGGAAATGGAGAATCGTAAGTCATCTGGCTCCTCCCATTCCACCTGAACACCAGTGTACGCACCCTCTGTGTCTCCTGAACACTAAATACAGTTCGATAGCATTAATGGCTTTCTAGTGACGTTTACCCCTCAAGATTTATCTTAACATCAAGATAATCAAGCCTAGTTAACAAAGACACTGTATAACAAATATTACACAATGATTATCATGGAAATCAGATAAAGTTCATCAGATACACATTCATTAAATATTCACAAAGATGATCTTGTTTAAATACATGGATGCATGCACATGCTCACAGACCTGGGGATGCACATCCAGCTGGTAAAATGTCACCCAAGGAGAAATAACCACCTGTAAAAGTACACAAGGTACGCCCAAGGACAACTAGTCTCCCGAAAAAGACTATGCAATGAAGTCGCCTAAGAAGAATTTTTATTCCAGAAAAAACTATATAACGAAGTCGCCTAAGGAGAATTTGTCTCCCGAAAATGACTACATAACGAAGTCGCCCAGGGAGAATTAGTCACCTGAAAAAGTACATAAAGGTACGCCCATAGGCCACCCAGAGTAGATTAACTACCTGAAAAAGGCCATAATAATATATAGATCGCTCAAGGATATTGTCCCATTCCACCATCCCTGGCCCATGAGACTAACAGCTAAGGTGTTTAAAGGTAACTTACTCAACTAATGGCCAATTATAGTTCTACAAGTGGGACCTACCATCACAAAATTATACAGAGCTAATCAATTAAAACTACATGAGGCAATTGTTCCTTAAAAGCCGCAAGGGCCAAATATTCCATTTAATAGTGCGATAAGAAGGGATTATTCTTCCAAAATCCACATAGGCACAAATGGTCCACAAGATGATAAGTCCACAATGTAAATTTGTTTAATCCACAATACAAGTGGCCACTAGTTTGAGAATTTCCTAGAAACACTATCAAGTAATTATGGTTGATAAACTAGATCATGTATAATAATATTGAGCAATCACATGCGCATCTAAAAACCTACATTTCACATTAGATTAGAGGCATCTAATTCACATTGAATCCAATTCACCAACTATCTTAAGGAATCAAAATTCATAAAAGCAATTCATTACATTAACCAATTAATGAGATAAATGTGTAAAGAAAAATAGTAGAGCTAATTATCAAGATGTGGAAAAAGCTTGAAGGGTGATCCTCACCTTAGTGATGAATTATCTCTTAATGTTGATAGAGTTGAATGTTCTCACTCTAAGATAGACATCTAACATGATTAACAACAATAGTGAGTTAGATCACAACACCACTTAATTTATACAGTTAGGGTTAAAAGCCAGGTACTTGGATCGATAAATTTAAGATTTTAATGTACTATTTAGAATTTGAGTATTTTCCATCCAATTCAACATTAAAATACAGATAAATAATGATTTAAGAATTTAGAAGTAAATTATCAATAATATATAATATTATTATAAAAATGATAATCTAAGTAAAATTAGTAAAATTAAAGATAATTATCAAAATAATCGAAAGCAATATTTCAGTAAGAATTTGTAATAATAACAATTAGAAAGCAAAAATGATAAATATTATTTTAAATGATATTACCTATCATTCTTCCTTTCTTCTCTTTTCTTCTTCTCTTTCTCCCTTCTTTCTCTTTCCTTGCTACAACTCTAGTGGAACCGAGCCTAACTCGACCCACACTCGGCAACAACAACCCGGCAGCGAGTTGACTTAATTTCAACTGAGTCAACTAGGCAACCATCAAGTCCCCCTTTCTACTTCTTCTCCTCTCTTCCTTTCTTTGATCTTTAGCTCTCTCTCTCTCTCTCTAGACCCATTGGAATCCCAGCCATACTAGGGCCAAACCCAAAGCCTAGACTCGATCCATGACTCGGCAGCAAGTCAAGCTCCCAACTCAACTCGACGAAAACCAAGTTCCCTTCTCTCTTTCTTCTTCTTATTTGCTTATTCTCTCTCCTTCTTCTTTTTATCCATCTTCTCCATTGCCTTCTTCTGCTTCAATCCTTCTGTTGAAAGAACTAGGTGAAACCCGAGACTCAGACCGATCTGAGATGACTCAGTACAGTTGAGTCGAGCTCTCTCTCTCTCTATCTCTCTCTCTCTCTCTCTCTCTCTCTCTCTCTCTCTCTTCCTTTCCTCTTTCTTTTCTTTATTGGAAAGACCAGGTGACTCCCTAGGCTCGACCCAATCTTGCACTGACTCGATCTGAGTCGGCTCAATTCAGTGTGGTAGAACAGTGGAGCACTCGCTCTTTCTCTTACATCTTTCTCTCCTTACTATTTTTGGCCCTCATTGCCCTAAAAATAGCCTCATTTATAGGGCATCTAAATTATTTTCTAGAGGCTTCTACCACAACTAATCAGCAGATTAGTTACAGGTTGATCATTTCTACTCGCTCGAGCTTTGATGTGGTAGTTCAGGTTACTGACTGCAAGGCATTCATCTAACATTGTAGATTAGTTCTAGGAACTATATGCCATTTAATGGATGTCTCAGATCATAAATTGGGACCCACTTAGAGAAGATGGGTTTTTCCCATCGTTTGAGGAAGACGATCTACCAATCATGGTGGATTTTGATCTAAGGCCCCATCCTCTAATCCAATGTGTCTGGATGGTCCGGATTGATCCACAGAGCATTGTGGGACCCACCAAATGGAGGGACATTTTGGATACCTCAGTCATGCGTGAGATTTTCTCGACACGCGCAGTATGATTCGAACAAAGTGCTCTCGTGTGACATCTCGTATCATTATAAGAGAGGCTTCGAGAAACCCTAAATTCGACGTATGAGAGGCTTCAAAGGCTTTCGAAAGAGACTATGTGGCTGGGATTGAGCCAGCGTTCAAAATGATGAGATTCCTTCCGCCTTTTCATTCGTTATGGAAACCCTAAAGCAAGGGCAGGTTGGAGGGCTGAGATTTCTCTGAATGAATGGTTGAGATAGTTAGAGCATTCTACTTAGGATTGCCAGCTTTGCAAGGTGAAATAGATTTCATTTCGAGAATGCGTCGTATGAGCATTAGTTTGTGCTAGGGATCGTAAGCACGTATGTGCATATCAGTGTGGGATCAGACCTAGGTTCGGACAAATTTGAGTCCCCTACAAGGTGGACGGTTTAGATCAGACCAATGAACGATTATTATGGCCCATCGATCACAACCGCAGATGACTATCCATCGTTGGCGGAAAAATTCAAAAGGAAAAGGGATTTCCTTCATTGGGCTCGAGTCAAACCTAGTTTGACCCGATTTTAAGTTCAATGCAGCATGAGTGCACATTATTACTTACACACGCGACTAAAAATGGGGTTCATAGGATTAGTTTGACTAATCCGAGCCATCTATTTAACTCTACTGGTCCCTTTTTATAGGTACCGTCCAATGGTAAGGCATATCCATAGTTTAGATGGGCCCTATATTTAAATCTTGATTTTAATACATGGATTTCTGTCAATCCGTTGACCATATTCTTTTCAACTCTAGTTGATAGCACATCTAATGGTTCTTAGTTGACTTTAGTGATGTTTTGTCACTTATGTTTATGATCTAATGGGTAGATTATTATATTAATTGGTAATCACCCCAACAGGACTGTTGGTCGATTGAGTGGTGAATCTAGCAATCTAAGATTTGATGTTAACCATTGTCGGTCCACCTTGAAATTCAAGCGATAGTTGATGAATGAAAAGTGTTCTTATGATCAGAATAATGAACGTTTGAGCTTATAGGCTAGTCTTGAGGTGTTTTTTAACGATATTTGGTTGGATTCCAAACCATCGATTCATGATAGGGTCGTGAATCGATGATCCATGGGTTCGTCAGGTTTTGAGGCATAGGTGCACCATTAGACCCTTAGATCAATGGTCCAATTAACTCCAAATTTGAATCTTAATGGTAAAATGATGCTAGGGACTGATTACATGAAAATCAGTAGCGATTTCTATGATTAGATGACTCAATGGTGATGATTAAGTGATGGATTGGAAATGCAATTTTTTTTTTTATATATTTTAAACTCTAATGGCTCACTAGTGTCATAGTTTAGATCATTACGAGACGTCCGTGACTTGTTGATCTAATTTGGGTGGTTTAGATTCGTCTCAGATATGGTTTGATTGTCCACATGACTTCTTGACATGTCCTGTTATGGATGTGAAATGTATTAGTCAAGTTTAATGGTTGGATTGTGATCTGGCTAGGTAAATATGCACTAAGTTAGGTCTTTATGGTAACACCTGAGTACTGGAAAGTACAGGGTGTTACATGGGGTCTATCCCTTGCTTTGGCAACTTTGGAGCATCAAATCCACGCTTTTAGTATTCTTTTTCAGTCAACGCTCCTGATTACTCCCTGCAATAAAAACGTGATTAGAATATGACATTAAGCATTATCATGTTGGTAAAATCAGGTAATACTCGGGTCTAATATGCAATATTCAACCCTCATCACAAACCCCAACTGGCATTTTGTTAGTCCCGAGCAAAACATGTGAAAAATAATTTCAGAAATACAAGACAACTCCTGTAAACCTGAGTGACTTGTGGACAAATAGTCTAGATGCGAGAATTCTAAGATTCATGAATGGTGAGTGGAATTGTTCTCTTGGAATCAAGCTCACGGTAAACTTTATAATTAAGTTCAAAATATTAATCCATTAACTAGAAAAGTTCTAAACATTGAGTTCCATGAGTGTATAGTGTAATCTCGGCTTACCATTATTAAGAGATCCAATTGTCAATTTCATGATATCATTGGTAATTAACAACAGAATTCATGACAACCGAAACTAAAACCAACACTTTCCTTACAGATTAAATTTTCATCCTACCAACCTTTGATTTTTTTTATTTTTATGAACAGTAACGCCAAGGGGGGAATCAAATCCTCAACTATAGGGAGCAAATCTATGGTGAAAACTTATCACCTAACTTTTTCTAAATGTCAACCATGGGGAATCGAATCTACACCTATAGAAAGCAAACCTATGGTGAAGATTATTCAACTTACAATTTCAATTCTTCTTTATAAACTGATGCTAAAATTTTTTTTATGCTGGTTCCTTTCATGCTTAGTGATTACCAAATTAATCATTCAATTATCGAACCAGAACCTTAATGTGTAAGCGAGAAGTGTCCTATGAAATCATGACTCAATCAATGTTTACAACTTCTAATCATGGGATAACAATTCAAACTTAACTGTGAAATCTAACAGACGGTTGAATCCAAGAGTCATAAATTACCAACATTCTGTATCTTATAATGGTAAAATCACAACTATCCTTCAAAATCACTTTGAATGCACAAGAAATTCCAGAAAAAAGTTTAAAAATTTTCATAATTTTTTGCTTGCTCAAAACCAAGAAAATACTGATTAGGTAACCTAATATCCCACCCCCAACCTAAGATCTACATTGTCCTCAATGTAAAAGAACTAAGCATGCAATGCACATAGGACAATGAAAATAAACCAGGAGTGATGGAAAGATAATACCTAGATGGAGAATCAAGAGGTTTTCCAAAGATATCAGCATAAGAGCTAGTCAACACTAGAGAGAAACCAATAAAAGTAAGACAAAAATAAAATCCTACCAACACCACTTTTGCAGGTGCTCTCGATTGCATTTAGTGTATGCAACAAGCCTTTAAACCCCTAGGTTATCCCTAATGGACGAGTTGTAGTCTCGTGAGGGTTTGCAACAATGTTACCCACAAACATTGAACTAACTAATTAGGAAAATGAAATGGAATGAAAAGTTGGGTTGCCTCCCAAGAGCGCTAAGTTTAACGTCTTCAACCAGACAAGAATGGATCATGAATTAATCAATCTTGATAACTTGGGTCCGCCAACTAAATTTCCTCAATACCTTGATTAACCAATCCCAGACTTTATGAGAATAACTTGACCCGTGCTATCTGGAATGGGGTAAATGATACCATCATCTAAATAATTTAAGTACTTCCGCTGGAATAAATTCTTCCATGTTATGGTTAAGCCTCACTTGCATTTCACGCGATGTTTCTGCATTTTCTTCAAGAGCAGTATGATGCATACATACCGTGGGGCATACTCCCTTCATGTCCTCTATCGTCCACCTAATAGCTGCCTTATATTCTCTGAGAACTTTAAACAACTTTCTCTCTTATTCCTTCTCAAGGTTAGAAGCCATGATAACATGCAGGGTCTCAGAATGACCTAAAAATGCATACTTGAGGGTTTCAGGCAATTTTTTAAGGTCAACTTCAGGTGGTTTCTCAATAAATGGGACCCATTTAGACACAGAGGGTAAAAGAGGTTCTACTTTCACTTTCCATTTTGCACTCTCCATTATAGGAGTAGAGTCAAGAAAAGGATTGACTTCTTGGATAGAACTCTCTATATCAAATTACATGCCAAAATGTGCTAGATAAGTCTCAAGAGCGTCTTCGAAAGATTGAAGGAAAGATTCATGTACTAGACTCTCAATCATGTCCATTTCAAATATATCATCTGAGTCTATTGGTTGTTGTGCAGCATTGAAAACATTGAGCTTTATCTTCATGTTACCAAAAGACAACTTCATGACTTCATTCCTGTAATTTATGATAGCAATGGATGTGGCTAAGAATGGACATCCCAAGATAACCGGGATTTGACTAGTAGGATTCTAGACAGGCTGAGTATCTAGAATGATGAAATCCACTGAAAAATAAAACTTATCAACCTGGATTAGCACATCCTCAATAACACCATTGGGCACTTTGACAGATCTATCAGCTAGTTGTAGTGTTATTTTAGTTGGTTTCAGCTCACCAAGTCCTAGTTGCTTATATATAGAATATGGTAACAAATTAACACTCGCCCCTAAATCAAGCAATGCTTTCTCAACCTTATGATTTCCTGTGACGTACGAAATGGTAAGAGCTCCTGGATCCTTAAATTTAGGAGAGGTGTTGTTTTGAATCATGGAACTAAGTTGCTCTGCAAGGAAGACCTTCTTATGAACATTCATCTTATGCTTGATAGCATAAGCAGGGACTTAACGTAAGATGAATCTTTAAGAAACTTAGCGTAAGCAGGGACTTGCTTGATAGCATCAAGCAACGGAATGTTAATTTGTACTTGCTTAAACATCTCTAATATATCATTAAAGTTATTTTCTTTCTTAACTGGTGTTAGACGTTGAGAAAAAGGTGCTTTAGGCACATAAAATAGTACATGAGTGGTTCTTATAGAGTCAGAGTGTAAGACCCGTATCCTAATCTTTACTGTTCGATTGCTTCCCGCGATCCTGCTCATCAAATTCCAGCGACTTGCGACCTGTAATCGACTTTGCACATGACTATAAGTCGTATCCTATACATTTGAGTCAGCTTAATCCGATACTTGTATCATTGCGACCGCACTGTTGCTACGGTTCCAACGACGCGACTCATGCACCAATCCGAAACCCAGACAAGGTGATGTGGACCCGCATTCAGTTCGAGCAAAAACACCACGAGTTGCAAATCCCAAGGAAATCTCTACAACATATCCCATCAATCCCATCAATCAATCTCATCAATCACCTCTCATGTCAAGTACAAAGCACCCATGCTTTCTTTCTCCACAAGTCAAGCAAACCCAAAGTCAACCAACCTCTCACCTCACCCATCACTCACCTCACCCATCACTCACTTCACATCACTCCATCACTCATACAAAAATCTCTCTCTCTCTCTCTCTCTCTCTCTCTCTCTCTCTCTCTCTCTCATTTCTCAAAATTCCAAGCAACCAAGAGAGCTCACACATCCAAGCTCTCTTCCATGTGAGAGAGTGCATGTTGGTGGCCCACTTTCCCTTCCCAAGATCTTCCATCCTAGCCATCCATCTCCCATCTTCCACCATCAAAGAGAAGCACAAGGAGACCGGCTATCCAACAGATCAAGAAGATCAAGTGGTGGGTGCTTCTATAGGGTAGTTTTCTTATTTTTAAGATGGGCCAAGTGAGGCCTACCGATCAATGGTATGGATCTCACTTTGGACCCTAAGATGTGGCCTATGGCCCATCTTGATCATCAATATCATCCCATGATGGGGCCATTCACCATGGACCCCGTCATAATGTTTACTTTCGTTGCCTTAAAGAGGTCATATAGACCGTTCATTTTGGGTGGAGAGAGATCTCCACCGTTGATCTTTTATTTGGAGGGCCCATACGCAATGGGACCCATTGATGTATGATTGGATGCTTGAATCGGAGGGCCCATAATGTCGGGGCCCCTCCATCACACGTGTCCCACTCTTGATCTCTCTCTTTCTTTTTCTCTCCCTCTCTTTTTCATTTATTTTCTTTGTGCATTGATGTGGCCATGTGGCCCACCCAGATGGACCCCACCATGAGGCACGAATTTTATCCAAGCCAACTATAGGTGGAGCCCACTTTATGCATATGTTGTATCCACACCAACTATCATTTGATGGCCCACCGAGCAGGGCCACCTTCCATGCCAAGAATACCCAAACCGTCCAGCGTCCCTGGACGCTGGACGTCAAAAAGGAAAACACAAATATTAACTTATTTTATGGTCATGGGGTGGCTCACTCATAGAGGCCCCACATTGATGTATTTTTATAATCTAAGCCGTCCATTCTATTCCCTGGCTCAATTTAGACGTTGGACTGAAAAATGGACTTGATCAGACCTTCTGGAGGGCCACAACTTAGAAAACAATGGTTTTCACGATTAAAACGTATCTCGATCTTTCTTCGCCCCAAAAAAATATCAGATATTGGACTTGTTTGGTCCTTATCAGGCCGTGCAAACTAGTGGTCGGGATGGATTTGGTTGAAACAGGCCCCACGTAAGAAAAACCTTAAAAAAATTAATTTAAAAAAAAAAACAAACAACAACAACAGCAGCAATTGCTGTCAGGAGAGAGGATGCCTAGGCGTCCTGCGCCATGGGCGGACGGGCGATGGGCAGGGTCCCACGTCCCTGCACGTGGGCCTCACCTTGATGTTTATTTGTCATCTAGCCCATTCATGAGGTGGGGCACCCCGTGAGGTGGGCCCCCTCCAAGTTTCAGAAAAATCCAGATTTCAGTTGGCCCACACCACAAGAAACAGCAGTGATTGAATTCTACCATTGAAACCCTTTTGTGCCCACGTAAGTTTTGAATCAATCTGATATTTGTCTTTCCCATTCATCCAGGCCTTTGTGACCTTACCAACAGGTTGGATGGTCAGTAAACATTATGGTGGGCCTCACATGGGACCCACAGTGATGTATGGGCCTTATTTCCATCGTCCAGGCGGATGGTGGAGCCCACAATAATGTATCTGTTTTATTTATACCATCCACAACCAGTGGACGGTTGGACCCATTAGCGTTTATGTGTGTGTGTGTGTGTGTGTGTGTGTGTGTGTGTATATAACATTATATTATATATATAATATACCATGTATATATTATATCTAATATACTCTATGGTAGGCCTTCATGTGGACCCCACCATGATGCATGTGTTGCATCCAACCATCCAACCATTTGAAAGCTCATTGTATGAGCTAAAGAATGAGGCAGATCTGAAGTTCAAATGGACCCCACCATTTTAGGTAATGGTCAATGACGCCCACCGTTCAAAAATATCTAAGGGTCATTGTAGCTTCCCATTAAGTGGATATTTGTGTCCCACTTCATCTATCACTATGATAGTTTATGAATAGGTTGGATGGGAAACATATGTCATAGTGGGCCTTAGGAATTTTAATTGCAGAAATCTTTTCACCACTCATATTTGGTGTGGCCCATTTGGTATATTTAAAGCCCATTAAAGCAGCCCATTTGATGAATGTAAGGCCCATTTTGATGTATTTTAAGGCCCATGGGTCGAAGCCCATTGTGAAGTATTAAGGCCCGTGGGTTGAGACCCATTGTGATGTGTATAGGGCCTATGGGTTGAGGCTCATCTCGACGTATTTGTGGCCCATTATTGAGGACCGCCCTAGTATATGCATGAGGCCCATTGTTGAGGCTCACCTTGATATGTATGAAGCCGTGTTGAGGCCCACTTTGATGTGAATGTAAGGCCCATGATATGAGGCCCATTTGATGTATTTGTGGCCCGTGGTTGGGGCACACTTTGATATATAAGGCCCATGGGTTGAGGCCCCTTGTGATGTATTCAAAGGCCCATGGGATATGACCCATTGTAATGTACATAAGGCCCCTTTAATATGGCCCACTTGATTTACCAAAGCCCATATGATGTGACCCATTTGATGTATTTAAGGACCATGGGTCGAGGCCCAACGGGTTGTCCTTAGAGTCCATTGCAATGTGCGATTTCTTCATGGGTTGTGTAATGATATTTATGGCGGGCCGAGCCTTGAGAGCAATGTTGGTTTGACGTCCACATTGTAAGTATAATGTTGGTTAAATGTCCGCATTACGACTCTCCTTAAGGCCCATTGATAGGCTCATACTCGTTACTATTCATCACTTTATAACATGCTTAGTATAACCCCATTATTCATGCCCATACGCATCATATGTATGCTTGATATGAGGAGTGTTTGATCATAGCATAAGCCGTTGGGCTGAGACATTTACGGGACTCCTTATGAGATGGAGTGCCCTACATGATTGTGCAGTACGCGCTGGATTACTGCATGATTTGACGGTGTGATTCATGCATCTTGCATATGTGTGACTTGATCACTGCACGCCCTATTGACATCAGGGCCGTGGCTCCACAGCTACATCGTGGATGGCCGTATCGGATACCGAAAATACTTTGTTCTAGCACTGTGGGCACTTAGGATGTCCTTGGGTGAAAGTCCCAGAACCTTTTTGGTACCAAGAGATGCTCCAACGTCTAGACCGAGTGGATACACGAGTGCCCGAGTGCCGAATACCAGTAGGCCGCGTCTCCCACTGTGTCGGGGTCGGTTGGAAGGGGGTGTGGCCTTATCCGCCTGAGTGAGGGGGCTATAAGCTCGGCTGAGTTTGACCAGCTCATAAATGAGTTCGCTATCGAAGAGTCGGGTAGGTATTGGCAGACTACTGGTCAGGCAGATAGTGAGGTCTTTTTCGCGTGCTTGACTGTGCAGCTAGGGAGGTGGCAGTCACTGCGAAGTGTATTAGATCCCGGTGATATCCAGACAGGAACTGTACTGATATGTGTACATGATGAGTACCGACTTGCTTGGATTGCATTTTGCATATGACATTCGGCTATGTAGGCCTTGCATTGCATCGGTGTGGACGATGACACTCATATCTCGCATTGCATGGCCTTGGTATGGACGATACCATTCATGTCTTGCATTACATAGCCTTGGCATGGTTGATTCTATGGACTTACAGCATACTCCCGCACTACTCTGATATTATACACTTGGAATTTGCCTTGCACACACACTTACACCACCCTCTAAGCTTTTGTAAGCTTATGCATGATAGTTGCGTGCAGGTAGCATTGAACAACAGCAACGCTGAGGTAGGAGTGCGTATCAGGACCTTTTAGAGCTTTTTGATCACCATGTATTTCCCTTTCCGCATTGTACTTAAAATTTTTTAATATAGTGGATATGTGGTGATGTTGTTTTGTGACTTGGTTATGCTTGTGGTTATGCTCCATTACAAAAAAAATTCATTCTGAAAATGCTCCTTGTAGGATCCCAGGATCGAAATATAGGATTTGATTATCAGGAGCCGAGAATGGGGCACTACAAAGGCTGTCGGCACCGGATTCGGTAATCGGGATTCATGTGAATCCGATTTTTGGGTTTGAGGTGTGACACAGAGTGTTGTTGGACTTTTGATGCACTAGTATGTCTCTCCACTTCATTTTAGTCTTCTGAAATGGAATTTAATTCTTCCCTAGGCATCTCTACTTTGTTCTCGATCTGTTTACCAGACCTAAGGGTAATGATTGATTTAGCTTACTCTTGATATTGTTCTTGGTTTGAATTAGAGCCAATCTTATACTATCCTTTTGGATTTGCCACAGGTTGGCTAGGAAACTTACCCTTCTCTCTCCCACTCAATGTGGCAGCAAGTTGACCCAACTGTATTTCCATCTTGGCAATCAATTGTGTATTTTCATGTAAGCTTTGCTGGTTAGCTTGTAAAGTTTGATGGTGTCTTTTTAAAATTGAAGTGAACTCTGTATAAAAAGATTGAGTGTATCCTCAAGAGATGGTTTCCTAGATTGTGGAGGTACTTGTTGATACTGCGGAAACTGTTGAAGCTATTGACTACCAACTTGGGGGTAAGGTTGCATAGGAGAATTTTCAGATGATCTTATTGCCCATGCAAAATTTGGATGCTTAGCCCACCCTGGATTGTAGGTGTCTGAGTAAGGATCATTCTTAGGTCTCCGAAAGGTGTTCATAGCATGTACTTATTCAGAGAGAAATTCTGGAAATGTTGCACCAGATGGACAAGACTGCGTAGAATGGGCGGGAGTGGAACATATGAAACATGACTCTATTTGAGTTGTAATTGGAGGTCCATTAGTTAAAATCAAAGCATCAACTTTTTGTGTCAGACTATCAATTTTGGCATAAAGATTTGGTGTGACTCCTATCTCATATATACCACCTTTCATCTGTAGTTGGGGACTTCTTTCACCTCTATTTGAATAGTCCCATTGCTGGGAGTTTTCACACAAAGTTTCAAAGAAATTCCAAGCTTCGACATCACTTTTGGTCATCTGGTTAGGGGTTTTGATGATCGAAGATTTGGGAGCTTCTCCTTTTGAAGATAATTTTATTTTGCAGCTTCCTTCCACAATTCCTGTAAACAAAATAAAAAAAAATAAATTAAAATTTTAAAAATAATGCTAGAAAAATCCTAAGGCTATGAATTATGATAAGAAATAATCCCAAATCCAATTTGGATCGAAACAGTCCCCGATAACAGTGCCAAAAACTTGATGTTTTATTTAAACCAATCTGATTTAAATGATTTTAAACTCGCAAGTATACTAATCAGATGTAGATACGGTACGTATTACGAGATCGTTCCCACGAGGACAGGTTATCATAATTTGTAATTTACGATTCTTCTTAACTAATCTAATAAATAGTTTAGCGAATAATTAAGTAAACTATCACAAATCTATGAAAAATAACCAAGAGCAATAAGGAAAATTCAATCGAGGAGAAGACTAGGACTTTTGAATCCACCCCTAATTATCCTAACCCTTGTTTTACTCGTTGATTCACCCTAATTTAGATTGATGTAAATTTCATAAATAAAGCACACTCTATGTCCTTGGTCAGGCACACAGAATGTATAATCTCTTAAAGTATAAGGATCACATCTTTCCTTCCATGGTCAAGCATGAAGAGATGTAGATTCCTATTTCTTCCTCTATAGGAAACTTGTTCATGGTCAGACATCCACATCCACCTCTAGACTTTGGTTAAGCTCATAAAATGGAGAAGCACGGAGATTTCAGTTAAGCACACTAGAGAAAGAAACAAATCAATCAAATCAAATGAAATCAACACATACAAGAGTCATTCAAATTAGGGGCTTCATCTCAACCCTAGCTAAGAAGTTAGCAATCCATAAATTTAACTAGAAAGAAGGAAAAATAAAATTTTAAAAACAAAAATATCTCCCTTCTTCCTTCCTCTCTCTCTCTCTCTCTCTCTCTATCTCTCTCTCTCTCTCTCCCTTCTCTTTCTTCTTTCCCAAGCTCTGGATCTGCCCCTTGGTACTCTCAGAATCTAGCTCCCAAGACCCTGTACTTCTTTTCTTGTTATGCTCCACCAGATCTGGATACTTTCTCACATTATCTCTCTCACTTTTATAGGCAGGGAAGAGGCAACAACATTGGTGGAGGGAAGTCGGTGCATGTTATTACATAACAAAACGCACCCGATCTGCGTTTGAAATAGAGTTTCAGCTATAAGGCTCCTAGTGCAAAATCGGAGCCATTCAATCTTCATATCTATGGTTGGTTACCCTAGAGGAGAATTTTGAACAACCAGGATCGTCAGACCGATCCTGGCCACATCTACAAAACAGCCTGCAACGTCCGGTTCTCGGTCGTTTTATAAACAGAGCCTGTGTATCTGATTGCACTGCAACGTTAGGGGGGCCCATATTCCTTGTATTTTGATGAATCCCCAACGTCCATTAGTCTCTTCTCCAAAAACCATTCCAAGATGGTGGGTTTTGGAGCACTGATAATGTGACCCACTTGATATCTCACTATGCCGTTTATTTTACACTTGAATGTAAGCCGTCTGAATGTGCACGCATCAGACCATGAAGAACCTTGGAAATGGTTTTGGACACCTCCTGGATCAAATGGACGGCCTTGATTAACCATATGGACAATGAGAGGGGCCCACAGCGATCATCCGCGGACTCTGTTGCGAAACAGAGCCAACGCGTTGGCTCTGTGGTGTTTGGCAGACCCACTCAGTGATGTTTTTGATAAGAGCCACGCTGTCCATTGAATTCCTGGAGAAAAACCAGTCAGGAATGGATGCTTTTAAATTGTTGTTGATGTGGTCCACTGTACTAGCTCAATTCGCTGTTCATCTTACATTTTTTAACGATTCATATGCGTACACGTGCATGGGTAAAAAAGGACAGCTAGATGATGGTCACGCCCCCTTTCTGGGCACGTTGAACGGTCCAAATCATCAAAATATGATATAGGTTAGACCCACTAGCCAAAATAGTAATCCATGATGAGGACGCTGAGGAATTTTGATATTTCTTTAAAGATGTATCAGTCAGCGCACGCTGACCGATTCCTTGAGGCACGATGCACATCGAGTGCTCATGTGCACTATACACATGCCACACTAGGTGGGGTCCACTGCAATGTTTCTGAGAAATCTAATCAGACCATCTATTATGTCTCCTCATATAATGGGTTGAGACTAAATTTGAGGTATATCCAAATACCAGGTGGGCCCCACTTAAGGAATTAAGGGGCTGATTGTCAGTTGGGAAACTTCTATAGTGATCTGAGGGCTAAAATTTTATATGTACGGTTAATTTATGGCCTTTATCTCTTGTATGAAGTTTTGAGCCAAATGGATTGTTGGAACCATGTGATCTTGCATTCTAGATACTTTTCAGGCCTCTTTAACGTGAACGGCTTGATTTTCTCAGACCCCTGGTGTGTAAATTCTTCAATCTTAGTCCCCCGGGGTCCATCCCTTGCTTTGGTGACTTCGGAGCATCAAATCCATGCTTTTAGTATTCTTTTTCATTCAACGCTCCTGATTACTCCCTACAACAAAAACACGATTAAAATATGACATTAAGCATTATCATGTTGGTAAAATCAGGTAATACTCGGGTCTAATGTGCAATATTTGACCCTCATCACGTACCAAATATTTCTGTAGCCAAAAGCACCTACAACTACGGATATTATTGGTAGCTTAAAGTAATGTTGGATCCATTGCAATATGTCGAATTTTATAAGAGTTATGGTTGTCAAATTACTAGCTACGGTTAATATCCATAGCTATTTCCTACAATATTTTTTTAAATAGCATTCATTCAATTACCACCTACATAATCATTCATTTATTCATTCAATTACCACATGCATAATCATTCATTTACCACATGCATAATCATTCATTTATTCATTCAATTACCACATGCATAATCATTCATTTATTCATTCAATTACATATCATTCATTCAATAATGAATTAATTACAATCCTTCATTCAATTAAAAGATAGTGAGTGACATCTACTATTTTTCCTGGTCATCGAGGAGTCAATTATTCTTGTGGCCCTGACGCGAACTAAGCCTCCACCACCCTTGATAGCTTCTACTATTTTTCCACAGTAAAAACAATTTGCACAATAAGAGAAATTGAGGAAAAAGATAAGAACAGAAGGTTATGCATTACATGGAATGAATGGTATCTCTAGAGCATTTGATTCCTTCCCAGCTTTCTCCATAGGGGTCACCACCAACAAAATACCATCTAGTGAGTTGGGTTGGGAAATTCAGGGAAATGTAAAGGCCCTGCAATGAGAAAAGAGAAGGGGTAACTAAGGAATTCCATTTGATATGCTGAGTGGAAGTGTTAGAATTTCTGTGCTAAGAAAAAGAAAGTGTGAGAATTCCATTTGGTCTTTAGGCATTATTATGCATAGTATTCTCTAGGATTTTAGTTTCTACGAATGTTGCTTTATTTCTTCTTTTTTTTGAAAGCATGATAAGTATTCCATTTCATGAAGCATGAAAGTAGAGAAGTTTCACTCAAAACAATCTTAATATGGAAGCTGTACAGTGTCTTCCTCAAGAAGAGAATTCCCTCCCCTAAGTAATCTGAACTGAGGTAAAACCCAAGCACTGGTTCTCATTCAAACCAGTTCAGAAACCACAACCAAACATGAAAAAAAAAACACACATTCAAACCCATGAGGTATATAATACAGAGAGAGAGAGAGAGGGAGAGTCATGGTACCAACCCAAGATCCTTGAAATATTCATGCTCGAGTGCATTCCGGGCTATGATTCTTCTGCTCGATTCCAAGCAGAGCATTTTAAAAAGATGATCGATGGCTGCTAGTTCAAGATTTGGAACACAGTTGCCAAATCCCAAGTTCCAGACCTTCATTCTATGGCCTGAAAATAGGCTGTCAAGGACAAATACAAAAACAGCCCGCAAATTCATCTGAGTGAGGGTGTTAAAGTCTTTAACCCTTCCAAGTCAGTATATTCTCCCAAATGATCTATCAAAACTTTCACCCAAAAATAAAATACAAACAATAAAAGGAGAAGCAATAAAAATATTCAAATTACCATGCGAAGGATCGGTGATTGCAGATGTTTCAAAAAACAGTACTGTCCAGAATAAAAATTGCTACTTTAGCTATTTTCATAAACTACATAGCTTTAATGCTAAGCTATGCTACGTAGTGTAAGCTACACGCTACACAACATAGCTATTTAAAACACTAATCCAAACTAACTGGGGTTGGCTACATGAATTCTTCTCCCACCATCATCTGATGCTACAATGGAAATCATCATGGAAGATGCAGATTGTTTTTCCGAGACAAGTCTAATACAGTTTCAGATGTTCCACATAAATTTAAGCATCTGATTTACAAATTAAGGAGACCCATTTCCCATTGTGAAGGCCCCACACTCCCACTGATGATGATGACAAACCTAGCAGGTCATTTGCATTCATAAATTCAAAATGATAATCCATTGAGCATCAACATACATCAAAAGAAAATAAAAAGAAAAGAAAAAACAAGAACAAATTCACTGCTAGTTGACATAGACTTGCAATACACTTCAAATCTTATTATCAATGTCACTAAAAGGAAGCTAACCCTGCAAAAGCATTGAACATGATAACTGTTGTTGTCAACTTGCCATTATCACTAGTGCCAAACAAATCAAGATGCATTAATCAACAACTAATGCCTTCTTATTTCACTTAGATGCTATTACATCTAGAATTATGATCCATAATGAAATGCCCTTAAATGGTGATCTTCAAGTGTAGTGATTTGATTAAATACTTCAAGATGGTCAAATGATCCAACACTAATATGCTTAAAAAAATAAAATCCATAGCCTTCGAATTTCTTCGGAATAGAAACAAGTGGGATCCTAGGATCTTACAAGGAGGGTTTTTAATATCATTTGACCCTATGTCATGGAATAGAAGTTGTATGTGGAGCACGTTCAAGCAGCAAAGCTTTCAAACATAGAATTGTACTTTGGTCATAAACTGACAGTGTTATACATGATCTCCAAAAGATTTAATTTTTTTAAGGTGCCTGATGTTTTTAATATTCAAATTCTTTTTTAACATACAATTTGAATAACTCAGCATCACTGGATGTTTGGAATGTTTGCTAGAAAATTGACCTAATGAAGTCAATTACAATAAAATCATACATTACCCGTGTCCTGACTTCAAGCAACACAGTCACAAAAACCATCCAAATGTTTAGATAACTGAAAATTTTAAATTGTTGTTAACTCACGATCTGTTTGAAGAGTTCCATAATGTTGCATTGATTTCAATCAGATTCACTTGCCCTTTTTCCTGGATATTATCCAAACCAAAAGACCAAATGGGAGAATTTTATTTTTACTTTAAAATGAAAAATGAATGTCATCCAAACAGGCCCTTGGTGCATAACTAGGAACTTGTACAAACATAATGCTTGAAGTAAGGAATAATTTTGACTGAAAATAAAGAGAATTTCGATTAGCCCATTTATGTTCCTGAGGTTAAAATTGTAGCCGAATACCGAATCAAACTACTTAATTTAGCTTAATTCATGAATTTTGCAGCATATAACCCACAAAAGTATCTGTTTGATTCTATTTGTAGCCATAAAAGAAAAGCCATCAAGCAATTGCTATAAACGATAGATTTAAAATAGTGGTGGAAACAAAAATCAACCCAAAACATATTGCAACAGATGCTTTTAGGGATAAAATGATTTTTCCATGAATGGTGCATTCAGTAAATGATAGACAAATGATGGACCAAAACTTACCTGATTGGATGCACATAGTGAACTAAGAGTGTAGAAAAATAAAAACAATGACTAACTTCACCCAATGATGCAGGAGTAGATTAAGAATAAATGGAAAATAAACACCTGAGATATTAGAACTTGCTCTGTTATCAAAATAATGTAGTATGAGACTATTTTTTTTTAATATAAGATAGTGGGAGAAGTGTAGGAGTTGACAAATAAGAAATATGAAGTAATTGCAGAAATTCTCCTCCTTTAAACACAATATAGGAATTGCTTACTTGGAATACAAATAATTCAAACTAAACCATCCATGAACAAAAAATTAACTCTTATTGGGTTATCAAAATTTTACACCGCTAGACTTTTATTTGATGGATATGATTGGAAAAATATCCAATGGTCTTATTTCAAAAAACAAGTGTCCATGAACTAGTGGTTGGGATTGTTCAAACAACCTGATTTTCATACTATTATTTAACAATAGTGGGATCGACAATTTAACATCCATAAATTTGGGCTGTTATATGCTGCATGTATCATTTCTAAGTGTGTGCCTATCAAGCATTATACACAGTTGGTGTCACGCCTCAAACTCGAAAACCGGCTCACAAAATTTTTGATCGCCGAATCCGGTGCCGACAGCCTCCGTAGAACCTCATTCTCAGCTCACGACACCCATTTACCTGGTTCTGATCCTAGGATCTTACAAGGAGGGTTTTTAATATCATTTTGATTCGTAATGAGCATAACCATAAGCATAAACCATGAACAATAACCACAAGAACACCATAAAAAAATCCACTATGATAAAAAACTTTAAAGTACAATGCGTATGAAAGGCAAATACAAGATAATGCAAATAACGAAAACTCCAAAAGCTCGACTGCATGCTCTTGTTGCTATTATGCTACGGCTATGTCTTGGTGTCACCTGCACGCATCAATTGTGCATAAGCTTATAGAAAGCTTAGATGCTGGTGTAAGTGTGTGCGCATTATGAGCGTGCTCAGAATATAAGGTCAGATTAATGCGAAAACATGTTAATGAGTACATGAATGCAATCAGTTGTACTAAGGCTATGCGGTGCAAGATATGAATACTATCGGCCATGTCAAGACCATGCGATGCGTGATGCAACTCAAGCATACCAATCCTCATACTGGTCATCAATATCAGTACAATTCTTATACATGTCATCAATATCAGTACAATTCTCAGTCTGGATAATCATCAGGGTTTAGTACACTCCAAATGACACTGTCACTCTCCCAGCCCTATAGTCTAAGTGAGTGTAAGAAACCTCACTATCCGCCTGACCAATATTCTGCCAATTCATATCCGGCATGTCGATAGTGGATCCATTCACAAGCTAGTCAAACTCATCTTAGTAATGCCCCCTACGCTCGGGCGGGTAAGGCCACACCCCTTTCCAACCGATCCCGACACAGTGAGAGACGTGGCCTCCTGATATTCGGCCCTCTTGCACTCATGAATCCACTCGGTCTCGACGTTGGAGTCATCCTCTGGTACTATCGGGTTTAGGTATTTTCACCTAGGGACATCTATGGCACCCCGATACTAGAAACAGTATTTTTGATATCCAATCCAGCCACCCATGATGTGTCTGTGGAGGCTATGGCCTTGATGTCGCTAAGGCATCTAATAATCACAATCACACAACTGTAAGTACATGAATCACCCTACCAGACATGCAACAATCCTGTGCGTACCGCACGCTCATGTGGCGCAACTCCGCCTATCAGGGAGCCCATAAATAATCTACCCGAAGGCATATGCTATAATCAGTCACTCCTCATATCAGGTGTATATATGATGTGTATGATCATGAATCATGAATCTATACAAAACAAGTTATGTGGTGATGGCCTCTGTTTATAATGAAGATGGGCCTAGACAGCCTACACATTACAAGTATGGGCCTACCAATGGGCCCTAGGGAGAGTCATAATGCGGACATTTAACCAACATTATCCTTACAATGTGGACATCAAACCATCATCGCTCCCAAGGCATAGCCCGCTATAAAGGTCAGCACATATACCATGGTGGAATCACACTTAATATGTACATCTCATTGGGCCTCGATCCATGGGCCTCCAATTCATCAAATGGGACTCATATATATTAAAGTGGGCCTCAGTGGGCGGGCCACAAATACATCAAGTTGGGCCTATCACATGGGCCTTGCATATGTCACAATGGGCCTCATAACACGAGCCTCATATCTATTAAGGCAGCCTTAACAATAGACCTCATACAAATCAAGGTGGGCCTCAACAATGGGCTATAAGTATGGTAAGTGGGCCTCACCACATGGGCCACGTGAATATCAAATGGGCCACACCCAAATATAAGTAGTGATAAGGATTTCCACCATTAAAATTCTCAAGGCCCGCCATAATATTTATTTCCCATCCAATCTGTTCATAGGGTCCCAAAGGATTTCAATGGTAGCCGTCCAATCCTCACTTTACTGTAGTGTGGTCCACCTGATACAAAGATCTGCCTCATTTTTAGTTTCAAGCCGTGAGACGGGCTTTCAAAATGGTTGGACGGTTTGGATGCAACACATGCATTATGGTGGGTCCCATAGGGATGGAAAGGATGGACGGCATAGATGAAGTACATACCTCATGGTGGGGCCCACACTAATGAAGGGTGTGGATTACAATACATACATAAGTGGGTCCCATGTGGGGCCCACCATAATGTTTATTTTCCAACCAGCCTGTTGACAAGGTCACACATTCATGGGGGTCCACCATGATGTTTGTTTTCCATCCAACCCATTGATAAGGTCACACGTGACTTGGGCCCACCGTAATATTTATTTTCCACCCAACCTGTTGATGAGGTCATACGGACCAAGGGCCCACCATAATGTTTATTTTCCACCCAACCTGTTGATAAGGTGACGTGGACCTGAGGCCCACTGTAATGTTTATATGCAATCCAAACTGTTGATAAGGTCACAGGACCTGAATGAATAGGAAAAATAAATTTCATATTTGATCTGAAACTTCTGCAACCCAAAAAGGGTTTCAATGGTAGGCATCAATCGTCACTGCTTCTAGCCGTGTGGGCCACCTAAGGTTCCGTATATGGCTGATTTTGGGGGGCCCACTGCTTAAAAAGGGGCCCCATTAAATGCACGGTGTTGATGCTCGACCCACATCATGGTGGGGCTTGAGATGGGGCCCACTGACCCTAGTCGTTTCACATCCAGTGCAGTAGGCCTGCTGCGTGTCAGTCCATGGCAGTGCCTACTGCCACTCTTTCTTTTTCTTTTTCTTTTTCTTTTTTTAATTTTGGAGTTTTTCTGAGGATTTTCTCTAGTGGGGCCCACATCAACAAAATTCACTCCGTCCACTCGCTCCTATAGCTCAAGACAAGCCAAACGAGTCTAATATCCGAAGTATTTTGGTGTATAGGATCAAGTGGATTTTTAATGGTAAAGGCCACCATTTTCCAAGATACGGCCCACAAGACACTCGGATTAACTTCATTTTTCGGCTCAACGCCTAAAATGATCTAGAGAATGAAATGGATGGCTTGGATTAAATATATACATCAAGGTGGGGCTTGTATAAGTAGCCCACCCCAAAAGTGCAATATAAATATTATATATATATATATATATATATATATATATATATATATATATATATATATATATATATATATATATATATTTATTTATTTATTAGCTTATTAGTACTCACCCATGTCAGTACACGCACTCCATGTTAGCCACCCCTGCCTCACGTCCAGTATCCAGAGACGCTGCACGGCATGGATAAACACGACATCATGGTGGGTCCCACATGTGTGTGGCCCACCTATTTGGAGGATCACCTGATGCTTGTGTTTTTCCTTCCGTCCGGGCCCACTAATGGGCTGGATGGTGTAGATCAACACATCCATCAAATGAGTCCCACGAGGGTGGATGGTGCGAATGGATCACATTCTTCATAATGGGGGTCTACCTAGGTGGACTACACGGCCACATCATCAAAGAAAACAAAGAAAGAGAGAAAAAAAAAAGAAGAACAGTGATGGAGGGGCCCCGCCATTATGGGCCCCACATGATACAACTCATACATAAAAATGGGTCCCACCAACAAGTGAGCCCTAAAATAAGAATTTAATGATGGATCACCCACCTCTAGGCCTTCTCCTTGGTCACTTAGCCTCCTTAGCTCCTTACCTACACTTTTAATGGAGGTTGATGGGGTTTTGATGGTGAGGATGAGAGATGAGAGGGTGGGCCACACTTATTATTTGGGAGAGAGGGAGCTTGGACGTGGGATGATGCTTGGGAGATTTTATTTTTTTTAAGAAATGAGGGAGGGAGAGAAGTGATAGGATGATAAGGATGGGTGATAGGTTGTAAGAAAGGGATGGGTGGAGTGATGTGTTGTAAGAAAGGGATGGGTGGAGAGAGAGAGAGAGAGAGAGAGAGAGAGAGAGAGAGAGAGAGAGTTGACTTTGGGAATGGGAGGATGGGTTGCTTGTACTTGGGTATGGCTTGTACTTGACTTGTACTTGACATGAGTGATTGATTAATTAATTGATGAGACACGTTGTAGAGATTCCCTCGAAGTTTGCAACGTGCGGCATTTTCCTCGAAATGAACGTGGGTCCACATCTTCTAGCACGGGTATCGATTTGGTACATGAGTCACGGCGTTAGAACCACAGGGATGGTTCGGTCGCTAAAATACAAGTTTCGAGTTGAGCTGACTCTGATATGCAGGACTTGGCTTGAGATCGCGCACAAATGTCGGATATGGGTCGAAGGTTGTCGAAATTCAACCAGAAGAACTGCGAAAGCCTACAGAATGGTACGGTTTAGGATACGGGTCTTACAACTGGAGTATCAAATAACTCCCCTAGATGAAAACTCAAACCAAGGAAAATGCACATGTATAAAAGTACTAATCACCAGTGTCTAACGTACCTATCCTAACCATCCAAATAGTTATATATGTAACAACCTTGATCAAAATTGGACTGATTAGCAAGCCAAGACTTCTTCAATCATGGATCTGACTGTGAACCCCACTTCTCAACTCGATTATGTATGAGGATGCATTTGGTTGCAGAAAAATATCATGAAATTTCTTGATATTTTGCACTGAGTTAGACTGATTAATCATGAAATATCATGATTTTTGGTGCAGCCAAACACACCTTAAACAATAAACGATTTCGCATACATGCAGATGAATCTACTGATGTAGAAGATCAGTACATTCATCTGAATATACTGTTCAAGAAACAAGACATACCAGCCTTGGAGGCTGCCATTCTCCATGTAATCGTAGAATAGAAGATTCCCAGCAGGCGACAGGGAGTATCCTTGGAGGCTGACCAGATTCCGATGCTTGATGCTCCTAACCGTCTCCAGCTTTGTTTCAAACTCCTTCAGGCTTTGCAGATAGTGTAAATAAAGCCTCTTGATGGCAACAGGCTTGCAGTTCTTCAGCACACACTTGTAAACCGTGCTCGATGCACCATACCCGATTATGTACTTCTCACTCAGGTTCTCGGTCATCCTCATGATGTCTTCCTACACATGGAGTGCCATGTTCATGTGGAGAATCAATAGTTTTGGAGGGATATAAACTATGCAACAAACAAGCCCCATGCCATAAGACCATAAGACCAAAAGACTAAAAAAAAAATAAAAAATCAATGCACAGATGGAATACTAGGTAAACTATGAGAATACACTTGCTGTAAGAGTGTATGATATGACATGTCATTCTTCCGTAGAGGCTGGCAAGTGTCATTTCCCTTCTGGGGCACCTGCAAAGAATGTGCAGCCTTCGGACATCCAAATCTTTTAGATCATGTTGATCTTGAACATAGATATCAGGTCATTTTCCACAAGGGCCTACTACAAAAGTCATCTGCAGAATAAGGATTCTCAACCCTGCTCTTACCATGCATGCCATTGCGGCACAGGTGAGACATGGGTCATAAAGCTACCTATGGGAGAAGGATTCTCAACTGCACACCCTCACCGCACATCCCATTGCAGTATATGTGAGATACAGGTCATTTACGAGGTGGACCTACTTTGTACTTGCAACATCCACATAACCCTTGCTGCTAGCCTTCATACACATCATGAGTTCATCGAAATAATATTACTTCTAGACACACATTCTATAGCCGGACTAATCATTTTTGAATAGGTAAAAAACAAAAAACAAAAAACACACAAGGCTAGTTGAGTTTAATTTTTTAAGAAAGACTGAAATAACATAAATCACACACATAAGGCTACATTTGGATGCTCAATTGAAATAAAATCATTTAATTCAATGAAATTGAAATGACCATCATGGGAATAACAATCATCATAATGTATTGAATTTGATGGCCAGCCCCAAATAGCAATTCAGATTATTTCAAGCCAGACTCAAACCACATGGAATTGCATTTGATGGAAATTCGAGATCTTTAAGTAGGATGCAAAAAAGTTCACTTACCTTGAAGCATTTAAACCACCTAGTGAGACTTGGAAAGTATGTGCCTTTCACAGCAAAACACACAACATTTATCTCATTGGGTAACACGAATGGCCCATTGTCGTTATTAGATCTGTTCTACAAGTTCAAACATCTATTAGTAAGAAATTAAATAAATTAACAATTAAAGAAGATCTTACCAAAAGCCATGAAATAAATGAATGAAAATCTCAAATTTTTAGATCCAATCGCCATGCACCCAAACATAGAAGAATTAATTTTCATGTATGACAACAACATATGCTTGAATCTGAAATATGCAGCTACAATCCTCCCACATGCAACATCCACCTAAAAGAAGGCGCATAACCGTCATGCATGAGCAATCAATACAGGAATGTACAAGTAAAACCATAAAACCAGAGATACTCATTGCACTTTCAGGATCTCCACCATAATTAACAATCTCATTCTAAAGCCCTTCTCCCTCCTTTACCCGGGCTTGGGACCGGCAATGCAAGGAGTTGCATTGACGGAGTTAAAAAAAGGCTTAGGCTCCATTTGGTTTGAAAAAAAAATGTATTCATAAATACTAATGTGATGACCAAATGGAGCGTAAGACTATAAATAAGTTCATATATAGAGTACAAAATTCATTCAATATTAAAAAAAAAAAATCCTCCAATCACATCTAGTGTAACTAGAAAGAACATGTAGACTATAACTATGTTGAACTATAGAGTGCCAAATTAGTTTAAAATTAAGAAACAAACAAGCCAAACATCATATAAAGTAACTAAAAAAAATGCACACTACACATGTTCAATTATAGAGTACCAAATTTGTTTAAATTATTGAAATCTCAAAGCCTCTATCCCCCATTGCACAAATGATCCGAGACTAGCCTCTCCAAGTATAGATAAGAACCCATCTTCTTTCCACAAAGGAGTGCCAAGTTGTATAACCTCAGTCAGGACAACAACAAAAGTTCCACCCTCCAACGGCTCGCAACGGACAGTTGCATTTGGGTTAATTTCATGTACTTGACCACGAGCAACTAGACCACATTTTCCAAAGCCAAGCAAGTTGCATTTCTTACAAATATATATAATATCCGGCTACATTTACACATAAAATAGCATTGGTATTGTTAGTGTTTATAATATAATTGTAAGCTCAATATAGTAAAAAATTTATACTTGCATATCGATGATGCCTGAGCAGATTTAGCGACTGTTGGTGATAAGACATTTTGATTACATTGTCCCTCTTTCTGTGTATCCACCCATATTTTCTTCATCTCCAAAAACTCTTGAGTTAGACCGGCCAATGATTTCTTCATCTCAAAAAATCTCTTGAGTTAGGCTCTCTTTTTCTTTTGTCACATTCTCTACCTTTGAAAGAGCAGAGGTTGACTTCTTCAGTACGGTCTTGCTTATCGAGCAACGTAGACCCCGCATTCGCCCTCTACTGTCAGAACCAACCAACCATAAAACATTGTAAATCAAGTTATTAGGTTATGCATAATTACCATAAAACTTAAGTAATTTTAAATTTTATTAGTACCTCTGAAAGGGCATCATCCACGCCGGTCATCCTATAAGCAGGATTTCTACTATAGAGCTCATCTAGTTTTTCCTATGAAAAAATGGAAATGAATGTAAAATAATTCAAAGTTATACATAAGCTTTTCATAAGGTACGAGTTAGTGGTACGAGGGATCGATGCACTTACAGCAAGGTCAGGATACTGGACAACTTTGTCCTTTCTTATATGGGCTTTTAAGTAGACTTCACATCTACCTATCTCAGCATCAGAGGTAAGGTTCCTCTCCATCACCTTTGGCACATTACATATCGTTCAAATACACATCATTAATTGAGTTAAATGAATGATAATTCAAATATAAATTCAATTTTAAACTATAATATCTATTTTTAAATACATACCATCTTATGGAGAGTAACAGCCATGCTGTGCCTCTTAAGACATACAGGTCCTTTTAGCTTGGCTCAATTGACTTTATTCCTTGTTCTTGCCCTCTTGAATTTCTCGGTGTTATGTTGATCCACAAAGACCCTCCAATCATCCATAGGGATACCTGGGGGGGGGGGGGGGGGGGCAGGACCATCTCTTATAGCAATAGGATCCTTGTTTTTAATATATTTTGCAATCAACATTTTCTTGTATCTCCTCCATGCTTCATTGATGCGTTGTGTAACATAATTAAGATTTACATCCCAACATTGACCCTCAAAATCATAAAACTGTGACAATATTTGTATGAGCATATGAATGTATTCAAAAGGCACCTGGCGAAATTCTGGGTATATGATTAGGATATGAGAATGAGTTAGGACACCGACATGCGATGTAAAGTTTCTATGATTAGAACAGTCCTCATTCGATTGCCCAAATTCATTCGTCTTTAGGACTTTTTTCCTTTCAGGTTGCACAAGTAAAGAGACCCCCTTAGTAATGCCTCTCTTTCTAGACGAAGCAGAAGTTGACACAATTACATAAAAAAAATAGTTATATATACACATCATTGAATACTGCCAATATACAAGGAAAATGAAATTTACATATCTAATTAAGGAGAAGTATCTTATTAACTTTGGTGTTTCTTGCATATGTACTCCCAAACAACTGTGCACCCAATACCCCTGGTTGTGAATCCATGTGCCTATTTCTTTGCTAAAATGAAAAAAAAAATACTAATGGTTAAGAAATAATTTAGATCATAGATAAAGTATAAATAATTCACTATATTATCCAAACCTTTATTAAATTACCTCCAATAAATATCATTTTGTTATATGCTTAGAAAATACAAACAATTCAATGGATTCTCCTTGATCGTTTTCTTTTCTTTATTTTCTTGACTACAACACTGACGTCTTCAGGTTCATTGAATATCAACTCATTAACAATTGTTAATGAGGTCAGATCAGGTCCTGCATCGGCATTACTTACAGCCTTTAATCGTTTCAATAGAACGCATGTCTCTTCTTCGTCAAAAAAAAATTTTGGAACCTCTAAGACCACATGCCAGTTAGGATTTTTTAGATCTTTGGAATAGAAAACTTGCATGGCATGCTTTGCAAGAATGAAGGGCTCGTCACTGACTTTGTCTGAACTGTAAAGACTGGACAAATTTACTAATCTCAGATTCACTTCTACATCAAAAGAAATACCATGATGTGTCACCTTCACCCAATCACACTTAAATAGGACGGGCTTATACCCTGTTCAGTACTCCAACTGGATAATTCTACGAAGGCCTCCGCAGCAAGGCTTGAAATAGCGGTTAAGACCGCTTGAGTTGAAGTAGGAATATGCCAATATGTCCTAAAGGGGGGTAAATAGGACTTTTTAAAGTTTTACAATATATTCAAAAATCCTACTACACTAATCTTTACAGATAGACAATTATTAGGATTACTCAAATGTAACTGTACTGGCTTATAAGCCTGGTAGAGGATCCAATCACAAACTATTCAAGAGACAACAATATATAGCTTAGTTCATGATGGATATGACTGTGTTTGTGTGTGAGATGTGCTCAGATAAGTAGATATGAAAGCATTGACATAAATAATCACACACACAGATGAATAGCAATTGCAAACACAGTCATTTTTATAGTGGGTCGACTGCTTGTCTACTCCACTCCCGGTAACCTCACTCAACCCTTGAGTGTACTGGATTTCACTAAGGAGGTTTCACATGGTTCACCTCTAACCTAAGGTTTTAAATCAGGTTCACCTTCAACCTTTACAACCTACACTGAGGCTGACTATTTATGCTCTTACGAGTAAGGGTCAATACATTGCACCCATTTTTAGGCACACTGGCCAAGGATCTTCCCTAAGACCCTAATGGAGGTTTCACTCAGTTCACCTCAAACCCAAGGTTTTACACGGTTCACCTCAAACCGAAGGTTTTACTAGTTCACCCCTAACCAGATGTTTATGCTCTCCACAGAGCAAGGGTCCACACAACGCACCTACCATGTAAACTCTTGCCAGAGGCCTCCTTGAGGATTTCAAAGGGTGAGAAACACCTTAGATCCAATCCTAAAAAAGGAATGATCAAAGGGTCCTCTAGACTCTAGATACTTACAGATAAGTTGATGAGTCTCATTCAGCACAGTGGCGAAGATCTCCTCCTTGTTGACAAAGAGTCTTCAGTTCCCTTGATCTGTAACAAATGATGAACCAATATAATACAATGGGTTGGGTCAAGGTTATGATGGAATCCTACTCTTTAAAGGTTTTCCTATTAGGAAGATAGAGTGATTCCAATCATCTATGCATTCAAGGCATCCCAGCTTAATGATTTGTCATTAAGGTAGTAGCTGGAGGATCCTTAAATGTGAAAGTTCATTCTCTAATCCACTCTATTGAATATTAATGATGAAGGTGGATTACAGGATGAACTCCCTTGAGAGAAAGGGCTTTGAGTATATGATCTAATGTTAAACACACAAAAGTACTCTCTACTTTCTCTCACAGTAACTAAAGATAAGTTCTCTTTAAATAGACAAAAGGATCTAATGATATAAAATGGTCACATTTATGACAGGGTTCGATATCATCAAGCATATACTTTCGATTGTATCGATGGTCTGCTCAATGACACAAACTCAATGTCATGCGCTTTTAGAAAGCCTTCTACCAATTGATCGAGGGAATCGAGACTCGTGTCAATGCCATAGGATTTCGAACTTTGATTTTATTGATATAAGGATCGAGTCCTTGACATTTGAAAAATGAGAGAAACTTACTTTGAAAATTTTAGGTTAACAGATAAGATCGGGGGATACTCGATATCATCAGAATTTGAATGTCGATGATATCAGCAGTCATGTCGATGCATCAATAAATCTTATCAATGAGCTTGCTGGACAAGTTTTATCCTTTCTCGATGCAATCGATCTGGCCCTGATATCATCAATATTTAGAATATCGATTCTATCAAGTTACCCCCGATCTGAGTTAAAAACCACCTGAAAAATGTTGCTAGAGAACTTTGTGCCCATGACCGATATCATCGAGAGCCTTCTGATATCATCGAGATTTGAACTCTGATGGTATCGAGGAGAGATCCAATATATCGAAGCATATATAATTTTTCTGAGTAAAAATAGTGGCGCCGGATCTGCATGCCGATATTTTCGAGTCACCTTCGATGGGCTCGAGATTCAAATATCGATGATATCAATAAGTGTGTCGATACATCGATAATTTTGTCTAATTATGTATTTGGGTGCTGGACACATTAAGTCCTCATTCGATTTGATCGATTGGTCTTCCGAGGACATCGACCGAGCAAGTCGATTATATCGAGATGTGTATCGATACAATCGATAGGGCAAGAAAACTTAGGGATTTTCTGATGTTTGAAAAAGTTCTCTTACCCAAAAACCCTAATACGTTCTAACTTATTTTTAAGGGTTTTAATCAACTAGTGTTTTGAGACATGGGATGTGAGGCTTAGATTTACATATGGTGAGCTTCCACACATCCGATTAAGGCAGACACTTGAATAGATCTTCCCGTGAGGCTCTGCAGTTCGACTGACTCAATGTACACGCTAATTAACAAACCAGGGCACTAACAAGGGCACTTTCAATCTTTCCCTTTGTCAATTACTTGATAAAAAATATCCAAAACACCCTAGGACAGTATCTAGACAGACACATCCTAAATTGTGTGTACATGCATTTTACCCAATTTTACAAATTCTAATGAACCCATGTACACAACCAGTAACTGCTTCCCTTACTGTAAAACTCCTCCATTCTTGGTGCAGCTACTCCCCCTAACACCTGCAACACCATTCTAGTAAATATGCAATTTTCCACACGGGGTGTTTTGAATTGTTCTCCCCCTTTTTGTCAGTCATTGGCAAAGTATAGCATTACAACAAATCTTGACTGAAGTGTAAAGGTATGTGGAAAAACCATCAGATATAGATGAATATAAAGATTTAAACTAGTGTGAAACAGACATCAATTCCCGAGAGTATGCATGCATATTGAATCTGATAAAGTAGATATAAAAGCAGATACAAAAACCATTAAAGCACATGCATATAATTTCAGATAGGAGATAAACTAGGAGAGCACAGATGATAGAATGGCAAGAAAAGTGAGAGTTATATTCAACCATACGTAACAAAACCTACAGACATTCATACTGTCTCAGACAGTAGTATATGAACAGTGATAAACAAAACTTCAAACCCATGTATGGGCACCAAAAAAAAATGAAAGACTATGAAAAATCACAGTATGCCAGATCAACGAAGTGTGGGGATGTTTCAAAAAGTGATTACACTATCTACACATTATTTTCTAATGCTGCCACTTTCTATAGCATACTAGATCCACCCTTCATTTATAATTCAAGAATCTGTTGCACAGAGGGTGTGAGAGCTTCTAGCTTGTCCTCTATCCCTGATAATCGTCATTCACAGTTATGGAGCCATTCGTCAATTCCAGCGAGACTGTTCAATAGGTGACACTTAAGTACATGACGCCGATGATTAGTGACTGATGCAGGATTACAGGGAGGTGTCTGATTAGATCCCCTTGGTGTTTCTTCATTTGGCTGCTAGCTGCTTATACCAATAGGTGGACTCTTTGCATAAGAAGAAACGGAGACATATACCTATTGAACAACATCATGGTCGAACCACACTTCAGGATATACTTTGTCCGATGTTTCCGGCAGTCTTACGTAGTGTGCCAGTTTGCAAATGAGGGATAAAAATGGAAGGATTTCAAGATGGTCCCCTCTAAATATCATAATAAGTCGTTCTAGGATAAGAGTTGGCAAACACATAGGAACCTCTTGATAGACATCATACAAGACATTAAGTGCAAAGGGACTCAGGCCGATGGTATTGATGTCACATGGGTAGACATTCATACTAAAGATACTATAGAGGATTCTGAATAAGGTTCCTAGATGTTTTTCAGGAAGTATATTGTGATTGTATCTAGGAATTGTTGCACCTTTACACAGTGCTCGAGTGATCTCCCCCCACCTGCCTAATTCATTGAAACTTCTTCCAGTGACTAGGATCTGAGTCATGCCAATGTCCGGAAGGCGGCCAAGAACCATCGGGGTAATCATTTTGGAGTGTTGCATAAATTCTAGACAAATACATGGTGGATAATCCCGAACCACATGGCAACAATTGAAAAACTATTGAATCATGTCAAACTAGTAAGGATCACCGAATTTAAGCACATTTTGTCATCCAATAGTCTCTAACATGAGAACAATACGATCGACGATCATAACTTGTTCCCAATCAGATTGGTTCTGAGGTGATCTAACATTTTTCTCTTTCTTAGCTTTTGATACCAAAAGGTTCTCACCTTTCTCTTTAACCATCTTTTTTGCTTCATTTTTTTTATGTTTCGGAGCCAGCAGGGTTATAAGGAAGATCAGAGGGAAGGAAGCTGAGTGAATCTCTTCCTCATAGTCAGTCGGCTCTTATAACAGGTTTTTTGGTGTCATCGATACGGTGCCGATGATATCAAAAAAACCACTCATAAATGCATTGAAGACTGTGTTGATGACTGTTGGGAAGAATTAGCAGTAACTTGAGAATTCCAACGAACACAATCTTACCTTTTCAAGAGTTGCCGATCACATTGATAATGCATATCGATATTATCAAATTTGATATCGATAGGATCTGGGTTTCATCGAGCATGTCATCGATATCATTCTTGATCATATGGCTTTTCACATTCTAATGAGTCATTGATTTTATCGACCATGTATCGATTTATCAAGAATGACCTTTCGATAGTCGAATCGAAGGTAAATGATTTTTCATTTTCAGCATTCAGACAACCTTACAAGTATACTTTTTAGAATTTCTATAAACTAAGTATACTTCACAAAATTATGTACAATTTCTGTACACAACAAAAGTATAAACATATGAATGTTTATATACAAAAATAGAGGCAAGAAACCTCAGATATATCATTTTAAGCTCAACAAAATTTGCATCATTTCGACAATTATCCAGATCTAGATGCACGATCTAGAAATATTTTTCTATACTCAGTACTTCTAGGCATCAGTCCATTCTTTGCCCCTGATAATGTAGCAGTGGTTGTTTGTGCGATGACCTTTCAATATTGATTTTTTTGATTGATTTATGATTTCACATTCTTGTTTATTGAATTTGACCACATGCCCATTATCACAAATTTGAGATATGATTAGGAGATTATGTGCCAAACCTTTTATGCAGGAAGCATTCTCATTTTTATGCAGATTAATCTCTTTTATGATACCCTGTCCAATTACTTTAACAGTGGTTCCATCTCCGTAGGTGACTATCCCATTGTACAGATTCTGATAGTTTGATAGAAGAGACTTGTCACCTGTGACATGTCTTGCGCAACCACTGTCTAGGTACCACTTGGTGTCATTACTTGATAAATGATTTAAGTAGCAAGACAATTTTTCTTATCTTTAATTACCCACTTTGTGATAGGATTCTTATTTGGACTAGATTTAATTTTCTTATTTGATTTAACTATTTGACTTGTTCCTGTGTTGCTACTGGAGGCATCACATTTTTTAAATATTTTTATTCCATACCTAGCTCTAGCTTCCTCATATCCTAAGCTATTTTTGTTATTTTTGTATTTTTCCATTCCTAAAAGTTTTTCTAACTTCTCACCACTTTGGGAAAACTTACAGTTTAGCTTGGCAATTTTTCTGGACTCTTCTAAATCAAATAAGAGTGTATGATTTTCATTTTCAGGAGCATATTTTTATCTTTTGACTGCTCAACCTGTTTGTTTAGTTTTTCAGATTCAGATTTAAGGAAGGAGTTAATTCTCTTAAGTTTATCATTATCTGAGTGATGTTGGTACAAGTCATTGATTAGATGTGTATTAATTTCTAGAGTTTTATCCAAATCTTTCTGCAGCAATTCCTTTTCATTCTTAAATATACCAAGTTTTTTAACAACCTTGATGTTGTGGATATATAGTTGATTGTAAGCATCTTGCAGTTTGTTATTTTCTACCTCTTCTTCTTCTTCTTCTTCTTCTTCTTCAATTTCTTCATTATCAGACGGAAATGATTCAGTGGCTTGCTGTTCTTTTTCGTTCTAAGATTCACTGGGAATGATTGGAGTAGTGGAGACCATAAGGATTTTCAATGATTTCTGATCTACATCACTCTCTGAGCCACTAGATTCTGAGTTTGACTCATCTATATCATCCCAAGTGGTAGCCATTGCCTTGCCCTTAGTTTTCCTGCTCGGGCATTCGGTAGATAGGTGTCCATACTCATGACAGGCATAACATTGTGGTTCTTTAGTTCTTTTACCAAAATTGACTGTAGAAGGTTTATTGTTCACCTTTCTTCCTCTACAAGGATGGCCACGATTCTTCTGAATTTTTGTGCCAGCAAAACCACTTCTTCATCTTTATCTTCCTTTTCACATTCACTGTCCGCATGTATTATTTTCTTAGAAGTTTTTAGGACAGTATTTTTAGATTTTTAGGTTTGCTTGAAGTGTAGTTCAAAAGTTTGTAGGGAACCTACCAATTCTTCTACTTTCATTTCATCAATATTCCTACACTCCTCAATGGTTGTTACTTTGGGATCAAATCATTCCGGTAGGGATCTTAGAATTTTCCTACAAATTTTCGGTACCGGAACCTTTTCTCCCAATTCACCCATGGAGTTACAAATAATATTCAACTTGATGAAAAACTCCATAAATGTCTCATGCCCTTCCATTCTGAGATTTTCAAACTTTGAAGTCAATAGTTGGAGTTTGGACCTCTTCACAGTGCTTGTGCCTTCATGAGTTGTTGCTAATAGATCCTATGCTTCCTTAGATGTCCAACACATGCTTATTCGATTGAATATATCCTGGGACACGACGCAATAGATGGCGTTCATGGGTTTAACTTCAGCAGTTTATTTTTCTTTTTCGAACGTCGTCCACTTTTCTTCGAGTTTGGGTTTTGTGATGGTTGTGCCACTTTCAAGTACGATTGGTTTAGATGGTGGCACATATCCTCTTTCAACTATATCCCAAACGTCATGATCCAAAGATCTCAAAAATTAGTGCATCCTAGCCATCCATTGTGCATAATTTGAACCATAAAATATTCGAAGCCTAGTGACTGATGAGCTCTCTCCTTTCGCCATATTCCTAAACTTCAGTCAAGATCACTCTCTAGGCGGTGAAGCCCTTAAAGAGAGACCCACTCTGATACCAAATGAAATAACGGTTAAGACCACTTGAGTTGAAGTAGAAATATGCCAATATGTCCTAGAGGGGGGTGAATAGGACTTTTTAAAGTTTTACAATGTATTCAAAAATCCTATTACACTAATCCTTACAGATAAACAATTATCAGGATTGCTCAAATGTAACTCTACTAGCTTCCAAGCCTGTAGAGGATCCAATCACAAACTATTTAAGAGACAACAATATATAGCTTAGTTCATGATGGATATGACTGTGTTTGTGTGTGAGGTGTGCTCAGATAAGTAGATATGAAAGCATTGACATAAATAATCACACACAGATAAATAGCAATCGTAAACACAGTCATTTTTATAGTGGGTTAACTGCTTGTCTACACCACTCCCGGTAACCGCACTCAACCCTTGAGTGTACCGGATTTCACTAAGGAGGTTTCACATGGTTCCCCTCTAACCTAAGGTTTTAAATCAGGTTCACCTTCAACCTTTACAACCGACACTGAGGCTGACTATTTATGCTCTCACGAGCAAGGGTCAACACATCGCACCCATTTTTAAGCACACTGGCCAATGATCTTTCCTAAGACCCTAATGGAGGTTTCACTCAGTTCACCTCAAACCCAATGTTTTACACGGTTCACCTCAAACCGAAGGTTTTACTAGTTCACCCCTAACCAGATGTTTATGCTCTCAACAGAGTAAGGGTCCACACAATGCACCCACCATGTAAACTCCCGCCAGAGGCCTCCTTGAGGACTTCAAAGGGTGAGAAACACCTTAGACCGAATCCTAAAAAAGAATGATCAAAGGGTCCTCTAGACTCTAGATACTTACAGATAAGTTGATGAGTCTCATTCAGTGGCGAAGATCTCCTCCTTGTTGACGAAGATTCTTCAGCTCCCTTAATCTGGAACAAATGATATACCAATATAAGGCAACGGGTTGGGTCAAGGTTATGATGGAATCCTACTCTCTTAAGGTTTTCCTATTAGGAAGATAAAGTGATTCCAATCATCTATGCATTCAAGGCATCCCAGCTTAATGATTTACCATTAAGGTAGTAGTTGGAGGATCCTTGAATGCGAAAGTTCATTCTCTAATCCACTCTATTGAATATTAATAATGAGGGTGGATTACATGATGAACTCGCTTAAGAGAAAGGGCTTTGGGTATATGATCTAAGGTTGAACACACAAAAGCACTCTCTACTTTCTCTCACATCAACTAAAGACAAGTTCTCTTTAAATAGGCAAAAGATTCTAATGGATATAAAACGGTCACATTTATGATAGGGTCCGATATCATTGAGCGTATACTCTTGATTGTATCGATGGTCTGCTCGATGACACAAACTTAGCGTCATACGCTTTTAGAAAACCTTCTGCACACTGATCGAGGGAATCGAGACTCGTGTCAATGCCATCGGATTTCAAACTCTGATTTTATCGATACAAGGATTGAGTCCTCGACATTTGAAAAATGAGAGAAACTTAATTTAAAATTTTCAGGTTAACAGATAAGATCGGGGGATACTCGATATCATCAGAATTTGAATGTCGATGATATCAGCGGTTGTGTCGATGCATCGATAAATGCAAATATTTTATCAGTAAGCTTGCTGGATAAGTTTTTTCCTTTCTCGATGCAATCGATCCAGCCCCGATATCATCGATATTTAGAATATCGATTATATCGAGTGATCCCCAATCTGAGTTAAAAACCACCTGAAAAATGTTGCTTGAGAGCTTCGCACCCATAACCAATATCATCGAGATTTGAACTTCGATGGTATCGAGGAGAGCTCTGATATATCGAAGCATATATGATTTTCCTGGGTAAAAATAAGGGCGCCGGATCTTCCTGTCAATATTATCGAGCCACCTTCGATGGGCTCGAGATTCAAATATCGATGATATCGATAAGTTTGTCGATACATCAATAATTCTGTCCAGATATGTATTTGGTTGCTGGACACATTAAGTCCTCATTCGATTTGATCGATTGGTCTTCCAAGGACATCGACTGAGCAGTTCGATTATATCAAGAAGTGTATCGATACAATCAACAGGGTAAAAAAACTTAGAGATTTTCTGATGTTTGAAAAAGTTCTCTTACCCAAAAATCCTAATATGTTCTAATTTATTTTTAAGGATTTTATTCACCTGGTGTTTTGGAACATGGGATATGAGGCTTAAATTTACCTATGGTGAGCTTCCACACATCCGGTTGAGGCAGACACTTGAATAGATCTTCCTGTGAGGCTCTACAGTCCGACTGACTCAACGCACATGCTAATTAATATATTAGGGCACTAGCAAGGGCACTTTCAAGGTTGATTTTCATCCACTGTATTCATATCCTTAACACTCGATAAGAAGGTTGTCATACCCTCTGTCATAACCTCACTGTTTTGGTTCGTTTTATTCTCCTCATAGTCCTTGTAACAAAGAGGAAGCCATTAATATATTACTTATTGTATTGCATAGAAAAAGCTAGAGGTCCTCTCACTATGTCTTTAAATTCTTTATCATCAGATTTAATGAACTCTGGTTGCCTCTTCAACTAAGGTATGAATTCATCCTTACTAGGCACCCTGTTGGTTCTCTTGTAGCATCGCTGCAAGAAATCTTTGTGCTTCCTGATATTCAATAATATTGTTATATTGAAATCGCATAAAGTAAGGAGATATATATATGAACTTATTGTACATACCCTTCCCACTCATCGTAGCCGGGATGACTCTTCAATACCCATGTACGAGGTTGTTCGTATTCAATACCCACTAGGATAATACTTTGACCCGAACCTACTGGACCGACATCGTCATAATTATGGTCATCATTAATGATATCTTGCAAATTACGTATTCCTGGAATGACTTCGTTAAACCATTTTTCCAACTTTTCCAGTAGACTTATTTTCTGTTTTCCTTTATATTGGTTGCAGAATATAATTGTCTCCTCTTAAATGTACTACTCTGCTATACAGTCCTCAGGTCTTGTCTTGTTACGAACATAGGTCTTAAATGTCTTTATAAACCTGACAAAGTTAATGATACATTATATATACATTCAAATGTAGATGTTAAGCTGATTTATTCATATTAAGCTCATAGTGTACCTTTCAAATGGATACATCCATCGATAGTATACAGGACCACATATGTAAGCCTCGTAAGCCAAATGGATCAACAAATGCATTATAATGACAAATATTAATAGTGGGCATATAGTCTCAAGCTGACATAATGTCCTAGCCATGCCCCTCTCGAGAATAAGGAACGTTTGAAGGTCTACAGTTGTCGAGCACAAGGCATTAAAGAAGGTGCAAAAGCTTATAATCATAGGGCGAATGACCTTCCTATCCTTGAATGCATGCTGGATGAGAACTGGGAGCAGATGTTACATCAACACATGGTAAGAATGAGACTTCATTCCCTTTAAATCCATGTTATCTTCCTTTATGATGGTCTTCCAATTCACAATAAAACCAATCAGAACACACTGCTCATACAAAGTCTGGATGAAAAGTTTTTTCTCCTCTTTTCTTAGACAAAAAGGACCTTATTTCTGAATCACCTTGCCATTGTTCTTTTTCAACCATAGACGCTTCTTAATTTCCAATTGTTTCAGGTCCCTGTGCGCATTAGCATCATCCTTGGTTTTGCTAAGCGTGTTCAATATCAAGGCAACAAGGATTTTACATATATTTTTCTCAATATGCATAACATCGAGATTATGATGCATGAAAATATCTTTTCAATACTCTAGATCAAATAATATAGACTATTTAAAGAACCACAGTGATTCAACATCATCCGCTAGCTCTTGTCAGCCTCCATCAGTACCCCTTATATTACTCTTCCTAGTCTTCCCCCACTGTATATTCAAGTTTACGGTTTGTCTTTTAACCTCAATCTCATCCAGACGAATCGGTTAACGTCGTATCTCCACCTTCTTATTAAACATGCCAGCACTTGTGTCCTTCCTAACCTGTTCTAGCACTAGCAAACACCGTCTATGGCCTATATAAACATATTTCTTTTCATATTGGAGTCACAAAGAATCTATGTCGGGACCACATACAAGACAACCATACTTACCCTTGGTCCTACAACCAGAAACGTTACCATATGCTGGAAAGTCATGGATTGTCCAGAGCAGAACGACACGCATGTTGAATTTGTTCTCATGGTATGCGTCAAACGTCATGATCCCTTTTTGCCATAACTCTTGTAGTTCATCAATCAATGGCTGTAAATATATGTCAATATCCTTTCCTGGTTGTCGCGGTCCCTCAATGAGCAAAGTCAACATAGTAAACTGAGGTTTCATGCAAAGCTTTGGTGGAAGGTTGTATGTCACACACATAACGGGCCATGAACTATGTGACATACTGAAAGAGCTGAATGGGTTAAACCCATCTGTAACCAGACCTAATTGAACATTACGAGGTTCAGCTGAAAAATCCGTATACTTGTCATCAAGATTCTTCCATGCAATAGAATCAGCCGAATGCTCCATCTTTTCATGTTAAAACTTCCTAGTTGAGTGCCAAGACATTTCTTTCACCAACCATGGCACACTAAACATTCTTTGTAGTCTTGGTGTTAATGGAAAATACCTTAACACTTTTTTAGGTATCCTAGAATTTCTTCTCTCAGAATCCATTTCAGTCTTAAACATAGGAGTTTTACAATTTGGACAAATAGTTTTCATCTCGTTCTCTCTCCAGTATAGGATGCAATCATTTGGACAAGCATTGATTTTCATATAATCAAGACCCAATTTTGTAATGATCTTCTTCACTTGGTAGGTATTAGTTAGGGCCTTGTTATTAGAAGGTAACACCTTTTTTAGTAGTTAAAGGAGCTCTGTAAAGCTTTTTTCACTTCATCCATGATTCACCTTTAATTTGAAAAACTATACAATGAAAGTCAGCACGGTGAAATCTTGGGCCCCAGGGTATAGCTTAATCATCGCGTCTCGTAGATTTGCTTCAAAGTCATTAGTTTCATTTTCTCAAGAGACGTCTTCAACTACAGGGGTCACATTTGGCTCATACTATACAACTTCATCTAGGTTATTACCACCAAGTTCTTGAACGATCGTGTTATGCAACTCATTTAAGTTCGGGACACTATGGTATTGTTGGAAACTTGATTCACGTACAGAATACTTTGGTGATACATGCTCCCCATGCATGTTCCAAACCCTATAGCTTGGGTCGTCGAATCCATTTTTCATTAAATGTATTTCCATATCATCATAAGAAACTGGAAAACGTGTATATCTATAAGTGATGCATGGACAAGGAACGGATTCTCTACCAAGAAGGTTTTCTTATGAAAACTTTGAAAAACTTCTGATTCTAGAAAGAAAACGTGGGTCTAGGAAACTTAGTGTCATCCACCCCCTATTCATTACAACCGGATCTCGATTAACCAAGGGTCCATTTTCAACCTGCACCTTACCAAAAATTAAAGTTGGAAATTAGCCTCATGCACCATCCTCCTCAAAAGTTTGAAATGAAGGAAGTGCTATCAGATGATTGAACCCATACAAATATCATCTACCAAATAGAATGTATTAAGGAGTTTGCAATCATTGTATTTTTACAACAAATTAATAATGTTGCTAACATTTTGCTCTACCCAATGTGGTTTCTGTGAAACCACTACAATGAGATGCACTCATTGTAGTTATATACATGGGTATAACTAGATGCACTCAACACTAAGAAAGGTATATACATGGGTAAAAGTAGATGCACTCAACACTAAGAAAGTTGCACTTTCACATCCTCACCATTAAAAGACAGAGGAGGGAATCCAGTAAGCATTCATTAACAGTACATCAGTGGGAGTCAAGCCCAGGTCGCCCCACTAGCAAGGAGATTCACTAGCAGCTCAACCGACATGCATGCATTGGCTGTGTTGACAAGGGAAAACTAGTTTTCAAATTATGTTAACACAAATCAACAATGACGAAGGGTAAAATGAAACATTCCAAACCTCAATTTTTTAGTGTTACAATGTAAAACTTGGTTATAAAATACAACAAGATTTGGAGTTCTCCTTATGTTTCCCCACTTTTTCTACTTCTATATTTGTAAGCACCTTATAAATTTTCCCAACAACTCCGACCCGCTGGGAAAAGGCTATGATTATGCTGAAGATAATACTGATGGTGATTGGAAAAAGGCTATGATTATGGTGAAGATAGTACTAATGGTGATTATTTTCCAAAGATTCAATGGATAATACCCAATTGTAGGTTAGGTATGCATTAGTCCAATTCTAGTTTCATCGTCTTTCTAAAATTCTAAATAATGCATGGAGATGGACACGCAAAGTCCATGTGCTTCCCTATAGAATGGATTGTTCTCTTTACACAACAAACCATCAAATGGGCTTAAATTAATACCCATACCTGCACCTGCACCCATTTAACCATCCCCATACCTAGCCTGTTTCGAGTCAGGTTCGGGTACCCAATCTATTGCCACCACCACCTTTTTTTTTTCTTTTTTGAAGATTCTATTGCCACCCTTTCCTATAATGGTGGAATTTTTTGCCATTATAACGGGTGTGAAGATCTTTGCAAGCCTGATGAGGTTTCAATTGATCGTGGAGGGGAAGCTCAAATAATCCAATTGAATTGATTTCCATGTTCCCCCATGGGCCCATAATGCAAATGCTTCTCTTTGGTCCTCTTTTTCTTTTAGTTAGCTTATCTAATAAGAATGACAATCTTCTTGTTGTTTTCCCTTGCATAACCAACATATAGAGAAGACAAACTAAAACATTTTTAATCTTGACACTGTTTACTCAATCTATAACCGACATATAGAGAAGACTAACTGAAATTTTTTAATCTTAATATTGTGTACTCAATCTATAAATTCCACTCAATGTATCTTGTTGAGGACCATATGAGCTTCATGTCCTTTTTGGTCCAACCATTTACCAAGTAAGGGCTCCTATGCAAAACCTTTGACTCCTAATAAATTTGCATAGAATTCAAAAAAATCCAACTGAAATAACAGCCCCCAACTTAAATAAATCTGAACTGTCTCAGTGAATTGTGTTGTTGAAATCAAAATAACCATGGAGTCGCGTGAACCAAAGATGCGTAATCAAAATAAAAGATGACAACAAGCAATCAATTTTATATCAATGAACTCAATTTTCATCACCAAGCACCAAACAAATTTTAAACCTAAACACCAAAAAATCCAAAATTTCCATTTGGAACTCTAGAGACGAGACAAAATCAGTACCCTTCTTTTAAAGAGGAACTACACCATAGTCTACAGAGTATGGTGGACCATGCACATCCGCAATAAACTTGGTATACATTAATATAAACCTCTAAATCAATGGCCGCTATGGATGGCACATGGCCTGATGGTTATAAAGATTACGTAGTTCGAGCAGCCTAATACTCACCATCGAATAGACATCTAGGAAAGAGAACAGGTCAACAACCTAAACTCAACAAGTGATATCAAATAGTAGCAATCATCACATAAATGATACTTCCAATCCATGTCCATCCACAACCAACGATTTGGATGGTCTAGATCAACGGGCAAGCACGCCACGCATCATACTAAACCTGAGAATAAATCCACGTTTCTAACTATTAAGGAGAAATTTAAAATTTCTATAGCATAGCAGTATAGCACATTTAGAGGAAGTCAGATGCTTGGTTCCCGCACATGCTCTTTCAATGCAAGGGTACCGAGTATAATTTTAACATCCTGTCAAGATCCAAAAATCCCCCAAATGAAAGTTTCAATTTTCTAGCAATGCAGAACCAAATTCAGAGAAAGAAAACAACCAAATGCTATTTTAGAATAATTTGTGCATAATTAAAAGAAAAGGAAAAGAAAAACCCAGTTAAACTTCTAACCAAGTTACAATTAGATTTGATCATCATTCCTCTAATGATTAATCATAAATTTTTATCTGAAACTTCCATTAAACAAAAATCACAACCACACAATAGACATGCAGCATAAAAACATGAACTAAGAAAGTACGAAAGGAGCAAAGACTACCTCAAGAAACTGATTCCAGTGCGGGAATCTCGCAGAACAAGTTGGGTTAAATCTTTCACATGTCTGTCGAAACAAAAGAGAATCACAAAATTAAAAAGCATAAATCCGTAAAAGTTTGTTCAAAACAAAACAGAATCACAATTTTATTTTATTTTTTATTTTTTAAAAAAAAAGTTAGCTAAAACAGAGTATATATCCTCATCCCCTTGAACATGTAGACAGACGAAACTCTGGATCCAAAACAGCCACTTAGCCAACAGAGATTGGCAGCATCTGAACCAAACAAGAACAAAAAGCCTGCTTTTCACACTCAGCTGGGAGGCATGTATAACCCTTCTTACTGTCAAGATGATCTGTCCACCACCCCTGTGGATTGCATAAGCATGAAGAACAACATCACAGACCGCAAAGCATATGCTCCACATGTTTTCTTCCGCCGATGCTCCTTCCTTTGATGCCCATTGGAACCCAGCCATAATAGAATCCATAATTTCATTCAGGTACTGAACTCCCTTGCATATGTCAACAACCATATTTGGGACCCATGATTCTAACCTTCAAACCTTCAAACCAGCTAAGACCTTCCTAGCAAAAACCCGCAATTAATTTTGAAAACAAGGAGAGAGAGAGAGAGCGAGAGAGAGAGAGAGAGAGAGAGAGAGAGAGAGAGAGAGAGCGAGAGAGAGAGAGAGAGAGAGAGAGAGAGAGAGAGAGACTAACTGTTCTTCTCCTTCTTGCGGCAAAAGGGGGCTTTGAAAATGCTAGAGAGAGAGGTTGGGAAATAGAGAGAGGGGAATGCGGCCGAGAGACAGGGAGAGGGTGAGGGAGAGCAGGAGATCGAGAGATGGCAAGAGAGAGGCTGAGTGCAAGAGAGAGAGAGAGGGTGAGGGAGCCTGGGAGATGGAGAGAGGCAGAAATGGGACCCTGGTTTTGGAAGTAATGCAGGCGGGAGAAAAAGCTAGAATACATTTTCGTTTGGGGGAGGGGCGCGTGACGAACGGCCCATTAGGGTCGTGAGTTTTAGGACCATGGGGCCCACCATGATGCATGTTATTTATCCACTCCGTCCATTAATTTTAAAATATTATTTTAAGGGTTGATGCAAAAAATGAGTCAGATCGAAGCTGTAAGAAGACCACACAACATATTAACAATAGAAATTTAATTTTTATGATTTCTTATTGTGTGGTCCACTTAGACCTTTAATCTAAATAATTTTTGGCCTAATTGACTAAAATTATATATAAGAATTTATAGACGGCTTAGATCAAACACATATATTTCAGTGAGCCCCATGGAGCCCCTTAAGCACCATCAATAGCTAATATAGCTATGATAAAGAGGAAGGCTTTAAGTACGAATCCATTAGGCTTTTGCCATGGATTAGATCTGTAGAATAATTACTACAGATTTAATCTGTAGCCAAAAGGTTTCACAGTCCATAGCCTTAGCTCGATTTTTTAGTAGTGATTCTTCAAAAGAAAACCACCTTTGAATGGAGCAAAGAATGCTAGAAAGCTTTCACCAAGCTTGACTAATGCTCCCATCATGCAACCACCCTATTGGAATTTACCTTTAAAAATAATGTGTGATACAAGTAACTATATAATTAAGGTGGCGTTATGCTAAAGAAAAGAGAAGAAGCCATATGCTATCTACTATGCGAACAGAACTCTAAACCACGCCCAAGTGAACAACACTACTATGAAAAAGGAACTCCTAGCCGTAGTGTTCGCTTTGGATTTTTTTAGGTTCTACTTGATAGGATCTAAAATCATTATATTTATTGACTATGCGGTGCCGAAGTATCTTCTTTCTAAGAATGATAATAAGCCCCATTTGTAGAGATGGATCTTTCTACTTTAAGAGTTTGACATTGAAATCTGAGATAAGGAATGAGTAGAAAATGTAGTGGCTGACTATTGAGTGTCAAATATTGCATATTTTTTCCTTTTTATATCTTGGTTTTATGAACACAATAATGCTTAATTAGCATATTTCATTCATGTTTGTATTTCAAGGTGAGTCTAGATCTTGGTTTGAAAAGAATGATTAAAAGTATGAATTTGATGCTTAAAAATCACTAAAGAAATGGATGGATCTTAGGAGACAAATATTGAAGACTTTAAGGGCGCAAGATACAATAAGACCAAGTGGAGGAGGAAGGAAGTCAAAAGTGCAAAGTGTAGAAATTCAAAAAAGCTGAATTTCACTGTCAATGACATCGAACACCATTCGTTGACATCAAAGTAAGTGATCGATGACATTGAAGGCATTTTGATTGCATCGAGATTTAAGTGAAATTCTAATATGGTTCCTGGACTAAATGGGCATATTTGTCGATGACATCGAATACCTGTTCGAGTGATCGAAGACCCCTTCGATGACATCGAAACCCAGTTCGATGAAATTGAGAATTTGAAGGATTTTCAGAGTTTCTTACTGGACTAATTGGGCGCATTTTTTCAATGGTATAGAAGACCTGTTTGATGACATCGAGAATTTTGAAGATTTTTAGAGCAACTTATTGGAATATTCTGGACAATTTTTTGATTAATTGAATTCTTTTCGATGACATCGAAGATTACATAGTACGAAAGGGTGCGACTTCCAAATTTGATTCAAACCAGGATCCTACCTTTGATGACATCAAAAGTTCTTCAATGACATCGATGGCATTACGCAGAGTGCATAAATTTGATGTTGTTTCCAAAGTTGGCCGAACAAAGCTTATATATTTTGGTTCTTCAAGGAGTTCTAAATACAAATTAGGGTTGGAAGACTGGAGAAAATTGTTGGAGAATTTCAAGGAGTCATTTCTTCTTCCCCAATATTCTTCTTTTAGTTAGTTTTTATGTTTTCTTCAATAGTTTTAGTTTCAATCATGTCTTTGGTTGGCTAATCTCTTAGTTAGAGCTGAGAGGTGAAGCTTGTAATTTATTTAGATGTTTATCTTACTTTGATTCATGTTTATATTGAACTTCTATTGATTCCTATTTTGAATTAAGGAATTTTTTAGTTTTTCTGTGGTTTATTATGACTCTGATTATAGTAGATGCTTGAAAGGCTTTTAATACTTTTTTACTTGTTTTATAATTGTGTGATCTGTAAAATTCATGATTCACCATTGTCTCCTAGGCATGGTGGATGGTTGAATTCCTTGCAATCATCACATCATTGTTTCATGTGGGAATTAATTCAATGGAAAATTCAAATTATGGTTTAACGGCTCTACCATCTAACTGGATTTGATGGGACTCCGATTTCAGTTGTGTTTAATGAATCAAGTCAGGTGGCTTCTTAATAGCTATAAATGATCCTTGGCGCTCTAGTTTCCTTTTATTGATAATTCTTTCACAATTAATCTCTCTTTTATTCTGGATTCTAGTTTAGATCTTATTCTAGTTCTAGTTCTAATTATTTTCAGAATACGTATAAGGCGAGTCCCTATGGGTTCAACCTCGGTCTCACCGAGTTATTACTATAGCATAACCCTGCACTTAGGGTTGCCAACTGTCACGCTTCAAACTCGAAAATTGGGCTTGTAGAATTTTTAATGCCGATAGCCTCTGTAGTAACCCATTCTTAGCTCCCATCGCCCACATGCCGATTCTGATCCTGGGATCCTACAATGAGAATTTTTCAACGTATATTTATCTCATAAGAAGCATAACCTCAAGTTTACCCAAATCATAAAGGTAACATTATCATCACATATCCAGTAATATAAACATTTGAATACAGTGCTGAAAGGAAAAATATACATATATCGAAAATTAAAACTCTAGAAGACCAATACACACTCTAGGCTCAACACTGCTGCGACCTAATACCACCTGCATGCATCTATCGTGCATAAGCTTATGAAAATCTTAGAGGGTGGTGTAAGTGTGTGCGCAAAGTAAGTGCCAAGTATACAATATCAGAGTAATGCAGAAATATGCTGGTAAGTCCATAAATACCATGAGTGTTATCCAGTCTATGCAATACAAAAGTATAGTAAGCCAAATGATATATGATGAGGATGCAATGTAATATGTGGTGCGAATGAAATGACTAAGCTGAAGTGTGAAGTCGGGATGACAGTACGTAGCATCATAAGCTACGGTGTCCATTACAAGGGACTTCTATCCAAACCAGTCCAATGTGGTAAACTCCTAATCTCAGGTTGGTCGTGCGCCCCAAACAAAATCTTGGCCATTGTAAAGGTATACATAACGATTAATTGCACACCACCAGCCCGAGTGGATAGTGAATGAATGAGTAAAATGCTGAGTATATAACTCTTGTTCAATAAGTCCACATATCAGTAACATACATCTTTGAGATCATCACCGAGGTTTGGTACACTCTATGCTAGCTTGATGCCCCTATCCTAGCGCACGATTGGGTAAGTGGAAGAGACCTTACTATCCGTCTACCAATATCCGGTTCGACTCGTCGATAGTGGACTCATTCCTCAAGTTGGTCAAACTGAACGTAGATATTGCCCCCTCACTCAGGCAGGTAAGGTCACACCCCCTTCCAACCGACCACGAAATAGTGAGAGATGTAGCCTACTGGTATATGACCCTTATGCACTAATGTATATCCACTCGGTCTAAACATTGGAGCGTCTCTTGGCCTCGGGGGTTTAGGGACATTCAAAGTACTCATATGCTCAAACTAAACATTTTTAGTGTCACATCTGGCCATCTACAATATTCCTGTAAAGGCCGTAGCCCTCCCAATGGTAAGTACTATGATCAATCACTCCTCATATCAAACATACATATGATGCGTATGGCATGCATCATGATGTTATCTTGTCACATACTCATAATCGGTATCGATAATTGGCATTGATAATTGACATCAATAATCGGCCTATATGCAAGGCAGGTCCATAGATGAACAGCTGATCTAAACAAAAATATAAAGATCATCCCTTGACCATGGATATGTCAAATCTGGTAGCATGGAGCTATCTATCTACGGCGATGATGAACCATGAAACATCAATGGGGCCTAATGATTTAGGTTGACCTAGAATAATGAGAATGGGCTTAACAAAGGCCTAAGGGAAAGTCACAATGTGTACATTTAACCATTATTGCTCATCAGTGTGGACATTTGACCAACATTGCTCCCAGGGAGTTGCTCACACAGAGCCTAACATATAGTGGGGTCATGACCTCACATAAGGGCCCAATACACATCCCGTTGGGCCTCACACACAAATGCCTCATACACATCACAATGGGCCTCATCAAATGGGTCATATATACATCACATTGGGCCTTAACATATGGCTTAATATACAACACATCGGGCTTGATATTCGGGTCTCAAATGAAAGTGCCCTAGTTTGTCAATTAGCGCGAGTGTCGAGTCAGCTAAACAGAGAAGCTCCATAGGAAGATCAATCAACCGTCTACCTCAACCAGATGTGTGCTCGAACTCTCCACAAGTAAATCTAAGCCTCACATCACATGTCCCAAAATACCAGGTATGTAAAACCCTTAAAATTGATTAGAATATCACAAGGTTTTTGGGTTAGAAAACTTTTTCAAAATTTTAAAAAATCTCTAAGTTTTCTACCTCTGTCAATTTATCGATAGACTAATCGATATAATTGAGAAATGTTGTCGATGTCCTCAATGCTCAAATGATATTATTGAAATGAGGATAAAATTTGTCTAACAACCGCATATACTTCTGGACTAAATTATCGATGTATCGATAGATGTATCAATATCATCGAAATTTGAAACCCGAGTCTATCAAAGTTGACTCGATAAAATCGATAGCAGGGAGTTTCTGTCCCTATTTTTATAAATAAAATCATAAAGACCTTCGATATATTGAATCACTCCTCGATATCCTTTGAATTTAAAAGCCGATGATATCAGAAAGCCTTCGATACTATCGACCTTGGACACAGTTTTCTAGCAACATTTTCAGGTGGTTTTTATCTTAGATCGAGGGTCACTCGATAGAATCGATATTCAAATATCAATGATAACGAGGCTGGGTCGATTACGTTAAGAATGGACATAAACTGTCCAGCAAGCTTAATTGAAAAATCCTTTGAATTTATCGATGCATTGACACGACTATCGATATCATCGACTTTCAAATTCTGATGATATCGAGTGTACCTTGATTGTATCCTTGACCTGAAATATTTTAAAGGCAATGTCTCTCTCATTTTTAAATGTCAAGGAATCGATCCTCTTGTCGATGAAATCGGAGTTCAGAATCTGATGACATTGACGCAGGTTTCGATTTCCTCGTCCAGCTGGCAAAAGGTTTCAAAAGCGTTTGAAATTTGAGTTTGTGTCATTGAGCGGCCAATCGATACAATCGAGAGCATACGCTCGATGATATCGACCCTACTCGATAATATCGAACTCTATCATAAATGTGACCGTTTTATATCCGTTAGAACTTTTTGCCTATATATAGAGAGCTTGTCTTTAGTTGCTGAAAGAGAAAGAAAAGTGTGTTTTTGAGTGTTTAACCTTAGATCATTTACCCAAAGCCCTTTCTCTCATGAAAGTTCATCCTCCAATCCACCCTCATCATTGACATTCCATAGAGTGGATTGGGGAATGAACTTCCACATTCAAGGATCCTCCAGCTACCACCTTAATGGCAAATCATTAAGCTAGGATGCCTTGAATGCATAAATGATTAGAATCGCTCTATTTTCCTTATAGGAAAACTTTCAATAGAGTAGGATTCCATTATGACCTTAACCCTACCTGTCACCATACATTAGTACATCTTCTAAGTTGCGGTTTTAGGAAGCAAAAGACTTTTCATCAATAAAGGAGGTGATCTTCGACAAACAAGCTAAAAGGGACTCATCTGCTTATCTGTAAGTTATTAGAGTCCAGAGGACCCTTGTGATCATTCCTTTGTAAGATTAGGTCTAAAGCGTTTCTCACCCCTTGCAAGTCCTCCAGGAGACCTCCAACAGGAGTGTACATTATAGGTGCGTTGTATTGACCCTTGCTCTATGGAGAGCATAAACAGTTAGGACCATGTAGAATGTCCTTGGCCAGTGTGCCTAAAAGTGGGTGCTTTGTGTTGACCCTTGCTCGTGAGAGCATAAACGTGAGAGGTTCCTTGTGTGGATCCTTAGCCAGTGTGCCTAAAATCGGGTGTTATGTGTTAACCCTTACTCATAGAGCATAAACTATCAGCCTAGGTGTAAGTTGTACTGGTTAGAGGTAAACCTGACTTAAAACCTCAGATTTAAGGTGAACCGTGTGAAACCTCCTTAGTGAAATCTGGTATACTCAAAGGTTGAGTGCGGTTGCCAGGAGTGGAGTAGACAAGTAGTCAAACCACTATAAAAATGATTGTGTTTGAGATTGTTATTGTCTTCCATTTGCTTATGTGATTTTCTTAAATACTTTTATATTAGATTATTTGAGATCACACCTCACACACATGCACAGTCATATCCATTATAATCCTATTTGCATACTGTTCATCTCTCAAATAATTTGTGATTGGATCCTCTACCGGGCTTGGAAGCTAGTAGAGTTACTCTTGAGTAATCCTATAGTGAATATATGCTTGCTGTTAGGATTAGTGATAGGATTTTAAATTTTATAAAATTATTAAAAAGTCCTATTCACCCCTCTCTAGGATATATTAATATATTCCTACTTCAATTAAAGCGGTCTTTACCGCAATTTCAATTAGCATCAGAGCGGGTCTCTCTTAAGGGCTTCACCGCATAGAGAGTGATCTTGACTAAAGTTGGGAATATGGCCAAAGGTGAGGGCTCATCGGTCTCTAGACCTCCTATATTTGATGGATCAAATTATGCATACTGGAAGGCTAGAATGCACTACTTTCTGAGATCTTTGGATCATGATGTTTGGGATATAGTTGAAAGAGGATATGTGCCACCACTTGAATAGATAGTACTTGAAAATGACATAACTATCACCAAACCAAAATCCAAAGAAAAATAGACAACATTCGATTAAGGAAAACCAAACTGCAGAGGTTAAGGCTATGAATGTTATCTACTGTGTCGTGTCCTAAGATATTTTCAATCAAATCAGTATGTGTGGGACAGCCAAAGAAGCATGAAATTTGTTAAAAACAACCCATGAAGGAACAAGCACTATAAAAAGATCCAAACTACAACTCCTAAATTCGCAGTTTGAAAGTCTCAGAATGGAAGAGCATGAAACCTTCAAGGAGTTTTTCACAAAAAAGAATATCATTTGTAACTCCATAGGTGGATTAGGTGAGAAATTTCGGTCTCAAAAATCTATAGGAAAATACTAAGATCATTACCGGAACAGTTCAATCCTAAAGTAACAACCATTGAAGAATATATGAACATCGATAAAATGAATGTAGAAGAACTAGTAGGTTCCCTGCAAACATTTGAACTACACTTCAAACAAACCCCAAAATCTAAAAATATTGTCCTCAAGGCTTCAAAGAAAACAACAAATGAGGACATTGAAAGTGAAAGAGAAGATGAAGATGAGGAAGTTGATTTGTTGGCTCAACGGTTTAGAAAGTTCTTTCAGAAAAATCGTGGCCGTTCATTTAAAAGAAGAAGGGTGGACAACAGACATTCTGCAGGTAAATTTGGTAAAAAGACCAAAGAACCACAATGTTATGCCTTTCAGAAATTTGGACACCTGTCTACTAAATGCACAAATAGAAAAACTAAAGGTACGAGAATGGTTGCCACATGGGATGATACGAAAGAGTCAAACTCAGAATCTAGCGACTCAGAGAGTGATGGAGACCAAAAATCCTTGAAAATTCTTATGGTCTCCACTGCTCCAATCATTCCTATTAAAACTGAGAACGAGGACGAACAACAAGCCACTGAATCATTTCCATCAAAAAATGAAGAAACTGAAAAGGAAGAAGAAGAAGAACAGAATAAACTACTAGATGCTTACAATCAACTTTACATTTATAGCATCACATTGTTAGAAGGATTGGAATATCTGAAAACAAAAAGGAATTGCTGTAAAAATATTTGGATAAAAATTTAGAAATTAATACACATCTAATCAATGAATTACAGCAATATCATTCAGATAATGATCGACTTGAGAGAATTGACACCTTCCTTAAATCCGAGTCTGAAAAACTAAACAAACAAGTTGAGCAATTAAAAGATAAAAACATGCTTCTTCAAAATGAAAATCAAACGCTCCTATTTGATTTAAAAGAATCCAGAAAAATTGCTAAGCTAAACTATAAGTTTTTCAAGAGTGGTGAGAAGTTAAAAAAACTTTTAGGTATGGGAAGACCTGGAAAGGACAAGAGCGGCTTAGGATATAATACATTTAAATCAAAATCTGGAAATGTAGCACCAATGGTTGAAAAATCTGTTGCCTCAGGAAGTAATACAAAAACTACTCTTGTTTGTCATTTATGTGGTGATTCTAGTCATTATAAGATCGAATGCATGTCTCCTAGGAAGACTCAACATAGCTCTAATCAGAATCATATTTGAAAATTCAAACCAACTAGAGAAATGCAAAATGTCTGGAGTCAACTTAGGAATACGGATAAAAGAGATCCACATCCACCACCACCTAAAATGACTAACAAGGATCAATTGAATCAAGTGATCGAATTAAACAAGAAAATAAAATTTACCTCAGTTAAAAATCTTGTCAAAAAAATGGGTTTCAAAAGAAAAGAAGAATTGTCTGGTTACTCATTCAAACCATATACCAGGAAATAAAACTAAGTGCTACCTGGATAGCGGATGTTTAAGATATGTCACAGGTGACAAATCTCTCCTTACAAATTATTCAAATCTTAATAATGGGATATTCACCTATGGAGATGGAAGTACCACTAAGGTAATTGGGTAGGGAATTATTAAAGGTATACATTTGTTCAAAAATGAGAATGCCTTTTACATAAAAGGATTAACACACAATCTTCTAAGCATTTCTCAAATATGTGACAATGAGCATGTGGTTATATTCAACAAGGAAAATGTGAAATCCTAGACCTCTTAGGAAAATCAATGATGAAGGGTTCTCGCACAAATAACCACTACTATGTCATCAAAGGTAAAGGAAAGGATGATCTCTATGCTTAGAAATACTGAGCATAGAAAAATAAGTCCTGGTCATGCTTCAAGATCTGGATATTTGCTAAAATGATGTAATTTTTATTGAGCTCCTAATGATACATCTGAGGTCGCTCACCTCAATCTTTTTGTATATAAACATTTTAATGTTTATAATTTTGATTTGTACAATGCTTGTACAAAATTTTACTGTGTATACTGCCTGATTGTAAGATATACTAAAATTATGCACACTAGTTTGTCGAAATTTTGAAATATACAAAATATTCATCTTTGATATAAGTGTCGATACATCAAGTGAACGTTTCGATAACATCGAACAAGAATCGATACCATCGACGACCTATCGAGAAGTTGAATTGTCGAGTCGTTTGAGCTTCCCTCTGATCTTCATTGAAAATATCAAATAAGGTATTCCGATGTCATCGAAACAATGTTCAATGATATCGAAGGTTACTGCTCAATTAAAAATGGAAGAATGAAAATAAAGGCTCACTTGTTGATCTCAGTATGGCAGTGCATTTCTCAGAACAGTTTTTTTTTCCTTTCATCTCAAGCACAAATGTCTAAAGGACTGGTTCTTCCACAATGTTCTTCAATGGAGAACAAGAAAGGTAAGAAAAATGCAATTGGTTTATCTTCACTTTCAACTTAAACTTTGTGGTAGAACGAAAAGTTCAGAGGAAGTGCATTGAACCCTTTGGGATCATCGATCTCTTAGAATGGATTGGGTGGGGAAATATCATGAATTTTGGTGGAGGATTTCAACATAGTCTTATGCATCAGTTTCTAAACTTAATTTACAATGTTGAAAATGATCCTCCAATCATTTTAGTCACTGTCATAAATCAAACCGAGCACATCACTCCTAAACTGATAAGTCGTCTGCTTGGTGTAAAAGTCACTAGGATACCTGCATCAGAACGAAATATGAATGGTCTTAGTGTATGGGGAGAAGGTACTCGAGCACTCTGTAATGGTGCTAAAATACCTAGAAATGCAAAAAATGTTCTTCATGTTAAGCATCTCAATCCAGCATATAAATTTCTTCACAGTATTTTCAGCACTAATGTTTATCCCTATGAAGTCTCCTGCAACAAGCTTCCTTCATACACTTTCAATATTCTGTATGATGTTCATCTAGGTATTCCAGAGTGTCTACCCACTCTCATCGTACAACAGTTAATCCGTGCATCTACAGAAGAATCCATCACTACACTTCTCTTTCCGTGTCTTATGTCTAAACTTTCACGCCAATTTGGGCTGCCTCCTACTAATGATCTCCCGTTTCCGTGTTCCTGGTTCAACTACAAAGACATCTGTAATCTGCATATCATTGACAATGTGTTTCGTGGAGGAAGAATCGATCAATCCTCAGGCAAGGATAATCATGTGCACAGCCCTGTCTTTGTTAAGATCATTTAGGCTGTCACAGAACAAGACACTATATAGGATCTGCTTGCTAGACAATCTTACATGATGAAATGGCTAGATGACTGTGAAGTCTATCTATTGGAGATCAAAAACATGCTGGAGACTCTACAACATGCTACACAATAAATTCTGGATTCCCTACCTGTACAGTAAAGTCCTTCATTGTCTATAGTACGTTCTTTTCTTCACCACACATCTGGAGTCTCCATGGAACGCCTAGGACATAAATATCTTTTTGAATGTCCTTCGCTCATATTTATGTCCTTGTGATAAATTGATAACTTGCATAGTTTGACAAGTTTGTGTGATATTATTTGAATGAGGATCACATTTTTTTTTTGGGTACCCATGGATGGGTTGAATGTTATTTTGGTTTGGGATGAATGATCATACTATTGCCAATCTTGGGCAGTATACACATACACACACACACAGAGATATATATATATATATATATATATATATATATATATATATATATATATATATATATATATATATATATATATATATATATATATATATATATATATATATATATATATGTATGTATCATTTTGGATATGGCTGGTTATCCTTCACTCCTATTTGCAGCTATGCTTATAGATCCCCTGGTTTATCTAGTTCATGATATGTGTGCATGTGACATTTTGATCTACATACTAATTATGCATACATGGCTGCTGAAATGAGATGTTTCTGTTACATCCATCTAGTGTGCTTATGCCCTGCATTTTGTTCTTCCAATTACTTCAACTTCAGTCAAGTGTCCACTACTATATCTTTATCAATGACTGACAAAAAGGGAGAGAACAAATCCAACGCCCCAACAGAAAATTTGTGTATATTTTTTTGTGAATGGTGATACAGGTGTTAGGGGGAGAAGTTGCACCAAGATAGGGGGAGAATGCAGTTAGGGGGAGCAGCTTCTGACTATTTGTGTATGTGAACTAGATAGCATTGTACAATTGTGTAAAGTTCATATACACACAATTTAGGGTGTGTCAGTATAGAAGTTATTCTAGGGTATGTTGGTATTTTGTCACGTACTTGACAAAGGGGGAGATTGAAAGTGCCCTGGTTTGTCAATTAGCATGAATGTTGAGTTAGTTAGACAGAGAAGCTCCATAGGAAGATCAATCAACCGTCTGCCTCAACCGGATGTGTTCCCGAACTCACCACAGGTAAATCTAAGTCTCACATCAAATGTCCCAAAAAACCAAGTATTTAAAACCTTTAATATTGATTAGAATATCATATGGTTTTTAGGTTAGAAAACTTTTTCAAATTTTCAGAAAATCTCTAAGTTTTCTTCCTCTGTTGATTTATCGATAGACTGATCGATATAATCGAGAAATGTTGTCGATGTCCTCGATGCTCAATCGATATTATCGAAATGAGGACAAAATTTGTCCAGCAACTGCATAGACTTCTAGACTGACTTATCGATGTATCGATAGATGTATCGATATCATCGAAATTTGAATCTCGAGTCTATCGAAGTTGACTCGATAAAATCGACAGTAGAGAGTTTGTCCCTGTTTTTATAAAGAAAATCATAAAGACTTTCGATATATCGAATCACTCCTTGATATCCTCGAAATTAAAAAACTGATGATATTGGAAGGCCTTCGATGATATCGATCTTGGACACAATTCTCCAGCAACATTTTCTGGTGGTTTTTATCTTGGATTGAGGGTCACTCGACAGAATCGATATTCAAATAACGATGCTATAAACTGTCCAGCAAGCTTAATTGGAAAATCCTTTGGATTTATCGATGCATCGACACAACTATCGATATCATCGATATTCAAATTCCAATGATATCGAGTGTACCTCGATTATATCCTTGACCTGAAATATTTCAAAGGTAATGTCTCTCTCATTTTCAAATGTCGAGGAATTGATCCTCTTATCGATGAAATCGGAGTTCAGAATCCGATAACATTGACGCAGGTTTTGATTTCCTCGATTAGCTGGTAAAAGGTTTCAAAAGCGTTTGACATTTGAGTTTGTGTCATTGAGCAGCCAGTCGATACAATCAAGAGTATACGCTCAATGATATCGACCCTGCCTAATGATATCAAACTCTGCCATAAATGTGACCATTTTATATCCGTTGGAACTTTTTGCCTATATATAGAGAGCTAGGGTTTTTAAGTGTTTAACCTTAAATCATTTACCCAAAGCCCTTTCTCTCATGGAAGCTCATCCTCCAATCCACCCTCATCATTGACATTCGATAGAGTGGATTGGGAAATGAACTTTTGCATTCAAGGATCCTCCATCTACCACCTTAATGGCAAATCATTAAGCTGGATTCCTTGAATGCATAAATGATTGGAATCGCTCTATTTTCCATATAGGAAAACATTCAATAGAGTAGGATTTCATTATAACCTTGACCCAACCTATCGTGTCATGCCCCAAACCCAAAAATCGAATTCACATGAATCCCGATTATCGAATCCGGTGCCGACAGCCTCCATAGTGCCCCATTCTCGGCTCCTGACAATCCAATGTCAGATTCCGATCCTGGGATGCTACAAGAAGGATTTTCAGAATGGAATTTTTTATTTTTATTTTGTAATGGAGCATAACCACAAGCATAACCAAGTCACAAAACAACATCACCACATATCCACTATATCAAAAACTTTAAGTACAATGCGGAAAGGGAAATACAAGGTGATCAAAAGCTCCAAAAGGTCCTGATATGCACTCATGTCTCAGCGCTGCTGCCGTCCAACGCTACCTGCACGCAACTATCGTGCATAAGCTTACAAAAGCTTAGAGGGTGGTGTAAGTGTGTGCATAAGGCAAACGCCAAGTGTGCAGTATCAGAACAATGCGGAAGTATGTGGTAAGTCCATAGAATCAACCATGCCGAAGCTATACAATGAGATATGAATGTCATCGGCCACACCGATACAATGCAAGGCCTATATATCCGAATGTCATATGCGAAATGCAATCCAAGCAAGTCGGTACTCCTCAAGTACATATATCAGTACAGTTCCTCTCTGGATATCACCGGGGTCTAATACACTTCGCACAGACTGCCACCTTCCTAGCTGCACAGTCAAGAAAGCGGATAAGACCTCACTATCCGCCTGACCAGTAGTATGTCAATACCTACCCAGCTCGTCGATAGCGGACTCATTTGCGAGCTAGTCAAACTCAGTCTAGCTTATTGCCCTCTCACTCAGGCGGATAAGGCCACACCCCCTTCCAACCGACCACGACATAGTGGGAGACGCGGCCTATTGGTATTCGGCACTCGGGCCCTCATGTATTCACTCGGTCTAGACGTTGGAGCATCTCCTGGTACCAAAAAGGTTCTGGAACTTTCACCCAAGGACATCCTAAGTGCCCACAGTGATAGAATAAGTATTTTTGGTATCCAATACGGCCATCCACGATGTACCTGTGGAGCCACGGCCCTGATGTCGCTAGGGCGTGCAGTGATCAAGTCACACGTATGCAAGATGCATGAATCACGCTGTCAAAACATGCAGCATTTCAGCGTGTACTGCGCGATCATGTGGGGCACTCAGTCACATAATGAGTCCCGTAAATGGTCTGCCAATGGCGTATGTTATAATCAGTCATTACTCATATCAAACATACATATGATGCGTATGGGCATGAGTCATGAGGTTATACTAAGCATGTTATAAGGCAATGAATATCAACGGGTATGGACCTATCAATGGGCCCTAAAGAGAGTTATAATGCGGACATTTAACCAACATTGTACACACAATGTGGACGTCAAACCAACATTGTTTCCTAGGCACGGCTTGCCATAAATATCATTTCACGAACCATGAGAAACGTACATTGCAATGGACCCTAAGGACATCCGTTGGGCCTCGATCCCTGGGCCTTAGATATATTAAATGGGTCGTATTACATGGGCCTCACATTCACCAAATGGGTTGCATTAATGGGCCTCACCAATGAGCCTTATGTACATTGCAATGGTCCATGATCCATGGGCCTTGAAACACATCGAAGTGGCCTCACAACTTGGGCCTTAAATATGTCAGATGGGCCCATACACATAAATATATCAACTAGGCCACTCCATTTATGCCACATGCACATCAAATGGGATTGATCCCATAGGCTTTAATATGTATCAAATGGGCTTGAATCCCGTGGGCCTTATATAGAATAAATGGATTGGATCCCATGGGCATTGCATATGTCAAATAGGCCGACACCCATGGGCATTACATATGCCAAATGGGCTTAATCCCATGGCCTTAGGTGTGCATCAAGGTGGGCCTAAATAAATGGCCATAAATGGATCAACATGGGCCCTATATACATACCAAAGTGGGCCCATTTGAACCATAGATCTGGCTCATTTTTAGCTCAAGAGATGAGTTTTCAAGATGGATAGACGGTGAGACGCAACACATGCATCATGGTGGGGGGTCACACGAAGGCCCACCATCATAAACATATTATGTTTAATATAATATATAATTTATATACAGTATATACAATATTATACGTAATATAATATTATATATACATACATATATATATATATATATATATATATATATATATATATATCTACACATACACACACGCATACACACACGCACACACACCAGGTGCATTCACACATGCACACACACACACGTGCATTACAGTGGATTCCACCGTCCGTACGGACGGTGGATGTTAGGCACGTACATCACTATGGGTCCCATGTGGGGCCCACCATACTACTTACATGCCATCTGGCCCGTCCATTAGGTCACGCAGACCTGAATGACGGGTGAAAACAAATTTCAGCTCGATTCACAACTTCTGTGAGCCCCAAAAAGAGTTTTAATGGGAGAATTCAATTCACACTGTTTCTTATGGTGTGGGCCACCTGAGCGTCAGATCAGCCTGATCTTTGAGGGGGGCACGTCAGGGGGGTGGCCCACCTAATGAATGGGTCGGATGGTAAATAGACATCAAGGTGAGGCCCACGGCTAGGGCCGTGGGTCCGCCTCGTCTGCCTGCTCGCTGAAGAGCGCAGGATGCCTGGCGTCCTTTCGTGACGCAAGAGGCAGCAGCGCCTCTGCTGCTTATTTTTTTTATTTTTTTATTTTTTTCTGAAAAACCTATTTTTGTGAGGTTTTTGGTACGAGGGGCCCGCTTCAAGTGCATCCACTCCATCCATTGTGTTCCCAAGCCCGAAACAATTCTATCAAGACCAATATCGGATATTTTTCAGCGTGTAAGAAAAGTCTGGGTAGATTTCAATGGTAATGATGCTATTTTTAAAACTATGGCCCACTAGATATCCGGATCTTCCTCATCTTTCGGCTTAACGCCTAAAATAAGTTGGGAAAGGGGATGGACGACACGGATTGTATACATACATCAAGGTAGGTGCTATACAAATGGCCCACCCCAATGGCTTGAAACAAGCCTTTTTCTTTTGTTTTCATTCCAGTGACGTCTGGACGTCACTGGACTCTTTTCCCTTTTTTTTTTTTTGGGGCTGTAGAAAATACATTCAAGGTGGGCCCTGATTAGGTGGGCCATCCCAAATGGATGTACATTTAAGATGGGCCCCACCCATGGACGGTTTGGAAAAAAATACGTATTTCATGGTGGGGCTCATTCAAGTGGGCCACATGGCCTCATCAACATAAATAATAATAAAGAGAGAGAGAGAGAGAGAGTAAAGAAGTGGGACACGCGTGATGGAGGGACCCCGGCACTATGGGTCCTCCGTTTCAACCATCCAATCATACATCAATGGGTCCCATTGCATATGGGACCATCCAAATAAAAGATTAATGGTGGAGATCCCACTCCACTAGAAATGGACGGTCTAGATGACCTCTTTAATACAAGGAAAGTAAACATCATGATGGGGTCCATGGAGAATGGCCCCATCATGGAATGATCTTGATGATCAAGATGAGCCCTTGGCCACATCTTAGGGTCCCAAGTGAGATCCATACCATTGATCGGTGGGCCTCACTTAGCCCATCGTAAAAATAAGTAAACTACTCTATCAAAGCACCCACCACTTGATCTTCTTAGTCCGTCGGGATGCCAGTCTCCTAGAGCTTCACTTTGATGGTGGAGATGGAAAATGGATGGCTAGGATGATGGGATTTGGAGATGGGAAGTGGGCCACCAAAATGCACATTTTTCTCTCATGGAAGGCCTTGGACGTGGGAGGCTCTTGATTGGTTGGAATTGTGATGAGAAATGAGAGAGAGAGGTGTGATGTAATGAGAGATGGAGTGATGTGAAGTTGTGATGGTTGATGGATGTGAGTGATGGGTGAGGTGATGTGTTAGTTGACTTGGGTGGTTGCTTGACTTGTGGAGAAAGGAAGCATGGGTGCTTGTACTTGACATGAGAGGTGATTGATGGGATTGATTGATGTGATTGATGGGACACTTTGTAGAGATTCTCTTGGGAATGTAAACAGGCGGTGTTTTTCCTTGAACTGAACGCAGGTCCGCATCTCATCGTCTGGGTATCGGATCGGTGCGTGAGTTGCGGCGTTGGAACCGCGGCGATGGTGCGGTCGCAATGATACAAGTCTTAGATTAAGCCGACTCAAATGAATAGGATACGACTTACGGTCGTGCGCAACGTCAATTATAGGTCACGGATTGCCAGAATTTGACGAGAAGGATCGCAGGAAGTGACGGAACAGTACTGATTATGATACGGGTCTTATAGCTCTCCCCACCTAACAAAAATTTCTTCCTCGAAATTTACACTACCATCGCAACTAACCATAACTCAAAAAGGAAATAGGGAACATAACATCATATATAATCAAGCACCATAATACATCACACAATCAATCATCGAAAAGATGGGGATAACGCTCCCGGATCTCTGCCTCGCGCTCCCAAGATGCCTCATCCACACTATGATGGCCCCACTGTACCTTCACTAAGGGAATGACCTTGGTCCTGAGGACCTGCTCCTTCCGATCGAGGATACGAACTGGCTGCTCAATATAAGAAGCGTCCTCACGAACCTCCAACGGCTGCCAATCAATAACAGGAATGACGTCTGACCCACACTTCCTCAACATAGAGACATGGAAGACGTTGTGGACGCCAGACAACTGCGATGGCAAGGCAAGCCGGTAGGCCACAGCGCCAATGCGCCCAGTGATCTCGAAAGGTCCTATGAATCTCTGGGCAAGCTTGCCCTTCGTCCCAAAACGAACTACACCCTTCATGGGTGAGACCTTGAGATACACCTAGTCCCCAACGGCAAACTCCAAGGGACGACATCGACGATCAGCAAAACTCTTCTGCCGGCTCTGAGCTGTGCGCATCCTCTGTCTAATGATGTCGATAGCCTCTGACGTCTGCAGCACAAGCTCGGGACCCAGGAGACATCGCTCTCCAACCTCAGTCCAACAACTCGGAGATTTACACGGTCTGCCATATAATGCCTTAAAAGGAGCCATGCCAATGGTCGCCTGATAGCTGTTGTTGTACGCAAACTCAACCAATCGCAGGTGCTCGTCCCAACTACCCGCAAAATCAATCGGCTAAGCCCGAAGCATATCCTCAAGGATCTGGTTAACCCTCTCGGTCTGACCATCGGTCTGCAGATGATACGCGGTGCTGAGCTGCAAATCAGTGCCCATCGCTCTCTGGAAGCTCCTCCAGAACTGAGACATGAACCTCGGATCTCGGTCTGAAACAATCGAGACGAAAACACCATGCAATCTCACTATCTCATCAATAAACATCCTGGCGAGCTGATCTGTATGTCAAGTCTCACGAATCGTAAGAAAATGTGCCGACTTCATCAGACGGTCCACAACAACCCAGATGGCGTCATGACCGCGCTGAGTCCTCGGCAAACCCAAGACAAAATCGGTAGATATATGCTCCCACTTCCACATCAGGACGCTCAGCGGCTGCAATAGACCAGGGGGTCTCTGATGATCGGCCTTGACACGCTGGCAGGTGTCACATTATGTGACAAAACTGGCTATCTGGCGCTTCATCCCTGACTAAAAATACTGGCATCTCATATCGCGATACATCTTCGTCGAGCCAGGGTGGATAGAGAAACGCGATCGATGTGCCTCGGTCATAAGATCTCGACGTAAATCAGGAATATCCGGGACACATAATCGGCCTTTGAAGCGAAGTCCACCGTCAGAAAAAATCTGTCAATCCGTCTGACTCTCAGATGCTGCCTCCGCTCGGTAATCCTGTAACGACTCGTCTGTCTGCTGACCCTCGATCACCCTTGCGACAAGAGAGGGTTGAATCGACAAGCTTGATAGCTGAACAATAGATGACTGCAGACCAAACTTAAAGTCGTACTCTGCTATATCCTCGAGCATCCTCCACTCCTGAATCATCATATGCGCCACCAACCCTCTTGGCTGACGGCTGAGGGCATCCACCACCACGTTCGCCTTGCCTGGGTGGTACTGAAGATCAAAATCATAGTCCTTCAGGAGTTCCATCCAACGCCTCTGGCTCATGTTCAGCTCGGACTGAGAGAACAAATACTTCCAGTTCTTGTGATCGGAAAAGAGCTCGAATCTCACCCCATAAAGATAGTGTCTCCACACTTTCAGTGCAAAGACAACCGCTGCCAGCTCCAAATCATGCGTAGGGTAGTTCAGCTCATGGACCTTGAGCTGTCGGGACGCATAAGCCACCGGCTTCCCGTGCTGCATCAGGACAGCACCTAAGCCAACTCATGAGGCATCAGTAAATACAACAAATCCATCACTCCCAGAGGGAAGAGTGAGGACAGGAGCGGACGTGAGGCGGTCCTTCAACTCCATAAACGCCTGCTCACAAGCGTCGCTCCAAATGAACTCGGCACCCTTCCGGGTCAATCTGGTCAATGGGGCTGCAATGCGAGAGAATCCCTCAATAAAATGTCGGTAGTAGCCCGCCAAACCAAGAAAACTGCGGATCTCGGATGCATTCTTGGGCTGGTCCCACTGACGCAACGCATCAATCTTCGAGGGGTCTACAGCGACACCCTGCCTCGTCACTACATGGTCGAGGAACTTCACCTCCTCCTGCCAAAACTCGCACTTCTCCATCTTCGCGTAAAGCTGGTGTGCACGGAGGGTCTGCAATGTAATCTCAAGATGCCACTCATGCTCCTTACGAGTCCTCGAATATATCAGAATGTCGTCAATAAACACCACGACAAACTGATCAAGATACGGACGGAAGATCTCGTTCATCAACTGCATGAATACTGCGGGCGCATTGGTCAGTCCGAATGACATGACTTGGAACTCAAAATGACCGTATCGCGTCCTAAAGCCTGTCTTCAGGATATCCTCATCTCGAACCCGAACCTGATGATAACTGGACCGCAAGTCTATCTTTGAAAAGAACTGCGCCTCCTGCAGCTGATCAAACAAGTCATCGATCCTCGGAAGCGGGTACTTGTTCTTAATCGTGACCTTGTTGAGCTCACGATAGTCTACGCAAAGCCTCAACGAGCCATCCTTCTTCTTTATGAAGAGTACCGACAGTCCCCACGGTGAACTGCTCGGACGAATAAAGCCTAGCTAGCACAACTCGTCAACTGCTTCTGCAGTTTTCGTAACTCCAATGGTGTCATACGATACGGGACCTTCGAAATAGGCGCGGTACCAGGCACAAGATCAATCTGAAACTCAGTATGCCGACGAGGTGGTAATCCCAGAATCCCCTGGAATACATCAGGAAAACCACAAACAACCGGCAGCTGGTCGATACTCAAAGCAGCTGGCTCCTCAACGGCACACGATAACATGCAAGAAAGCTGTCCTCCTCTGGGCTCGGAAACAAACTGAAACTCTGGCACGCCGGGTATGCAGAACGTGACTGTCCTTGTAGAGCAGTCTAATATGGCGTAGTACTTGGCAAGCCAGTCCATGCCAAGGATAACATCAAAACCGGACATTGGCAATACAAATAGGTCGGCAGGCAAGAAGATATCCCCAATTAAAATAAGGCAAGACACACAAAATTGGCCCAACACTGCGGTCTTCCCTAATGGCGTCGATATTACCAAATCCTCACGGGCAGACTCCAATGGCAAACCGGTTGATCGACAAAAATCATCGGCGACAAATGAATGTGATGCACCAGAATCAAATAGTACACGTGCAATGCATGCAGAAACAGGAAGAGTACCCTCGACAACTCCTCCTGATGATTGAGGGTCCTGCTGGGTGGCATAGAATCTGCCCTGAGCCTACTGGGGAGGTGCAGGTCCCCTCTGAGGTCTCTGCTGCTGCTGTGGTCACTGTGGGGGCCTAACCTGCTGCCTCTGCTGTTGTGGAGGAGGTACAGGAGGCTGGTGCTGCGGTCGCTGCTGCTGTGGTGGCTGTCGTGGAGGTGGATGCGGTGCCCTCGGCTGCTGCTGCTGCTGTGGATGGGGACACTCGTGCCTACGATGCCCTGTACGACCGCACTTAAAGAAAGTACGTGTAAACGATCCCGAAGATGGTGCTGGGGGTACTGCTGGTGCTCGGAATGCTGGGCGGGTCGTGCGCCGCTACTGTAAACGATGCTGCTGATGGGAATTACTAGAGGGTGCCTTCCTCTTCTGATCTCCCCTCTGATCGTGGGCTCTCTGCACACTGGCCCAATCTGTCTCATATATTAGGGCTCTCTCTACTATCTCCTCAAATGTTGGAAGCATGTATCCTATCACACGGCTTCGGAGGGCAGGACGTAAGCCGTTCTCAAAACGGCGGGCCTTCCGCCCCTCATCATTAACAAGATATGTCGCAAATCTAGATAGTGCGATGAACCGAGCCTCATACTGGGACACAGACATGTCTCCCTGGACCAAAGTCTCGAACTCTAGTGCCCGCTGCTGTCGCACATGCTCGGAAAAGAACTTTCGGTCAAACCGGTCTATAAAGTCCTCCCAGGTCCACTTAAAATTGACGGCTACCGATCGGGCCACAGATGCCCACCAATACTGAGCCTCACCCTGCAGAAGGAATACCGCTAATGGAACTCGCTGCTGGGTCGTACATCTTATGGTGTCGAATATCTTCTCTACCTCGGAGCACCATAACTCTACAGCAGTAAGGTCTGGCTCACCCCAAAAACGTAGGGAATCGTGCCGTCAAAAATCCTTGAGAAGAGCGCTCGCACGCTCCTGCTCAACCTCAGCTGGTGTAACAGTGGGACGCCTGCTCTGCCCCTGAAGAATGACGGTCATCGCCTGCAACATCTGCTGCAGCTGAGTAGCACTCACAGGTACGGTCGGATCAGCACCGGTCTCAGGAAAATGAGTGGCATCCTCAGGCTCAAAGGCAAGACTATCTGGTGGTGGAGCAGGAGTAACAGGTGGTAAAGTAGGAGCTGCGGGTGGTGGTGCGGGAGTCGCTCGGGTCGTTCTTCTAGCCATAACGTCTCCTACAGGAAGGAACAATGGCCTATCAGTATTGAGAATCCTCGAAGACACATACATTAAGGGTCTATGTCGGACAATCGCTAAATCAGTCAGACTCAGAACCTATTTATAGTAGATATGTGATGTGATCCTTAGGTCTTCCCAAGTTATGCTTTGATACCAAATTCTGTCACGCCCCAAACCCAAAAATCGGATTCACATGAATCCCGATTACCGAATCTGGTGCCGACAGCCTCCGTAGTGCCCCATTCTCGGCTCCTGACAATCTAATGCCGATTCCGATCCTGGGATCCTACAAGGAGGATTTTTAAAATGAAATTTTTTATTTTTTTTATTTTTTTTGTAATGGAGCATAACCACAAGCATAACCAAGTCACAAAACAACATCACATATCCACTATATCAAAAACTTTAAGTACAATGCAGAAAGGGAAATACAAGGTGATCAAAAGCTCCAAAAGGTCCTGATATGTACTCCTGTCTCAGCGCTGCTGCCGTCCAACGCTACCTGCACGCAACTATCGTGCATAAGCTTACAAAAGCTTAGAGGGTGGTGTAAGTGTGTGCATAAGGCAAACACCAAGTGTGCAGTATCAGAATAATGCAGAAGTATGTGATAAGTCCATAGAATCAACCATGCCAAAGCTATGCGATGAGATATGAATGTCATCGTCCACACCGATACAATGCAAGGCCTATATAGTCGAATGTCATATGCGAAATGTAATCCAAGAAAGTTGGTACTCCTCAAGTACGTATATCAGTACAGTTCCTCTCTGGATATCACCGGGGTCTAATACACTTCGCAGAGACCGCCACCTCCCTAGCTGCACAGTCAAGCAAGCGGATAAGACCTCACTATCCGCCTGACCAGTAGTATGCCAATACCTACCCGGCTCATCGATAGCAGACTCATTTACGAGCTAGTCAAACTCAGCCTAGCTTATAGCCCTCTCACTCAGGCGGATAAGGCCACACCCCCTTCCAACTGACCACGACACAGTGGGAGACGCGGCCTACTGGTATTCGGCACTCGGGCGCTCATGTATCCACTCGGTCTAGACGTTCGAGCATCTCCTAGTACCAAAAAGGTTCTGGGACTTTCACCCAAGAACATCCTAAGTGCCCACAGTGATAGAATAAGTATTTTCGGTATCCAATACGGCCATCCACAATGTACCTGTGGAGCCACGACCCTGATGTCGCTAGGGCGTGCAGTGATCAAGTCACACGTATGCGAGATGCATGAATCACGCTGTCAAAACATGCAGCAATTCAGCATGTACTGCGCGATCATGTGGGGCACTCAGTCACATAACGAGTCCCGTAAATGGTCTGCCCAATGGCGTATGTTATGATCAGTCATTACTCATATCAAGCAAACATATGATGTGTATGGGCATGAGTCATGAGGTTATACTAAGCATGTTATAAGGCAATGAATATTAACGGGTATGGACCTATCAATGGGCCCTAAAGAGAGTTACAATGCGAACATTTAACCAACATTGTACACACAATGTGGACGTCAAACCAACATTGTTTCCTAGGCACGGCTTGCCATAAATATCATTTCACGAACCATGAGAAACGTACATTGCAATGGACCCTAAGGACATCCGTTGGGCCTCGATCCCTGGGCCTTAGATATATCAAATGGGTCGTATTACATGGGCCTCACATTCACCAAATGGGTTACATTAATGGGCCTCACCAATGAGCCTTATGTACATTGCAATGGTCCATGATCCATGGGCCTTGAAACACATCGAAGTGACCTCACAACTTGGGCCTTAAATATGTCAGATGGGCCCATACACATAAATATATCAACTAGGCCACTCCATTTATGCCCCATGCACATCAAATGGGCTTGATCCCATGGGCTTTAATATGTATCAAATGGCTTGAATCCCGTGGGCCTTATATAGAATAAATGGATTGGATCCCATGGGCATTGCATATGTCAAATGGGCCGAAACCCATGGGCATTACATATGCCAAATGGGCTTAATCCCATGGCCTTAGGTGTGCACCAAGGTGGGCCTAAATGAATGGCCATAAATGGATCAACATGGGCCCTATATACATACCAAAGTGGGCCCATTTGAACCATAGATCTGGCTCATTTTTAGCTCAAGAGATGAGTTTTCAAGATGGATAGACGGTGAGATGCAACACATGCATCATGGTGGGGGTCACACGAAGGCCCACCATCATAAACATATTATGTTTAATATTAATATATAATTTATATATAGTATATATATATAAATATATATATATCTACACATACACACACGCACACACACCAGGTGCATTCACACACGCATACACACTCACACACACACACACACGTGCATTACAGTGTTAGGCACGTACATCATTATGGGTCCCATGTGGGGCCCACCATACTACTTACATGCCATCTGGCCCGTCCATTAGGTCACGCAGACCTGAATGACGGGTGAAAACAAATTTCAACTCGATTCACAACTTCTGTGAGCCCCAAAAAGAGTTTTAATGGGAGAATTCAATTCACACTATTTCTTATGGTGTGGGCCACTTGAGCGTCAGATCAGCCTGATCTTTGAGGGGGGCACGTCAGGGGGGTGGCCCACCTAATGAATGGGTCGGATGGTAAATAGACATCAAGGTGGGGCCCACGGCTAGGGCCGTGGGTCCGCCTCGTCCGCCTGCTCGCTGAAGAGCGCAGGATGCCTGGCGTCCTTTCGTGACGCAAGAGGCAGCAGCACCTCTGCTGCTTTTTTTTTTTTTTTTTTTTTTTTGAAAAACCTATTTTTGTGAGGTTTTTGGTACAAGGGGCCCGCTTCAAGTGCATCCACTCCATCCATTGTGTTCCCAAGCCCGAAACAATTCTATCAAGACCAATATCGGATATTTTTCAGCGTGTAAGAAAAGTCTGGGTAGATTTCAATGGTAATGATGCTATTTTTAAAACTATGGCCCACTAGATATCCGGATCTTCCTCATCTTTCGGCTTAACGCCTAAAATAAGTTGGGAAAGGGGATGGACGGCACGGATTGTATACATACATCAAGGTGGGTGCTATACAAATGGCCCACCCCAATGGCTTGAAACAAGCCTTTTTCTTTTGTTTTCATTCCAGTGACGTCTGGACGTCACTGGACTCTTTTCCCTTTTTTTTTTTTTGGGGCTGTAGAAAATACATTCAAGGTGGGCCCTGATTAGGTGGGCCATCCCAAATGGATGTACATTTAAGATGGGCCCCACCCATGGACGGTTTGGAAAAAAATACGTATTTCATGGTGGGGCTCATTCAAGTGGGCCACATGGCCTCATCAACATAAATAATATTAAAGAGAGAGTAAAGAAGTGGGACACGCGTGATGGAGGGACCCCGGCACTATGGGTCCTCCGTTTCAACCATCCAATCATACATCAATGGGTCCCATTGCATATGAGACCATCCAAATAAAAGATCAACGGTGGAGATCCCACTCCACTAGAAATGGACGATCTAGATGACCTCTTTAATACAAGGAAAGTAAACATCATGATGGGGTCCATGGAGAATGGCCCCATCATGGAATGATCTTGATGATCAAGATGAGCCCTTGGCCACATCTTAGGTCCCAAGTGAGATCCACACCATTGATCGGTGGGCCTCACTTAGCCCATCGTAAAAATAAGTAAACTACTCTATCAAAGCACCCACCACTTGATCTTCTTAGTCCGTCGGGATGCCAGTCTCCTAGAGCTTCACTTTGATGGTGGAGATGGAAAATGGATGGTTAGGATGATGGGATTTGGAGATAGGAAGTGGGCCACCAAAATGCACATTTTTCTCTCATGAAAGGCCTTGGACGTGGGAGGCTCTTGCTTGGTTGGAATTGTGATGAGAAATGAGAGAGAGAGGTGTGATGTAATGAGAGATGGAGTGATGTGAAGGGGTGATGGTTGATGGATGTGAGTGATAGGTGAGGTGATGTGTTAGTTGACTTGGGTGGTTGCTTGACTTGTGGAGAAAGGAAGCATGGGTGCTTGTACTTGACATGAGAGGTGATTGATGAGATTGATTGATGTGATTGATGGGACACTTTGTAGAGATTCTCTTGGGAATGTAAACACATGGTGTTTTTTCTCGAACTAAACGTGGGTCCGCATCTCATCGTCTGGGTATCGGATCGGTGCATGAGTTGCGGCGTTGGAACCGCGGTGACGGTGCGGTCGCAATGATACAAGTCTTAGATTAAGCCGACTCAAATGAATAGGATACGACTTACGGTCATGCGCAGCATCAACTACAGGTCACGGATTACCAGAATTTGATGAGAAGGATAGCGGGAAGCGACGGAACAGTACGGATTATGATACGGGTCTTACATATCGCCATGCATTAGTATATCTTCTGAGTTACGGTTCTAGGAAGCAGGAGACTCTTCATCAATAATGGAGGAGATATTCGACAAACGAGCTAAAAGGGATTCTTCCACTTATCTGAAAGTTATTAGAGTCCAGAGGACCCTTGTGTAAGACCCGTGTCCTATATCGTACCGTTTCATATTCTTCCGCGATCCTTACGGTCGAATTCCGACAACCTTCGACCTGTATTCGATGTTTATGCTCGAACCAAAGCCGAGTCCCGCATATCAGAGTCGACTCGACCCGAAACCTGTACCTTAGCGACCGCGCCGTCGCTGCGGTTCTAACATTGCAACTCGAGCACCAACCCGATGCCCACGGTAGAAGATATAGGCTCGCGTTCAATTCGAAGCAACACCGCACGTTGTGGATTACGAGAGAATCTCTACGAGATGTCCCATCAATCAATCAATCAATCCCATCAACCAAGTACACATCACACATTAAGTCAAGTACAACTAACCCATGCCATGCCCATACCTCTCTCTTACACAAGCAACCCAAAGTCAACTCTTTCTCACCCTCTTTCTTACACACCCATACCATGTCAAGTACACTTCACATCCATTACCCATCCCTTTAACCCATCATCTCACAACTTCTCTCTCATTTCCCAAGCAACCCAAAAAATTTTACACGTCCAAGCTCCTTCTCCCAAATCCCAAGTGTGGCCCACCTTCTCATCTTTCATCTACACCTCTCATCTCTCATCCACACCATCAAAGGTCCATCATCCACCATTAAAAGCGAAGGCAAGGAGCTAAGGAGGCTAAGGGAGCAAGAAGGAGGCCGATAGGTGGGTGATCCACCGTTAAATTCATATTTTAGGGCCCACTTCTTAGTGGGACCCATTTTGATATATGTATTCTATCCATGGAGGGCCCATAGTAGTGGGGTCCCTCCTCTCTACCACCGTCTCTCTCTCTCTATCTCTCTCTCTATCACCCTCTCTCTTTCTTCCTTTTGCATGATGTCTTGTGGCCACCACTGTGTAAGACGATCTTGATTGTCCGATCATAAGGCCCACCCTACAACGGGTCCATTGGACAACCATGATGAAGGAAAACCTAAATATCAGGTGGTCCAAATAGGTGGGCCACGTGCATGTGGGACCCACCTTGATGTGTGGGCCACGTCCATGTGGGACCCACACAATGCATGTGTTTATCCATGACCGTCCAACGTCTCTGGACGCTAGACGCGGGCGTGGCTAACATGAAGGCGCGTACTGTCATGGGTGTGCACTAGCAGCTAACAAAAAATAAAAATATTTTAAAGTTTGGGGTGGGCCACTCATGCAGGCTCCACCTTGATGCATCTTTATAATCCATGCCGTCCATTCTATTTCTCAGCCAACTTTAGGCGTTGAGCCAAAATTTGGGATCAATCCAACTCTCGGGCGGGCCATAGCAAAGGAAATAACGGTACCACTATTAAAATCCAATTTGACTATTCTATTCGCCAAAAACACGCTGCATATTGGTCTCATTGGGTTGATCAGGGGCCATAGAATCCAATGGTCGACTGAATTTTTTTGATGCGGGCCCCACCTACCAAAAACCTCAATATTTCTTTTTTTTAAAAAAAATATTTTTGTCACGCCAAGACCGCAGGAGCGTCTTACACTGGACACTGACGGGAGGATGGACCGGCTGGGGCTCACGGCCCCAGCCGTGGGCCCCACGTGATGCGTTTAGAGCATCAACACTATACATTTGATGGGTCCCCTTTACCTATGGGGCGTCCCCAAAAATCAGCCGTAAACGGAACTCAGGTAGGCCATACCATTTAAAATCATGTGAAGACATGCCTAAAACATATAAAATTATTTGGTGGGGCCTACCTGAAATCTGGATGAGGCTGAAACTTGGTCTGAACCCTCAGCCAGGTGGGACACACATAATGGGTGGACTGGATTTGTGGACCACATCACTATGGGCCCCTTGTGACCCGATCAACAGATTGGATGAAAAACGAACATTACGGTGGGTCCCCCTCCCTGACCGTGTGACCCCAAACTGGGTGCCACATTCCAGTGGGCCCCATGGTCACGTGACCCTATCAACGAGTTGGCTGGCAAATAAATAATAAGGTGGGCCCCCTTGGTCCAAGGGACCTTATGAATACATTGGATGAAAATAAACATTATGGTGGGCCCCCCTGGTCAATGTGACCTTACCAACAGGTTGGATGACAAATAAATATTATGGTGGGCCTAAGGACCACGTAACCTTATGAATAGATTGGATTGCAAGTAAATATTATAGTGGTCCCTAGGCCCATGTAATCCTATGAACAGTTTGGTTGGAAAACAAACATTATAATGGCCCCAGGGCCTGTGTGACCTTATCCATACATTAGATGGAAAATAAATGTTTATGGTGAGCCCACATGGGACCCACTATTGTATGTTTTGTATCCATATTGTTCATTTATTTTGTGGGGTCCACCCTATTTATGTGCCTCAGATATGGGCCACTTTAGGCAAGCCCACCATGATGAGTGTGTCGGACCCTCTATCCTTCTAATTTTGCCAATCATGGGCTGCCATATGAGGCCCATGTGATTAGGTCCATTTAGATATATTTATGGCCCGACATTGAGGCCCACTCTGATATACATGAGGCCTCATGTAACTAGGCCTATCTTAATGTACGTGTGACCCATTGTTGAGGCCCACTTCGGTATATATAAGGCCTATGTGATTAGGCCCATTTGATGCACATAAAGCTCATGCGGTTGGGCTCATTTTAATGCATTCTAAGGCCCATGGGTGATGGCCCATTGTAAATTACCTAAGGCCCATTGGTGAGGCCCATTGAGGTGGCCCACTTGATGAATATAAGGCCCATGAGATACGGCCCATTTGATGTATTTGAGGCCCAATGGGATGTACCTGAGGCACATTGCAATGTGTGATTCCGCCATGATTTATTTAATGATATTTAAGGTGAATCGAGCCTTGGGAGCAATGATGGTTAGATGCCCACATTGTCAGGATGACGTCGTTTAAATGTCCGCATTGTCACTCTCCCTAAGGCCCACTAATAGGCCATACTTGTAGTAAGTAAGCCGTCTAAGCCCATCTCAGTTATACATAGAGCCCATCCCTATATACATGTTTAGTATAGATCCATGATTCATTATCATATGCATCATATGTATGATTGATATGAGAAGTGACTGATCATAGCATATGCCTACGGGGGAACTGTTTATGGGCTTCCTGATAAGCGGAGTTTCCCTACATGAGTGCATGATACACGTAGGACTGTTGCATGACTGGTAGTGTGACTCATGCACTAGCATTTGTATGATTATGATTATTGTATGCCCTAGCAACATCAGGGCCATAGCCTCCATAGATGCATCGTAGGTGGCTGGATTGGATACCAAAAATATTTAGTTCTAGTATACGGGCGCCATAGATGTCCCTGGGTGAAAATTCCTAAACCCGATGGTACCAGAGGATGATTCCAACGTGGAGACCGAGTGGATACACGAGTGCGCGAGGGCGGTATACCAGTAGGCCGTGTCTCCCACTGTGTCGTGGTCGGTTGGAAAGGGGTGTGACCTTACCCGCCTGAGTGAGGGGGAAACTTCTATGTTGAGTTTAACCAGCTTGAGGAATCGGTCTGCTATCGACGAGCCGGGCCCGATATTGGCAGGCGGATAGTGAGGTCTCTTCCGCTCTCCTAGTTGTGCTTTCGGATAGGGACGGCAAGCTAGCGTAGAGTGTACTAGACCCCGGTGATTATTCAAAAATGAGAACTGTACTGATATATGATGAGGATTGACATGCTTGACTTGCATTTTGCATCGCATGGCCTAGATGTGGCCGATCGCATTCATATCTTGCACCGCATAGCCTTGGTACAATTGATTGTGTTCATGTACTCATCAGCACATTACAGCAGTATTCTGACCTTGCATTCTGAGCATGCTCGTATTACGCACACACTTACACCACCCTCTAATCTTTCTATAAGCTTATGCATGATTGAAGCATGCAGGTGACACCAGGACGCAGCCTTAGTCTCCCCACAGTTGGAGCGTGCAGTCGAGCTTCTGGAGTTTTTTGTTATTGTCACTATTTTGTATTTCCCTTTCCTACGCATTGTAGTTAAAGTTTTTTATCATAGTGAATTTTGCGGTGGTGTTCTTGTGGTTATTGTTCATGGGTTATGCTTGTGTTATGCTCATTACGAATCAAATGAATATTAGAAATCCTCCTTGTAGCATCCCAGGATTCGAACCTGGTATATGCGTGTCGGAAGCCGAAAATGGGATATTAAGGAGGCTGTCAGCGCCGGATTCGGCAATCAAGAATTTTGTGAGCCCGATTTTTGAGTTTGGGGGGTGACAGAAGTTGGTATTAAAGCATAACTTGGGAATAACCGAGAACGGCATCACATGTTTGCTATGAGTTTAAGGCGGTTAGGTTCCATGTGTCAAACCTTACGATTTAGTTCCCCAACACGTGATTCTTAAGGATGATTGGCATTATTGTTATTTCCCATAGGACATGCCACCCAGGAGAGAAACCTGAGCACGCCCCGATCCACCACCCAAGGCTCCATCTCTACCACCTGTGCCTCCCGTTCTACCGCTAGAGATCCCTGCTCCCTTGCCTGAGGATGACATTCCTCCACCTGAGGCCGATGCGGAGCCGACTGTACCTGTGAGTGCCTCTCAGTTACAATAGATGTTACAGGCTGTGACAGTTGCACTCCAGGGACAGAGTAGGCACCTAGTTGTTTCTCCAGCTCAGGCAGAGCAGGAGCGCGCGAGTGCCCTTCTTCGTGAGTTCAGACGGCTTGATCCCCCACGTTTCCAGGGAGAGCCAGATCCGACTGCAGTAGAGAGATGGCGCACCGATGTGGAAAAGATTTTCTATAACATGTCATGTACGACCAAGCAGTGAGTCCAGTTAGCAGTATTTCTCTTCCAGGGCGAGGCCGAGCATTGGTGGACTTCCGTTACCCTTGTTGTAAGGCCCTATTTCGTCTAGACATAGGATGATTGGGGAATGAACTTCCACATTTAAGGATCCTCCAGCTACCACCTTAATGGCAAATCATTAAGCTAGGATGCCTTGAATGCATAAATGATTAGAATCGCTCTATTTCCCTTATAGGAAAACTTTTAATAGAGTAGGATTCCATTATAACCTTGACCCAACCTGTCGCCATACATTAGTACATCTTCTGAGTTGCGGTTCTAGGAAGCAAAAGACTCTTCATCAATAAAGGAGGTGATATTCGATAAATGAGCTAAAAGGGACTCATCTGCTTATCTGTAAGTTATTAGAGTCCAGGGGACCCTTGTGATCATTTCTTTGTAAGATTGGGTCTAACGTGTTTCTCACCCCTTGCAAATCCTCTAGGAGGCCTCCGACGGGGGTGTACATTATGGGTGCATTGTATTGACCCTTGCTCTGTGGAGAGCATAAACAATTAGGACCATGTAGAAGGTCCTTGGCCAGTGTGCCTAAAAGTGGGTGCTTTGTGTTGGCCCTTGCTCATGAGAGCATAAACGTGAGAGGTTCCTTGTGTGGATCCTTGGCCAGTGTGCCTAAAATCGGTGCTATGTGTTAACCCTTACTCGTAGGAGCATAAACTATCAGCCTAGGTGTAAGTTGTACTGGTTAGAGGTAAACCTGATTTAAAACCTCGGGTTTAAGGTGAACCGTGTGAAACCTCCTTAGTGAAATCTAGTACACTCAAAGGTTGAGTGCGGTTGTCAAGAGTGGAGTAGACAAGTAGTCGAACCACTATAAAAATGACTGTGTTTAAGATTGCTATTGTCTTCCATTTACTTTTGTGATTTCCTTAAATATTTTCATATTTGATTATCTAAGATCACACCTCACACACATGCACAGTCATATCCATCATAATCCGATTTGTATATTGTTCATCTCTCAAATAGTTTGTGATTGGATCCTCTACCAAGCTTAGAAGCCAGTAAAGTTACTCTTGAGTAATCGTAATATATGTTTGATGTTAGGATTAGACTGATAGGATTTTAAATTGCTATAAAATTATTAAAAAGTCCTATTCACCCCCCTTTAGGACATATTGACATATTCCTATGTCAACGGTCTTTACAGCAATTTCATGAAAAATATCACAATGGGCCTCATGCCTAGACCCCAATTACATCACATCAGGCCTCATCAAATGGGCCGCACATACAACACATCTAGGTGGGCCCTGCACATTCCAAGTGGGCCATAAATACATCACATTGGGCCTCATCAAATGGGTCGCACAAACATCATATTGGGCCACATTCATGGGTTCTAATACATCAGGGGGGCCTTACACGTTGCAGGTAAACCCAACAAATGTACGACCTAGAAACAAACACATACATTGTGAAAGGCTCCACCGTCAAGAAAGGCTAGACGGTGTGGGTTTACAACACATACATCATGACCCCTCGTTCAAGGGCCAGATGGCTTGGATATAACACCTACATCATGTGGGATCCACATCCCAAAGATGATGTGGACACCACACATGTGGTAGGCCCCCTGGACGGACGGTGTAGATAAAACAAATACATCACAGTGGTCCCCTCCATTCAAATGGATGGTGGGAATAAAATGCATAAGTCACGGTGGATCACACGGCCAAGTGGACGGACGGCATGTATGAAATATGTACATCAAAGGTGGGTACCATATATCAGGGCAGGCCCCACATAACACGCAGATGGACGACTAGATATAGAACACATCATCAAGGTAGGCCCCACCAGTAGGATATACGACACACACATCATTGTGGGGTCTGTTGGACATCCAGCCTAATATACAATACATCAGCAAGGTGGGCCCCACCTGTCCAGCAAACGGAAGGGCTGAGTGGCTAAAACACATACATCATAGGTGGTCCCCACCGTCCAGTCCACTGGATGGTGTGAATATAGAATACATAAATCAAAGGTGGGTCACACGTCCAACCTGATGTGTCACACCCCAAACTCGGAAAGCAGATTCACAGGAATCCTGATCACCGAATCTGGTGCCGACAACCTCCATAGTATCCCATTCTCGGCTCCTAGCGTCCATACTCTAGATTCTGATCCTGGAATCTTACAAGGAGGATTTTTTTTATATACATTTAACTCGCAATAAGCATAAGCATAAGATTACCCAATTCACAAAGGCAACATCATCATCACATATCCACTAATATAATCATTTGAGTACAATGCTGAAAAGGAAATACATAAATTGAAAATCAAGCTCCAGAAGACCGCTGCACGCTCCAAGCTCAACACTGCCCCAACCTAACATCACCTGCACCATCTATCGTGCATAAGCTTATAGAAAGCTTAGAGGGTGGTGTAAGTGTGTGCACAAGGTAAGTGCCAAGAATTCAATATAATGTCATAATCATACAATACCAAAAATACTGGTAATCCATAAATCGTACAATGTCAGAATAAGCAGAAATACTGAGAAGATAATAAATTATCAAAGTAAACAGAAGTACTGACAAAATCATAAATCACACGATAATAGAGTAGACAGAAATACTGACAAGTCCATGAGTCATACAATATTAGAATACGCAGTACAAATCAACTATGCAAATGAGGAATCATAGATAGCCAAATATCAGATGCAAAGGATGCAATGTAATATACATTCCTGATGAGTATCACAAATAGCGTCAGCCGTACCTAGACCATATAAATGCAGAAACATAATAACCCAAAATGTCGTATGCCGTGAATGTCATGCAATATGTGGTGCGAATGGAATGGTCATGCTGGAATGTGAAGTCGGGATGATAGTACGTAGTATCGCAGGCTATGAGGTCCATCACAAGGGACTTCTATCCAAACCAGTCCATACCTAAATTTGAATAGTCATACTCAATGTGGTAAACTCCTGATCTCAGGTTAGTTACGTGCCCTAACCGAAATCATGGTCATTGCGAAGGCACACATGACAAATAATTGTGCACCACTAGCCCGAGTGGATAGTGAATGAATGAATGAATGAATGAATGTTCAACCCCTACTCACTAAACTCACATATTAGTACAGTTCATCTTTGGGATCATTTCTGGGGTTTAGTACACTCCAAAAGGCACTTCCACTCTCCCAGCCGAGCAGTCTAAATGAGTGTAAGAAACCTCACTACCCACCTGACCAATAGTCTGCCAATATCTATCCGGCACGTCGATAGTAGACCCATTCACGAGCTGGTCAACTCAGCCTAGTAATGCCTCCTACCCTCGGGCGGGTAAGGCCACACCCCCTCTCAACCGACCACAACACAGTGGGAGATGCGGCCTCCTGGTATTCGGTAATCGGGTGCTCATGTATCCACTCGGTCTCGACGTTGGGGCATCTCCTGGCTCGAAAGTTTAGGAATTTTCACCTAAGGACATCTATGGCGCCCGTATGCTAGAACCAAACATTTTTGATGTCCCGTCTGTCCATCCATGATATGCCTATGGAGATTACGACCATGATGTTGTTAGGGCGTATAACACACAATGCAAGATACATGAGTCATACAATCCAGTCATGCAAAAATCCTGCGTATGTCGTGCGCTCATGTGAGATAACGTCCGCCTATCAGGGAGTCTCATATCATCCTACCCAATGACATATGCAATGGTCAATCACATCTCATAACAAACATGCAGATAATGCGTATGGGCATGTATCATGATGCTATGCTATCACATACTCATAATCGGTATCAACAATCGGCATTGACAATGTGGACATTTAACCAACATTGCCACCAAGGAATGACCCCCATGAATCAAACATATAATGGGCCCACGGCCTCACACAAAGGCCTAATATACGACACATTGGACAATACTCAAGGGCCACATATACACAATAGGTGGGCCCTACTCATGGGCCTCAAATACATGACATGTGGGCCCTGTACATGCGTCTCGAATACGTCAAATAGGCCATGCATCACGGGCCTAATATACATCACAATGAGCCTTGCCCATAGGCCATGAATATATCACAAAGGGCCTTGCCCATAGGCCATGAATACATCACAATGGGCCTTGCCCATAGGCCTCATATACATCACAATGGGCCTTAAACATGGGCTGAATACACATCACAGCGGGCCTTAAATACGGGCCGCATATACATCGCATTGGGGCCCAACAATCGGATATGATAATCGACCACGATAAATTAGAATCAGTAATCAATAATCGACGCAAGGCGAGGTCCATAGATGGACGACCGATGATGGTCAAAGCATTATCAATGGGGCCCATTCGTTTGGGTTAACCCACTAGAGAATGATGAGAATGGGCCAACCAGGCTTAAGGGAAGGTCACAATGTGGACATCCATCCATCATTGCCCATCAATGTGGACATTTAGCCAACATTGCTCCCAAGGAGTAACCCACATAGAACCAAACACATAGTGGGCTCCACAGCCTCGCACAAGGGCCTAATATACATCAAATGAGCCACACCACATGGACCTCGAACACATTACAATGGCCTGACTTATGGTCCTCATATACACTACAGATGGGCCCTACACATGAGCCTTAAATACATAACATGTGGCTCTACATATGGGTCCATTATGCATCAAATGGGCCACGCATCTGGGCCTTGAATATATTAGGTGTGTTGCATCATATGGACCTAGAATACAACTCAATGGACCACGCCAAAAAAGGCCATAAATACATAACAGGCGGGCCCTGTACATGGGCCCAACATACATAACAGGTGGGCTCTACACATGGGCTTAATGCGCATCGCTATAAGGCCGCATCATATGGGTAGGGAATACGTCTCAATAGGCCTCATCATATAAGAAGGCATATATCACAATGGGCCTCACCAAATGGGCTGAAAATATATCACAATGGGCCTCGCCCATGGGCCTCAAATACATCACATTGGGCCTTGCCCATGGGCCTCGAATACATCACATTGGGCCTTGCCCATGGGCCCCAAATACATCAAGATGGGTTTCATCAATGGGCCGCACCAATGGGCCCCATACATCACATCGGGCCTCACCACTTGGGCCTGATATACACCACATATGACCCTCACATATGGGCCTCAAATATACATCAAGTAGGCCGCATCAATGGGCCACAAATACATCACATGGGCCTGATTCAAAGGCTATAAATACATCACGACGGGCCATACACAAGGGTCTTATATGCATCGTATCGAGGTGGGCCCTACACATTCCAAATGGGCTCCATACACATCATCTGGGCCTCATGGATGGACCATGAAAATACATCAAGTGAGCCTAACGAATGGGCCACAAAATACACTAAAGTGGGCCTGGAGAATGGGCCATAAAATACATCAGGGTGGGCCTCATATATGGGCCCTAAATACATTATAATGGGGCAGCCCAACAACTAGTCCAACACTTTTTCTGAAATTGGGCCCAAACCATGAATATAAGACTCTTACATTGAGGCGAGTCCACAATCCAACCCAATACACATAACATGGTGGGCCCACAAATAGATGGCCATTCGAACAACCGTGCAGTTTCAATGGTGTGGCCCACATGAGTTTAAATTTACTTTAGCTAAGGCCCATGCCCAATGAGCGAGTTCACTAGCAAGGCGGGGCCACATCACAAATGAGCTAAAGAGAATGGACAACAGAATGGAGCATTCATTAGGGTGTGGTCCACTCGTCCAAGGAAGGTGGACGAATCCCACCATTGCATTGGATTTTCAGGACTGGAGGCCCTGACTCCCTTCATCTTATTATTATATTATTATTTAAAAACAGGTTTGGATGACCTTGGATGGAAAATGAGCGTTCTGATTGGCTCTGGAAGATTTGAATGGTGGTGGCCCCTGACCACTGCCTTGTATGGTATGATCCACCTGAGATTTGCATTGGTCCATCCTAGTCATGGATCTACGCTAATCTTGGGACCACCACCTAACATGAGCTGGTGATATACATTTTCGGCATGGGTAATACACATATAATCAAGGTGGGTCCCACAAAAACTTGCTTACGTCTCATCAGCTGAAAAGCTGGTGTGAGATACACTAGCCAATCCATTCCTCTTAGCAGGTGGGTCCCACGTGGGGCCCACCATAATGTTACCTGCCATCCAACCTGCTCATAAGGTCACGCTGACCTGGATGGAAGGAAAAACAAATTTAATATTGATCCAAAACTTCTGTCAACCCAAAAGGGTTCCAACGGTGGACGTTAAATCGACATTGTTTCCTGCTATGTGGCTGCCTGATCAATGGTTGGATGGAGTAGATAGAATACGTACATCTTGGTGGGTCCCACCGTCCAAACAATGGATGGTGCGGATCAAATACATAATCATGGTGGAATCCACTTGCTGCTGGACGGCTTTAATAAAGCACATACGTCTGGGTGGGCTCCACCGTCCGCCTGGACGGTGGAAGTAAAACACATGCATCACTATGGGTCCCACGTGGGGCCCACACTAATATTTACTGTCCATCCAAACCGTTCGTAAGGTCACACGTACCTGGTTTGAAGGGCAAAACAAATTTTCATATTAATTCTAAACTTCTGTAAACCTTAAAAAAATGAGTTTTAATGGCAGCCATTCAATCAACATTTTTCCTATGATGTGGGCCACCTGAGCCACTTATACGGATGAAATTTGGAGGGTGGCCCACTGCCATAAGGTCCTATGAAATGGATGGTGTGGATGCTCCACATGCATCATGGTGGGGACCTGAGGTGGGGCCATTTTCCCTGCCTGTTTTCTACAAACAGCAGGACGTTGCAGTGGGCAGCGTCAGCCTTTTTTTAATAAAATAAAATAAAATAAATGGTAGTTTTTCATAGGTGGGGTCCGCGTCTAGACGATCTAGTTCTTCAGTTCAATTCTCAGCCTCGTAACATACCCAGCGAGATCAATATTCAATATATTTGAGGCAAAGAAGCATCACAACAATCCGTAACAGTTTTGACAGTAAATTTTTTTCTGTTTTCACTAGTGTGGCCTACTAGAGATTCAGATTGACTTCAAATTTCGGCTCAACGCCTAAAATAAGGTAGGAAAGGGAATGGACGGCTTGGATCAAAAACATACACCAAGGTGGGGCCTGCATGAGTGGTCTTCCCAAAAGTTTTGAATCAAAGCTGGTATTTGTGTTTTCAGTTTAACGTTCAGCGTCCAGGGACGCTGGACGGTTTGGGCACCCCACACGTGTAAGGTGGGCCACAAAATGGTGGATGGTGCAGGTACAACACATTGTAAGGTGGGTCCCAGCTATTGAAGTGCTAAGGAGAGGTGGGCCCTACCCAGGTGGGCCACCAAATTGGCCGGATGGTATGGATAAGGCATACATCAAGGTGGGGTCCATCCGGATGGCCACATAGCCACATCATCACACAAAATGATAGAGAGAGGGAGAGAGAGAGAGAAAAAGAAGCACCCACCTTTGATCTCCCCTTCCTTCTTCCGTCAATGCATGATAGAGTTCCAAAGGTACAATTTCAACGGTTGAGATCGATTTTAAAGGGTGGGATTAGATGGTAGGAAGGTGGGCCACACTAGCTCTCTCATGGGGAGCTTGGACGTGGGTGGCTTAAGAGGAAAAATGAGAGAGAGAATGAATGAAAGAGAGAGAAATGAGAGATGTGATGTGAAGAGAGAGAGAGAGAGGGATGGGTAAGAGAGTGATGGAGTGATGGGGAGAGAGATGGGTGAGGTGATGAAAAAGTTGACTTTTGGGGATGGGTAGTTGTACTTGGAGATGGGTGTACTTTTGACAAATGATGTGATTGCTGTGATGGATTTTCTTGAGATTTGCAACGTGCGGTGTTTTTCTTAAACTAAATGCGGGCCCACAACTCTTAGCCTGGGTATCGCATCGACGCGTAATACGCGGCGACAGCGCGGTCATAAGGGTACAAGTTTCGAGTCAAGCTAACTTAGATATATAGGACACGATTCAGGATCACGTGTAAATGCCAAAAAATGGGTCGAGAGTTACTGGAATTCGACCGGAAGAACCGTGGAAGCCTACAAAATGGTACGGGTTAGGATACGGGTCTTACATGATGGACGGCTGATTATAGAATACATACATCAAAGGGGCCCACCGTCTCTAGCAGATGGACGGTAAGGATATAACAATACCTCAAGGTGGGCCCCACCCACATGTGTAGCACATTTGGGTGGGTCCCACGCCCCAAAAAAAAGGGAAGGACGGTGGATATAACAATACCTCATGATCAATCCTGTGGAACTGCTGTCATCAAAACAATAGAGGGTGGTCTCCACCATCCAGATGGACGGTTGGGATATGACACACCCTTCATGATAAGGCCCACAGAACTTGTATACATCAATACAGGTGGGTTCCACACGTGTGGCCCACAAATCCAATAAAATGGACGGACAACTTGGATGTGCTAGACATGAAGCACATACATCATGGTCGACTGCACAATCACCCTCCAGATGGACGGTGTGGATACAAAATAAATGCATCACGGTGAGTCTAACCCCATAGGTGCCACATGTGTGGGGTGGGCCCACGTCCATGGGATATGGACGAACAATCTGGATGCAACCGTACCTCACGGTGGGACCATAAAACTTGGTGACGTCTCCCATCAGACGAACGACAGGATATAGAATACGTACATCAAGGTGGGTCTCAGCCCCACACATGTGGGGTGGGCCCACATCCATAACAGATCAACGGTTGGTAGAAACACGTGCATCATGGTGGCCCATAGGACTTCTGACGTTAATCCAGCAGCATTTTTACAGCGTGGGATCCACTGTCCTAGCTTCAACAAATGGTGTGGATCAGCACATCATCAAGGTGGGTCCACACGTGTGGCCCACCTCAGCTTTGGATTAAGCTGATACTGGTGTTTTCTCTTCGTCTAGGGACGTTGGGCGTCCAACAGACAGACAGCCTTGGATGGGGCATGCCATCAAGGTGGGTCCCGCGTTATGGCCCACCATAGGTTGGATCAAAATGATATTTGTGTTTTCCCTTCATCTGGGCTAGCTGGATCAGGTGGGACACACTCCATCACAAAAGAAACGAGAGAGAGAGAGAGAGAGAGAGAGAGAGAGAGAGAGAGAGAGAGAGAGAGAGAGATGGTGTAGTTGAGGGACCTCGCCACTATGGGCCCCTCTTAGATCACAACACATACATCAAAGTGGGTCTCATCATAAGTTGGCTCTAAATCAAAATCACGATCTAGAGCTATGAACACCCACCGATTTCGCTCCTTCTTAGCTCTTTGGAATGCTAACCTCCTAAGCTTTCCCTTTGATGGTGGAAGATGAAGGTTGGATGGCTAGGATGGGAGATTGGGTGGTAGGAAGTGGGCCACACCTAGCTTCTCCTCGCCTTAGAAATTACTTGGATGATTCCTCTCTTTGGTAGCATGGAATAGAGTGAGAAATGAGAGAGAAAGGAGTGGTGTGTATGACATGGGAAGCATGGGTCTCACTGACTATTAGGATGAGATAAATGGGCTAAGCATGAGTTGTTTTGACTCAGTGAAGAGAGAGGTATGGGTGAGTGATGGGATGTACATGACTTAATTGATGTGATTGATTTAATAGATTCTCTTGGGTTATGCAAATGTGCTGCATTTTTTTGAAATATACGTGGGCCCACAACTCCTAGCCTGGGTATCGCATCGGCGCACGAGACGCGGCGTTGAAACCGCGGCATCAGTGCAGTTGTAAGCGTACAAGTCTCAGCTTGAGTTGATTTTGGTTGATAGGGTGTGACTCAGGGTCACGTGCAAACACCGATTACAGATCGTGGGTCCCTGAAATTCGATAGGGAAGACTGTGAGATTCTACGGAACGGTACAATCTAGGATACGAGTCTTACATCAACACTGACCATTTCTCTTAGCTTATTCTATTTGATTCCATGGAGATGATACATATCAATAATATGTTCCCTGATGAATAACTCTTTAAAGTTTCTTAATTTCCTTGGTACGCTGATATTCTAATTATCTTGCCATAGGTACAATTCCTACTCACTAGACTATGCAAGATAAGAATAAATTCTTTACCAAGGTATGTAAGTTCTTTTGGGATGATCCATATCTTTTTAAATATTACTGTAAGACCCGTATCTTGATCCGTACCTTTCCGTACACTTCCGCGGTCTTACCGATCGAATTCTGACAACCTTCGACCCTTAAACGATATCGACGCGCGACCCTGATTCATGTGCTGACAACCCGAGTCGACTTAACCCAAGACCAATACCATAGCGACCGCGCCGTCGTTGCGGTTCTGATACCGCGACTCGCGCGCCGAGGCGATACCCTGGTCAAGAGATATAGGCCAACGTTCGGTGAGAGAAAATGCCGCGCGTTCCGAAAACTAAGAGAATCTCTACGATGTGTCACATCAATCACATCAATCCCATCAATCAATCACCCATCAATCCATCACATGTCAAGTACACATCACTTCCATCCCCTTTTCCAAGAAACCACAAAAGTCTCCCAAAACCATACCTCTCTTACACAAAAAGCCACAAAAGTCTTCATCTCCCATACCTCTCTTACACAAAAGCCTCAAAAGCCAAGATTTTCTTACACAACCATCACTCACCCTTCCATCCATCACTCTCTCTCTCTCCCTTACATCACTCTCTCTCTTTCTCTCTTTCTCATTTGCAAAACTCCAAGCAAAGGAGCTTCATACGTATGGAATTTTGCAAGAGCTCCCAAGCTCCAAGCGGCCCACCTTCCTACCCCAAAAATCTCCCATCTCAACCCTCCATTCTTCATCTTAACCATTGAAGTTGAAGCTAAGGTGCCAAGGAACCTCTAGGAGCAAGAAGATCGGACGGTGGGTGCCTCTATAGGGTAGATTTATTTATTTTTATGGTGGACCAAGAGAGGCCCACCGATCAATGGTGTGGATCTCACTTGGGACCCTAATACGTGGCCGATGGACCACTTGCATCATCATGATCATTCCATGATGGGGCCATTCTCCATGGACCCCATCATGATGTTTATTTTCATTTGGAAAGGTCATCTAGACCATCCATATTGGTGGGGAAAGGATTCCCACCGTTGATCTTTAGTTTTGATGGTCACATGTGCAAAATGACCCATTTGATGTATGATTTCATGTATGGGAGGCCCATAATAACGGGGTCCCTCCATCACAAGTCGTGTCCCACTCTTCATGACTCTCTCTCTCTTTTATTTTATTTTATTTTATTTTATTTTATTTTTTTTATGCTATAGGTTGGTGGCCCACTTGAATGGATCCCACCTTGATATAATTATTTTTATTCAAGTGGGGCCCACCTTAAAAGTTAAACCCATGTCAACCATCATGTGGTGGCCCACTTCATCAGGGCCCACCATTTGCAAAAGAAAGAAAAAAATCAAAACCGTCCAGCGTCTGGGACGCTGGACGTTTCAATGAAAAAAAAAAGAAAAAAAGGAAAAGGAATGTAAGGGACTTGGGTGGTCCCCTTGCATAAGCCCCACCCTGATGTTTATGTTCGATCCAAGCCATCCATCCTCTTACCCACAGCATTTTAGCCGTTGGGTAGAAGTTTGGAGCTAATCCAATCACCTGGTGGACCATAACGCCAAATATTGCGCCCTCACCATTCAACTCTATTTTCTTATTTTATTTCACTTCCTAAGCTTAAAAAAATTTGAACTCTGGATTCATTTCGTCTGTTTCGGGCCGCTGATCGCAATGGCCGGGGCAGATTTCACTTTAGCGGGCCCCACATGTGAAAAACCTCGAGAAAACTATTTTTTCTGAAATTTTGAAATTCAAGAGGCAGAGCCTCTGTTGTCAGTGGCGCTGGCAGCGCTACACGCTGCTGCGTGCAGCCGTGGAGCGTGCGGGCGGTGGCGTCCAGCAAGGGACCCACGGCTCCAGCCGTGGATCCCACCTTGATGTTTATATGCCATTCAAACCGTTCACCGGATGGGCCACCCTCTAAAGTGGCCCCCTTCCAAGAATGGGACAGATCCAAAACTCAGGTGGCCCACACCACGTGAAACAGTAGAATTGATTGTTTGCCATTGAAAATTTTCCTGGGGCCCATAGAAGTTCCTGATCAAGCTGAAATTTGTTTTTCCCTCTCCCAGGACCGTGTGACCTTACGAGCGGTCTGGATGGCTTAATAAACATTTCAGTGGGCCCCACCTGGGACCCACATTGGTGTATGCGTTTTATCTCCACCGTCTAGCGGACGGTGGAGTCTAGGGAAATGTTTGTGGGGCCCCTTTGGGCGGGCGTGCGGGCGTGCGTGTGAGTGTGCATGCGTGTGTGCGTACAATTGGGTGTGTGTACGTGTGTATGCATGTGGGTGTGTGTACGTGTGGGGCCTCCCTTGATGTAGGTGTATGTCCAGGCCGTCCATGGCCTGATTTCTTTAAATTAAATTATATTAATATAGTATATATTGTTATATTAATATATATAATATAATGTTACATTTTATATCATATGGGTTAGGCCCATTTGGTTTGCGATAGGCTTATGGGCTAGGCCCATTTAATTTATGAAAAGGTTATGGGCTGCGCCCATTTGATTCATTTAAGGCCTAAGAATTTGGGCCCATTTGATGTGTTGCAAGTCCATGGGACTAGGCCCATTTGATGTACTTCAAGGCCCATGTAATTGGACCCTTTTGTTGAAATTTTAAAGCCCATGGAAGTAGGACATTTGATATATTATAAGGCCCATGGGACTAAACCCATTTGATTATAAAAAGGGTCCATAGGATTAGGCCCACTGGATTTATTTGAGACCCATGAGTTAGGCTCATTTTATTTGATTAAGGCCTAGGGGTTTAGGCCCATTTGACTCATGTTAGTTCTATGGGTTGAGGCCCACTTGATCTACATGTGGGGCCTAATTGGTGTGGCCCATTTGATGCATATTAGACTCATATGACAAGGTCCAATTGATGCAATCCAAGGCCCACGGGTTTTGACCCATTGCAATGCACACAAGACCCATTGGTGTGGCCCATTTATATGGCCCATCTGATGAATAAAAGGCCCATAAGATATGGCCCATTTGATACATATGTAAGGCCCAATGGGATGAACCTAAGGTCCGTTGCAATGTGTAATCCCAATACAAGTTATGTAGCGACGTTTAAGAAAATTGTGCCTGGGGAGCAATGTTGGTTTGACATCCACATTGCGAGTGTAATGTTGGTTGGATGTCCACATTACGACTCTCCTTAGGGCCCATTATTGGGCCGTACTTATTGTGTATAGGCCGTCCAGGCCCATCTGCGTTGTAAGGATGGTTCATCACTCATTTACATGTTAGTATAGTTTCATGACTCATGATCGTACGCATCATATGTATGCTTGACGTGAGGATTGTCTGATCATATCATTTACCTTCGGACAGGTTGTTTCTGGGCTCCCGGTTAGGCTGTGTTGCCCTACATGAGCGCACGGTATGCGCAGGATTGGTTGCATGACTGGATAGCGTGATTCATGCATTCCGCATTTGTGTGATATGGTTATTGTACGCCTTAGCGACATCGGGGCCGTAGCCTGCACAGACAGATCGTGGTTGGTAGGATTGGATACCGAAAATCTTATTCTACATGGGGTACTATAGATATCCCTGGGTGAAAGTCCCTAAACCCTTATGGTACCAAGAGGTTGCTCCAACGTCTAGACCGAGTGGGTAGATGAGCGTTGAGTGCCGTTTACCAGACGGTTACGCTCTCCACTGTGTCGTGGTTGGTTGGAAGGGGGTGCAACCTTACCCGCCCGAGAGTAGGGGGCAATGCTAGGCTGAGTCTGACCAGCTCGAGGAATGGGTCCGCTATCGACGAGTCGCGCCCGATATTGGCAGACGGATAGTGAGGTCTCTTCCACTTACCTTATTGCGAGCGATGTGGCGGCAATCTGGTTTAGAGTGTACTAGACCCCGGTGATATTCCATACTTTGAGCTGTATTGATGTGTGGACATAGATGAGGACCTGTATGCTTGAGTTGCATTGCACATCGCATGGCCTTGGGATGGCCGATACCATTCATGTCTTACATCGCATAAGCCTTGGTACGGCTCATGATATCATAGATCCATTTGCATATTCCGCTTTACTCTGACATTGCATGTTCATATTACTACCTTGCGCATACACTTTCACCACCCTCTAAGCTTTCTGTAAGCTTATGCATGACCGTTGTGTGCAGGTGACGTTGGATCGCAGCAGCGCTGAGGCAGGAGCACGTTGTTGAGCGTTTTGGAGTTTTTGTGCTTTACCATTATATTTCCCTTTATGCTCATTTTACTGGTAAAGTTTTTGATCATAGTGGAAATGTAATGGAGTTCTTGGTTGTTGTTTGTGGGTTATGCCTTTGGTTATGCTTATTATGAATCAAACTGACATTAAAAATTCTCCTCGTAGCATCCCAGGATCGGAACCTGACGAATGGGAGCTAGGAGCCTAGAATGGGATTCTACGGAGGCTGTCGGCGTCAGATTCAACGATCGAGAATTCTGTGAGCCCGGTTTTCGAGTTTGGGGCGTGACAGAAGTTAGTATCAGAGCATAACTTGGGAATGACCGAGAACAACATTACATGTCTGCTATGAGTGTAGAATGGCTAAGTTCCGAAGTTCGGATAGCTTCGCGACCCTCCTATATAAACCGTTAACGTGTGTACATTCGAGAGTTTTGAAGTTGATAGACGTCTCGCTCTTTCCTGTAGGAGACATGGCGCCTGGGAGGGTTACTCGATCGACTCCCGCACCACCACCTGAGGATTCTGCTTCACCATCGGAGGCTCCAACTTTACCCCCTGCGTCTCCCGTTCCACCCTCAGAGATCCCTGCTTCCTCTCATGAGAATGACATTCCTCCACCTGAGACCGATGAGGAGCCGACTGTGACCGTTAGTGCCTCTCAGTTACAGCAGATGTTACAGGCTGTGACAGCCGCACTCCAGGGACAGCGCAGACTTCCAGCTGTTTCACCAGCTCAGGTAGAGCAGGAGCGCGCGAGCGCCTTACTTCTTGAGTTCAGATGGCTTGATCCCCCACGTTTCCAGGGCGAGCCAGATCCGACCGCAACAGAGAGATGGCGCTCCGATGTGGAGAAGATTTTTGATACCATGTCATGTACGACCGAGCAGCGCGTTCGGCTAGCCGTATTTCTCTTCCAGGGTGAGGCCGAGCATTGGTGGACCTCTATTACCTGTGTTGCCGGACCTGATTATATCTGGACATGGGAGGACTTCGTTGACCGATTCGAGGAGCAGTACTTTCCCGACCATATCCGTCGTCAGCGAGCCTTAGAGTTTGAGACTCTGGTGCAGGGAGACATGACGGTGGCACAGTACGCAGCCCGTTTTGTGGCACTATCGCGTTTTGCACCATATATGGTTGATAACGAGGGGCGGAAGGCCCGCCACTTCGAGCACGGCTTACGTTACGGCCTTCGAGGTCGTGTTATCGGGCATGAGCTCCCTACTTTCCAGGCAGTAGTGTGGAGAGCTCAGATTTACGAGACTGAGTGGGCCGGTTCTCAGTCTGAGTGTGGTCAGAGGGGAGACCAGAAGAGGCAGGCTTCTTCCAGTCCTTCCCAGCAGCGTCGACCACAGCAGTAGAGGCGCATAGGTCGCCCAGCTTTCCGAGCACCAGCAGCACCTCCACCACCACTTCAGAGGCAGTTCACCGGCACTTGCTTCAGGTGCGGTGTGACGGGACACCATTCATGGGAGTGTCCCAGCCCCCAGTAGCAGCAGAGAGGTCCACAGCAACAGAGACCTCCACCGCAGTAGCAAAGACCCCCACAGCAGCAGTGACAGAAGCCTCCACCACCGAGGCCACCTCAGCAGCAGCATCAGCATCAACACTAGCCTCAGAGGCCACAGCAGCAGAGGCATCAGTTTCGACCGCCTCAGCGACCCCAGCAGCAGCAGCAGCACGTTCAGAGGGGACATGCACCTCCCCAGCCAGCTCAGGATAGATTCTATGCGGCTCAGCAGGATCCGCAGTCATTTGGAGGTGTAGTTGAGGGTATACTGTCAGTTTCTGCATGCATTGCACGTGTACTGCTTGATTCTGGTGTATCGCATTCTTTTGTGGCCGAGAGCTTCTATCGATTGGCCGGCTTACCATTGGAGTCTGCTAATATGAGCCTATCAGTATCGACTCCCTTGGGGAGGACTGCACCGTTGGGAAGATTTTGCTCGTCTTGTCCCGTTTTAGTTAGGGATACCTTTCTGCCTGCCAATCTATTCATTTTGCTGATGTCTGAGTTCGACGTCATCCTATGCATGGATTGGCTCGCTGAGTATTATGCCATTTTGGACTGCGCCGCGAGGACCGTCACGTTCTGTATACCCGACGTGCCACAGTTCGAGTTCGTTGCAGAGGCCAGAGGAGAGCGGGTTTCTTGTTTGATGTCTTGCGCCATTGAGGAGCCTGTTGCCATTTGCATCGACCATCTGCCCGTGGTTTGCGATTTTTCCGATGTGTTCCAGGAGATTCCGGGATTACCGCCTCGTCGACTCACCGAGTTTCAGATTGATCTCGTGCTCGGTACTGCGCCTATCTCGAAGGCCCCATATCGTATGGCACCGTTAGAGTTACGGAAACTGCAGAAGCAGTTAGACGAGTTACGTGAGTTGGGTTTTATCCGTCCGAGCAGTTCATCGTGGGGAGCGTCGGTACTCTTCGTGAAGAAGAAGGATGGCTCGTTGAGGCTCTGCGTTAACTACAGCGAGCTCAACAAAGTCGCGATCAAGAACAAGTACCCGCTCCCTAGGATTGATGATTTGTTCGACCAGCTGCAGGGTGCACAGTTCTTCTCGAAGATTGACCTGCGTTCCGGTTATCATCAGATTCGGGTCCGAGATGAGGACATTCCGAAGACGGTATTCAGGACGCGTTAGGGTCATTTTGAGTTTCAGGTCATGTCCTTCGGACTGACCAATGCACCCAGGTCTTCATGCAGCTGATGAACGAGGTCTTCCGCCCATACCTGGATCAGTTTGTTGTAGTCTTCATCGATAACATTCTGATCTATTCGAGGACCCGTGAGGAGCATGAGCAGCACTTGGAGATTACTTTGCAGACCCTCCACGCACACCAGCTGTATGCGAAGCTGGAGAAGTACGAGTTCTGGCAGGAGGAGGTCAAGTTCCTTGGTCACGTGGTGACGAGGGAGGGTGTCGCAGTGGACCCCTCGAAGATCGAGACAGTGCGTCAGTGGGGCCAGCCCACGACTGCGACAGAGATCCGTAGTTTCCTTAGTTTGGGGGGCTATTATCAACGTTTCATCGAGGGCTTTTCTCGTATTGAAGCCCCGCTGACCAGGTTGACTAGGAAGGGTGCAGAGTTTATTTGGAGTGACGCCTGTGAGCGAGCATTTATGGAGTTGAAGGACCGTCTGACGTTCGCTCCTGTCCTCACTCTTCCCTCTGGGAGTGACGGCTTTATTGTATTCACTGATGCCTCGCATATCGGTTTGGGTGCTGTCCTGATGCAGCACGGGAGACTAGTGGCCTTTGCGTCTAGTCAGCTCAAGGTCCATGAGCTGAACTATCCTACACATGATCTGGAGCTGGCTGTAGTTGTCTTCGCACTGAAGGTGTGGAGGCACTACCTTTACGGGGTTAGGTTCGAGCTCTTCTCTGATCACAAGAGCTTGAAGTACCTCTTCTCGCAGTCTGAGTTGAATATGAGACAGAGGCGCTGGATGGAGCTCCTGAAGGACTATGATTTTGACCTCCAGTACCACCCGGGTAAGGCGAACGTGGTGGCAGATGCCCTCAGCCGTCAGCCACGAGGCTTAGTGGCCCACATGATGATTCAGGAGTGGCGGATGCTTGAGGATATCACAGCATATGATTTTGAGTTCAGCCTGCAGTCTTCTATTGTACAGTTATCGAGCTTGTCGATTCAACCCTCTCTTGTCACTAGGGTGATCGAGGCTCAGCAGGCTGATCAGTCGTTGCAGAGTTATATGGCTGAGGCGGCATCTGAGGGTCAGACAGATTGGCAGATCGGTACAGACGGTAGACTTCGCTTCAGAGGCCGATTATGTGTCCCGGATATTCCAGAGTTGCGCAGAGATCTTATGACCGAGGCACATCGATCGCGATTTTCTATCCACCCGGGCTCGACGAAGATATACCGTGACATGAGGCGACAGTATTTTTGGGCGGGGATGAAGCGCCAGATCTCCAGTTTTGTGGCCGAGTGTGACACGTGCCAGCGTGTCAAGGCCGATCATCAGAGACCTCCTAGTCTATTGCAGCCGTTGAGCGTCCCGATGTGGAAGTGGGAGCACGTATCGACTGATTTCATTATGGGTTTGCTGAGGACTCAGCGCGGTCATGACGCCATTTGGGTTGTTGTGGATCGTCTAACGAAGTCGACACATTTCCTTGCGATGCGTGCGACTTGGTCAATGGACCGGCTTGCGAGACTATTCATCGAGGAGATTGTGAGACTGCATGACGTTCCAGTCTCGATCGTTTCTGACCGAGACTCGAGGTTCACGTCTCAATTTTGGGAAAGCTTCCAGCGTGCGATGGGGACTGATTTGCAGCTCAGCACCACGTACCATCTGCAGACCGATGGCCAGACCGAGAGGGTCAATCAGATACTTGAGGATATGCTTCGGGCCTGCGCGATTGACTTCGGGGATAGCTGGGATGAGCATCTGTGATTGGCTGAGTTCGCGTACAATAACAGCTATAAGGCGACCATCGGCATGGCTCCTTTTGAGGCACTATATAGTAGACCATGCAGATCACCGAGTTGTTAGACCGAGGTTGGAGAGCGCCGTCTCCTAGGTCCCAAGCTTGTGCAGGAGACTTCAGAGGCTATAGATATCATCAGGCAGAGGATGCACACAGCTCAGAGCCGACAGAAGAGTTCTGCTGATCGTCGGCGTCGTCTCTTGGAGTTTGATATAGGGGACCATGTGTATCTCAAGGTCTCGCCCATGAAGGGCGTAGTTAGATTTGGAGCGAAGGGCAAGCTTGTCCCGAGATTCATAGGACCTTTTGAGATCACTGGGCGCGTTGGCGCCGTGGCCTATCGGTTTGCCTTGCCATCACAGTTGTCTAGCGTCCACGACATTTTTCACGTCTCCATGTTGAGGAAGTGTGGGTCAGACATAGTTCCCGTTATTGATTGGCAGCCATTGGAGGTTCGTGAGGACGCTTCTTACATTGAGCAGCCAGTTCGTATCCTTGATCGGAAGGAGCAGGTCCTCAGAACTAAGGTCATTCCGTTGGTGAAGGTGCAGTGGGGTCATCATTCTGTAGAGGAGGCTTCTTGGGAGCGTGAGGCTGAGATTCGAGAGCGTTATCCTCATCTCTTTGATGGTTGATCTTGTATTATATTTTGTATGCTGCCCCTGAATTCTATATGATGACGTAATGTTTCTTATTCATCATGAGTTATGCTTAGTTGCGATGTTTGTGTAAATTTCGAGGACAAAATTTTTATAAGGAGGGGAGAGCTGTAAGACCCGTATCTTGGTCTGTACCTTTTCGTACACTTTCGCGGTCTTACCGGTCGAATTCCGGCAACCTTCGACCCTTAAACGATATCGATGCGCGACCCTGATTCATGCGCCGACAACCCGAGTCGACTCAACCCGAGACCAATACCATAGCGACCGCGCCGTCGTTGCGGTTCCTATACCGCGACTCGCGCGCCGAGGCGATACCCTGGTCAAGAGATATGGGCCAACGTTCGGTGTGAGAAAACTAAGAGAATCTCTACGATGTGTCACATCAATCACATCAATCCCATCAATCCATCACATCTCAAGTACACATCACTTCCATCCCTTTTTCCAAGCAACCACGAAAGTCTCCCAAAACCATACCTCTCTTACACAAAAAGCCACAAAAGTCTTCATCTCCCATACCTCTCTTACACAAAAGCCTCAAAAGTCAAGCTTTTCTTACACAACCATCACTCACCCATCCATCCATCACTCTCTCTCTCTCCCTCACATCACTCTCTCTCTTTCTCTCTTTCTCATTTGTAAAACTCCAAGCAAAGGAGCTCCATACGTATGGAATTTTACAAGAGCTCCTAAGCTCCAAGTGGCCCACCTTCCTATCCCAAAAATCTCCCATCTCAACCCTCCATTCTTCATCTTAACCATTGAAGTTGAAGCTAAGGTGCCAAGGAACCTCTAGGAGCAAGAAGATCGGACGGTGGGTGCCTCTATAGGGTAGATTTATTTGTTTTTATGGTGGACCAAGAGAGGCCCATCGATCAATGGTGTGGATCTCACTTGGGACCCTAATACGTGGCCGATGGACCACTTGGATCATCATGATCATTCCATGATGGGGCCATTCTCCATGGACCCCATCATGATGTTTATTTTCATTTGGAAAGGTCATCTAGACCATCCATATTGGTGGGGAAAGGATTCTCACCGTTGATCTTTAGTTTTGATGGTCACATGTGCAAAATGACCCATTTGATGTATGATTTCATGTATGGGAGGCCCATAATGACGGGGTCCCTCCATCACAAGCCGTGTCCCACTCTCCATGACTCTCTCTCTCTTTTATTTTATTTTATTTTATTTTATTTTTTTTATGCTATAGGTTGGTGGCCCACTTGAATGGATCCCACCTTGATATAATTATTTTTATTCAAGTGGGGCCCACCTTAAAAGTTAAACCCATGTCAACCATCATGTGGTGGCCCACTTCATCAGGGCCCACCATTTGCAAAAGAAAGAAAAAAATCAAAACCGTCCAGCGTCTGGGACGCTGGACGTTTCAATGAAAAAAAAAGAAAAAAAGGAAAAGGAATGTAAGGGACTTGGGTGGTCCCCTTGCATAAGCCCCACCCTGATGTTTATGTTCGATCCAAGCCGTCCATCCTCTTACCCACGGCATTTTAGCCGTTGGGTAGAAGTTTAGAGCTAATCCAATCACCTGGTGGACCATAGCGCCAAATATTGCGCCCTCACCATTCAACTCTATTTTCTTATTTTATTTCACTTCCTAAGCTCAAAAAAATTTGAACTCTGGATTCATTTCGTCTATTTCGGGCCGCTGATCGCAATGGCTGGGGCGGATTTCACTTTAGCGGGCCCCACATGTGAAAAACCTCGAGAAAACTATTTTTTCTTAAATTTTGAAATTCAAGAGGCGGAGCCTCTGTTGTCAGTGGCGCTGGCAGCGCTGCACGCTACTGCGTGCAGCCGTGGAGCGTGCGGGTGGTGGCGTCTAGCAAGGGACCCACGGCTCCAGCCGTGGATCCCACCTTAATGTTTATATGCCATTCAAACCGTTCACCGGATGGGCCACCCTCTAAAGTGGCCCCCTTCCAAGAATGGGACAGATCCAAAACTCAGGTGGCCCACACCACGTGAAACAGTAGAATTGATTGTTTGCCATTGAAAATTTTCCTAGGGCCCACAGAAGTTCCTGATCAAGCTGAAATTTGTTTTTCCCTCTCTCCCAGGACCGTGTGACCTTACGAGCGCTCTGGATGGCTTAATAAACATTTCAGTGGGCCCCACCTGGGACCCACATTGGTGTATGCGTTTTATCTCCACCGTCTAGTGGACGGTGGAGTCTAGGGAAATGTTTGTGGGGCCCCTTTGGGCGGGCGGGCGTGCGTGCGTGTGAGTGTGCATGCGTGTGTGCGTACAACTGGGTGTGTGTACATGTGTATGCATGTGGGTGTGTGTACGTGTGGGGCCTCCCTTGATGTAGGTGTATGTCCAGGCCGTCCAGGGCCTAGACGTTTCATTTTCTTTAAATTAAATTATATTAATATAGTATATATTGTTATATTAATATATATAATATAATGTTACATTTTATATCATATGGGTTAGGCCCATTTGGTTTGCGATAGGCTTATGGGCTAGGCCCATTTAATTTATGAAAAGGTTATGGGCTGCGCCCATTTGATTCATTTAAGGCCTAAGAATTTGGGCCCATTTGACGTGTTGCAAGTCCATGGGACTAGGCCCATTTGATGTACTTCAAGGCCCATGTAATTGGACCCTTTTGTTGAAATTTTAAAGCCCATGGAAGTAGGACATTTGATATATTGTAAGGCCCATGGGACTAAACCTATTTGATTATAAAAAGGGTCCATAGGATTAGGCCCACTGGATTTATTTGAGACCCATGAGTTAGGCTCATTTTATTTGATTAAGGCCTAGGGGTTTAGGCCCATTTGACTCATGTTAGTTCTATGGGTTGAGGCCTACTTGATCTACATGTGGGGCCTAATTGGTGTGGCCCATTTGATGCATATTAGACTCATATGACTAGGTCCAATTGATGCAATCCAAGGCCCACGGGTTTTGACCCATTGCAATGCACACAAGACCCATTGGTGTGGCCCATTTATATGGCCCATCTGATGAATAAAAGGCCCATAAGATATGGCCCATTTGATACATGTGTAAGGCCCAATGGGATGAACCTAAGGTCCGTTGCAATGTGTAATCCCAATACAAGTTATGTAGCGACGTTTAAGAAAATTGTGCCTGGGGAGCAATGTTGGTTTGACGTCCACATTGCGAGTGTAATGTTGGTTGGATGTCCACATTACGACTCTCCTTAGGGCCCATTATTGGGCCGTACTTATTGTGTATAGGCCGTCCAAGCCCATCTGCGTTGTAAGGATGGTTCATCACTCATTTACATGTTAGTATAGTTTCATGACTCATGATCGTACGCATCATATGTATGCTTGACGTGAGGATTGTCTGATCATAGCATTTGCCTTCGAGCAGGTTGTTTATGGGCTCCCGGTTAGGCGGTGTTGCCCTACATGAGCGCACGGTATGTGCAGGATTGGTTGCATAACTGGATAGCCTGATTCATGCATTCCGCATTTGTGTGATATGGTTATTGTATGCCCTAGCGACATCGGGGCCGTAGCCTGCACAGACAGATCGTGGTTGGCAGGATTGGATACCGAAAATCTTATTCTACATGGGGTACTATAGATATCCCTGGGTGAAAGTCCTTAAACCCTTATGGTACCAAGAGATTGCTCCAATGTCTAGACCGAGTGGGTAGATGAGCGTTGAGTGCCGATTACCAGACGGTTACACTCTCCACTGTGTCGTGGTCGGTTGGTAGGGGGTGTGGCCTTACCCGCCCGAGAGTAGGGGGCAATGCTAGGCTGAGTCTGACCAGCTCGAGGAATGGGTCCGCTATCGACGAGTCGCGTCCAATATTGGCAGACGGATAGTGAGGTCTCTTCCACTTACCTTATTGCGCGCGATGTGGCGGCAATCTGGTTTAGAGTGTACTAGACCCCGGTGATATTCCATACTTTGAGCTGTATTGATGTGTGGACATAGATGAGGACCTGTATGCTTGAGTTGTATTGCACATCGCATGGCCTTGGGATGGCCGATACCATTCATTTCTTGCATCGCATAAGCCTTGGTACGGCTCGTGATATCATAGATCCATCTGCATATTCTGCTTTACTCTGACATTGCATGTTCATATTACTACCTTGCGCACACACTTTCACCACCCTCTAAGCTTTCTGTAAGCTTATGCACGACCGTTGCATGCAGGTGACGTTGGATCGCAGCAGCGCTGAGGCAGGAGCACGTTGCTGAGCGTTTTGGAGTTTTTGTGCTTTACCATTGTATTTCCCTTTATGCTCATTGTACTGGTAAAGTTTTTGATCATAGTGGAAATGTAATAGAGTTCTTGGTTGTTGTTTGTGGGTTATGCCTTTGGTTATGCTTATTACGAATCAAACTGACATTGAAAATCCTCCTCGTAGCATCCCAGGATCGGAACCTGGCGAATGGGAGCTAGGAACCGAGAATGGGGTTCTACGGAGGCTGTCGGCGCCGGATTCGGCGATCGGGAATTCTGTGAGCCCGGTTTCTAAGTTTGGGGCGTGACAATTACCCAAATCAAATCATTAGGAGATATGTACCTAATAATGAATAACACATTATCATCTTCTTTTGCCACTTATATGTGTGTGGTGGTCACTTTTTGGCTAAGAAGACTACATCAAAAACTTTGCAGTGGGGCTTTTATTAGCCCACTATGTTCAAGGATACAATGAACTCTACAAAGCATGAGAGCATCTAAAAAATTGGGAGGATTGTCTCGTCGAAATATGATGTCACTAAACCCCATTCAGAACACCTCAAGTCATTATAAGTGATGGAGGATCTCACTTATGTAATAAAACTTTTGAAATATTAATGAAGAAATATGGTATTTCGCACAAAGTGAGCACCACCTATCATCCTAAGACGAGCGGTCAAGCTAACATATCAAATAGGGAGATAAAACAGATTCTTGAGAAAATGGTTAACCCATATCGCAAGAATAGGTCGCTTTAACTTATCGATGCATTGAGGGCTTACCGTACAACATATAAAACCACTATTGGTATGTCACCTTATAGATTTGTATATGGGAAGGCTTGCCAATTGCCCGTCTAGCTAGAACATAAAGAGTATTGGGCTACAAGGAATTTCAACTTCAATCTTGACAACTCTGGTTCACTGCGCAAGTTACAATTAAATGAACTCAATGAAATCATGATTGATGCCTATGAAAACTTTCGGATATACAAGGAAAGAATGAAAGTGTTTCATGATAGGAACATTCTTCAAAAATCGTTTGAACTAAACCAGAAGTCCTATATAATTCGAGACTTCATCTTTTTCCTAAAAAATTTAGATCTCGTTGGATCGGCTCCTTTAAAGTCAAAATAGTTTATCCACATGGGGTTGTCAAGATAAAAAATCCAAAGAATGGTAACATTTTCAAAGTGAATGGTCATCGTCTTAAACCATCTGTTGAGAAATTAGAATCAGAGGAATAACCATCCCTCTGATTGATTATGTCTATCAGGATTAACCTTCTAGTCTGATGGACGTTCATTTATCCATTTGTTGTTTCCTACTATTAGGATAGAGTAGTTAGGTTTCTTTTAGTTTGTTTTTGTTTACCACTAATCCTTTTAGATGGTGAAGAATTCATGTCATTCCATTGATCTTCCTCAGGCACTTTCTCTTACTCATTCATATTTCATTTTTATTGTCGCATGTTATGGTGTATTACATAACTTTTACATTGAAGACAATATATATTTTAGGTTGGAGGTTAGATTAGATGGAACTAATCAGTATTTTCTTAGTTTTGAGCAAAAAAAATAAAATTAATTTCAGTTTTCAGTTTTCAAATTTCAAAACTTTTTTTGAAGATCCATATTCTATCTATCTGAATATATTTGGGAGTGAGATGATAAGATATGAAATAAAATTTAAAAATCTAGAGTCTAGTTAGTTATAGATTTTTTAATGAATTAATTAATAAAAATTTTAAACATCAATTAATCCTAATTCACATTTTACATTTAACTCATATTTTGTGAAGTTAACTTGAACTCCTGGTTTCAACTTAATAATTACTTAAAAAGTGTTGGGAACGAAGTCTGGATATCCTTATCTACCCTGGTATATAAAAAAAATAAAGAACTAGCTAAAAAATATTTGAAATCGAAAATGGCTACCTATTTCATGTGCCTAAATGAGAAAATGATGAAGAAAAAATAAGAAGAGATAATAGTGTGAAAGTTGTCGTTGAAAAATCAAAAAAGTTGGAAAAATAAGTGAAAAGGAGATGGATTCGGAATCAGTAACTTGTGTTGATATGTCCACTTCGAGGTAATTATAATGGTAAACATTATGGAGAGAGCTAACTTTTATGTATTATAAGTTGGAATTCACTAAGCACACTAGGAACTTGATGTTTGGATGCATTATATTAATCGATTGGTGAAGTAAAACTTAGTGTAATATTTACTAGAGATATTAGGTTCTAAATTGACGATATTTTATTTTTAGATCTTTAAATTTTACTTATATATATAAGATTGCACAGAATGTTGTTTTTCTTTAAAAAGTTTAAAATTTTAAAGTTTTGAAGATTATTTATTCACGTTTTTTTCTTAAGACTGGCAAAATTTTGGTTGAGGGGTGTTGAGTGTGAAATATTGTATATTTTCCTCTTGTTATGCATTGGTTTTATAAGCATAAATGCACTTAATTGATCTAATTATGTATTTTTTGTTACGTGAAGTGATTTAAAGAGCTAAGGCGAAGAGAATTATTAAAAAGAAGATTTAATGCTTAAAGAATGACTAAAACAATATTTGGAGGTGTTTAATGAAGAATTCAAGTTCCAAAGATCCAAGAAAACTAAGTACAGAGAAGAGAAGAAAGACTGACGAAATCGCAAAGTCCAATAACAGAATAAATAAAATGTTCAGTCCCACCTAAGGTTAGTTCGGTCCGACCGAATGTCCACAAAATAGTCCAGCAACAAATTATAATTTTTGGAGTAAATTTGGTTGCAATCAAAGATAATTGAGTGCAACTGAAGCCAGGTTCAATGACACCAAAGGCATGTTCACTGTGATCGAAGGAAGACAGAGACTTTAAATGCAAATCAAATAAATTTGGCTACAACCAAGAGTAAATTTAGTGCGACTAAAAGTAAATTCAATGCAACCGAAAGTAAATTCTATGCGATCAAAGCAAAGACAAAGTGTGAAAATTAAAGTCGGTTTCAAGTCAATACGGATTTTTCCTATTTAAAGTGATGTTTTAGGCTTTTTAAAGGTTGAACTAGGGTAGAAGAGGTAGAGCAATGAGTTGAGGAGTGTTCAAGGAGTCCTTATTCTTCTCCAATCCTTTTGTGCTAGTTGGTTTTTTTTTTATTTTTAAAGTTCAATCATGTCTATGATTGGCTAATCTCTTAGTTAGATCTAATAGGTAGAGCTAGTAGTTATTATTAATACTCAGTTTACTTTGATTCAAGTATTTGATTTGATTGTTAAATAATTCATTGATATTTGGTTTAAATGAAGATATATTTTTAGTTTACTTTGATCCATTATTGACTCTAGGTATATTGGATGCTTAGGAAGGCTAAGAATAGCTTCTTATACTTTTTTATAAGCGATTAATCTATAAAATCCATTGATCTATCGTAAGCTATAGACATGGTAGATGTTTTGAATTCCTTGTGATTAATACTTTGGTGCATGATGTGGGATACAATTCAATTGAAGTTCAAATTCGTTTTAATACATGAATGATGGTTTAACCGCTTTATTATTTGGTTGGATTGGATAAGACTTCAACTGCAGTTGATTAATCCATTTGTATCAAGTGAATTAACATTAAGATATAACTATAAATGGATCCTTGGCGCTTTAGTATTTTATCTATGATAACTTCTTTCAAGATTACTCCTTAAACTAAATTCTAATAGTTAGTTGAGTTCTAGTTATAATTCTAAAATATTCAAAAAATCGCATAATTATAAGTTGCTATGGGTAAGACCTCGGTCTCACTAAGTTATTACTACACCACAGCCCTTTACATGGGGTTGTCATGAACAACTACACTTTGAAACGAATCCATTAATTTCTTAAATGGGGCCGGACTCCTACGATAGTTCACCGCCATTTTTTAAAAAATGGCGTTGAGTCATAACCCTTAGTCTAGGTAGTCTACCTGGTATCGAGATCCTTGGGATTGTGGGCGCAATGTAGATGGAGCATGCCTTTAAAATCACTTGGATCAATCAGTCTTATCCATCCCATTAATAGCTATTGTTATGGGGAAATCCAAGCCCGTGGCAAAACATTAATTGGGCTTTAACTCCGAGCCGAGATAACTCGGAGGGGTCCTAACAGTCCGATCGGATAACCCACTATCCTCCGACCACAATATGCTCAAGCGAGCCACGTCGGAGTTAGCATGACGGGTCAGGTCGAACGTCGTTTGACTTGGGGAATGTCCTTCACTATGGTCCGACGAGCCGACCCGATTAGACCTTCAGATGCACATACCCCACTCGCTGAACATGGAAACTGTCATAACCAAACATTGCCAGTAACTTTGTTCGCAGATGCGCACGATCTACCAGATACGCTGCGCAATCAGTAGATTGCGGACAATATCTCCATGATCCTATAATCCCTCTGATCGTGCCGAGATAATCGGACTCAGACCGCCCCACAGGCAAGTATAAATAGAAAGCAGTGCCACATCTACAGGTACGCGAAATCGAGCTCTCCTCTACTCTCTACTTGACCCAGATTCCCTTGTCCTGACTTAGGCATCGAAGGGTCCCCCGGCTTAGCCAAGGTCACATTTGCCCGTTTTTTTGGTACAGGGTTCAGGGACGGTCCACAGAGGGCGACGTGGAGAGGGGGCCGACTAGATTTTGCCCTCAACATTTTTTGGCACCGTCTGTGGGAACCTGAAACTAAAAATCAGGTTCTCATTTTCCTAAGCAATGGCGAGGAAGAAGAAAGTTGTAAATGGTGCAGCCGTAACCTAATGAGCAGACTCGGTCGTCATCACCACTTCACGTCGAGTCCACACTAGGGCCTTCTCAGCGTTCTCGCAATCGGTCGAGTAAGTACCGTGCCATGCAGAGTGAGATCCAGGCCCTGCGCGACGAGATAAACCGAATGAAACGGCAGAGAGAACCAGAGCTGCATCCGGCTCAAGAACAACCCGTTCTCGAGCCGATGGGATTTTTCGTGGAGACTCACCCTATACCGAGGAGTGCAAGACATGAAGCCCCCCAACACTCCGGGCTACCACATTCAAGTTAAAATCCTCCTGAGGTACGGGCCGAGGTATCCACGCGGAACGCCACCACTCGGGCTCCAACAACCGTTCATTCAGCCACATTTGCCCTGCCGCCCACAGACCTCCATCATCAGTTAGAACGGAGGAGAGGAAGGAGAACACCGGAGGTCGAATATACCCCAGAGGTCGTCGCAGAAAATAGGGACCCATGGAAAGCACGATTTGCGGAGTTAAAAGATAAGTTCCTGACATTGGAGAAAAAGCAGGAGCAATCGACGGTTCCAGCCACGATTCAGGCGATGATGGAAGAGACCAAGCCTCCCTTCACTCCAGCTATCATGGCCGAAGTGATGCCACAGAGGTTTCGGATGCCTCCTGTCATCCAGTATTCAGAATTGGGGGACCCATCCGAACACTTGGAGTCTTACCGATCGTGGATGCAGATCCAAACTGCAACGGATGCAATGATGTGAAGGGGGTTCTCTATCACCCTCACAGGATCCGCTCGGATTTGGTACCGCCAGCTCAAATCCAATTCTATAGGCCCTTTCACGGAACTGAGTCGACTATTGCTTACGTAATTTATAAGCGGTAAGAGAAGTCGGAAGCCCAACACTCACCTGCTCACCATCAAGCAGGCCCCGAAGGAGTCGTTGAAGGATTACATCACCCACTTTAATGAAGAAGCATTATATTTCGAGGACTGCGATGATAAGATGGCCCTCGCTGCCATTCTGAGCGGACTGAAAGAAGGAAAGTTCGCCTTCTCCATTGGAAAAAATCTGCCAAAGACGTTAGCGGACTTCATGGCAAAAGCCCAGAAGTATACCAATGTCGAGGAGTTTACTAACGCTCGAAAAGGCACACAAGTATCCGACTTAAAGAATAAACGAAAGAGACCTCGGAACGAAGACTCCCAACCGACTGGCAAAGGCGCCGACGATTGCGCCTCACGCGATTGTCGACTGAGCCGCAGGCTGGAAGGAAAATTTCGTTCTTATACTCCACTCAATAGATCCGCCAAGAAGATTCTACTGGATATCTGAGGAGATAAATTACTCAATTGGCCGGTCTGCATGAGGGCCGACCCAGAGCACCGGGACAAGCAGAAATACTGCCGTTTCCACCGAGATCATGGTCACAACACGGACGACTGTGTGGATCTGAAAGATGAGATTGAGTCTCTCATCCGCAAGAGACACCTACGTCGTTACACCAAAAAAGATAAATCCGCTCGGAGAGAGGAACGACCGGAAGAACAGCCGAACAACCCCCCAAAGGAACCCGCCGAAATTCGCACCATCTTCAGGAGATCAGCTGGGGGAGGGGATTCGAACAGGGCTCAAAAAGCCCATTCCCAGAGTTCCGAGCCGGTACACCACGTTCACCTGGCGGAACGTCCCAGTAAGGAACTCTGAGTCCCTCCGTGCAGCTTGACTTTTACGGAAGACGATGCGCGCGGGATCCAGCATCCGCACGATGATGCGCTAGTGGTCACCATGACCATAGCAAATCATAAAGTATATTGCATCATGGTCAACACCGGGAGTTCGGCTGATGTTATGTATTCCGAAGCTTTCAAAAAAATGGGAATTTCACGATCCCGGCTCCGACCCGTGAAGACTCTCTTGCACGACTTTGCGGGAAAGAGAGTCATCTCCGAAGGAGCCATCTCACTCCCAGTAACAGCGGGAGAAGGGCAACATCAAGTCACACTTTTTGTGGACTTTTTAGTCATCAATGTTCCATCAGTCCACAATGTGATCCTAGGCCGACCCTCCCTCAATGCAATGAGAGAAATCGTCTCAACTTGTCATCTGATGATGAAGTTCCCAGATGAAGGTGAGATTGGTTATCTCTAAGGCGATCGATGCGAGGCCCGGAGATGTTACGCGATAGCCGTGAGAAAAGGAGCCGCCAAACAAACGCTCGTGGTAGACGCCTTGGATCCTAGAGGACCGATGGAAAGCTCCTCCGTCGAAGATCTGGTGAAGGTACCGCTCGATGAATCAAACCGGAGAAAAACTGTTCAGCTCGTATCATCACTGAATACCGAGCGGAAGAACGAGTTATTGGCCTTCTTGAAGCAACACCGAGACATCTTCGCATGGTCACACACAGATATGCTGGGGATTTCACCTGATGTGCTGGTTCATAGGCTGAACGTGGACCCAGACCACCAGCCAGTTAAGAAAAAAAGAAGACCGTTCGATGCCGAACGATATGAAGCCATTGCCGAGGAGGTCTTAGTCCTGCTTGATGCGGGTTTTATAGAAGAAATGTACTATCCTAAGTGGATAGAAAATGTTGTGCTCGTCAGGAAGTCCAACGGAAAGTGGCGGGTCTGTGTAGACTATTTCGATCTGAATAAGGTATGTCCCAAAGACAGCTTCCCGTTACCTCGGATCGACCAACTAGTGGACAACACGGCCGAACATGAGTTACTCTCATTTCTGGACGCTTATTCTGGATACAACCAGATCGCTATGCATCCCCCAGATAGGCAGAAGACTACCTTTGTCACGGACAGAGGGCTCTACTGTTACCGGGTCGTGCCATTTGGCCTGAAAAATGTTGGGGCAACATATCAGAGGCTGGTAAATCAAATGTTTGTCAGCCAGATTGGGCGTACCATGGAGGTGTACGTGGATGACATGTTAGTGAAAAGTGCCCAAGCCTCCAACCACCTTACTGACCTCGGAGAAACATTCAGCGTCCTCCGAGAGTATCAGATGAGATTGAATCCCGCCAAGTGTGCATTCGGGGTTAAGTCGAGAAAGTTTCTTGGTTTTTAAGTTAGCCAGCGAGGTATCGAGTCCAATCCAGATAAGATCAAGGCCCTCCTCGACATGAACTTGCCTCGGACTCTTAAGGAGATACAGTGTCTCACGGGAAGAGTTGCCACCCTTGGACGTTTCATATCTAGAGCTATAGATAAATGTCTTCCCTTCTTCCAGTAGCTGAAGGGCCACAAGAAGGCAAAGTGGATGCCAGAGTGTGAGCATACCTTCCAGCAATTAAAATGGTACTTGGGTTCACCACCCCTATTGTCCAAGCCTGAAGAAGGGGAGCCTCTACTCCTCTACCTCGCTGTCTCGGCTTCAGCTGTCAGTTTGGCTCTGATCAGCGAAGTCAGAAGCAAGCAGTACCCCGTGTACTATGTAAGCAAGGCTATGGTACCAGATGAAACAAGGTACCAGTCCTTGAAAAAACTAGCGCTCAACCTCGTCGTCTCGGCCAGAAGGCTGCGGCCATATTTCCAAGCCCACTCCATAGTTGTGCTAACAGACACTCCTCTGAGGCAAGTTCTCCAAAGATCCGAAGTGTCGAGTCGGATGACCAAGTGGGCTATAGAGCTCGGAGAGTTTGACATTCAATTCCGCCCCAGGACGGCACTCAAGGGTCAAGCTGTAGCCGACTTTATCATCGAGTTCACAACTCCGGATGAGGAGCAAGTCAGAAAGGAAGTCGAAATGACGCCACCTGTCCCGTTGAGTAATCAAGAGGCAGCATCAGATCAGGGGTGGGTCCTTTATGTTGATGGGTCTTCCAATATTAAAGGAGCAGGAGTCGGAGTTGTCCCGGTTGCGCCCAATTCAACGACAATCCAATATACAATCAGGCTCGGCTTCAAAGCTTTAAACAATGAGGTCGAGTACGAAGCGTTGTTAGCTGGGTTCAGGCTGGCAGCGAGCCTAGGCGTTCAGACTCTACAAGTCCACTGCGACTCGCAGCTGGTAGTGAACCACATCTCCTCGGAGTACGAGACTAAGGAAGTTAGAATGATCGCCTACCTCGAGGAAGTGAGGAAATTGATCGAGAAATTTTGGAGTTGCACCATCCAGTAGATCCCCAGAGCCGAAAACTCATGAGCTAATGCGTTAGAAAAACTAGCCTCGGCCTCCGAGGAAAAGATCCCGCGTTTTGTCCCGGTCAAGTTCGTTGAACACCCAAGTATCAGCCAGTCAGAGAAAGTCAATCTCGTCCAGTCCATTCCTAGTTAGATGGACCCAATCTTCAATTATCTGTTAAACGGTGAGATCCCCTCGGACAAACTAGAGGCGAGGCGACTTAGGGTCAGAGCGGCCCAATACGCTATATTGGACAGTGTGCTGTAAAAGAAGGGGCATTCTCAGCCTTACCTTAGATGCCTCCGACCGGACGAGGCCGACTACGTGATTCGGGAGATTCATGAGGGAATCTGCGGGAACCATTCTGGCAGTCGCGCCTTAGCCATGAAGATACTTCATTAAGGGTATTTCTGGCCGACTCTCAAGCAAGACTCCAAGAACTTTGTTCAGAAGTGTGATAAGTGTCAGCGTTTTGCCACCGTGCCGAGGCAACCGGTAGAAGAAATGACCCCCATGAGTGGGCCGTGGCCGTTCACCCAATGGGGGATCGACATCATTGGTCTCTTGCCCACTAGGAAGGGACAAGTCAAGTTCGCTATAGTCTCCGTCGACTACTTCACTAAGTGGGCTGAGGCTGAGCCAGTCGTAAAGATCACTGAGCAAAAAGTGATCGACTTTGTGTGGAAGAATATCGTCTGTCGGTTCGGAATACCAAGAACCATCGTTTCTGATAATGGCCTCCAATTCGATAATGACAAGTTTCGTAGCATGTGCCAAGGACTTGGCATTGTGAACACTTACTCATCGCCTAGGCATCCACAGTCGAACGGACAGGTAGAGGCGGTTAACAAGATTATCAAGCACCATCTCAAGACAAAGCTGGAAAAAACAAAGGAAAATTGGGCAGAAGAGCTCCCCTTTTTCCTCCGGGCTTATAGGACCACAGCCCAGACTTCGACGGGTGAAACCTCATTTTCATTATCCTATGGCTCGGAGGCAATGGTGCCAGTAAAAATTGGACTCCCTACAGGGCGGGTTAGGGGCTTCGAAGAAAATAAGAACTCGGAACAGATCGCTACTAATCTGGATTTTCTCGAAGAACTCAGGGAGGTTTCTAAGCTCCGAATGGCCGCTCGCCACTTCTACAATTCTAAGGTCAAAGTCAGGCGTTTCGGACTAGGGGACTTAGTCCTCCGACGGGTCTTCTAGAACACGGCTGAGCCGGGGGCAGGAGCGCTCGGACCCAATTAGGAAGACCCATATCGTGTGGTCAGATCTTTAAACCGGGCTCGTATCACCTGGAAGACCTTGAAGGCCGTCATCTCCCTCACCCTTGGAACGCCGAGTACTTGAAGATCTACTACCCATAAGGAAATATCCTTTAAGGCTCATAGTAAAATGTACGCCTCCGAGCGGCTGGCCTTTTAGGCTCTCAATAAAAGATTAATTCTACTTTGGATGCATGCCCGATTACCTTATCAACACAAGCACGAATTGAATAGCCCGATCCTTTAAGGGATCGGAGCCTAGTCTTACGAAAGATTGACAAGGCATCCCCCTTGAGGGAAAAAGCCTAATAATGGCCCGACCCTTCATGAAAATGCTCGGCTCAACATACGAAGGAATAAATGGCTCTAGCCAGACAGGTGGCGAGCCAAGTACCTTAAGAAATCGGACCCAACTAAGACTTGGGCCGAGTGAACTCGGAGAACCGACTCTAAAAACCGATTAAACGACAATATTTCAACAAGTGTCAAAGAAATGATTTTCATTAAATCCCCTCAGAGGGGCAAAAAATACATTGATAGAGATACATTGATAGTTTCTAAAAGAAAAATAAAATGATAAGGTCTTCATGCCGGAGGAGCTTGGGCGTCAGGAGCTTGATCCGAGCGGGCGATTTCAGCTGGGGCATCCTCGGAGTCGTCGGGCAGGAGGGAGTGAAGATCGAGGTCTGGGTATAAACTCAAGACTGCCACGAGACAAGCATCGAAGCCGCGGTTGTAGAACGTTGCAGCTTCAGCGTCCCTCTCCTTGGAGGTCTTTAAACCTTCGACTGCGGCGGCAACCGCTGCGGCTAAAGAAGCCTCGTCCTTAGCCCGCTGAGCTTCCACAGCTTGATTCAAGGCTCGTGTCCGTTCTTCAACAGCCTTGGCCTTGGCGCGGTTCAGGGCTTCACCGAGCCGAGCGGTCTCAATGGCCAAAGAGTTCGCGTGAGCCCTGGCGCGGGTCAGCTCGGCGGTCGCCGCATCGCCACTTACTTTAAAATTATCCGCCTTATCCTGCAGATGCAGCTCCCTAGCTTCCAAGTCGATGATGACTCCCTGCAGTCACCTCACCCTGGCCCTCTCACCCGAGAGTTGTTGGCGCAGATTGATCTGCTCAGACCTCAAGGCCGCTGCCTCGGCCTGGAGAGCCTCCAACTCTACCTCCCTCCTCCTGTGCTCCCGCACTCTCTCCCGAATCGAGAGCAGCACTGGGACGGCCTGAACAGGAAGCAAAGATTAGAATCTACAATATATACATAATGATATGAAAGAAAGGGAGTCCTCTCAAAAATATACCATGTAGCACACGGAGGCGAAAGCATTCAGAAAGCCGCCCTCTGACCGCTCAAGGTTCCGAGTGATATCCTCCTCCTTAGCATGACTGGCAGCCCACGGGGCCAAGCACGCCATATGATAGCCCGGTTCGAACCTCTCGCCGCTCGTGCCCGCCTCGGCCCCAGCCCCCTCGGCCCCTACCCTACTGTCAGCCGAGTTTTGACCCTCAACGCGGATATCTCCCCCGACTTCGAGGGGGGATAGCATATTATCAGCCATTTTAATGGCCTCCTCCCATTCGGAGGAAGAGGGGACAGCAATGAGGGCCTCGGGGACAGCAGCAGGTACCTCCGCGGCAGGGGAAACGACGACAGTGGGAGCGCGCGGAGCAACGGAGCTTGGAGCGACTAAGGTATCATCCACAGTCGTTCAGACAAGCCCCGAAAGAGGAGACACCGCCGGGCGCAAGACCGTCAAAGGAGCAGCGGCAGCACTAGGGCGTGGTGAGGTCAGCACCGCAGTGGAAGGGCCGACTGGTTTCAGTGCTAGGGTTGTTGGGGTCGGCGCATTGGAAGATTCCCCCACACGAGGGGGAGCCGGCTTCTTCTGAGTGATCTTCACTCGGGGGGCCTCCTTCAACAACTCTGCCACTGTCGGAGCTGCTTTCCTCTTCCGAGCCCCGGACGCCTCGGCCATGCCTGCGAACGAGAAGATTGTGTCAGCTACTAAGTAAACGAAGGAAAATCTATTGAAGAGGTCAGGGCAGCTTACTGAGGGATGTGAGCAAAGGCTGGGATTTGCAGAGCCCGGACCAGTGGAGGTTGGCCGCGGTGATCAGATCAGTCCAGGACCGAAGCGTCTCCGATCACGCTCTGTCCTTCGCGATGCAGTTTTTCTTGTCCGAGTCAAGGAGCGACAACCCCTTTTGGAAAGCTACAAAAGGAAAAAGGAACTTTACTTCGACTAAAATAAGTGAAAACTAAAGCAACAATCCAGATATAAAAAGAAGTCCGACCTAGTTTCATAAAATGGGTCAGAACCCGAGCCGTTGAGGTTTTAAGCTCAGCCGCTGGTGCCTCCCATTCACCTGCCGCCCAGAACCATCTGTTTTTCCAGTCCTTGTTGGAGGACGGCAAGTGCATCACCAATCCCGACCCCTTGCTCCCCCGAGTCGCGAAATAGTACCATGGATCGTTGCTATCATGCTTAACCAGGTACAGGTTCATCAGCTCGTCTGGGGTCAGCTCGGAGTTTTCAACTTGTTTCCAGATGATGTAGGCAGAGATCATCACTCTCTAGGCATTCAGAGCAAACTGCCCGGGAGCTAACCCAAGGTAGGCCACAACCTTCCTGACGAAGGGGTGTAGTGGGAGCCGAACCCCGCACTACAGCGCGCAAAGGAAGATGGCTACTTCTCCCTTGGCAAGAGCACCAGCAACGTCCAAAGGACCGGGAGCCCTTATCTGAAAGGTGTCAGGGATTTGGAACTCCGCACGAATCCACTCCATCTGAGATTCTGGGAAGCCGACTTCTTCCGAGTGATCTTCACTTGAGGGGCTTCCTTCAACAACTCCGCCGCTGTCGGAGCTGTTTTCCTCTTCCGAGCCCCAGACGCCTCGGCCATGCTTGTGAAAGAGAAGATTGTGTCAGCTACTAAGTAAACGAAGGAAAATTCATCGAAGAAGTTAGGGCAGCTTCTGAGGGATGTGAGCAAAGGCTGAAATTTGCAGAGCCCAAACCAGTGGAGGTTGGCCACGGTGATCAGATCAGCCCAGGAGCGAAGGGTCTCCGATCGCGCTCTAGCCTTTACGATGCGGTTTTTCTTGTCCGAGTCAAGGAGCGGCAACCCCTTTTGAAAAGCTGTAAAAGGAAAAAGGAACTTTACTTCGACTAAAATAAGTGAAAACTAAAGCAACAACCCAGATGTAAAATGAAGTCCGACCTGGTTTCATAAAATGGGTCGAAACCCGAGCCGTTGAGGTTCTAAGCTCAACCGCTGGTGCCTCCCATTCACCTGCCGCCCAGAACCATCTATTTTTTCAGTCCTTGTTGGAGGACAGCAGGTGCATCACCAATCCCAACCCCTTTCTCCCTTAAGTCATGAAATAGTACCATGGATCGTTGTTATCATGCTTAACCAGGTACAGGCTCATCAGCTCCTCTAGGGTCAGCTCTGAGTTTTCAACTTATTTCCAGATGATGTAGGCAAAGATCATCACTCTCCAGGCATTCGGAGCAAACTGCCTCGGAGCCAACCAAAGGTAGGCCGCAACCTTCCTTAACGAAGAGGTGTAGTGGGAGCCGAACCCCGCATTGCAGCGCGCAAAGGAAGATGGCTACTTCTCCCTTGGTAGGAGCGCCAGCAATGTCCAAAGGACCGGGAGCCCTTATCTAAACAGAGTTAGGGATTTGGAACTCTGCACGAATCTACTCTATCTGAGATTCTGACATGATAAAACCTCCTAGGACTACCTCTGCGGTGCGTAAACTTACGGGCATTTCGGTAGTGGTAGTGGTCTCGACTCGACGGGCTCGGGTGGTTATCTTCTTGCTAGGCTGCTTGCTTTTAGAGCCCAACGTTTTCTGCCTCTGAGGCGGGGGGTATGGGAGTGTGGTCTCGAGAGGGCCTTCGGAAGACCCACTCCCACTGTTAGAAGTCCTCAGCTCGGAGTCATCGCCATATTCATGAACCATCTCGAGGTCGGAAGACATGGCGGATAGAAGGATGAAGGTCAACAAGACTCACTGGGTGACTCCCCAAAATCGTCTTCTACCGGAAACTTCGAATTCGGTCGAAATCGCCTCGTCGGGAATCACCTCCTCCGGTGTACTCTTGTGATTTAGAATGTAAAATGGCAAATAAAAATTCGGGGCGAGTACACACGGCGTGCCATAATGGCAGCAGCCGAATCGGCGTGAGCCGATCTTTGAGTACACATGGCGGCACCGCATTGGATGAGTACTGAACCATCGTTACGGCTCTGACATCGGGCAGTGTGCCTTGATACTCGAAGCGACGCCACAGCAGTCAGAGCCGTCATAGGCACGCCTTCTCAGGCCTACGTGGCAACTTCTCACAGGCTGGGAGGAGATTCGGGTCGTAACCGTCGCCACGCATTAACCAAAGCGACCAGCACGCGCAATTCGAGGCCCGTCATCATTGCAGCAAGGGCTGAAGATTTCCTATATGAGTACTCTCCGAGCCCGCAAGAAAGCTCGAAGAGTAGGGGGCTTCTGTTATGGGAAAATCCGAGCCCGTGGCAAAACACTAATTGGGCTTTAAGTCCGAGCCGAGATAACTCAGAGGGGTCCTAACAGTCCGATCGGATAACCCACTATCCTCCAACCACAATATGCTTAAGTGAGCTGCGTCGGAGTTAGCATGACGGGTCAGGTCAGACGTCGTTTGACTTGGGGAATGTCCTTCAATATGGTCCGACGAGCTGAGCCGATCAGACCTTCAGATGCGATACCCCACTCGCTGAACATGGAAACTGCCATAACCAAACATGGCCGGTAACTTCGCTCGCAGATGCGCACGATCCACCAGATACGCTGTGCAATCAGTAGATTGCGGACAATATCTCCATGATCCTAAAATCCCTCTGATCGTGCTGAGATAATCGGACTCAGATCGCCCCACAGGCAAGTGTAAATAGCACGCAGCGCCACATCTAGAGGTACGCGAAATCGATCTCTCCTCTACTCTCTACTTGACCTAGATTCCCTTGTCTTGACTTAGGCATCGGAGGGTCCCTCGGCTTAGCCAGGGTCACCTTTGCCCGTTTTCTTGGTACAGGGTTCAGGGACGGTCCGCAGAGGGCGACGTGAAGAGGGGGCCGACCAAATTTTGCCCTCAACAGCTATCAAAGGAATGATTGGCAGTAAGTTGTTAAATGGTCTATATATTAGGGGTAGAATCAAATGGTTATTGATGTTTTCTTAGGGTACACTTGTGTTGTCAGTGGCTGCACTAGCCGTCGGGCCGGGCCTGCCGAGGGGGGGAGGGGGTACACCTCGTGGATAATTTTTAACCGTTCGTGTGTGCACGACATCTAACCTGTCCAATAGGTTGACACCATCATGAAAATCACCTTATGTGAAAATAATATGTATTCACTTATCTAGTAGACCACATTTGTGTTTTCTTGGCTAGATAATATTTTCTATAGTGTGGTCCACCTGATGGTAACTAGGGCTGATTTTTGCAACAGGTGATCATCATAGCAAGGCCAACCTATTGGAAGGGTTGGATGTCACATGCACTTAATAGGTTGTAAGTTATCCATTAGGTGGACCAAACCTTATGGTCTAGCCAATTGGACCATACCTTGTGATCTAACAAATTGAACTTGAAACATTCTTTAATGGAAAATGCTCAAACACGTGTCCAACTAGGTGTGTGTGAGAGGCCCACCATGTTGTTTGTATAACATCCAACCTATCTCCCAATGTATCTCTTCATGATGCTCTAAAATTAGGTCAATTCAACAATCACGTAGGGAACACCATACAAAACAATTAACAACTATCCAAAAATTCTCATGTTCATATGGGTCCTATCTAATGGTTGGATCGGCCTGATTTTTACAGCATCTCATTTTCATTATGCAGGCACCATGAAAATGGTGGAATGGCATTCAAACATAAATTTGGGTCCCATATACTAACTAATTGGATGCACAATTATTTGTGTGTGGGCATTTACCACATTTAATGCAGTATTATCTTCTCATCTCTAAGTTAGAATGCCAAGTGACTATCTACGGTGAGAGAAAGAGGATTACTATTAAGTTTTTTGTGAAAACTTGTATTTGAAATACATTATAATCCAAATCACAATTACACTGGAATGGAAATCATTTGGAAGCTTTAGCTGTATCCTGTAATTAGAATGATATGAGATATAAAAATTGTGTTTTATAATCAGATTTAAGAAAAGAGAAATTTTATAATAAATTCACAATAATTTAAACGCCCTAAAGTAAATCGTTTTTAATATTTTAAAGTGACAATATATGTGATATGTTAGATAATCATTATAATAAGTCAATTGAAAATATGCATTAATTAAAAATGAGGTAACTTCGAGCCTTAAGTGAGTCACGAAATTGGACCCCACTAACTTTATAATTGAAGCAAAATTCCATAGTCAACCCAGTGTCACACGTATCCATGGATGGCTTTGTGGTGTCCAGTATCACTCCATGGCTACACCTGGTCCATTGAGATAATTCTCAGGTGGCCATAACATCACGTGGCCATGTTAGAGAATCATCATAAACAAAGCTAACATCACGTGCGTATTTATACATACACTATGAATGTGCTCTATCATAACATCAACATTCATTAATGTGGGCCCAGGTGCACTGGCCAAGTTGAAGTATGCCCACACGGACATGCCAGGGCATGACTGCCCTGCATGTGTGGGTAATTAAATAAAAAGGAGGCCATCAGAGAATGTTGGGTCCAGCTTGAATCAATGCTATTAAGGAGAAGTGATATGGAATTACCATCTCCCTTAAGCTCTTACAGGTGGGGCCCAATGTTTGTCACGCTGCCACATTATCATTCATGGATTGGGCCCCAAAATAGGCCCAAAATGAGTAGCGGTTGGCCATGTTCGCCGTCCCGCGCCTGCCTGTTAGGCCACTTTCTTCTTCTATCCTGTTCAAACCCAGCACTAGCCGAGTCCCAATCTGACCAAAAACTACTGCCAGCTATAGTGCATGTTGGAGGGCTAGAGAGAGAGGGTTTTTTTTTTTTTTTTAAGAGAGGGTTTTTTTTTTTTTGTTTTTTTGTTTTTTTTTTTTTAAAGAAGTCTGCAAAAAAAAATAAAAAATAAAAAAATCATTTGAGCAGAATCGGGATCTGATTGTCGCCTCTACCCTGTAATTTTAAAATCTGTCAAAAAGGGTATTTGGATTATATTTTTGAATCCAAATAACCCAATTTCATAGCCCGAAACGTACCTCTCTCCTTCAAATCCCCTCAAATATCTCTGATTCTATGCTACCAAATGACCTTTTATGGACTCCAAAATAGTTCTTATAAGAATAACATCCAACACCAAAGCTCTGTAGGCCCATCCGTGCTGCTCTGGCCATCAGTTGCGCTGCGTTAAGTTAGGATGTGAGACGGATAATCAGGTCAATCCAAAACTTAGGCAGGCTACACCTACCTTAGGAACCTTGTTGTCATCCCGTGTTGTTTTATATATGTTCCATCAGATGAAGTGAGCGCTAAAAGCTTGGAAAGTCTTCAAGTCATCTCAAAACTAGGCTCCAACCAAACTCAGGTGGGCCACAACATATCATTTAGAGGTCTTAGCCGTGCACTTACATGGCCCACGTGAGTCTTGAATCAAGGTTTTCTTTCCTTTCTTTTCCTTTTTTTTTAAAAAGAAATTTATTTTCTATATAATGGTACGGAAATTAGGCGGCTCAACTGATGAACAGAGTGCATTTCGGACACTCATCATCAAGAGGTCTACAGTCCTTGGATGTTACACACCATTCCAATAGCAACCGTCGCATGGATTGTGGCAGGACTCCTGTTCCCCCAACCTATTCATGTCGGGTTAGTTTCAATGTCATTTTCGCACCATTAAAAACATAGAGCCGGTCTTGGGCTCTGGCCGCAATCGCACTAGATCTTGAAATATACATATCAAGCTAGGTTTGGGCTTGTTGATGCCAAAATTCGGTCAGCCCTCCCTTCTCGTCGATCACCACGTATGATCCGTTAAACCTGCACCAGGAAAGCAGACAAAGGTGACCCTGGCTAAGCCGGGGGACCCTCCGATGCCTAAGTCAGGATAAGGGAATCAGGGTCTGAGTAGAGTGTAAAACAGAGCTCAATTTTGCGTACCTGTAAATATGGCGTGATGTAGTATTTATACTTGGCTGTCGAGTGGTCCGGATCTGATAATCTCGGCATGATCAGGGGGATTTCCGGATCGTGGAGATACCCCCCACAATCTATTGATCATGTAGCGTATCTGGCGGATTATGCGTATCTGCGAGCGAGGTTATCGGCCACGTTTGGTTATGGCAGTTTCCACGTTCAGCGAGTGGGATATGAGCATTTGAACATGCGTTCGGCTCGGAACGTTCGCTCTGTTCGGACTGTATGCTCGGTTCGGAACGTCGTTCACCTCGGAATGTAGGCTAGAGTAGAGCGGCTGTAACGTAGACGATCATCCGATCGGATCATAATTCGGAGTCCGACCTCAACCAAGTCGGCTGCTCGGATGGGTCGTGTCTTGAAACAAGTCGGGAGGGTCACGACTCGGCTCGAACTTGCCCTCCGAGCAGCGTTGTATTGTGAGCTCAGATTTCCCATAATAGAAGCCCCCTACTCTTCGAGTTTACTTGCTAGCTCGGAGAGTACTTAGGTAGGAAATCTCCTGCCCTCGCCGCAATGATGACGGATCTCGAATCACGCGCGCTAGTCGCCTTGGCCAACACGTGGCAACGGTTACGATCCCGAATCCCCTCCCAGCCTATGAGAAGTCGCCACGCAGGCAGGAGGCGTGCGCTTGATGGCTCCGAGTGCCGGGGCGTCACTTCACCTGTCGAGGTACACAGCCCGATGTCAGAGTCGTACGATCGGTTCGTATCCCGTCAATATAACGATGCCAGGTGTACTCGGAGATCGGCTCGTGCCGATTCGACTGCTGCCATTAAAGCTTACCATTAATGCAAGAATCGTTCGCTGCCTATATAAGGCGCTCTGGGCGTTGGTTAGTCATTTTGACGTCCTGATTTGCGAGAGCACACCGGAGAGGCGATTTCCAACGAGAGGCGATTCCGGCCAAACTCGAGGTTTTCGGCAGAAAGGCGATTTTCGGCCATCATCCGGTGAGTCTCGCTCACCTTCATCCTTGTTTCTTTAATGTCTTTTGATCTGGAGATGGTTCACGAGTATGGCGATGACTCCGAGCCCAGGAGTACTGGGAGCGAAAGCGGGTCTTCCGAGGGCCCTTTCGAAGCCACTCTCCTGTACCCCCACCTCGGAAGCAAAAGACACTGGGTTCTAGGACAAAGCAACCCAGTAAGAAGGATGTTCCCCGAGCACGCCGAGTCGAAACTCCTACAGCCAGTGATATGCCTGCGAATCTGTGGACCGCAGAAGTTGTCCCTGGGGGTTCTGTCATGTCAGAATCCCAAATGGAATGGATCCGCTTGGAGTTCCAGGTCCCCGACTCCGTGCAAATAAGGGCTCCTGGCCCTTTAGACATTGCTGGCCCTCCAGCTAAGGGTGAGGTGGCCATTTTTCTCTGCGCATTGCAGTGCGGGATCCGTCTCCCACTGCATCCCTTCATCCGGAAGGTGGCGACCTACCTCGGGCTGGCTCCTGAACAGTTCGCTCCGAATGCATGGAGGGTGATGATCTCGGCTTACATAATTTGAAAGCAAGTTGGGAACCCCGAGCTGACCCCAGAGGAGTTGCTGAGCCTGTACATGGTCAAGCATGATAGCAACAACCCATGGTACTATTTCATGACTCGAGAGAGCAAAGGGTCGGAGTTGGTGATGCACCTGCCGTCTTCCAACAAGGACTGGAAGAACAAATGGATCCTGACGGTAGGTGATTGAGAGGCCCCGACGGGTGAGCTTAGGACCTTGACAACTCGGGTTCTGACCCATTTTACAAAGTCAGGTCGGACTTTATTTTATATCCGAGTCACTATTTTGATTTCCACCTATTTTCGTAGAAGTGACATTTTTTTATTTTGCAGCTTTTGCGAAGGGGTTGCCGCTCCTAGACTCGGACAAGAAGAATCAGGTCGCGAAGACCAGAACGCGGTCGGAGTCACTTCTCTACTGGGCCAATCTGATAACTGCGGCCAACCTTCACTGGTCCGGGCTCTGCAAATCCCAACCTCTGGCCACATCTCTGAGTAAGCTATCCTCACCTCTTTAATAATCTTTTCTTCACTTATTTAGTAGTTGACAGTTTTCTTTCACAGGCATGGCTGAGGTGTCCGAGGAGAGGAAGAGGAAGGCAGGTCCGAGCGCAGCGGAACTACTCAAAGAAGCCCCCTAGTGAACATCACTCGGAAGAAGCCGGCTACCCCTCGTGTGGGAGAATCTTCTGCTGCACCAAATCCATCAAGTCCGGCAAGGAGGCCCGCCGGCACTCCCTCCGCGCTGCCTGTCCTAAAGCGCCCTAGCGCTGCCGCGGCTCCTCCGGTAGTGCTTCGGTCAGTGGTACGTCTTCCTCCTGGGGTCGTCTGAGTGACCGAGGCTGACACCCCGGCTGTGCCGAGCTCTGTTGCTCAGGCTCCCTCCGACGTCATTCCCCCCGCCACCGTTCCCGTCGTAGCCCCCAAGCCCCCCATCACCGTTCCCTCATCCTTTGAGAGAGAGGGAGCCAATAGGGTGGCTAAAAATGTACCCCCCCCCCCCCCCCCCCCCCGAGGTTGACGGGGAGGTTCGCATCAAGGGTCAAAACTCGGCCGGTAGTCGGGTAGGGGCCGAGGGGGCTGAGGCCTCGGCCCAAGCGGGCATGAGCGGGGGGAGGTTCGAACCCGGCTATCACATGGCTTGCTTGGCTTCGTGGGCTGCCAAGCATGCTAAGGAGGAAAACATCGCCCAGACTCTTGAGCGATCGGAGGGAGGCTTCCTGAACGACTTCGCCTCCGTATGCTACATGGTATGTCTTCGAGAAGACCTTTCTTTGATGTTGTTATACACATTTCGTAGATACTAATCTTTGTTTTCTGTTCAGGCCGTCTCAGTGCTGCTCTCCATTCGGCAGAGAGTGCGAGAGTACAAGGGGAAGGAGGCGGAGTTGGAGGCTCTCTGGACCGAGGTGGCGGCCTTGAAATCTGAGGAGACTGGCCTCCAACAATAGGTTACGGGCGAGAGGGCCAGGGTCAAGCGACTGCAGGGAGTCATCGTGAACTTGGAGACTAAGGAGCTACATCTGCAGGATAAGGCAGATGATTTTAAGAAGAGCGGTGACGCGGCGACTGCTGAGCTGATCCGTGTCAGGGCCCATGCGGACTCCTTGGCCATGGAGACATTTCGGCTTATGGAAGCTCTGAGTCGTGCCAAGGCCGAGGCAGCTGAGGAGCGAACACGAGCCGTGAATCAAGCCGTGGAGGCTCAGAGGGCGAAGGACGATGCCTCTTTGGTCGCAGCGGTTGCTGCTGCAATCGAGAACTTCAAGACTTCTAAGAAAAGGGATGCTGAGGCCGCAACGTTCTACAACTGCAACTTCGACGCATGCTTCGAGACGGTTCTGGGTTTGTACCCTGACCTAGATCTCGATTCCCTCTTGCCCGACGACTCCAAAGATACCTTAGCTGACATCGTCCGCTCGTAACCAGCTCCCGACACCCAGGTTCCTGATGCCCAAGCTCCTCCTCCTGCCTGAAGACTTCTCTTTTTTTTTTTACTATCAATAAACCTATGTACTTTTACCCCTCCGAGGGGATTTAATGAAAAATATTCTTGTCACATTATTGATTTGCTTGAGATGTTGGGCTGATGAGCTTAGTCCGCTGTCATTTAGTTAGTTTTTAGAGTCGGTTGTCCGAGCCTCCTTGGCCCAAGTTTTAGCTGGGTCCGATCTCTTTGGATGCTAGGCTCGTCGCCTTTGTTTTATTGTATGCCGAGCTAAACACTTAATCGGGGGGGTCGGATCGTTATTAGGCTTTTTTCCCTTGAAGAGATGCCTTGTCGATCTTTCGTGGGGTTAGGTTCCGATCCTTAGAGGATCGGACCATTTATTAGGCTTTTTCCCTTGAGGGATGCCTCGTCGATCTCTCGTAAGGTTGGGTCCCGATTCCTTAAGGGATCGGACCATTTATCTAGTACTTGTGCGGATAGGGCCATCGAACAACCATTCAAAGGTAGAATCGGTCTTTTATTAAGAACCTTAAAAGCCAGTCACTCGGAGGCGTACATTGTATCATGAGCCTTAAAGGCTATTTCCTCACGGGTAGTAGATCTTCAAGTGCTCGGCATTCCAGGGATGAGGGAGATGACGGCCTTCGAGATTTTTCAGGTGGTACGAGCCCGGTTTGGCAGATCTGACCACACGGTATGGACCTTCCCAATTGGGTCCGAGCGCTCCTGCCCCTGGCTAGGCCGTGTTCTAGAAAACCCATCGGAGGACTAAGTTTTCTGGTCGGAAGCGCCTGACTTTGACTTTGGAATTGTAGAAGCGCGCTACCTGCTGGTGCCGAGCCGCTGTTCGGATCTTACAAACTTCTCGGAGTTCCTCTAGTAAATCCAGATTAGCCGCTATCTGCTAAGAGTTTTGACTTTCTTCGAAACCCCTAACCCTTGCCGTAGGGAGTCCGATTTTCACCGGCACCATTGCCTCCAAACCGTATGATAACGAAAATGGGATTTCGCCCGTCGAAGTCTGAGCTGTAGTCCTGTAGGCCCAGAGGACGAAGGGGAGCTCTTAGGCCCAATTTCCTTTTACTTTTTCCAGCTTCGTCTTGAGATGATGCTTGATGATCTTGTTGACCGCCTCTACTTGTCCTTTCGATTGTGGGTGCCAATGCGATGAGTAAGTGTTCACGATGTCGAGCCCTCGACACATGCTACAGAACTTGTCATTATCGAATTGGCAGTCGTTATCAGAAACGATGGTCATCGGAATCCCGAACCAGCAGATGATATTTTTCCACACAAAGTCGATCACTTTCTACTCGGTGATCTTTGCAACTGTCTCAGCCTCGGCCCACTTGGTGAAATAGTCGACGCGACTATAGCAAACTTGACTTGTCCCTTCCCAGTGGGCAAGGGACCGATGATGTCGATCCCCCATTGAGCGAACGGCCATGGCCCACTCATGGGGGTCATTTCTTCTGCCGGTTGCCTCGGCACAGCAGCAAAACGCTGGCACTTGTCACACTTCCGAATAAAATTCTTGGAGTCTTACTTGAGAGTTGGCCAGAAATACCCTTGACGAAGTATCTTCATGACCAAGGCACGGCTGCCCGAGTGATTTTCGCAGATTCCCTCGTGAATCTCTCGAATCACGTAATCTGCCTCATCCGGTCGGAGGCACCTAAGGTAAGGCTGAGAATGTCCCTTCTTATACAGTACTCCGTTCAGTATGGTGTAACATGCCGCTCGGACCCTAAGTCGCCTCGCCTCAAGCTTATTCGAGGGAGTTTCGCCGGTTAAGCGATAATTGAAAACGGGGTCCATCCAACTGGGGAAGGACTGGACGGGGCTGACCTCCTCTGACTGGCCGATGCTTGGGTGCTCCACGAACTCGACCGGTACAAAACATGGGATCTTACACTCAGAGGCTGAGGCGAGCCTTGCCAAGGCATCGGCACATGAGTTCTCGGCTCTGGGGACCTACCGGACGGTGCAGCTCCAGAATTTCCTCGCCTATTCGAGGTAGGCGATCATTCTGACTTCCTTAGCTTCGTACTCCGAGGAAATATGGTTCACCACCAACTGTGAGTCGCTGCGGACTTGCAGGTTTGAACACCCAGGCTCGCTGCCAGCCTGAGCCCAGCCAGCAGCGCTTCGTACTCAGCCTCATTGTTTGAAGCTTTGAACCCGAGCCTGATGACGTATTGGATCGTCGTTGAATCAGGCGCAACCAGGATGACACCGGCTCCTGCTCCTTTAACGTTGGAGGATCCATCAACATAAAGGACCCACCTTGGATCTGATGTGGGCTCTTGACTGCTCAGTGGGGCGGGCGGTGTCATCTCGACTTCCTTCTTGGCTTGCTCTTCGTCCAGATTTGTAAACTCGGCGATGAAGTCGGCTACTACTTGTCCCTTGAGTGTCGTCCTAGGCCGAAACTTAATGTCAAACTCTCCGAGCTTTACAGCCCATTTGGTCATCCGACCTGACACTTCGGGTCTCTGGAGGATCTGCCTAAGAGGGGAGTCCGATAACACGATTCTGGAGTAGGCCGGAAAGTACGGCCATAGTTTTCTGGCCGAGACCACAAGGCAGAGTGCCAATTTCTCTAAGGACTGGTACCTCGTTTTTGCTAGTATCATGGCTTTGTTTACATAGTAAACGGGATACTGCTTGGTTCCGACTTCTCGGATCAGAGCCGAGTTGACTGCTGAAGTCGAAACGGCGAGGTAAAGGAACAAGGGCTCTCCTTCTTCCCGCTTGGACAAGAGAGGCGGCGATCCCAAGTACTGTTTCAACTGCTGGAAGGCTTGCTCGCACTCCGACGTCCATTCCGCCCTCCTGTGGCCCTTCAGCTGCTGGAAGAAAGGAAGACATTTGTCTGTAGCCCTAGATATGAAACGTTCGAGGGCCACGACTCTTCCCGTGAGACACTGTATTTTCTTGAGAGTCCAAGGCGAGTTCATGTCCAGGAGGGCTTTGATCTTGTTTGGATTCACCTCAATACCCCGCTGGCTGACTTGGAAGCCCAGGAATTTTCCCAACTCAACCTCGAACACGCACTTGGCGGGGTTAAGCTTCATCTGATATTCACGGAGGACGTTAAATGTTTCTTCGAGATCAGCGAGGTGGTCGGAGGCTTTGACACTTTTCACCAGCATGTCGTCCACATACACCTCCATGATGTGTCTGATCTGTTTGGTGAACATTTGTTCACCAACCTCTGATATGTTGCCCCATCATTTTTCAGGCCGAACGGCATGACCCGGTAACAGTAGAGTCCTCTGTCCGTGATAAAGGTCGTCTTCTGCCTATCTGGGGGATACATTGCGATCTGGTTGTATCCGGAATATGCGTCTAGGAACGAGAGTAGCTCATGCCCGGCTGTGCTGTCCACAAGTTGATCGATCAGAGGTAGTGGGAAGCTGTCTTTGGGACACCCCTTATTCAGATCGGAGTAGTCTACGCAGACCCGCCACTTCCCATTTGACTTCCTGACGAGCATGACATTTTCTATCCAGTCAGGGTAGTATACTTCTTCTATGAAGCCCGCATCGAGCAGGACGGAAACCTCCTCGGCAATGGCTTCATATCATTCGACATCGAATGGCCTTCTTTTTTGCTTAACTGGCCGGTGGTCTGGGTCCACATTCAGCCTGTGGACTTGCACATCGGGTGAGATCCCAGACATATCTGCATGTGACCATGCGAAGATGTTCGGTGTTGTCTCAAGAAGGCCAATAACTCGTTCCTCCGCTCGGGATTCATTGATGATCCGAACTGAACAGTTTTGCTCGGATCTGATTCATCGAGCAGCATTCTTATCAGGTCTTCGACTGAGGAACTTTCTACCGATCCTCGAGGGTCCAAGGCATCCACTACGAGCGTTTGTTTAGCGGCCCCTTTCCTTACGGCTATCGCATAACACCTCCGGGCCTCGCATTGGTCACTTCGGAGATAACCGATCCCACCTTCGGCTGAGAACTTCATCATCAGATGATAAGTTGAGACTACCGCCCTCATTGCATTGAGAGAGGGTTGGCCCAGAATCACGTTGTGGACTGATGGAACATTGACAACTAAAAAGTCAACTAAAAGCGTGACTTGATGTTGCCCTTTTCCCACTGTTAATGGGAGGGAGATGGCACCTTCGGAGATGACTCTCTCTCCGGCAAAGCCGTGAAAGGGAGTCTTCACAGGTCGGAGCTTGGACCGTGGAATTTTCATCTTCTCAAACGCCTCGGAATACATTACGTCAGCTGAACTCCCGGTGTCGACCAAGATGCAGTACACTTTGTGATTGGCTATGGTCATAGTGACCACTAGCGCATCATCATGCGGATGCTGGATCCCGTGTGCATCATCTTCTGTGAAGGTCAGGCTGCATAGAGCGATACGGAGTTCCTTGTTAGGACGTTCCGTCAGGTGAATGTGGTGTTCCGACTCGGAGCTCCTGGAATGGGCTTTCCGTGCCCTGTTTGAATCCCCTCCCCCAGCTGAGCCCCGAAGATGGTGTAAATTTCGGCGGGCTCCTCTGAGGGGTTGTTCGACTGCTCTTGCCACCGTTCTTCTCTCCGAGCGGATTTCTCCTTTTTGGCATAACGATGTAGATGTCCTTTGCGAATGAGGGACTCAATCTTGTCCTTCAGGTCCACATAGTCGTCCGTGTTGTGACCATGGTCCTGGTGGAAGCGACAGAATTTCAGCTTGTCCCTATGTTCTGGATCAGCCCTCATGCAAACCGGCCAATTGAGTAGCCTTTCTCCTTGGATGTCTAGTAGGATCTGCTTGGCGGATGTATTGAGTGGAGTGTAGGAACGAAATTTCTCTTCCTGCCTACGGCTCAGACGATGATCGGGAGAAGCGAGGTCATCCGCCCCTTTGTTAGCCGGTTGGGAGTCTTCGTTCCGGGGTCTCTTCCCCTTGTTCGTCGATTCAGACGCCTGCGTGCCCTTTCGGGCGTTGGTGAACTCCTCTGCATTAGTGTACTTCTGAGCTTTCACTATGAAGTCCGCTAGCGTTTTCGGTGGATTCTTTCCGATGGAGAAGGCAAACTTTCCTTCTTTCAATCCGCTCAGAATGGCGGCGAGGGCCATCTTATCATCATAGTCCTCGACATGCAATGCTTCTTCGTTGAAGTGGGCGATGTAATCCCTCAACGAATCTTTCAGGTTCTGCTTAATGGTGAGCAGGTGGGTGTTGGGCTTCCGACTTTTCTTACCGCTTATGAACTGCATAAGGAATAGTCGGCTCAGTTCCGCGAATGAACCCATGTAACCAGGGTTCAGCTGGCGATACCAGATCCAAGCAGACCCTGTGAGGGTGATAAAGAACCCCCTACACATCATTGCATCCGTTGCTGTCTGGATCTACATCAAGGATCGATAGGACTCCAAGTGTTCGGATGGGTCCCCAGATTCAGAATACTGGATGACGGGAGGCATCCGAAACCTCTGCGGCATCACTTCAGCCATGATGGCCGAGTTGAAGGGAGGATTGGTCTCTTCCATCATCGCCTGGATCGTAGTCAGAACTGTCGATTATTCTTGCTTTTTCTCCAATATCAGGAACTTATCCTTCAGTTCCACAAAGCGCGCTTTCCAAGGATCCTTGTTTTCAGCGACGACCTCTGGGGTATGTTCAGCCTCCGATATTCTCCCTTCTCTCCTCCGTTCTAACTGATGACGGAGGTCCGTGGGTGGCAGGGCAGATGTGGCTGAGTGGACGGTTGTCAGAGCCCGAGCAGGCTCGTTTCGTGCGGATGCCTCGCCACGTGCCGCAGGAAGATTTTGACCCGACTGCGTTACCCCTGAACGTTGGAAAACTTCGGGCCTCACACTTTTTGGCACGGAGCGAGTTTCCATAAACAGCCCCACCGGCTCGAGAACGGGTTGTTCTTGCATCGGGCGTAGTTTTGGCTCCCGCTGTTGTTTAATCTAGTTTATCTCGTCACGCATGGCCTGGATCTCATTTTGCATGGCGCAGTACTTGTTCAACCGATTACGCGAACGCTGAGAAGGCCCTGGAGTGGACTCGGCATGAAGCGGTGATGACGACCGAGTCTGCTCATCAGGTTGCGGCTGCACTGCTGTAGCTTTCTTGTTCCTTGCCATTGCTTAGGGAAAATGAGAACCTGACTTCTAGTTTCAGGTTCCCACAGAAGGCGCCAAAAAATATTGATGCCAAAATCTGATCAGCCCTCCCTCCTCGTCGATCACCACGTATGATCCCTGGAACCTGTACCAGGAAAGCAGGCAAAGGTGACCCTGGCTAAGCCGGGGGACCCTCCGATGCCTAAGTCAGGACAAGGGAATCAGGGTCTGAGTAGAGTGTAGAGGAGAGCTTGATTTTGCGCACCTGTAGATATGGCGTGATGTAGTATTTATACTTGGCTGTCGAGTGGTCCGGATCCAATAATCTCGGCATGATTAGGGGGATTCCGGATCATGGAGATACTCCCCGCAATCTATCGATCATGTAGCGTATCTGGCGGATTATGCGTATCTGCGAGCGAGGTTATCGGCCACGTTTAGTTATGGTAGTTTTCACGTTCAGCGAGTGGGATATGTGCATTTGAACATGCATTCGGCTCGGAACGTTCGCTCTGTTCGGACTGTATGCTCGGCTCGGAACGTCGTTCACCTCGGAATGTAGGCTAGAGCAGAGCGGCTATAACGTAGACGATCATCCGATTGGATCATAATCCGGAGTCCGATCTCAACCAAGTCGGCTGCTCGAATGGGTAGCGTCTTGAAATAGGTCGGGAGGGTCACGACTCGGCTCGGACTTGCCCTCAGAGCAGCGTTGTATTGTGAGCTCAGATTTCCCATAACAGGGCTTATTGACATTAGTCCATCAAAGGTTGAGCGAGGCTTGGTGCCTCGCCTTAGGACAGCCTGTTGACAGCCCTATAAATAGTTGAATAGTTATCACTATTTTAATAATAATGGTAAGTCAAAAAAATTATATAATGCATGTGTGGGGTATGTTAACTCAAATAAATCAACTATATTATCCATGCCAAGGCACAATCCCAAGAATGATATGCAAGAACGCGTGAGTGAGTGATCAACTCATTGAAGCTATAAGGCAAAGGTTAATATGTTATCAATTCAATCAAGCAGTGATGATAAAGCAATACAACAATCATATCCTAAATACTCTTGTTAATGCAAAAATGATATGCGATAATGATGCATGCCCTCACCTACACTCTCTCAGCATCTTCATCTCACGGCACGCATGACAACCTCCTGAAAGTGCTCTTCCTCGCCAAAGCACATGCAATGCGGTGCATGTTCATGTTTGCCAATAATTAATTAGATTTATTCATATAGCAGGATTGGGAAGCTAAGGTACCTCCCTTATATTAATTCTCAAACAATGATCCATTCTAGGGTCGTCAGTCCTAGGTAAATCTCATATAATGTTGCGGTTCTAGGTCACTATAAAGAGCTCATCACCTGATTAGTATAGGCCTAGTTTACACTCTAGTCGCTACGGAAAGGCTCGTCGCCTCAATGCAGCCTCAGAGTATGCTCGAGGTCAGCCTCAAAGGACTCGTCACCTGATCAGTGTACGCCGACAGCTCAAATACAGTGTCTCATACCATCGTATTTGGCTCACCAATTTGGGTTGCTCACTGGTCGCTACGGGTGGGCTCGTCACCCCGGCATAGGTTGACAGCTCGACCACGGTGTCTCATACCACCATGTCCGCCTCATGAGTTTTTGCAGATCGAGGTACCAAGGTTAACGGGAATTTCACTGGTGAGTTTGGTACCTTACGTTCAAGCAGTAGCGTACATAAATAGTGAACATACAATGGGTCAATCGGGTTACTTGACAAACTCGACTGGTACAAGCATACGTTGAGCCGATCGACATGGAGCTCGCAAGCAACTCCACGTGGCCTAACCACTTCCGACAAGTAGCGTACGACTCGGATTCATCGGGTGTATCCGTCATGGTCAAGCAGTTCAACCACCATTCCCAGACATTTACCGATTGCCTTGGACTACATCATAGTCCCAAATACATTACAATGTAAGAAATATGTACATGTGATAATCATACGACACTTAACAACCATTGTAACCATGGATAGCATCTGAAAATACAATGAAACACATATAATATGCCATTTTACATATACCTATTCTACTCAAACACACCATATAGATTTACAGCTACTTGAAGGGATTTATGTACATAACTAAGGTGGTTGAGAATCCTATCTCAACAACTTTATTAACTACAGTTCATCTAACAAGAACTCATTCAGGCATTTTGTCAAATACTTAGACTACACATAACCGACATACATAACATATGTTAATTTCAATATATAATAGGACAAATCCTTTCACCGAGGAGTTGTCTAATACACATCAATCATATTCTTACATTCCATGCACATGGCAAGCACAAATCATGAATCCATATTCATTCAGTCATTTCAACAAACACATGAAATGCATTATAAATCAACATAGTATATATAGATACATAATACACGGAAATCCTCGTATCTAAGTACTTGTGATAGCAATCAAGCCAGTCATAAATCATTAATAATATTGAAAGCCTTGAAAACCATAACCTAAACATTTATAGTCCACACCTTATGCTAATAAATAAGTATCGAACTCAGTTTGTAAATCAAGTCTTTGTCTGTGGCACGACGACCACCTATAGCATGAATTAGGTTAGCTATTTCATTACTTACACTATTTGAAACCCTAAAATAGATTAGGGTTAGGTTTTCTTACCTAAGAACGGAATCAGAATCGCCTGTATAGCGATACAGGAATGGTGGTAAAGCACGTGGAGTGGCGGGATTCAATCCCAGAAATGAACTCCAACTCTCACCCTCACTCTCTCTTTTTCCTTCTCCTTTCTCTCTTCTCTCCTTTAGGACTTTCCAAATTCGTATGGAATGAGAGAGAGAGAGAGGGTTTAAACCCTTTATTTAAGCTCAGAAGTGATGGGAATGGCCCCATGGCCAAGGTATACTTAGGTTACAACCGAATAGTGTTTGTTCCTATCCAACAGAGCACTTTTGGAGGCCCCTTTCCTGAATGCGATCGGACCTAAGCTCCCTAACCATGTATCTAGTTCAGGCGAAGTTTCAGTCCGATTGGGTTTACAGATCAACCGTGGGGAACCATTTTCAGTTCAACGGTCACCGGTACTCAATCAGGGTCACAAGTACACTGACATGTGTGAAAATTTTTTCCTAATCTGAGGGTGTAATTGGGTCAAATTCTGACAGTCTGAATCCTTAGATTTGTCCTGCAAGCGAACCGACTCAATTCACTTAAGTTTCAGTTCATTTCCTAAAAATATTCGCGTTTCTCATACACTTTGCTCCGGGCTCAAGTTGTGCGTTTCTGGGTACTATTAGGACTTGATTTCTAAGATGTTTGTCAAGTCCAGTAAGGTGGTCATAACCGTATAGTTTTGTAGAAATCGAACCTTTGACGTGCAGTCCAAGTCCGGTACGAAGTTTTATGAAGCTCCTGAGAGCAACTGGATTTAGAGATGGAACCTAGATTTTAAGGTAACGTAGCGTTAACGATTCTACAAGTTTTTGGTCTTGTAGATCATATTTAAAGTGATTAGTGCTAATTTCATAGGTAATATAGTTTTGCACTAATTAAGTCTCGTTTAATTTCTAAAGGATTTGGTCCTTAACGATTTCTGCCTGAGGTGGTACTCGGATCTTTATACAGACTTTTTGGAGACGTTAAAATGTCACACTTCCTTAGATTGTCACTAAATAAAGACATGGGAGCACCTCTCGTGAGCGTTTGTCAATAGGTTTGCCTATAACTTCAACATAGCTCCCATGAGAGAAGACTTAACAGCCTTGAGACAATGAGGTGACGAAATGTTATCTACATATGAGGGATGATGGTGGGCAATAAATGCCAGAATGGTTGGAGTATAGGTTTTCATTTGGAAAATTCTTTAGAATTGTGCTAAAATTTCGTGTTTTTGAACTTAAAATTTTTAAAATTTTCTATTAAGTGTTTTTGAAATACTCTAGATATTAGAATGATAAGATTCCAATGTTAAGGATTTTTGAAACATGAATTCTAGTTATTTGATAAATTTCAAAGTCAAGTATGAAGTTATTAATGTTTAATTGGAGTTTTAAATATTAATTGAGTCATTTAATTCACATGTCACATATAGCTTACATCTCTAAAAGTTTTAGTTAATATCGAATTGTTAACTTGATGATTATTAAGAATGATAAGAACCGAACTTGGAGAATTTTTCCATCATGTTCAATGATAAGAATTGAAAAAAAAAAATAGAGAAAAAGAAAATACTCAGCTAAAAAACATATGTCATCGAAAAGGGCTACCTATCGAAGTTCCTTGGAAGGACTGTACAGAAAAAGAAGAAAAAAAGTGAAAATAGTTGAAAGTTGTCGATGGAAAAATCAAAAGCTGGATGAGTATAGTGTTGAATTATAAGAAAAGTTTTGGTTATCCTGAATGTTCTTTGAATCATCAATGTTATCATGAAAGTAGAGAACTAAACCTTTAATTGTGCTAATTTAGTTTTCATTATGCACATGAAACTCAATATTTAAAAATTGTCTAATTATAGATTAATGCTTAAATTTTGATTAAGATATTTATCAAGTGCTAAAGTTTAGGTATAAATGTAAAACCCGTATCCCAACCCGTACCGTTTCATAGGCCTCCGCAGTCTTCTCGGTCGAATTCCGGTGACTTGCGATCTGTTATCGACGTTAGTGCGCAATCCGGTGTCGTGTCTCGCATTCCAGATTCGGCTCAACCTGAGACTTGTACCCTTGCGACTGCGCCATCACCGCAGTTCCAACGCCGCATCTCGCTCGTCGAGGTGATACCCATGCCAGGATATGTGGGCTCGCGTTTAATTCGAGAAAAACACCGTGCTTTGCGAATTCTGATAGAATCTCTACGATATGTCCCATCAATCACATCAATCATAATTCAAGTACATCCCATCACAAGCCATCACTCACCCTTACCTCTCCTTACTCAAAGTCAATGCAACCCATGCTAAGCCCATTCTTTTCTTACAAAAGTCAAAAGAACCCATCCCTTTCCACTCCATCACCACTTCTCTCTCTCTCTCTCATTTCTCACTCTCCCAAGCAACTCCCAAGGAGAGGAAACGTCCAAGTTCTCCATGAGAGGAGCTATGTGTGGCCCACTCCATACCACCCTATCTCTCATCTCCACCCTTGGATCATCATCTCAACCGTTAAAGGAGCACTTTTGGAGCTTTGGAAGGCTAGGGAGGAAGAAGAATGATAGGTGGGTGATTTTATGTTGTGATTTTGTGATTTAACGGCCGACATATGGTGGGACCTGTCTTGATGCATGCACGGTTCAAAGAGGGACCCGTAGTGGCGAGGTCCCTCCACTACTCACCTCTCTCTCTCTCCCTTTTATGGCCCACCTTGATACATGCCGTCCACAAGATGGATCCCACCTTGAACGGATTGGTTGGATACCTCACACTAGTTATATGGCTGGTGTATTGGCGCCACCAGGCACTGTCAGTCCCACTGACATTAGCAAGTGTTGTGGGTTTCACCATCCACACCGCCCATGAATTAGACAGGTGGGAACCACCATGATATATGTGTTTATATTCAGGACTGTCCATGTCTGGACGGTCTTGTGGGACCCACGCATGAAGTATATATTAGATCCACACCGTCCAGCCACGTGGACGGTGGATCCACTATCGAGGTATGTGTTATATCCCACCATCCATCGCGGGACCCACCTTGAATGTGTGTACTTGTATCAGGGTTGTCCATCTGCTGGACGGCCAGCAGCTATTGCTGCTTTATTACCACCGGCAAGTTCTAAGTCCCACCTTGAGGTATGCGTGTATCCATACTGTCCATCCATTTTGCCAGATCCTAGGGTCACTTGATGATGTGTTCATCCAGTCCATCCAGAACGGGGGGGCCACCTTGACGGTGTGTCAATCCAGACCGTCCGTAGGTAGCACGTCTAGCACGCCTGGACAGAGAGAAAACACAAATATTATATTGATCTAAAACGTGTGGCCCACCCATGTGGGACCACCATCATATTTATATGTTATCAGCCCTGGACGGCTATGCAGTTACTGGTGGGTCACACGTGTGGACCCATCAGATGTACGCCGTCCCTGGATGGCGTTGTGGGGACCACTGTAATGTGTGGTATCCACCGTCCAGCTGCTGGACGGTGGTACAAACCCTAATGTAAGTGTTTCAATCATGCTGTCCATTCATAGGACGTGGGGAACCACCTCACACGCGTGGCACGTGTGAGGGTGGGGCCCACCAGATCTATGGATTTTAATCCACACCGTTAGTAAATGTTGCGGACACCATCAGGCGGTATGTGTTATATCAAACTGTTCATCCATTTTTTTTGGCAGTTGTGGGATCCACTCCACACGTTTTGCACGTGTGGAGGTGGGGCCCACTAAATGAATGCATTCCATCCATGCAATCCACCATCCAGGAAAGTGAACTCCACCGTAATGTACATCCATGTCGTGCAGTAGCAGGGAGTGGGGACCACTCCACACGTGCTGCACGTGTGGAGATGGCCCACCATGGTGCAGTAACTCCAGCCATCCATCCAGCGTCCAGAGAGCTTGGACGCTGGCACCTCACTCTCCCTCACACACACACGTGCATATATGCATATAGTATATATATATATATATATATATATATATATATATATATATATATATATATATATATATATATTTATTTATTTATTTATTTATTAAATTCCTGATATGGTGGGCCACCCTCCCACGTGAGACCCACCTTTCATATATGTTTCACACATACCGTTAGTGGATTTCATCCACGTGCCCACCCTCACGTGATGTGTGGTTTCAATCCACACCATAAAAAAATGGTGGGACCATCTGAGGTGTGGATTTTAGTCACACCATCCATCTATTTTTGGCAGGGTGGGGCCACGTTGATATTGATGGTATCAACACCGTCCATTCAAGGATGGTGCCGTGTAATGCCACGCGTGATGTATGGGCCTCATCACGCCGTCCAGATGGATGGACGGTGAGATCCACCATCTGATGGATGCATTCCATCCAAACCGTCCATACATTGGGCAAGCTTGTCCCTCGTGGGCCACGTGTGTGGACCCCACCACGTTGGTATGTTATATCTACACCGTCCATGGGACCCACGTGATACACGTGCCTTATCCTGACCGTCCAGATCATGTGAGACCCACCAGATGAGAACCTTGCATAGACGCTGATTAGCTGCTGATTACAGCAGACCGCCCACCTACTGTTCGTTGATGCAGGAAGGACACAAATATCAGCTTCATTCCAAAATGAGGTGGGCCACACGTGTGGACCCACTTCTGATATGTTTGTTTCAACCATGCTGTTCATGGGTCCCATGTGGGGACTACCGTGATGTACGTGCCACTGATCCTCACCGACCAGAACTCTGGACGGTAGGCCAAATCACGAGGTATATGTTATATCCCTCCATCCATTTATTTCTGGAGGATCCCACACGTGTGAACCTACCTTAATATATATATGTTTCATATGTACCGTTCAATGTGTTGGACAGTGCATGCGGACCCACTTTGATGCACGTGCTCTATGCAACCGTCCATTCAGGACATGGCCCACCCCACACGTGTGGGTGGGACCCTCTTTGATGTATACATCTTGTATTCACACCCGTGAGACTTGGGTTTTATCCCAGCCGTCCGTCCATTCCGGATGGGTGGGACCCACCTTAATGTATTTATTTCAAATCCTCACCGTCCAGAGATCTTTGGACGGTGCAGTGGGAACCGCCTTCATGTATGTGGTGTGGGGTGTACCATAATGTATATGTTTTATATCTAAAACCATCAATCCATTGGACGTCAGCGTGTGGGGCCTACCGTTTATTAATGTATGTGCATCCAACCACCCATCTGTTTTTCCATGTGGGACAGACCTTGATGTACGCATTATATCCAAACCATTCATCCATCTATGGAAACCCACTATAATGATCCACACCGCCCATCTATGTGGACCTGACCATGATGTACGTGTATCGTACACGCCGTCCAGCAGTTGAGCAAGTGCTGACGGTGTTGTCAATGTTTGGATGGTGCCGATTTTCATAGGTAATATTTGAACGGTTCTGGTTTACCAGGACAATGTTTGGACAGTGTTGATCATCATACGTAGGCCATGCGTGCAGTGATATACATGTTATACGTACAACTATTGAAATGATTTTTGGTGTGGCCCATATGTTGAGGCCCACCTTGATATATTTATGGCCATCCATGAGGCCCACCTCGATAAATTCATAGCCCGTCCATGAGGGCTAACGTGATGTATTCGAGACCCGTGGGCGAGGCCCAATGTGAGGTATTCGAGGCCTGTGGGCGAGACTCAATATGATGTATTTAAGGCCCATGGGTTGTGGCCCACTGTGATATATTTCGGGGCCCATCTGATATATATAGGCCCATGTGACGCGGCCCATTGTGATGTGTATTAGGCCCTCGCGTGAGGCTATGGGCTCGTTATATGCTTGGCTCTATATAGGCCACTGCTTGGGAGCAATGTTGGTTAAATGGCTACATTGATGGGCAATGACGGTTAGACATCCTCATTGTGACGTTCCCTTAGGCCTTGTTAGGCACATACTCTTCATAGGTTAACCCGAATAAGCGGGCCCCATTCACCGTAGACGGAAGACTCTGTGTTATCGGATTTAATATAACCACGGTCGTGTGCCGATCTTTATATTATGGTTGATCGGATGATCATATATGGACCCCGCTCTGTTTATCTGTTGATTATCAATTATGATTGTCGATTGACGTGGTCGATTGACTGATTACCGATTGTCGAGGCCGATTATCGTGACCGATTACCGATCGTGGTCGATTGTCAATTGATGTAGCTTATTGACCGATTACCGATCATGGTCGATTGTCGATTGACGTGGCCGATTGCAGATTCTGCTTGTCATGGTCGATTGACCGATTACCGATTGTCGAGGCCGATCATCGGGGCCAATTTCAATTCTGATTCCGATTATTGGGGCCAATTCTCATGGCCGATTGATGATTGACATGGCTGATTACCGATTCTGATTTGTCGTGGCCGATTGCCGATTATCGATCGAGGCCGATTGCCGATTATCGATTGAGGCTGATTATTGATCAAGGCTGATTACCTATTTTGATTCGTCGTGGCCGATTACCGATTACCGATTATCGATTGAGGCCGATTACCAATTTTTAATTATCATGGCCGATTGTTGATTCTGATTGTCAAGGCCCAATGTAATGAACATGGGACCCGTATTTGAGGCTCGACGTGATGTGTATTCAGCCCGTGTCTAAGGCCTAATGTGATGTATATTGAGGCCTAGGTGATGAGGCCCATTATGATTCATTTAAGAATCAGGCAAAGGAGCCCATTGTGATGTATGTCAGGCCCATGAGCAGGGCCCACCTGTTGTGTACATGTAACCCTTGAATAAGGCCCATTGTGTTGTATATTAGGCCCCTGTGTGAGGCTGTGGGCCCATTATATGTTTGGATTTGTGAGGATCACTCCTTGGGGTAATGTTGGTTAGATGTCCACATTGTCGAGGCCGATTGTTGATGCCGGTTATTGATACCGATTATGAGTATGTGACTGCATAACATCATGATCCATGCCCATACGCATCATCTGCATGTCTGTTATGAGATTTGATTGACCATTGCATATGTCATAATACTGGTTGTTATGAGACTCCCTGATAGGCGGATATTGTCTCACATGAGCGCACGGTTTGCGCAGGATTGATGCATGACTGGATTGTATGACTTATGCATCTTGCATTATGTGCTGTGATTACTGTATGCCCTAGCGACATCAGGGTCGTAGCCTCCATAGGCATATCGTAGATGGCCAGATGAGACACCAAAAATCTGTTCTACATGGGGTGCTATAGATATCCTTGGGTGAAAGTCCCTAAACCCTCTTGGTTCCAGAGGTTGCTCCAACGTTTAGACCGAGTGGATAGATGAGCGCCGAGTGCCGATTACCAGATGGCTGCGCTCTCCACTGTGTCGTGGTCGGTTGGAAGGGAGTGCGGCCTTACCTGCCCGAGAGGAGGGGGCAATGCTAGGCTGAGTCTGACCAGCTCGAGGAATGAGTCTGCTATTGACGAGCCGGGCTCGATATTGGCAGGTGGATAGTGAGGTCTCTTCCACTCACCTTGTTGCGCACGATGGGGCGGCAATCTGGTATGGAGTGTAATAGACCCCGGTGATTTCCCAGAGAGAAACCGTACTGATATGTGGACTTATCGAGTAGGAGTTGTATGCTCATTCATTCATTCATTTATTATCCACTCGGGCTGGTGGTGTGCAACTAATTGTTGTGTACCTTCATTATGGCAAGGATTTCGGTTGGGCGTGCGACCAACCTGAGATCAGGAGTTTACCACGTTGAGTCTGACTATCCAAATTTAGGTATGAGACTGGTTTTGATAGAAGTTCATTATGACGGACCCCGTAGCCCGCGATATTACGTACTATCATCCCAACTTCACACTCCAGCACGGTTATTTCATTCGCATCGCATATTGCAATACATCAGCAGGCATATGGCATCTTGGGTTGCTATTTCTGCACTTATATGGCCTAGACAGATTTAATAGGATTTGTATATTGCATTGCATTCTTGGCATCCGATATTTGGCTCTTTATGACTCCTTATCACATAGCTGTTCTATATTGCGTATTCTGATATTGATTGACTTATAGACTTGTTCATACTTCTACTTACTCTATTATCGTATGATTTATATCTTGTCAGTATTTCTGCTTATTCAGACATTGTATGGGTTGTGGATTACCAGTTTTTCGGTATTGTATGATTATAGCATTATATTGAATACTTGACACTTACCTTGTGCACACACACCACCCTCTAAGCTTTCTATAAGCTTATGTACGATAGATGCGTGCAGGTGATGTTAGGTTGCAGCAGTTTTGAGCTTGGAGTGTGCAGTGGTCTTCTGGAGCTTGAATTTCTATTTATGTATTTCCCTTTCAGTGTTGTAATCAAATGATTATATTAGTGGATATATGATGATAATGTTGCCTTTGTGAATTGGGTAATCTTGTGGTTATGCTTATTACTAGTTAAATATACATTGACAAAAAAAATTCTCCTTGTAGGATCCCAAGATCAGAATCTGGCATATGAATGCTAGGAGCCGAAAATGGGGTACTACGGAGGCTGTCGGCACCGAATTCGGCGATCGAGATTCATATGAATTCGATTTTAGGGTTTGGAGCGTGACAATAAATTATGCTTTACATTGATATACCTTGGATTTCTAAAATCTGGACTACTTTAAGAATTGCTTGAGTTTATGAAAATTTGTTCATTTAGTTTCGAAATATCTTTTACATGTTTTACACGAGACTAGTAAAATGCGGATATTCATCTTAGACTTTCGAATCACCTCACATGATGAAAACAAACATAATCATATCAGATTAATACTTAAATGTTAGGAAAAATAATGTAATTGAATGGATAAATATGCAATATATGATGGATTTAGAGATCAAAATAAGATAATAAAAAATTAGAGATTTAGAGCTCATTATGAAGAATTTACATAACAAAGATTTAAGAAAACCAAGTGCAAAAGAACGGAGAAAAGACTGCTAAAATCACAAGCCCAACAAGAGAAAAAATAGATTGTTTGATCCCCACATAAGGTCGGTTTGGTACTACCGAAAGTGCACAAAATAGTCCAGCAAGAAATTGTGATTTTTAGAATTAATTCGGCTCAAACTTCGGCTTAACTTTCAGTCTAACTGAAGCCAACTTCGGTCCCACCTAAGATAGCTTAAGTGGGACCTGAGTTAAATAGATTCTACACACATTTTTCATATATAATTTGGTGCGATCGAAGCCTAACAAAAGTGAGAAAATTGAAGTCAATTGAAAATTGGTGTGAACTTTTACTATTAAAAGGAGTTTTTTTAAGTTTTTTTAGATATGAATTAGAGCTTGAGAGAGAGACTAAAGGTGGAGGAGTCTCTATAAAGCCATTCTTCTTCTTCGACTTCTCAATTATAGTTTAGTTTTTCTTAATTTTTATTCTAGGTTATTAGCCATGTTAGGCCGGTCTCTTAGTTAAGGCTAAGGGATGAAGCTTGTAATTCTTCTTAATGTTTATTTGAATTTGATTCAAGTTATTTGGTTTTCATGTTTAACAATTCATCGATTTTTTATTTGAATGAAGAAGTATTTTTAGTTTACTTTGATCAATTGTCGACTTCGGACACATTAGATACTTAGGAAGAATATTCATATTATCTTACATGTTTTGTAATTGTTTGATCTGTAAAATCTATTGATCCATCATTGACTTCAAGCATGATAGACACTTTGAATTCTTTGTGATCAATATGTTGAAGCTTTATGAGGGAACCAATTTAATAAAGTTTAAATTTATTTTAAAATATATGAATGATGATTTAATCAATCTATCTTACTATTGGATATGATAGGACTTTGATTCCAATTGATTCATAATCGTTGAATTAGTAAAATAGATATTGTAATTGTTATAAGTGGATTATTGTATCCTTAGCCTTTTTTCTTCTTATTTAAAACTTTTTTTTTTTAATCTCACTAGATAAAAAACCCAACCCATAAAAATCATTAGACTTCGATTAGTTCTAGGCCGTGTTACCCATTCCCTGTGGATTTGACCTCAATCTCACCGAGTTATTATTACTTCACAAACTTACACTTGGGGTTCGTGAAAAGGTTACACCAAAGAGGGCATTTATAGACATCCTAGCCTAGACTGATAATTTGATTGACTTTGAATTAATGGATGGTCAACTTAAACCCTAACCCTAGAGGTCTAAACCCTAGGAACCCTAATCTTAAACTCTAAACTCAATCCAGTCAACCCAATCAATCTAATCTTAAAACTCTGAGGCCCTAAAACCCTAAGTCTTGAGTTAACTTGACGAGTTAACTCACCAAGTTAACTTATTGAGTCGACTCATTTAGTCAGGCTACCTAGTCCTAATAACCTACTCAACTTACCTAATTAAGCCCAAAACTAAGTCCGAATCAAACCCAATTGGAGTACAATGCACAACAACATTACAACATCCTTCATAATAGAGCCTCCCACATAAGTTTGGTTGGCTGCCTGCCAAAATAGAGAGTTCACGTGTAGCCATAATTAGCTTGTTGTCAGCCATGTGGCACTCCCACTCTTTAGGATGGCATCCCTTAGGTATGTGGAGTCTCTCTTTTATAAACCCTAAGTGGGCAACTGCTGTGTATTTACTCCGATGCCCATCTTCTTTTCTAAATTTACTCTTTTACCACCTCATCTAACCCATGAGATGATCCCATGTGGCAATCTCCAATTCTAGCCCTTCAACCACTTTTTACCCCTAGACTTTGCAGGAGTTGTAAGAAAATTGAGTTTGGGGGCTATAAATAGCTCCCTCCATTCTCATTTTAAGCACCATTCCTCATCTCTTGGGGCCTTAGCCATCTGCTATCCATCCACCAACGAGAATGAGAGTGAGAGTAAGAGAGATAAAGAGAGTGCTAGCCTAGCCTAATTAGAGTCCAAATATCCTGCAACACCCAAGTCATAATTCAAGCCACTCGATCTTGCATGTGCATTATTACCATCCATTCAACAATTTAAACCTTAATTAGTTTGATGAATTTTATGACTTAGTATTGTACAACACTCATTCCCTTCTCAACCTCCTGCTCATTAAATACATCATCATTGCATTACATTCTTGTATCTAATTGGTGGGTGTATGCTCCGTGGCTTGCTGATACAATCAGATCATGTCCACTAGAAACCTAGCTAATTAATTATTATTTTGTCATAAATATCGATACAACATGCATTGCACTATGCACTCGGTCGGTTCAAACGTATGCTCTGTGGCTTGTCGATATAATTGAATCGTGCTCATCAAAAATTTAAACTGATTAGTTATCATTATCATTGTATTACATCTTTTATGTGTGAGAATTAATCATATTTTTCAAAAATTAGCCAGATCTTGTGAAGTGGAAATCATACATCTATACGGGTAGAGTGAGTACTTAACACCTTCCCTCTCTATAACCATTGTCGCTTATTCAGAATTCGTAGAACACAAACTCAAGAGTGATCTTAAGACTAAAGATATTTGGATTCTCAATCTAAAGCATTTTTAAATAATCTTAAAGACTGTAAATTCAAAGTAATTGGTTAGTGGAGACTCTTGTCAAGTATAATACCTTCTTAATCCCCAAAAACCTTTGAGAGAGTTAATTCATAAAAAGCGAGTCAATTCTCCTGCCTGGAATCCAACGTCCCTGGTAGCCCACTTGAGTTTTGGATCAACTTCATTTTACGTGAAACATTCTAACATGAGTTGGAAAAAAAATAAAATAATGGATGGGGTGGATTTCTAGCAAACACCATAGAGGGCGACTTCCTTGTAAAGGCTTTGCCAAGAAATTCGTGTCCCAGTTTAGGTGGTAACACCAACACCAGCAAGAGCTCCCTGGTCCATGAATCCGATCCAAAGCTCAAGTATACCACACTATGGGAAATAAGGGGAGATTGTACGCTTACTGTTGAAAACTCAATAAGCCCCACTATTAACTTTTACATTACATTTAACCAGTCATGTAACTTAGATGCAAGGAAAATATAAATATTTAACTTATTTAAAACTGCAAATCCCTAATTTTGGGTTCATGCCTTGTAAGTGAGTTGGGGGCCGTTTGGCCAGGTCGAGTAGAAGAGATTAGAAGTTAAATCCTAAAATTAATCAGGCATGTGAAACAGATTAGGTGATCTAATATCAGGATATAGCAATCCCATAGATCTTAAAACAATTCATTAATAATACTATATAAATCTCATCCAATCCACCTGCTTTATTCAAATAGGGATCGGAAGGAATGGAACGGTTTAACCTGCAATATAGCAATCCCATGAATATTAAGACAATCCACCCACAACACCGCCGTTACCTTGAAATTGGCGCCAATCACGGCAATACCATTCAATCCCTTCCAATCTACCTGGCCACTTGAGAAATGGCTGGGATAAAATACATACATCGGGGCGGGCGGGACCAGGGAGCTTTGAGAGCTGGATTGGTGGCGGGTCACCATCCGGATCGGTACAAATGTAGAATATAATAGTCCCTGCGTATCATTCACCTCATTGTGGCAGAGTTTTATGGAATAACTACCGTACCAAGTCTACCCATCGTAGGGCATCCATTTCGGTGGCCACGGACACGGACAGCTAAGTGGACGGCCTGGATCAATTCTCACGGGCCAAGTAGATGGATGGCATACGAGAATGCGCCCGAGTCGAAACTGTTTCTTCCTGCCGGAACACGCGCATTTATTTGCGTATAAAAATCTGCTTTCTTTCCTTTCTGTCCTACTCCACTCCACTTTATATTCTCGCTTTCTTCCCCTCTTCCTTCTCCATCAGCATTACATTTTGAACCGAAATCTCTAGAGAAAACTGCAGTTCTGTATACGCAAAACAACCGGAGAGAGAGAAGGAGAGAGAGAAATGGAAGGGGAGAAGAAAACGATCAAATCCAGATTCAAGAGGGTTTGCGTCTTCTGTGGCAGTAACACTGGGAAGAGAAACTGCTACAGAGATGCAGCTATTGAACTGGGAAAAGAGCTGGTGACGAGATTTAAATCAACTCTCTCTCTCTCTCTCTCTCTCTCTCTCTCTCTCTCTCTCTAACTTCCTCTTTTGTAATCTTTTGTGTTTGAATGCAGGTTTCTAGGAAGGTGGATTTGGTTTATGGTGGTGGGAGTATTGGACTGATGGGGCTGGTTTCTCAAGCTGTTCATGGAGGAGGAGGACATGTTTTAGGGTAGAAAAAATTCAAAAGAAAAAAAAAAATCAATGAAATGAGGGGATTTCTGATATGAGTTTTTTATTTTTATTTTTCAAATGCATTGTATTAATGCGTTTGTCTCTTCTTTCGTTTTTCTTGATGGGTTTTGTTTTTATTCACAGGATCATACCCAAGACTCTCATGTCTAAAGAGGTAGCTTTATATTTTCCATTTTCTACTCTTCTCCTCTTTCCTTTTTTTCTTTTATATGATTCCAACGCCATTGGAATGCTTTTTAATGGCAGATTACAGGAGAAACAGTAGGAGAGGTAAGACCAGTAGCCGACATGCATCAAAGAAAGGCAGAGATGGCACGTCATTCAGACGCTTTCATTGCTTTACCAGGTTTTCCTCCTCTCCCTATCTTTACCAGGTTTTCCTCCTCTCCCTATCTAGAACTCTCTAGAACCTTCTAGCACCACCATTTTCACCCCTAGAACATTTTCCATTACAGGTGGATATGGAACTTTAGAAGAACTTCTGGAAGTCATTACATGGGCTCAGCTGGGAATCCATGACAAACCCGTAAGTCTATATATACCGAACATATCACATATACCCAACAATGGTATATATCCAAAAGACATTCTCAAAAACAAATCTACAGGTGGGCCTTCTCAATGTGGACGGCTATTACAACTCTCTGCTGACATTCATCGACAAAGCAGTAGACGACGGCTTCATCAAGCCCTCTCAACGCAACATAATCGTGTCTGCGCCAAACGCCAAAGAGCTGGTGCAGAAACTGGAAGTGGGTCTTCTTCCCTTCTCTCTTCTCTTTTTCATTTTTTCATTTTTTTATTTTTATTTTTCAAAACCCAAGAATCTTATCCTTTTCTTGCTCTGTTTTTGTTTTTTTTTGAAGCATGATGGGTTTTTGCTTTTGATAGGAATACGTGCCTGTACATGTAGGAGTCGTGTCGAAGCTGAGGTGGGAGATGGAGCAGGTTGGTTATAATGCTTCTTTGCATGCAGGGATGGCTCGTTAGCTGCAGATGGAAAGAGAACGGAGACAAGGAGAAAGTGGCAGGGGTTTTTGTTTGAGTGGCTTTTTGCAATTTCTGGAAGAAAGAAGCGTATACACCGTATATATCGTATACATACTCTCTTTCTGTTTCTCGTTTTTAATTTTTGGGTGACTGTATTTGCTGTTTCTACACCCATTTTGATTGATTTGGAAAACCCATTTTCCAATTTTGAGAATAGTAACAATACATATCAATATTATTTCCATGTAGGAGATGGAAAATGGGTGTTTGGGTGTAGATATCAATTCTTTTTTTTTTGTCTTTTTTTTTTTTTTTTGTTTTGGGTTTTTTGGGTTGTAAAAAAGGACGGGGTTAGGGAAGGATGCGGCGTGCATGTCGCAGCACTCAGCAGCTTTTTTCTGTTCTCTTTCTGAGCGCGCGAATGGATTTATGAAAGGGTTTCTGTGTTTGGTCAGGGGTATTTTTGTCTTTTTAATTTTTAAATGTTTTTAATTTTCTGAGGTGGGTGTGTGAATGGGGAAGGAGCGAAAAAGGTAGAGCTGATGATGCCCTGTAAAAACAGTCCAGCAATCATCGCTAACGAACCGTGAAACCGGCTCTTCTTTTCAACCCTTCTCTTTGTTGGGGAGTCTTTGAATTGCTCTCTATCGAAGATACGTCCTTTTTGGACTCGACCAGAGGCAGAGAGACAGATGTCCCACTTTTTCTCATTTTTCTCCATCTTAATAGTATGTGGTGGGCCATCCCTTGTATTGCATATGTCCCCTCACGAAGGAAAGTTCCTCTAAGTGGGGAAACGGATCGGCTGGTGTACCACACACCAGCTATACACCAGCTGTATGGCTATAGCTGGTGTAAGTAGGACGCGGATTAGCTACTGACGCTCGCTACTGAAGTTACGTCACCAAGTTCTGTGGGCCTCAGATGTATTGTTTTTTATCCACCGTCCATCCAAACATTTGGATCGATCATATTAGGGCATGATACAAATAATGATTCAGATCCAAAGCTCCAGTGGACCCCACCAAAGAAAACAGTGGGAGAGTGATGCTCACCATAAAAAACTTCCAAGGCCCTAAAAAAGATCAGTCCAAATGTATGGACGGTGTGGAAACAACACGTATATCATGGTGGGCCACAGAACTTCGTGACATCACTCCAGTAGCGAGTCTCGCTACTCAACCTGTCAGTAGCTAACCCGCGTCCGTATAGGTACGTGTCGTGCGAAAACGAGCGCTGCGCTCCTCGAGCTCCGAGTTTACGAACGGTTAAAAGGAGATAAGTTACATGGGCTCCATGTATTTATTATATCCACACCATTCATCCATTTTTGAGATCATTTTAGAGTACCATCCAAAAAAATGAATCATATCTAAAGTTCAAGTGGACCACAGCACAAATAGCAGCAGAGATGATGATTTTCACCGTTAAAAATTTCGCAGGGCCCATTATAACGTTTTTTTTCCATCTAATCTGTTCATGACGTCACAAAGAATCACATTTCATATTGATCCAAAGCTTCCGTGAACCCCAAAGGGTTTCAGTAGCAGATGTTGAATCACATTTTATATTGATCCAAAGCTTCTGTGAACCCCAGAGGGTTTCAATAGCAGACGTTCAATCTCCCACTGCCTTTTTCAGTGTGGTCCACTTGATCGTTAGATCTGTTTTGTTTTTCATTTTAAACCTTGTAACGAGCTCGCAAAATGTATGGACGGTTTAGATATAACACATAACCCTTATGATTGAACCCACAGAATTTGCTGACGCCAATACATCAGCTATATAGCTGGTGTGTGGTACATCAGCCAATCCGCTTCCCTGCAATGGAAGCTACGTGGGCCTACCGTGATGTCCGTGTGACATCCAAACTTCGTCCATCAGTTACAGGCCATGCTAAGACATGAGGCCATAAAAAAAAGTGCGTCTGGCCCTTGATGCGCAGGTATTCAGAAATTGTACACTTGACATACATCAAATTAAATGTCGCCTAGTCATCGTATCAAGACGGGAATCGGACTGGGTCGTGACCCGACACCAGCCAGCTCGGCGGTGTTGGGGCTGTGGGGCCACTGATGTATCTGTTTTATATCCTCGCCGTTCATCCATTTTTGTCTGCTCATATTAGAGATTGCCGTTGAGTCTAGTCGGACCGTGTTATGTCTAACCGGCTCAATTGGGTTTAAAAAAGGCCACACCAGAACTTTATCCCACTCGGTACCGAGTCCAACATGCCTGGCTTGATCCGTGTACGAGTCTGGGCTGGGCTGATCCGAACGGACCGATTAAAAATTCTGACTCAGATCAAGTTCTCACTGATTTGGATGAGTTTACACACTCACTCACTCACTCACTCTCTCTCTCTCTCTCTCTCTCTCTCATTAGCCACCTTAGGAAACAATGCACACGTGCATACGTGACCTTGAAGGATAGATGGCTCCTTCACAAACAAACAGATTGGAACAACCATTCAATGCTCTCTGCATTTCTCATTCTCAAATGTTTTCAAAATTTTAGCCAAATTATTGCCACCCTCCACAACTAATGAGGTAAGTGTATGAAAGCCTTTAGATGTACATAATTGTATTTGGACTCAGTTGGACTTCACATAACCTATCTGGACCGTTCATTAGTTCGGCCACTGTTTCCCTATTGATCTCGTCCATTATTCTTACACGCTCATGAATAGATGGTTTGATTTATCAAGAGGTTATGAATTTTTAAAAGAGATGAGTAGACCGGACATAATGTATGGTCCAGATATGTGATGTGATTGCCAACGTGTTGAAAGGTAGTCATGTGGATGGAAAGCTTCCCATACGCATCATGAGTCCTTTCTGTAAAATATGTGCATCTCTTTTTTGACCGGAAAAGATACCACACACTCTTTTGCACTGCCCCTATCTCCTCATACAATCGCATGGTGTCCCTCACCCCTGCTGTGCCGTCCTACATGCTTGTAGCCCTTCTACCCTATTATGCACGTAATAGCATTGCCTCTCTCTCTCTCTCTCTCTCTCTCTCTCTCTCTCTCTCTCTCTGAAAATTGCACTTTGCAAGTGTACTTGCACCCACAAGTTCCCAATTGAGAGATCCGTATCATTCAAAGCTAGGTGTAATGGTGTCCAGAGTGTTTCCAACGAGTTGTTCCAGAAATCCGTAAAAATTTCAATGTCATCAAACTGCCTTCGATGTCATCGAGCAGGTCTTCGAGCAATCGAACGGCTTCGATATTATTGAGAACTACATCAAATTTATCCAGCAACCAACTTGATTTTTCATATAATTATTCAATGTCATCAACCCGTGGTTGATGTTATTGAAGACTGACTTCGATGTGATCAACCGACGGTCGATGACATATATAAAGAAGTTCAGATTTTATGAATTTCTGAACTTTGCACTTTCGACTTCCTTCTTTTTTCACTTGGTTTTCTTAAATATTGGAGTCTTGAAATCTTTAATCTTGGTTTCTTAAGATCCATCCGTTACTTTAGTGATTCTTGAGCATCAAATTTATCCTTTTAACATTCTTTTCAATTTAAGCTCTCAGATTTATCTTGCAATACAAATATATATAAAATATACCCATTAAGCATTATCATGTTCATAAAACCAAGATATAAATAAGGAAAAATATGCAATATTTGACATTCAACAAATAGAACAATGCCAAATATTTCGATACAATGTGAAATAATAAAATAATTATACTCAATTGTAGAGTATTGAATTCTTGATATCAAATAGTTCGTAGGACAACATTTACTTAAAAGATTTAGGTATGATAACCTTATTTCGCGATATCTTTGAAATCAAAATATCAAACTTAACAAGAGCTAATCAATCATAAAACAAGCATATAAATAATAAAAGTAATCACTACAATGCACAAAGGAATTATAGTGGTTCGATACTTAAAACCCACACCTACTCTACTCTCAAAATTACTACTCTCACAATTTTGGCTTTCACTATTTCAAGGTTTTCCCAGGGTCACCTCTTTAATAACCTAATATAGTTCTTATGATTTTCACGGGCTATCACAAGAAAACCCATTTTGTGATTTTTACGGGATCACCACAAAACAACCAGCTGAGATTTCTAGGTTACCTCAGAAAAATCCAAAATGAAATAAAGAAAATACAGTACTTATCTTCAAATGGGGAGTCGAAGACGTTACTGTATCCTGATTGCAATGATCTTCTTTCTTGGGATATTGATAAAGCCGTATATGAGTTCAACCCAAAAAGAATATAGAGATCTAATGTGTTTTTCAATATACAAACAAACACCCTAATAGTTACAAATTATATTATCTGAATCTCAAGTAGAGTATAGATTACTCTATTAAAAATTATTAAAACTATTTTGAGAAAGAGAATAAAATATGCTAAACACATATTAAAATTATCGCACAAATAACTTAAGATGAGCCTAACTTTATCTCTTGCTTAGAAGAACTTTTTCACCGATTTTCATGTCTTGAATGAATGATAGAATGCCATTATTTATAGGCAAAGGATATGAAAATTTGGCTAGCTCGAGTGTTGGTTCAGCTAGCCAGATTTTAATGATTTCGTTCCAACGGCACATAAATTTCACGAGATAAGATCTTTCAAAAATTCGGCCATCTCAGGCTAGGATTCAGCTGGCCAAACCTTTAGTTCGGTTGGCTCAATCTTTCTGAAATCCGAAGAAGTGCGTTGCTGGAAACTTAATCAAACATACTTGAGTCTGGCCGAACATGCCACGGAAAATCTACAACAATCTGTAAAGTTGCTCGAATTATGTTGGGTTAGCTGAAAGTAGTTAGGCTGGCCGAACCATATGTTGGGCTAACCCAACTAGAGTGTATTTTACAGGAAAATATGTTCATTATAAAACTATGTGAAATACACCTAACTTAGGGTCAATTTAAAGTTTATACCACCTGATGGTTGACTCATATGAACACTACCAAAAAATCGAGCAAAGACTACGGACCAAAATCATAACCATAGACCTATGGCTACGGTTTTGGTCCGTAGCGTGACCGTGGCTGTAGGTGCCGTAACAATAGGCCTTGAACCTATGGCTACGGATTTAATCCGTAGCAATTATATTTGTAGCGAAAACTTCAAATAACTATGGATATTATTGGTAGCTAAAAGCCCGTAGCAATATGTCAAAATTGAAAAGGTTACACTTGTCAGATTAGTGACTACGGTCAATATCTGTAGCTATTTTGTACATTAAAAAATTATATATAATCATTTGTTCATTCAATTATCACATGTACAATCATTCATTCATTCAACTACAATCAATTACAATCCTTCATTCAATCAATTACAATTACAATCAAACTTACAATCCAATTCATTCAATCAATTACAATTATAATTACAATAACGTTGAAAATATAAATCTTTGACTTCATTAGAGAAATGTGCTCGACTTCACCCTGAAATTTCAACAGCTTCGTACATTCCATCATTCTACAAACAGTCATGTCATACATAAATTAGAATGCCCATTGGAGAAAAGAAAGACAAAGTGAAAGAAGTGCATCATGTATAACTACTTTTTCTTTTTTCTTAATGAATTAAAAAAAAAAAAACTCAAAGAGGAATGAAATTGACACAAAAGAAGTGGTCTCACCATATGATTATAGGTTTTGGTTTAGGTTTAGGTCATAGGTATAGGTTAAGGTTAAGCTATAGGTTATAATTAAGTTTAGGTTATAAGTTATAGGTTAAGGTTTAGGTTATAGGTTTTGGTTTAGGTTAAGGTTATAGGTTTAGGTTTAGGTTAAGGTTTAGGTTTAGGTTATAAGTTATAGCTTTTGAGAACTTGATTATAGGTTAAGGTTTAGGTTTAGGTTATAAGTTATAGCTTTTGAGAACTTGATTATAGGTTAAGGTTTAGGTTTAGGAAATCGGGTTCGAGTTCGGGATCAGGTTTAGGTTTGGGTTTTCAAGTTTAGGTTTAGGTTAAGGAGTTAAGATTAGGATTAGGTGTAGGTTTGGGTTTAAGGATTTAAGAATACATTTAGGTTTAGGTTAAAGGTTTAGGAAAATGTTATAGGTTTAGGTTTAAGTTATAGGTTATAACTTTAGGGAATTGAGAATGAGTTATAGTTTAGGTTTAGGAAATCAAGTTCAGGTTCAGGATTGGGTTTAAGTTTGAGTTTTTAAGTTTAGGTTTAGGTTATGGAGTTGAGATTAGGATTATGTGTAGGTTTAGCTTTAGGGAATTGAGTTTAGGTTATAGGTTTAGGAAAAGGTTAGGTTTAGGTTATATGTTTTGGGATTTGAAAATAGTTTCAGGTTATAAGTATAGGTTTATGTTAAGTTATAGGTTAAGGTTTAGGGATTTGAGTTTAGGTTTTAAGTTTTGGAATTTGAGAATGGGTTCGGGTTTAGGTTGTAGGTTTTGGTTTTGGTTTAGGTTATAGGTTTTAGTTTAAGTTATAGGTTATAGGTTTGGGTTATAGGTTTTTGGATTTGAGAATGGGTTCGGGTTTATGTTATAGGTTTTGGTTTAGGTTATAGGTTTTGATTTAGGTTATAGGTTATAGGTTTATGTTACGGTTTAAGTTTAGGTCATAGGTTTTGGGATTTGAGAATGAGTTCGGGTTTAGGTTATAGGTTTTGGTTTTGGTTTAGGTTATAGGTTTTGGTTTAGGTTATTGGTTATAGGTTATAGGTTATAGGTTATGTATGACATTCTTGTAAATTCGAGAATTGAGAATAATTAAAAAAGATTGAAATACCAAATAAGCTAAAATACAAAGTACATTTCTGTAACAGCAAATGGCAAGTGCTTGCAGCCATTTGTTGTGAACTTCCTAAACATGTTGAATTGGATGTAAGTTAATAAATCCCTCTAGTTATTTCTAAATTGGGATTAACAAGAGGTCGTTCACAAATGCATCATTATTGTAAATCAAGAAACTGTTTGTCAGTTACAGATTACAGAATTGATGAATCTTTTTTTTTAATCCAGAATTTTTAAGTGAAAAAGAAGAAGAAAAAAGCGTGGGAGAAAATAGATTACAACAATATGCCCCTCACTGCTAACCAATAAAACCAAGAGGACTTTCCCTGGCCATACCATGACCTCATACACTCATCTCTTATCACGATGAGTAAACTAATCTTTTCCAGCTACCATTTTTGCCTCTGCCTATCGACAACATCATTATCCTTCCTGGGTACTTTAGGAGAATACAAGATGATGGCAGTGAACATTGTCTTGTGTTCATGGCAATGGTTGCCATCATCAAATCATAACTCATCGTTGATCATCTTTCTGCCTATTTTCATGTGTGGATTGAGGTTTGGAACCAATTTCAAGCATTATTTGGAATTGAGTTGAGGTTGCAAGAAGCCCTAGTGGATCTCTTTGAGGGGTGGACTGGAGGACCATTTTCTAGGAAGGAGATCTTTTGTGAAAGATTTTCCTGCCAACTATCTGAGTGTGGCAATGGGCTGATGGCCTGACCCTATGGGGCCATGCCGGGGCCTATAGAATCTGACCAAGGGCCAGGCCTATACTTGAAATCTATGCTTGGTGTTCAGATCAGGCTAGGCCAGTGATGAATGGCTCAATCCAATTAAGTTAGCGACCTCATGTAAGCCCCGTATCCTACACCGTACCGTTCTATAAACTTCCGCGGTCTTACCGGTCGAATTCCGTCAACCTTCGACCCTGATTCGTTTGCTGTCAACCCGTATCGACTCAACCCAAGACCTTTACCATAGCGACCGCGCCGTCGCTGCGGTTCCGATGCCGCGACTTGCGTGCCGAGGCGATACCCTGGTCAAGAGATGTGGGCCAACGTTCGGTGCAAAGAAAACTCCGCGAGTTGCGAAATCCAAGAGAATCTCTACGAGGTGTCACATCAATCTCATCAATCCATCAATCCATCACATGTCAAGTACATGTCAAGTACATGTCAAGTACACATCACCTTTCACCCATTCCCAAGTAACTACAAAAGTCAAGAATCTCTTACAAGCCCATACCTCTCTTACACCAAAAGCCCTCAAAGTCAAAAAGTTCTTACACCACCCATGCTTTTCTTACACAAATGGCTACAAAAGTTAAGATTTTCTTACACCCATCACTCACAATATCCATCACCCATCTCTCTCTCCCTTTACAACTCTCTCTCTCTCTCTCTCTCTCTCTCTCTCTCTCTCTCTCTTTCTCATTTTCAAACTAAAAAAAAATCTAAGGAGAGAAATCTCATACGTATGAGAATTCTCCAAGCCTCTCCCTCTCTTTCAAAACTTCAAGTATGGCCACTTTCCTATCCCATGATCTGCCATCCTAACGATCCATTCCCCATCTCCTCCATTGGAATCAAAGCTAAGGTGTTAAGGAACTCATAGGAGTAAGAAGATCGAACGGTGGGTGCTCCTCTAGATGTAAAAAATATGATTTATATAGCCTAGATATTTTCTTTCTTTCATGAAAGAAGTGTAGGAACCACCAATCAATGGTGGAGATCCCACACAATCCCATGGTTGTGGCCTAATGGCCTACCTTATGCATGCATGATCCATACATGGGGCCTTTCTTTATGGGCCCCATCATGGTAGTTTTATTTCATATCATATTATGTTTGGGTCATCTAGACCTTATAACCATTGTGGGGATGACATTCTCACCATGCATTTTAATTATAGGTCATGCATGTGCAAGATCCATGTTTTAAATATAGATCTAGGTATGATGTGCAGGTGTGATTGATTTGGGAGGGCTCAATAGTGGCGGAGCCCGTTTCCCTATAGCCGGATTGTCCTTCTATCTCTCTTTTTCCTTATTTTATTTCCTGATGTGTGTGGCCCATTAATGTATTTTCCTTTTTATTTAACTTATATAATAAATATTATCTAAGTACATATTGCTGTCCAGAATTTCCTGGACAGTTTCTGGTTGTTTTTGGACCAGATTTTGAGACTGTTTGGGGGACTATTCATACCTATTAAATATACTTTTCTGAAAAGTGAGGATCTCATCTTAATGTCTCTAAAATTTTAGCCCCAACTGACCTTCATTGGGGTCCCAAAGGTGTGGTCCAAGTGAGGTGGACAATCTGGATTTTATGCACTGTTCCGGCAATATTCCACCATGAACAGTTGGATTTTTAAAATTTATTAAAATACCTATGGGTGTTTAAAAATTATAAAAATTTTCAGGGGAGTGGCCTACTTATGCTAGGACCCACATAAAAAAATTTGACGCTAATGGATGCTTGTACACACCATGGTGATGGCGGGACCAGCCCATTATAATATGGTGTCCAGATCAGTCCGATTTTCAGGATAGATTGATTTATGTAAATGAATTAAAATATTTACAGATGTCCAAAAATTCTAAAATTTTTTAGGAGTGTGATACACTTATGTTAGAACTCACCTACCAAATTTCAGGGCCAATAGATCCCTTTACACACCGTGGTGAGGGCCGGACTGGCCCACCATGTTGGGACGTCCAGGTCTGTCCAATTTTTCTGGACAGTTTGTTTTATTTAAATTAATTAAAATACTTAGAGATATCTAAAAATTATAAAATTTTGTGGGGGTATGGCCCACCTATGGAAGTATCACTCTGTAAAAGTTCAGCCTCAAGTGACCCCGTTTGGGTATCCAAAAGAATGGGCCAAGATGGTTAGACTCCCAGATTTTTTCTGCTGTGCAGTCCAGCAATATGCCTTAATAAAAAAACCATAATTCAAAAATATTTCTTCTAATGGTGGGCCACCTTTTTGGGTTTCCTCTCATTGTATGCATGATGAGGGACCTTGGCCCTCAATTTTCAGAGTTTTAGAGGCCTTGGACCCACTTCAATGGAGTGCCCAAATTTAGGACAGCAACATGTTATAATTATGCTGGCCTTGGGCTGAAATTTTTAGGAGTGGGGCCCACCATATTATAAAGATCTTAGAGGAAATGATTTATACCTTTAGTTCCTTAAATGTTGGGCTTAATGAATGCACTTTTGAGGCCCACCACAGTTGAATTTAATTGGGTCCATGAATGTAGCTAACTGTTGAACTATTTAAGGCCCATAGAGTGGACCCATTTGATGTGTTCCAAGGCCCATGGGATTAGGCCCATTTGATGTAATTTAAGGCCCATAGAGTGGACCCATTTGATGTGTTCCAAGGTCCATGGGATTGGACCCATTTGATATATTTTAAAGCCCATGGGATTAGGCCCATTTGATATGTATAAGGCCCATGGGTCGAGAACCATTTGATGCAATCTAAGGCCCACGGGTTATGACCCATTGCAATGCACATAAGGCCCATTGGTGCGGCCCATTGATGTGGCCCATTTGATGAGTAAAAGGCCTATATGACATGGCTCATTTGATGTATTTAAGGCCCAATGAGGTGTACCTAAGGTCTATTGCAATGTGTGATCCCAACCTGGTTTACGTAATGTTATTCACTACGGGCTATACCTTGGGAGCAATGTTGGTTTGACGTCCACATTGCGAGTATAATGTTGGTTAAATGTCTGCATTGGGACTCTCCCTAGGGCCCATTGGTAGGCCCGTACTTACTGTATGCAAGCCGTCTAGGCCAGCTGCGTTGTAAGGATAGGGCATTACTTTATAACATGCTTAGTATAACTCCATGACGCACAGCCCATTTGTATCGGTCCATTTGATCGGCCTGCTCGTATCGGCCATTTGATTGATTTAGCCCAAATGATTGATTAGGCCCATCTTGACATATTTGTGACCTGTTGCTAAGGCCATATATGAGGCCCATTATTGAGGCCCACCTTAATGTGTATGAGGCCCGTTGTTGAGGCCCACATTGATGTATATGAGGCCCGATGTTGAGGCTCACCTTGATGTGTATGAGGCCCGTTGTTGAGGCCCACCTTGATGTGTATGAGGCCCGTTGTTGAGGCCCACCTTGATGTGTATGAGGCCTGTTGTTGAGGCCCACCTTAAATATATATGAGGCCCATGTTGCAAGGCCCATTGTGATGTATGCAAGGCCCATGGGTCATGGCCCATTGCAATGTATGTAAGGCCCAATTGGTGCGGCCTATTCGATATATTTATGAGGTCCATGTCATTAAGCCCATCCTGTTGTATTGGTGACCCATCCATTGAGGCTCACCCGTGGTATATATTTGAGGCTCATGTGTAGGGCCCACCTATTGTGTATTTAAAGTCCATGGGTTGTGGCTATAGTGATGTATATTAGGCCTATGTGATATAGCCCATACTGATGTGTATTAGACCCAGGTATGTGACTCACCTGCGAAGTATATTTGAGGCCCATTGTGATATATCTGAGGCCCATGGGTGCGACCCATCCAGATGTATTTGAGGCCTATGGACAAGGCCCATTATGATATGTGTTAGGCCCATGACCAGGGCCCACCTGTTTCATATATTTGGCCCTCGTGTGAGGTCATGTGCCCATTATATATTTGATTCTATGTGGGCCATTCCTTGGGAGCAATGTTGGTTAACCGTACACATTGTCGACGCCGGTTATTGATACTGTTTATGAGTATGTGACATCATGACATCATGATACATGCCCATTCGCATCATCTGTATGTTTGTTATGAGATGTGATTGACCATTGCATATGTCATTGAGCAGGATGATGTGAGACTCCCTGATAGGTGGAGATTATCTCACATGAGCACATGACATGCGCAGGATTGATGCATGATTGGATTGTATGACTCATGCATCTTACATTGTATTATGATTACTGTACGCCCTAGTGACATCAGGGTCGTAGCCTCCACAGGCATATCGTGGATGGCTAGATGGGACACCGAAAATCTGTTCGAGCATCGGGCCACCATAGATGGCCCTGTGTGAAAATTCCTAAACACCCTCTTGGTTCCAGAGGATGCTCCAACGTCTAGACCGAGTGGGCAGATGAGGGTTGAGTGTCGATTACCAGATGACTGCGCTCTCCATTGTGTCGTGGTCGGTTGGAAGCGAGTGCGACCTTACCAGCCCGAGTGAGTAGGCATGACTAGGTTGAGTTTGACCAGCTCGAGGAATGGGTCCGCTATCGATGAACCGGATAGGTATTGGCAGACTACTGGCAGGCGGATAGTGAGGTCTTTTCCACTTACCCAGTTGTGCGCTTGATTGGGGCGGCAGGTAGTGTGAAGTATAATAGACCCCGGTGATTTCTCCAGAGAGGAACCGTACTGATATGAGGACTGACATGATATTATGACACCCCGTCACTGTTGTGCATGTGGGCGGGTTCACGTGGGCGGACGCTGATGTGGGCGGGTGTGATGTGGGCGGGGTTGAGGCCTGGTCGAGCTACCACACTGGACGAGCTACCAGCGGTTGGCAGGCTACTGAGTAGGAGTTGCATACTCATTCATTCATTCATTCACTATCCACTCGGGCTGGTGGTGCGTAACTAATTGTTGTGTATCTTCGTTATGGTAAGAATTTTGGTTGGACGCATAATTAACCTGAGATCAGGAGTTTACCACGTTGAGTCAGACTATCCAAATTTAGGTATGAGACTGGTTTGGATAGAGGTTCCTTATGGTGGACCCCGTAGCCTACGATACTACGTACTATCATCCCGACATTATACTCCAGCATGGTCATTCCATTAACACCATATACTGCATATTCCATTATATTTTCGGTGTGTGGCATTGTGGGTTGTTATGTTTCTGTATTTCTGTGACTTAGATGAGATTGATGATATTTGTTAGCTCTTTCGAATTGTGTATTACATTATATCCTTGTCATTCGACATTTGATTATTTATGACTCATCATTTGCATAGCTGTCCTATATTGCATATTCTGATATTGATTAACTTATGGACTTGTTCATACTTCCGCTTATTCTGTTATCGCATGATTATAATCTTGTCAGTATTTCTATTTATGCTGATAATTCCTGCTCTTATCAGTGTTTCTGCTTATTCAGTCATTGTATGTTTTATGGATTAATAGCTTTCCGGTATTGTATGATTATGATATTATATTGAATACTTAGCACTTATCTTGTGCACATACTTACACCACCCTTTAAGCTTTCTATAAGCTCATGTACGATAGATGCGTGCAGGTGATGTTAGGTTGCAGCAGCATTGAGCTTGGAGCGTGCAGCTGTTTTCTGGAGCTTTGATTTTGACATATATATTTCCCTTTCAGCATTGTATTCAAATGATTATATTAGTGGATATGTGATGATGATATTGCCTTTATGATTTGGGTAAACTTGTGGTTATGCTTATTACTAGTTAAATGTATAAAAAAAAATTCTCCTTGTAGGATCCCAAGATCGGAAATCTGGCATATGAATGCTACGAGCTGAGAATGGGGTACTACAGAGGTTGTCGACACCGGATTCGGCGATCGGGATTCCTATGAATCCGATTTTCGGGTTTGAGGCGTGACACCTCATGTGGAAAGAATGTATGGCTTAAAGATGCTTGTTAATGGTACCCATTCAACTTACATGTGTAGTTTAAAGGACTGTTGGATCCAAGTTTAAGTTTCAGTGATTCAAACCATTTATATGAGGGACTCGTCGTGGTTAGTGGAAATCCAAAATAAATAAATAAATAAATCTTAGATTGGATATTTCAAACTTTTTAAGAAAAGGTGGAAATGCACATCTTAGTAGCTTCATGCCACTACTCGATACCTGACAAATGCAGTGAGGTGAATTAACATGTGTTATGGCACACGTGTGGTGGATGAGCCACCACCATTTAAGAAATGGTGGAAATGCACATCTTAGTGACTTAGTCCAGCCCTTCAATCACATTTCTGAATGTATATGAATGCTTGTTCCAGTAACATAACAAACATTACACCAAATTAAAAGACATTCAAATTGATCTCGCAAATTGACAAACCAACAAATTTTCTGAAATTCCCTTCAAGATTATATATATATATATATATATATATATATATATATATATATATATATATATATATATATATATATATATATATATATGCTAAATGAAAGTTAGTTGATGTTTGCAAACACTATGACCAACCATTGCAGCAGTGTGCAATAAAGTCAGATGCATCTCAGTAGCTCCATACCACTGCTTGATTCCTGATGAATGCAATGTAGTGGATTAACATGTTTTATGACACGTGTGGTGGATGAGTCACCAACATTTAAAAAATGGTGTAAATGCACATGCTAGTCTAGCACTTTAATCATATTTTTCAATGTATATGAATGCTTGTGCCAGTAATATAAAAGACATTGAAAAAAAAACATAGAAATTCAAATTGATGTCACAATCTGGCAAACTCAAAAAAAAAAATAAAAAATTCTGGAATTCCTTTCAGGATCTTAAGACAATCCACTGACATCACCATCATTACCTTTAAATCCCATCCAATCCACCCTAATCCCTTTAAAATTGCTTGGGACGTGTTTGGTTCAAGGGATTAAAAGGGATTGGAAGGTTTAATCCCAGTATTGGCCGGGCGTCCCAAACAAACCGAAAATAGCAATCCCGGGATATAGCAATCCCATAGATCTTGCACCAATCCACTGACACAGCTATCATTACCTTAAAATCTGTGCAATCCACTTTAATACCATCCAATTCTATCCAATCTGCCTAGCCAAACAGGCCCTAATGGTGGGCGTTCAATCACCACAGTTTCTTATGGTGTGGTCCACCTGAGATTTGGCCCTAAAATGAGCTGAAAAAAATGAATGGTCCGCATATACATATTATGGTGGAGCCCACAAAGAATTTTTTAGGGCCCGTTTGGCTGGGTGGATTGGAAGGGATTGAATGGTATTAGGGTGGATGGCCTGGATTTGTAGATATTGATGGTGTAATCAGTGGAATGTCTTCAGATACATGGGATTGCTATATCCTTAGATTGATATATTCAGTCTGTTTGGCATGCCCGACCAATACCGGGATTAAACCTTCCCATCCCTTCCAATCCCTCAAGCCAAACACGTCTTAGGGATTAGGATCAGATCATGACTTGATCTATTTCTAGTGGCCTTCTACAGGTGGGAAGGCCTAAAAATCATGCATTTGGGTCTGATAGAATTAGGTCATAAAAACATCCCTTGTTTAGTGATAATTTTGTGTAGTAGCAGCCAACATTGCTGCAGCTGCATCTGATGACATGATTTCACTCGTGATGATACACTTGTTATTTAATAGGAAATTATAAACCTACTGCTTTGCGGGTAGGCTGTCCCAAATTTATTTGATGGTAGAATGGATCTGGGAGGTGACATGTTCCTCAAGGGCATACCCACCAGCGTGAAAGTTGGCTTCCTTACCCTGTTGGAATCTCTCAACTTCTGCAAGGTTGGCCTGTATCTGAAATACCCAAAATGGCCAATATGGGTGGTTGACTCTGTTTGGCACGCCCGACCAATCCCAGGATTTAACTTCCAATCCCTTCCAACAACATCCAATCCCTTCCAATCTAACCAGCCAAATGGGCCCTTAGATTTCAGAAACAGGGAGAGGGGAATGCGATTTGAAGGATTGAAAGATTTGAGAGAGAGATAAAGAGGAAGAAAGAAAGAAACTAACCGTGCTCCGTCTTCTTCTCCTTCTTGCAGCGAAATGGGTTTTTGAAAACAGAGAGGGGAATGTGGCCTTGAGACGGAGAGAGGGTGAGGGAGATCGGGAGATTGAGAGAGAGCAAGGGAAAGAGAAAGACTGAGAGAGAGAGAGAGAGAGAGAGAGAGAGAGAGAGAGAGAGAGAGAGATGGGTTCGTCAGCGAGCGAGTGGGAGAAAATGGTGGATGGGGGTTTTTGGTTTTGGAGGGGCACGTGACAGGCGGTTCCCTGAACATTTTATGGTTTTAGGACCGTGGGGCCCACTATGATGTATTTCATATATCCGTTTTGTCCATTAATTTTAAATTATTATTTTAAGTGCTAATAAAAAAAATGAGTTAGATCAAATCTATAAGGAGACTACACAATATATTAGCAGTAGAAATTTAATTTATATTATTTCTTATGGTGTGGTCCACTTAGACATTTAAACTACATAATTTTTGGGCTCATGCACTAAAATTATATATCAAAATTTTTAGACAGCTTATATCAAACGCATATATTCCAATGGACCTCATGGATCCCCTTAAGCACCATCTATATTTAATATATATTTCATATGTTTTAGGTGGGGAGGTACGCTTTAGCGATAGAGCACTTAGGCTATAGCTACGGATTAAATCCGTAGCTATATTACTACGGATTAAATCCGTAGCTAAAAGCTTTCAACCTCCATAGCCTTTGCTTGATTTTTTGGTAGTGGAAGTTTTCTAATATTTGAATCATGTCTTGAGATGTTGAGTCTTCCTTGAGATGCTTGATTGAGTCAATAACGTATCTTCATGAGTTTTCGAAGAGTATCTTTATGAGAGCTCGTGTTCCTTTCATGACTACGAAATTTGAAAAACCTAATTGTGCTTAAGTATAAGCACTTACACTCCCCAATCTATTCTAATTTTATTTTCTTTCTTGGAACCTCCTACTCTGCAAAGAAATGCTAGGTTTTCTTTTTCATTTTATTTTCTTGCCCAGATCCTTTCGCTTTACGAAGCAAGGCTAGAATTGTAGTTTACTTTATTTGCCTACTCGAAGTCATCGGCTTTGCGAAGCAAGACTAGATAATCTATTTTTTTTAAAAAAAAAAAATTACCTGACCAAACCTTATGTGTTTTGTGAAACACAACTAGATATAATAGCTAAGTTTTACTAAATTCTTGAAAAACCTAAAATCACATAAAGTAAAGACTGCACATCATGTGGGTGTAAAAGGGTGCTTAACCCCTTCTTTTTCTGTCACAGAAGACCTTACTCAAAATCTAAAGTAGTAGACCAAACTGCAGGAGTCACTCAAGTTGTGTATTCTCGCAGTTTGCCAACCCTAAAATAATTCTACAATTTCTAACCAACCATAGATTTTGAACTTCATTTGGCTAGTAGCGACTCCAAATTATACACTGATCATCTTTGAGTTAATACAATACCCCCCAGCATGGAAACATAAAACAAAGCAAATGAAGTGGGCATGCAGTCCTCCATTATGTTCATAGGTATATAAATATTGTAATGACCTAAAAGGTTTTAAGAGTGGCTTTTAAATCCCCACCATTTCTTGTCGTTTGACCCGCTTGAATTTTGGATGTGCCTCATTTTTGACCTCATGTCCTAAAATGAGCTAGAAAAAATAATGGACATTAGATTTCTCACTTACATAACTATAAGCCTCATAGAGCTTCTTCCTATAGGGGCTCTTGTGGGGCCACATGAAAGTAGCATATGTTGTGTCTTGATGTTTAAAGTATCATAATTTGCATGGTAAATGATATATGTTGATATATTCCCCTTTATATAATCCATTCCTCATCACAGTTTATAAAACACTTAAGCTTTGTGTTATTTTACATATTTTATTTCTAAAATTCATAGTCTAATAAGTTAGAACCCTTCTCTAGACATTACATACAAAAGAAAAGCCTAATGAAATGTTGATTTTTTAATGAAGACAAATAATAATAAAAATAATAAAGAGTTCTTCAAAAATTCAATTAGATTAAGCTTATGACCTATCATTGTGATTACGTTATGTTTTTGAACATTAAAAACTACAATGAATGGTCTGGATCACACCTTAGTGCAATGAGAATGTTATGTGACGCTTTATTATTTTTCGATGAAGATCCTCTAACCTAAGGTGTCTCTCCATTCTATATTCAAGAGTTATCGGGAGTCTGATATATGTCATAATGTGTACTTGACCCGACATAAGCTATGCTGTTAGGCTAGTTAGTTGTGATCAAAGTAATCCTAGACTAGCCATTGGTAGGTGATAAAGAGAATCCTTTAATATCTTTGAGGGACTACATACTACATTTTATGTTACAATGTAGCTGGCCTTCGACTTCGATGCTACTTCGTTATAGATTTGGGTGGTTCAATGTCTTAGTGTAGCAAGAAACAAACATGCATCACCCTTTTAACCATGGTGTCAAACTACATTGCCATTTTGTACTGTGACACAAGAAGGTGTGTGGCTTAAGAGATTCCTTTTACATTTTGGCATTGTCTCAAGTGTCAGATTTCCTATCTTCATATACCATTGACAATGAAGACGCCTTAGCGTATGTAAAGGATCCTAAGTATCATGCCACATCAGATCTCAATTATTATTATTTCAAGACATGATAGTGCAGAAACAGGCAGTCTTAACAAACATCTCTACTGAGAATATGATAGCAAATTTGATGACAAAGGCAATTATATGAGATTCTTTCAAAGCACATGTTTATGAGATTAGGCTTCATAGGTTGTGATAACATTCAACATTTGTTCTCTAGCTGGACATGGTATAGACTTGTTTACATGCATTTATGATGATTATTAGATTATATTTGTGATATGTATGGTTTGCATATATTTGTTCATTTTCTTACTTATTAGGATGCATGAGTTTATATCGACAGACTTGATTGGACCTTTCTCATGGCCTTTCCGTCTTGTCACAGATTTGGAGGATGAGAGTCATGCGATAGGTGATGTCGTTGCCTTGGCTATAGAGCTGAGATGAGATCCTTTCAAGATTGAGTGTGATTATCTCACCCACTAGAATCACAGTCTGCACATATTCGGATGTGAGTATCGGGGATGCTCAGGTCAGGTGCTGGATAACTGCTGAACTTAGATTAGCATGGAGTGATGCTTTCAACGTTGACCCCAATCATTCCACTCCATGACATGTGATTCATACCACACATTTTAAGGGCATTAATTTGTCTACCTAACCAAAACACCTACATAAGTGAGAGGATGGATCCATGTTCCCTCACTTTGCGAATGAGTAAGTTTCCATTAGGTAGCCCTATTGTCCTCATGGACTTGTGACTATTTCAAGAACTAGAGTTTTAATGACGCTACTTTATCGTGTCATCAAGAGGCCACAATATATATTTGGTCTCCATGGGACATGTCTAGGAAAGTGATCAAATCAATATGGAATGACAAGAGGCTCGAGGAAGATCATCAATAACACACTTTATTTTAGGTACACAACTATGCTTTTTTAGCTGACTCAGGTATTAAAATGTTTAATCTACAAACTATTTTTAAAGCCTACTATATAATATGATATTTATTTTGGAGAAAGATTTGATAAATGATCGATTGTTTTCTTGATAAGTGGATTGTGAGCATTCGGGTTAAGCATCGTCTTAAAGTTTGACTTAAGAGGGATTGGAAAACACTTAGACCAAAGTGTGACTAGATAGGTCTAGGACAAGTGAGGAATAACGGAGATGAGATGTTCCATATTAGCTAGATGGAAGCTTAATATGGTGTTATCTCGACTTTAAAAGAATCTCCAATGGTCGCACACATCATAACTCAATATGAAATGACACCGAATACTTAAAAGCATGCCTTACAGGAGATGAGAAACTCCACTCACGTATGGGTGAGTGGGAGCTGTTGGTTGTGGACCCCATGTGGTGGGGCCCACCGAAGTGCCCACATACTTGGTGAGTCTAAAATTAGCCTGCATGTTTTCGGCAAATTTAAAATTAACTCACACGTTTTAGGTTTCAAATTCAATAGCTAAGAGACTAGCTAGCACAAGATTCTTACCTTAATTTTAGACAAGATTTCATATCAAAATTGCAAGAGGATCTCGTTAGTAAAGCTATATTTAGAACGAGATGCCAAGCATTGCATGACATATTCTTAAAAATGATCTCTCTCTCTCTCTCTCTCTCTCTCTCTTAGGGTTTTTCTTCTTGTATAAAATATGAGTACCTTTTCACCACTATTAACGATGGTTAGCCGACCTCTATTTGTCATTGCGTGGGCCGCCATCATGGTTGGAGTTATTAGAGTTATGGATTACTTCACCGTTCTCTAGTAGAACATACATGTTGGGAGTTTGTACAGGTCATCGCTGCAAAAGTAACGTGATACGTTACCTAGTTCTAAATTGCATTCATTAATTTGTTGTTCACGTGATTGGACACCAGATACACCATTATTGATGAGGCGTGACCTTTTCAATAAGTCTGGCTCATTAGTGAAAATGTACTGTGATGGTGCACATGATTCCTTGCATATAAGGGCATGGTTCAATGATTAAAGTTGTCCGTTTGATGAGATGTTCATATGATGAGGGCTAGAGGTGACCCAACAGTGTGGGAATCATCAAAAGAGTGGGCCACTTTTAAAATGCGTAGCCATGCACAAATGACCCACATCGGGACCATCCCCACTAATAGAAGGTTCCAAATTCAAGTACCTTAAAACATAGTGGGCCTCATGACAATCCAAACATATTAGACAAAGTTATGAGTTTCTTTTTAATATAAAATCTAGCACTCGTGCATACTAGGATGACCCCAATCAAATTGAATGACATGAATGGTCCAATGGAGCCATGATTGCGATGACTAGGGCCCACCTTCAAGTGGGTAGCAAACATGCTTGATGTGATGAATTAAATTAAAAAATAAAAAATTATCTTAGTGAGGAATGTGTATTAGAGAAGCGTGTGAGATGGAAGAAAATAAAAACCTTGGTGAGGGATATGAAGGTAGAAAAAATGAAAATTGAGATAGGTGGGTTGTGGAAAAATTGGGATAAATGAAGAAAAAAATGATTGATGAAAGAGATGGGAATAGGTGAAGTGAAGGAGAGATAAAATGTTGAAGGAAAAATAGAATAAATGAGAGAAAATGAAGAGAAATGGAGGAGAATGGGGGAAGACAACCATTGTTGAGGGTTTTTTAAAGAGAAAAGAGGTAACCATCCTTAGGCCGATTTGAGGAGTGTATTGGACAAGAGACTAGTGGTTGGCGAGAACTTGATTCTTTCTGACAAAGAATCTAGCATATTCCCTTGTTGATTTCACTCATTTGTTAAAAGGATTAGACCTATGAAAGATATCTCCCTTTTCTTGCACGATTTGTCTAAAAATTTAATGAAAAAATTCAAAAAAAAATATAATATATAATATAAAGAAAAAATCAAAGAAAATGAAAGCACATTTTAGTACAAAACTTCTGAGTGCATTGACATTTTGGAAATCAATGCTTTTGCTTAGAAATAACAAGCAATGATACATTGATTTTCTCGATAGATCATCATTAACCCATTCTTAATATGATCAAGGCCTAACAAAACATCCAATTTTCAGTTTCCGTACTTCTATTACATCAGTAAATCCTAGAAAAAGAGGGGGGGGGGGGGGGGGGGGGGGCGCAATAAAGCTATTCTCGAGGGAAATGATATGCAACCCTTTTCAATCCTTTCTTTCAAATAAAGGCTTATAAAAATCATAAAAAATTAAAATACTCAATTCAAAGGAACCCTCTAAAAAATTGACAGATCGCCATTCTTAATGGGGTTGACTCGAATAAAGTTTCTAATGAGATTGATTTTCGAATAAAACAAGTTTAAAACAAATTTTATCCGCAAAATTCCTAATGAATATACTCTTACAATAATTGAAATTTTCAAAAATCCCCAAGGTGCACCTGTCCCAAGTGGAGTCTCTAAGTAATAATTTTTTTTAAAATATTTATAAAAATAAATGATGAGAATCATGTCTAAGGTACTAGGAAGTCTTTTATACTTTTAGGTGGGTACTAACGTAATAGTGAAGATAAATTTTGGGTTTTTCAATTTCTTAGTTTTCATAGAGTTATATGCTATGCCAATGCAGTTAATATGAACTTTCAGTACTGTTAGTCTAGTCACATCATATTTAGATTGTACGTGCATAATAATCTAGTTAAGACCGTCATGTTCAAATCAATAGAAAGATCTATTACATCATAATTGTTGACAGAAGATTATACGACAAAAAGAGACCCGAGTGTTCATAATCATGGGAACCCGTCAAGCCTACCAATTGTAATGTTATAGTTAAATCCCCATAAAGTTTTAAAGTGCAAGGAAACTATTCACTTCAATGACCAAACTCATAGGTAATTTTATGGGGATAAGGTAGCAAGGGAAAATTACTTTTCTTGATTCAATTGCAATGGTTGGATCCCCAGGAGGATGCACAGTATAGAGGTTACTACTTCACCCAAAATTCAGACTCATTGATGTTCCCAAAGCAAATACTAGTTATGATGGAAAGATATGATTGGATCCTGATAAGGTCTCGAAGCGAAAAGACATTTATTGTATTATTGTTAACCCTTGGGTACACTCAAGTTTCTCATTGCCAAACAATCCGTTGACTGTAACACTTTGGTTGGATTGGACCTAATTATTTTTAATGCTTAACTAAGGTAGTGGGGTGTCTATTGCTTTATCATTTAATTATATATAACCTCTATTAAACAGGGGCATATGTGGAAATCCCACCCGAGATAGGGAAAACCTATCATGCTTGATTTGAACTAGTAATTGAAGTTGATTCCTAAAGCACCTAAATACTATCCCAAGCATCTCAAAACTACCTAACATACGATCAAAATGAGAAAAGACTAGTGAAAATCCAATTCCTGCTAGTCAACTTAAGGCTACTAGGGTTTAGAACTCCTTAGCATTCAAGCACGACATAGTAGTGGGAATTTGATTCATGTTACCTATTTTCTCTCTTGAATTCATGAGTTTTTATTCGAAGAGAGCCTTGGGATTCGAATAAAGCCAACTTGACAACTTGCGAAAATCTGATTACTGTTTGAGGTAAGTGGATTCACATAAGCATCTTTATAAAGGGGGGCTTTCTTCCCCATTCAAAGGGAGTGGAAGAAGGGGCTTCTGGGAGCTTTAAGGGGTTTTATTTTAAGAGAGAGCTTCTTAGGAGAGTTTTTGGGAAAGTGAGAAAGACGAAGAAGATAAAGATAAAGAAAATGAGACAAAAAAGGGAGAAACAAAAGAAAAGTAGTGATCAAGCCATCCTACCTCACTTGACATGGGCCCGAGTCTTCTCAACAATGTAAATTAAGTAGAGTAGAGATGCATCCTGAGATACTCGATCATCTCTAATACATAGAGTGTTGAGTCTCTAATTTCTTTCCTCATATTTCTAAGTGTGCCATGATTCATTTCAATTTTAAGTTTCAATACTTCCTCTTTATTTACCATTGCTATATATATATATATATATATATATATATATATATATATATATATATATATATATATATATATATATATATATTTATAATAATTATTTTCCGATTATGATCAATATTAAGCACTCTGTCTCCAAGGTTAAGATTGTGGTAGAACAAAGTTGGTTCCATGTTTTTAGAATTGAATAATTCAAAATATCTCTAAATATAGTAAAGCAAAGACTATACTTTGGTGCATGCGAAGAAGGGTGCCTAACCCCTTCATTCATCATTAAGGTTATTAAGAGGAATCAATGGTAACAGACCAATCAAAAGAGTCACTTAGGTCATAGAGTATTCAATTCCTTAATCCCTAATTGGCCTATGGTGTTTAGTTAATTGTAGATTCTGAGACTACCGGCTACTGGAAACTCCAATTATAATCATATTATCCTTGAGGTGACACCCAACTTGTCGCGTCCTGAAATTGGTGGCCGGGCTCTCTAACTTTCTAAGTGTCAATCTAATATGTTATTAAAGACATGACATGATAAGTAGACATGTTACAAAATAATACATAATGAATGGTCAAGTCGTGGTGCGTAGTATCGCAGGCCAGTATGAGTCTCACACTAAGGGTCTTAATCCATGTTAATCCTATACCTAAGCTACAAAGTGATTTCATGTTGACAGACTCCTGATCTTAAATAGTCCCATACCAATTGGGGGATCGTGATTCACGATCATATACATGTAACGCCCTGAAAATTGGGAGTCGAACAAAAGCTCAGCTCCCGAGTTCCAACGCAACACTTATGCAACATAGATAATGATAATTAAATGTTGTCTATATTAGTGCATTAAACATGAATGAGATTAAGCTAAATCAGCATATCATACTCCAGAGATAATTAGATTGTATAAGCAGAAGATTGTGATAGATATATAAAGCATATAAGTAGTTGTAAGTCCCTAGAGTATGAACATGTCACCAGGTTAAATAATTACATCTATATTTCCAAACTTCACAAAATGATACAATGTAATGACATCTAATTCGTATCCCTGTAACCTTGTCGAAGTAACTCCAGGTATACATAGACCCGCCAAAGAGTTACATGTATGAGAACTCATCATCATAAAAGTCAGGCTCCGTTTCGTATGCATCGCCATCATCTGCAGCTACAACAGAGTCTGGTTGGTGTTTTAAAACACCGTCCCAGAGTGAGAGTGAGTGATCAATTCAGTGAAGCTATAAGGTAAATGTTAACATGTTATTAATTTAGTCAAGTAGTAATGATAAGGCTGTACAATAATCATATCCTAAGTACTCTTGTTAATGTAGGAATGGTATGCTATAATGATGCATGCCCTCTCCTGCACTCCCTCAGTGACATCATTTTACGATCGCGCATAGAAAACTCCCTAAACGTGCGCTTCCTCGCCAAAGCACATGCAATGCGGTGCATGGTCGCATTAGTCAATACTTTATTAGGCTTACTCATACCGCAGGTTTGGGAAGCTAAGGTACCTCCCTTTATATTATTTACCCAAATGATGATCCATTTAGGGTCGTCAATCCTAGTTAATCACATACGATAGATAAGTTATAGGGTAACGTCACCCTTGATTTAAAAGCACTGGGCAGGCAAGTTCAGGTCGCTACAGGAGGCTCGTCACCTCCGCGCAAGCTTAGTTTATACTCAAGGTCATTACAAGAAAGGCTCGTCACCTTAGCGTAGGCCGACAGCTTGAGTATAGTGTCTCATACCATCGTATTCGGCTCACGAGTTTGGGTTGCTCACTGGTCACTATGGGGAGGCTCGTCACCCTAACGTAGGCCGAAAGCTCGACCAGGGTGTCCCATGCCAGCATACCCGGCTTATGAGTCTTAGCAGATCATGGTACTAAGGTTAAACGGGCTTTACAATGATAAGTGGTACCTTAGATTCAAGCAATAACGTTCATATATGGTAAACATACATTAGGTCAATCGGGTTACTTGACAAGTTCGACTGGTATGAGCGTACGTTAAATTGATCGACATGAAGCGCGTAAACACTCTGCATGGCCTAACCATTGTTGACAAACAACTTACGACTCAGATTCATCGAACACGTCTTGTGTGGCGAAACGACCTTGACCACTAATGCGGGAATCATTACCGATTGCCCGGACTACGTAGTAGTCCTAAATCAACTCAAGCACAATATGCATTCATATGTGATGGTCAAACCGCATGTGACGACCAATTAAAATAAAAATATCATTTGTGCATTTTAACAAACACATAACATACATTTTATAGCAAATAGGCCTTTCATCCATAAATCACGTAGTAGCAAGACAGGTTACATGAAGGAAACTGTATCTATAGATAAGGTAATTGAAAATCCTATCTCAACACCCTCCTTAAATACATTTCAACAAGCATTTTCTCATTTAGGCATTTTATCAAACACTTAAACTACACATATCAACATTCATATAATAAATTTATTATAACATATATTATAGCAAATCCTCTCATAAGATGTTGTCACACACACAACAATCATGTATTCTTAATCAAACATCATGACAAATACAAATCATAATTCCATATTCATTCAGACATTTCAGCAAACACATGGAATGCATTATATTCAACATAGTTCATATATATGTGTAATATACGGGAAATATCGCATCTAAGCACATGTGATAGCAATCAAGTCAGTCATAAATCATTAACTGACATTGAAAGCCTTGAAAATCATAACCTAAACATTTATAGTCCGCACATTTCGTCAATATACTCATATCGAACTCAGTTTGTATACTATCTCCGTTTACATCAAAATGGCTACCTGAATCATGAAATAGGTTAACTATTTCACCGATTCCTCTATTTGGATTCCTAAAATAGATTAGGATTAGGATTTCTTACCTAAAAATGAAGTCAAAATCACCGGTATAACGACACGGGAGAGATGATTCAGCACGTGGAGTGGTGGGAATGAATCCTAGCAACAAATCACAACTCTCTCTCACTTCTCCTCACTCTTTCCTCCTCTTTTCTCTATTCTCTCTCCTAGGATTTAGGAAATTCGTATGGAATAAGAGGGGTGAGTTTAGGCTCTTATATAGGCCCAGAACTGATGTCAATGGCCCCAGGGCCATCGTATACTCAGGTTATATCCAAAGGGTGGCTGTTTCGGGCCAACGGAACTCATCTGAAGGTCCATTACCTGCGTACAGTCTGGAGAAAGTTTCTTGACTATGGATTTACGCCAGGTTAAGATTTCGGTCTGGTCGGATTTGTTGATCGACCGTGGAGGACCAGTTTCAGTTCAATGGTTATCGTTATTCGATCAGGGCCACAAGTACACTGTCATGTGTAGAAAATTTTTTCTAATCCAAGAGTGTAGTTGGGTCAGAATCTGATGGTCTAAAACCTTAGATTTGATGTGTAAGCGAATGACCCAATTCACTTAAGTTTGAGTTTATTTTCTAAAGATATTTGCGTTTCTTACACACTTCGCTTCATGCTCAAGATGTGCATTTCTGAATACTATTTGAACTTAATATCCGTGATGTTTGTCAAGCCTAGTAAGGCGGTCATAACCGTATAGTTTCATGTTAATCGGACTTTTGACGTGAGGTTAAGGTCCGATACGGAGTTTCGAGATGCTTCCGAGAGCAACTGAGTTTTGAGATTGATCATACGTTTCTAAGTAATGTTGGGTGAGCGATCTAATGGTTTTGGATCATACAGTTCATATAGAAAGTGATTCGAGCTAATTATTCGATTAATTTAGTTTAGTACTTAATTAATTTTCGTCTAATTTTTGAAGGATTCGGTCATTAGCGATTTCTGCCTGAGGTGATACTCAGGTCTTTGTACGATTTTTTCAAGATTTTACAGTACACCTACAATATATTTATGCATATACAATCTCGAATTGATGAATGCACTAATATTGTATCTATCTGCATGTCGCATTTGTACCACCATAGCTAAAGCCATATTCATGATCAAAATCATAACTTCGGCACCATTTCCTCACAATTGCTTATATGTATACATGTTTTCCACAATTAGGATCGGGATTAAGCCCCCATGTGATGGTGTGGGTGATGCTATTTTCTAATGATGCAAACTTTGTGGGCTCATCACACTCCTTCCCATCCAACACATGACAATTGACTCAACCACCCAGTGTGGTAATGAGGATCACATTTGTTTTCCTTACTTCTCAGTCTTGGACTCAAGCTACTGTCTCCAACTAATACCCTCAATCAATAGGTAGGTTCATTACATCCATGCCTTCCTAGTCTTGGCAGTTAGAGGGTCTTGATGCACAGTAACTGCGCTCCTTCTACTATCGACTTCTTCGGAAGGGTCCTTACCCTTGCTCGGGTGGTAGACTCTCAGGAGTTTCAACTCTCGGTCAGGGGTTCGAGTACCCATAGGTGGTGAAATTCCACTAGCGTAAGTGTGTGGGGGTGTGTGTGCATGTGTTAAAGAAAAAAAAAAAAAAAAAAAAAAAAAAAAAAAAAAAAAACCACCCTAACCGGCCTAAAATGGATTAGCGGCGTGTATGCGCAACAAATGTAAGCAAGCAGTCCATTTAGGCTGCCAAAAATGAATGGACAGCGTGTAGAAAACATAAACACCATAGTGGTCCAATGGAAAGTGGGCCCACACGCTGAAAACGACGATCTGATATTTGTGCATCACCTTCATCTAGGTCTGCGTCACTTTATCAACAGGTAAGATGGCATATTAATATCACGTGGTTCCCAGAGTATATTTAACGATAGATGTCAATTTCCACGGTTTCAGGCGGTGGGCCCAACTAAGATTTGGATCTATTTTATTTTTGGGCCCAACCCTTAATATAATCTAGACTACCAGATGGACGACGTTGATATGCAATACATGCATCAAGGTGGGGTCCACAGGGTGGCCCACACACTGCTGCCTGGTAGTGTGCAAGGCAGCACACTGTAAGGTGCAGCGTATTGCTGCCCATTGCTCCTCTCTCTCTCTCTCTCTCTCTCTCTCTCTCTCTCTCTCTCTCTCTCTCTCTCTCTCTCTCTCTCTCTCTCTCTCTCTCTCTCTCTCTCTGTTTTTATTTTTTTATTTAAATCCTCTGGTTTTTGGATCTTTCTGATTTTTGGGCTATTAGCTAAAGTGTTTTAGCCCATCGATGGACGGCTTGGATGTAGAATACACACCTCAGGCTGGGGTCATAAAATGAGCCCAACCTGATACAAATTTAAATGTGCTGCATGACTGTACGGTTCTTGCTGCACGTGTGGCTGCACCTATTTATATAAAAATGCATATACATTTTTATATTTACAAATTGAGAATATTAGGGACTTTATTAGCCCTTGGATAAAAAATAATCATCACGGATGGCCTATGATGGTTTCAATGTTACGGTGGCTCACTTAGTTTTCGGGTCCACTGCGATTAGTGGATTATGTCCAGGTCTAGATGTGCCAATGGAAGTCTCACACAGGCTGTGGGTCACACAGATATGGGCCCACACAAGTTCTAATTCAAATAGATTGTGCTCTCAGTTAGTTGCATAAATGAGTCGGGCCCATTTTTGGGTCTGATTTTTTATCACGTGAGGCCCGCATTTAGAGAGGGGATACCTTTTCCTGATATTATTATATATGGACTTCAAAACTCCTAAGGTGGAACCCACTCAATGTGTATACACGAATTACAGTACAACGGCCAATATAGGTAACTGAAATATCTGCACCTCTGGTTTTGCACAACTTGAGCTGGACCCATTTTAGGGGATGATTCCTGATCACATGGGGCCTATTTTGGCTGATTTAAAAGGCCATTTATCTAGTCATACATATAGGTTAAAAATTCCAAGTGGTGGCCCCCACATATCTCATACTTGGGGCCCACCACGGATGCCCAAACTTGGCCCAAAAAAAAATCAGACATGCAGTTTCAAAATTAGTGTCCGTCCCAACTTGAGCCCATTTTCCAAGCAGTTGGGGGCCATTTCTAATGAATTGGTGGGACATCCCAGCCCTCAAATATGTGGACTAGGTATTCCCAATCGTGGGACCCTAAGATATGAAGCATGAGGCTCACCATAAGGTGTCAAAAAGGGCTACTTGCAACAGAAAATTTTCAGAAAAAGCTGAAAACACAGGAAGGAAAGGGAGAAATATGACGCACCTAATAGAATTCCGGTTTGGTGGTTGAGCTTGGAGGGCTTTGGATAATCCTAGGTTGATGATGGGGTGATCTAATTCCTCTAAGCTAGATGGTGAGCCACAGCTTTGCCCTACCCTCTCTCTCGCTCTCTTTAAAAATTTTCTGGAATGTGCTAATTGTTGTAAGGGGAGAGATGCTTGAGAGACTCCTCTCTTGTATAAGAGAAAAAAAGGGTATGCTGTGTCATATGATATGGCATTTTGCGCAAATGCCACTGCTGCAGAGTGAGGAGAATTGAAAGTTGAAAGTTTAAGTGGCGATTCTACAAATTTTTATTGGTACTTGGGGTGTGGAGTTGGATTGATGATGTCGAATGGCCCAGTGCATGCATGACATGCATTGGCCATTAAAGAGATTAATGGTGAGATGGCATGTGATGTTGATACAAGTGAGTTATGATCGGTATAAAATGGTGACCTGACCATTCCAAGGCCCTAGGCCGGCTAGCGGGTTGGTTATTCGCTGCTAGTACGGGTTTAGCCTACGGTGGGTTTGGAAGACGGAGATTCTATTAATAAATGCTTGTCCAACAAGATATGTGATTCTATTAATAACTGCTTGTTTAACAAGATATGTAATTTGGCTTGTGAATTCAATGAGCTGTATCTCACTAATAGAGAGTTAAATGGAGGCATAGGTGGTACCTCCGTGCTCATGGCAGCAGTGCGGTGGATGGACGTGGTATAGATTTCAGTGCAACATGCATTGACTATCTGGAACCTGTATATATGCTCGCGTTCTATTGCCCACGGGTCGGGCCAGACAGCACACGTGTGACTGTAAGGTGATACGAAGGAAAAGGGCTCCACACACCCCCCCAGGAGGAACCCAGCAAATACAGGGGGAAAGTACGCCACCTATCCAATGTGAGCGTCAATGCCCTCGAGATCAATTTCAATAAACAAGTCTCTGAGAATCCGTAGTTAGGATTGTTAATCAAATTTTATTTTTGAACTTTAGTGAGAAAATGTTTTTCCCACCGTTTAGTTTATTTAATTTAAGTTAACATGTACCACACAAAGTAGTTCTAAGTTCTTTCTATCAAGTATCAATGACAGCTAGATTGTAGATAATTTCCTGTAATTTACTTAGGTATATGATGCTAGACCCAAAAGATTTTGGAATGTGGAGCGCCTCAAGTGGTGCATGTGTCATGTTTGTTTATCAATTGGGTCCATTCTTATATTGGGTCATAACGTGGATAGCAAATGTATGAAAAATTACACCTACCAGGCATTCCCATTTGCTTGATTAGTAGCCCATAAATTAATGGTGGAAAATTAATATTTACTGGTGAGAAAAAATAAGGTATAGGATTGTCTGAAACATTTTGTCATCTCTACTAATAACAGCTTATTTGTTTATTATAAGAAAATTAAGTTCTTATTTTGAAAATTGACTATTTTGTATAGCTCTAATTTTACTACTTAATTTATTGGAAACCAGCAAATAAGCTCCTAAAAAATGTCATTTTTTAAGGGCTTATTTGGCTTAAGTGAGTAAACATTTTTGGATGATTTTTTATAAGTTTCTCCTTAAACATTTTAAGTAATTCCCATCTTATCCTTTTCTCTTTTTTTACCAGCTTTCTAAGGTCTGCCCACATGATGGATGGCCCACACCATAGTGTGGCCCCACATGATGGATGATCCACATCAAGTGGGGCCCACCTTATGGTTAGTCCCTACCAAAGGTGGTGCCCACATAGTACATAGTGGACATTAAAGGTGAGACCACATGATGGAATGTTAACATCAAAGGTGGACCCACATAATGAATGACCCATATTAAAGTTTGGGCCCACATGATGAATCGTCCATACACATAATGTATAGTTCATATCAAAAGTGGGTCCCAAAAAATGAATTGACCCACATAAAAACATCAAGTGGAACCCACATAATGGATAGTCCATAACAAAAATGGGACCCACATGATGGACGATGGACATCAATGGTGGGCTCGCATGCTGAATGACTTATAGTCAACATGGGACTCCACATGATGAATCGGCCACATCATTGCCAGCCCACATAATGCGCAATTCACATCAAAGGTGTGCCCCATGTGATGGATGACCCATATCAATGTGTGACCCAACATGATGGACCATCTACATCAAGTGGGCTTGACCTAATGAATGGTCCATATTAAAGGTGTGGCCCACATGATGGATGGTCGACATTGAATGTAGTCCCACATGATGAACAGCTGATATTGAAGGTGGGGCACCACTTAATGAGTGGTCCACATCAAGGTGGGACGACATAATGGACTGAGTGTAATGGATACCCACATCAAAATATGGCCACTGTTAATAGACGGTCCACATCAAGTGGGCCTCACTAATGGACGGTCCACATCTAAAGTCTTGTATGATGGACTACCCATATCCAAAGTGGCCCTACACAATGGATGATTTACATGGAAGGTGTGCCCCACATGAAGGCTGGTGGACATCAAAAGTGAGCCCTACATGATGGACAATCCACTTTGAAGGTGGGGCCCACATGATTGACACATCAAATGTGGACTCCACATGATGGGTAGTGGACATTAAAGGGCCCCACATAATGGACAATTCACATTAAAGGTCAACCTTCGATGATGAATGATCCACATTCAAGATGGGCCTTGCATGATGGATGACCCACTTTGAAGGTTTGGGCCACATGATGGACGGTCCACATCAAAGGTGGGCTCCATATGATGGATGATCCACATCCAATGTTTGGCATGATGGACAACCCAAATATCTTAAAACATAAAAACTGTAGCTATCCATTCTTTGCCATTTGGGTCACGGTCCATCATGGTGAGATCCACCAAAACAACTGTATGCATTGTTCTTATAACAAATGCTCCTAAAAAATAAAAAAAAATAAAATAATATATAATAAACTCTTATTTGAACATTTCACCAAACATGCTTATTTCAAATAATGGCTTTTTAGGGTTTTGAAAATTGATTTTACCAAATGAGCTTATTGTAAAACAAAAGTTAAGACGAAAAAAAAAAAAAAAAAAATAAAGCTTATTAGAGTAGTTCTTTTTTATAAGCTCATATATAGATTAGAGTACAGATGCCAAAGGAGCCCTTAATTTTGATTTTCAAAACCCAAATAATCTACATTCAGCCTTAATACTAAATGAATGGGTTCTATGTGCACATGTATCGCAAGTCTTTACTTCTAAAAAAGACTAGCCCATTTAGGGGCATTTGAACGTAGATTATTTTACACAAGTTACTTATGCCTCAAGAAGCATATGTTGGTTTTTACTTATTTAACAGATATATATGTTTGGTAAACAACATACTTTACACGAAAAAATAAAATAAAATATGAAAGTATATTTGACATAAGTACTTATCTCTCAAGTTTGTTCAATCTACCATTAATATCCATCATCCATCATGTAGGCCTAGCTTTTGATGTGAACCGCTTATTATGTTGGGTCCACCTTAACCCTATCTTCAATTTAAATTATCCATCTTGTGGGGCCTACTTTCAATGTGGACCATCCACTTTATGAGGCCCATATTCAATAAATCCATCATGTAGGGTACACCTTAGATGTGGATCATCCATCATATGGGTCCACCTTTAATGTGGATTGTCTATCATGCAAGGCCTAACTTCGAAGTGGGCCATCCATCAAGTGGGGCCTCCTTAGTTGTGGGTCATTCATCATTATGAGCTGACCTTTGATGTGAATAGCCCTCATTTAGGGCCCACCTTAATATGGGCCATATATCATGTAGGTTCCACCATTAATATTATCATTCATCATGTGGGGCTCACCTTTATTATCCACCACCCATCATGTGGATCCCACCTTTGATGTAGATCGTCCATCATGCAGGGCCCACCTTTGATGTGGATCGTCCATCATGCAGGGCCCACCTTGGTTGTGGGCCAATCATCGGTGGCACCTTTGATGTGGACCGTCCATTATGTGGGGCCCACCTTGATGTGGGTAATCCATCATGTGGAACCCACCATCAAAATAAAATGTCCATCATGTGGGGCCAACCTTCAATGTCCATCGCCCATCATGTGGATCCCAACTTTGATGTGGATCATCTATTGTGTGGACCCCACCTTCGATGGGTCATCCATCATGTGGAGCCTACCTTGGATGTGGGCCATTCATATTAGGGGCTAACCTTCGATATAAACCATCCATCATGTGGGCCAACTTCAATATCCACCACCCCACATTTAGAGACCACCTTTGATATTGACAATCCATTATGTGGGCCCCACCTTCATGTGGGTCGTCCATCATATGGGGTCCTCTTTAGATGTGGGACATTCATCATTTGAGGCTATTATGCGGGCTCACCTTCATGTAGGTCATCCATAATGTGGGGCCTACTTTTGATGTTGATCGTGTCCATTGTGTCAACCTCATCTTTGATGTCGACTGCCCATCATGTGGGGCTTCCTTTGATATAGACCATGCAACACATGGAGAGAGAAATTAAAAGTTGAAAAGAACAAAAACTCACTACCAAAAAAAGGAGAAAAGGCAACGGACAAAAACCGTAGCCAAAAGCCTATGGCTACGGTTATCGTCCGTAGCACGACTGTAGCCATTGATGCCGTAGCCATAGGTCAAAGAGCTATAGCTACATATTTTATCCGTAGCCATAGAAGCAATGGATACGGATTAAAACCGTAGCCATATCTTCTGTAGCCTAAAATACTTATAGCTACGAATTATATCTGTAGCTAAAAGTTCAGCAAGAACCGTAGCAATAGGCTTAATTTAACAACAGCTACGGGTAATAACCGTAACTATAAAAACTAAAGGTATGGATTAAATCCGTAGCGATATTGTCCGTGGTTTTAAATTTATATATAGCTACGAATTGTATCTGTCGCGAAAAGTAGAATACAAATCGTAGCAAAAGGTTAAAATTAGCAATAGCTACGATTTTCAATAAAGGGCTATGGTTAATAGCTGTAGCTAATGCCCATTGTTAATAAAAAATTTAAACAGTAATGAAAACTCTTACCATTGTAGTACACCCTGATAATTCATATATTCTAATATAGATAAATACTTCATGATTAAATCATTCATTCATTCAATCAAACACAATCATTCATTCATTCAATCATACACAATCATTCATTTTCAACTTCAGCCCTGATCTCAACATAATCATTCATTCTTTCAGCTCGAGCACCTCATCATCTTTGTAAGACCCGTATCCTAATCCGTATTGTTCCGTTGCTTACCGCGATCCTTCTCGTCAAATTCCGGTGACCTGCGACCTGTAATCGACTTTGCACACAACCGTAAGTCGTATCCTATACATTTGAGTCAACTTAACCTAAGACTTGTATCATTGCGACCGCACCGTCACCGCGGTTCCAATGCCGCGACTCATGCACCGATCCGATACCCTGACTAAGAGATGTGGGTCGGAGTTTATTTTGAGAAAACGCCGCGCATTTACATTCCCAAGAGAATCTTTATAAAGTGTCAAATCAATCACATTAATCAATCTCGTCAATCACCTCTCATGTCAAGTACAAAGCACCCATGCTTCCTTTCTTCACAAGTCAAGCAACCACCAAAGTCGACTAACACATTACCTCACCCATCACTCACATCCATCAACCATCACCCCATCACTCCTCCTTGCATCCCATCTCCATCTCTCATTTCTCAACACACCAACCCAAGCAAGGGAGCACTCCCACGTCCAAGCCTTCCCATGGAGAGAAGTGCATGTGTGAGGCCCACTTCCCACTACTAAATCTCCCATCCTAGCCATCTATTTCCCATCTCCACCATCAAAGTCAAGCTCTAGGAGATCGGCTATCCAACGGACCAAGAAGATCAAGTGGTGGGTGTTTTCATAAGCTAGATTTTCATATTTTTATGATGGGCCAAGTGAGGCCTACCGATCAATGGTGTGGATCTCATTTGGAATCGTAAGATGTGGCCGATGACCCATCTTAATCATCAAATCATTCCATGATGGGGCCATTCTCCATGGACCCCATCACGATGTTTACTTTTCTTGCATTATGAGGTCATATAAACCGTTCATTTTGGATGGAGAGGGATCTCCACCGTTGATCTTTTGTTTGAATGACCCGTATGCAATGAGACCCTTTGATGTATGATTGGATGATTGAAACGGAGGACCCATAGTGTCGGGGTCCCTCCATCACGCATGTCCCACTCTTTTACCCTCTATCTCTCTCCCTTCTTCTTTTGTTAAGTTTTGTGTGATGATATGACCCTATGGCCCACTTGGATGGACCCCACAATGGGGCATGTATTGGATCCAAACCATCTAAAGGTGGGGTCCACTTTACATATGTATTGTAACCACATGGCCCACCTATGAAGGGCCCACCTTAACACACAGTGCTGGCCAAATAAAAAAAAAGAAAAAAGAAAAAGAAAGAGAGTCCAGAGAGTCCAGAGACGTCTCTGGACGTGCATGTGGAATTGCCTTGGTTAAGGCAATGAAGGTGGCCCACTTGTATAGGCCCCACCTTGATGTATGTTTGTAATCCCTGCCGTTCATCCTCTTTCCCAACTCATTTTAGGCGTTGAGCCAAAAATTGATGTTGATCAGAGTATCCGGTGGGCCATAGCGTTGAAAACTGCATCTTTACCGTTGGAATCTCATAAAAATTCCTCTTACGCGCTGTACGAGGTCCAATATTGGTCTTGATGGAACTGTTGTAGGCTGAGGAATTCAATGGATGGAGTGGATTTACTTGTGGTGGGCCACACACCTGAAAAACCATGAAATTTCCTGATTTAAGAAAAAAATAAATATATATATACTCTAACAGCAGCAGCAAGCTGCTGCTGTCAGAACGCTAGCACGGCCAGCGGCGGGCGGGCATACGAGCAGGGCCCCACGGCCTCAGCCGTGGGCCCCACCTTGAAGTTTATTTGCCATCCTACCCGTTCACCAGGTAGGCCCCCAAATCAGTGGGCCGCCCTCCAAGTTTTAGACAAATCTAACGCTCAGGTGGCCCACACCGTAAGAAACAGTGTGAATTGAATCCTACCATTGAAATCCTTTTTGGGCCCCACAGAAGTTTTGGATCAAGTTGAGATTTGTTTTTCATCCTCACCCAGGTCTCTGTGACCTTATCAACGGGTTGGATGGATTATAAACATTATGGTGGGGCCCACATGGGGAGCTCACAGTAATATATGTGTTCCATTGCCACCGTCCGTCTGGACGGTGGACTCCACTGTGATGTATGTGACTATCCTCACTCTCCACCGTTTGGACAGTGGGACCCACCATGATTTATGGGTTCTATCCACTCTATCCACCATGGTGCATGTGATGCATCCAAACCGTTCATTTATTTTGTAAAAAAATTATTTCATGACATGAGCTAAAAATGAGGCAGATCTATGTTTCAAATGGGCCCACCTTGGTGTGTGTTTAGGGCCCACAATTTACTTAATTATGGCCATTCATTGAGGCCTACTTTGGTACATATCTAAAGCCTATGAGACTAAGCGCATTTGATACATAAAGAGCCTATGAGATCAAGCCCATATGATGTTCATAGGGCACAAATGGAGTGGCCCATTTGATATATTTAAAGCTCGTGGGTGTAAGCCCATTTGATGTATTTCAAGGCCCATGGATAGTGGACCATTGCAATGTACATAGGGCTCATTGGTGAGGCCCATTAATGTAACTCATTTGATAAATGTAAGGCCCATGTGATACGACCCATTTGATGTATCTAAGGCCCATGGGTCGAGGCTCAACGGGACGACCTTAGGCTTCATTGCGATGAGTGATCTCTCATGGTTCATGTAATGACATTTAGGGCAGGTCGTGCCTAAGGAACAATTTTGGTTTTACGTCCACATTGTATGTACAATGTTGGTTAAATGTCCTCATTGTAACTCTCCTTAGGGCCCATTGATAGGCCCACACTCGTTACTATTCATTGCCTTATAACATGCTTAGTATAATCCCATGACTCATGCTCATATGCATCATATGTATGCTTGATTTGAGTAGTGACTGATCATAACATATGCCATTGGGCAGACCACCTATGGGACCCATTATGAGATGGAGTGCCCCACATGATCGTGCAGTACGCGCTAGATTTCTGCATGATTTGACCGTGTGATTCATGCACCTCGCATATGTGTGACTTTATCACTGCACGCCCTAGCGACATCGGAGCCGTGGCTCCATAGGTATATCGTGGATGGCCGTATTGGATACCGAAAATACTTATTCTAGCACTGTGGGTACTTAGGATGTCCTTGGGTGAAAGTCTTAGAACCTTTTTGGTACCAGGAGATGCTCCAACGTCTAGACCAAGTGGATACACGAGCGCCCGAGTGCCAAATACCAGTAGGCCACGTCTCCCACTGTGTCGTGGTCGGTTGGAAGGGGGTGTGGCCTTATTCGCCTGAGTGAGGGGGCTATAAGCTAGGCTGAGTTTGACCAGCTCACAAATGAGTCTGCTATCGACAAGCCGGGTAGGTTTTGGCAGACTACTGGTCAGGCGGATAGTGAGGTCTATTCCGCTTGCTTGACTGTGCAGCTAGGGAGGTGGCGGTCTCTGCGAAGTGTATTAGACCCCGGTGATATCCAGAGAGGAACTATACTGATATGTGTACATGATGAGTACCGACTTGCTTGGATTGCACTTCGCATATGACATTCGGATATGTAGGCCTTGCATTGCATCGGTGTGGCCGATGGCATTCATATCTCGCATCATGCCTTGCATTACATAGCCTTGGTATATTCATGGACTTACCGCATACTTCCGCATTACCTGATCTTATACACTCGACGTTTGCCCTCCGCACACACTTACACCACCCTCTAAGATTTTGTAAGCTTATGCATGACAGTTGTGTGCAGGTAGCGTTGGACAGCAGCAGCGCTGAGGCAGGAGTGCATATCAGGACCTTTTGGAGTTTTTTGATCACCTTGTATTTCCCTTTCTGCATTGTACTTAAAGATTTTAATATAGTGGATATGTGGTGATGTTGTTTTGTGACTTGGTTATGCTCCATTAAAAAAAAAATTCATTCTGAAAATCCTTCTTGTAGGATCCCGGGATCGGAATCTGGTATTTGATTATCAGAAGCCGAGAATGGGGTACTACGGAGGCTGTCAGTACCGGATTCAGCAATCGGGATTCGTGTGAATCCAATTTTTGGATTCGGGGCGTGACAATCTTGGAGCATTAACAGCTTTTGTCGATTCGAGCACGTTCTTTTCAGCTTCTTGGAGCACATCAGTCCATACACTTGGCTCCCTAAGAAGATATTTCAAGTTTGAATAAAATAAGTTAGCTACTTGGCTAGAAAAACTTTACACAAATCTTTCAGTCTAAACTACAGAAAATAAGATGAAGATGTAATGTGATGCTCTTATTTATGATACAAAAATGTATAACTGGTAACTTTGATGAGTAATGACAAGTCATAAAGCACTGACTTATTTCTAGTTGAAATGTTGAGTTCTACAATGTGAGCTATTGTAATGGTAGTAAAATGCTCAAATATGCATGTTTAGAAGCATTCATCTGATATCCAATCGGGTGCAATAGAAGAAGAAATTAGCAATGTCTATTAACAAGTTGAGTGCTAAAATGATATAAAAAATATAAAAAGGATGCCAACATACATAGGTGTTCCACGGTGTTTGCTAAGGGCCCATTTGGACGGGTGGATTGAAAGGGATTGAATGGTATTAGGTTGGATGACATGGATTTCTAAGTAATAATGGTGTTGTCAGTGGATTGTCTTGAGATACATGGGATTAGTATGTCCCTGGATTGCTATATCCAGTTTGTTTGGCACGCTTGGCCAAGCCCGGGATTAAACCTTCCCATCCCTTCCAATCCCTTGAACCAAACACGTCTCAGGAAAATATGAATGGATTAAGGTAGATTGGATGGGATTTAAAGGTAATGATGGTGTTATCAGTGGATTGTCTTAAGACCCATGGGATTGAGATCAGATCACTGACTCTGTTTGGCACGCCCGACCAATCTTGGAATTTAACTTCCAATCCCTTCCAATACCATCCAATCCCTTCCAATCTGACCAGCCAAACGGGCCTTAAAAGCGATTTGGTTATGGTGTACTTGCGTGAGAAATGATTATCAACCGGCACTTGTAATAAGTTGAACCCAAAGAAAGTTGGCCTTTGTTGGGTGTTGAAAAAAGTCGATGATAATGTGTATCGTATTGAGTTATAGAAAGGCTTAGATATCTCACATACTTTTAGTGTTGTGGACTTTTTGAATTTCATGAAGACGTCAATAAAGTGAACTCACAGATAGATTTTTTATATGATGGAAAAATTGACATAGCTTTGGAGAGGGACCCAATCATCTTGTCCCCTCCCAATTTCATGCTCCCCCATTTACTCTTTTTCTCTCTTTCTTTCCTTCTTTTTATAAATATCATTTTATAAGTTGAGAAGAGTTAATATAATATTTTTCTCCTTTTATGAGATCTTTTAATCATTTTTAAGTACTGTGAGTGAATCCTTATATATTTTAGTGAGTAAATTCATATTTTCTTCTTCTTCTTTCTCTCTCTCTCTCTCTCTCTCTATTATTTTTTTGAGCATTTTTTATTTTTATTTTATTGTTAGATCGCCAATTGAACTCAAGAGAGTAAACATTTTAGCACTCAACTTGTGAACGTGGAAGGACTAACCTCCTGTGGGAAACCTATTAACAATTTCTGATGCCGCATTTGAATATGTTCCTTTGCCCCTGACTGTTGTTGACTTCCATTACCGTCGCCTCTGCTCTACCTAAACTGAGCTCTGTTCAGTTGTCATTAGTGTGCAGAATCTGAATTTCTTCATTGCTAGCTGCAGCCGTTCCTGCCAATCTTGGAAGTGGAGCACCTGTTAAAACATTCTTGTTAGTAAGAGCTGGCAGAATAGTATCATTAAAGAGTTAATAATCAAAACACTGGCAGAACCATGAATCACGAACAGCTCCATAGTTTATAAGATCAGTAAAAAATAGGAAATTACTACAATTTAATCTTTTTGTTGTTGCATAAGTGGACCAGCAGAAGTGGATGCACCTGATGGCCTATGCTGCATCTACTGTTAGAGGTGGAAATGGGCCAGGGCAAGGATATGCAGTTTAAAAACTACGAACAGTGCCAAAAGCAGGCATTAGTTTGGGGTTCCAACAGAGGCTAAAGAAGAAGTTACTATCACCAACTTCTCCACAAAGTGGTAATGGAGTGAATGATGATCAATTTGCTCTACAAAAAGAACTTTATAGATGAATTTGACTTCAATTACATACTTCTATCTAAATTAGGAAAGGATGTAAACACAAGTCTATTTGAAATTTTTTGTAATCCATAAAACAAAGGCCACCTTTGAATTCTGATACTGTAGTTTCAATTTCTCAGAAGAGAAAAGGCGTCTCCTTGAGCATTTAGTTTGAAGTTTGAATTTTTTTAGGGGTATTTAGTTTGAAATTTGAATATGCAAATTCACAAGGTACAGATTCATTCACCTTCGAAGAGCTAGTGTTGTTTCCTCCAGTGACCAGTGTATCAAAGAAAGCTGCAAACATTTGAAAAACAAACCGTAAGAAACAATGATTGATTGTAAGGTACATTCAACATGATGGAACAAAAGAAACAGCCAAAGGAAAAGCATCTACATGATGTTGTTTTTGCTCTCTTCTTGGTGTTAGGGAAAATATTCAGCTTCTTTATGAGACCAATTCTCCACCAATCAGCAAGATATGAACTTTAAATTGGTATTGTTTTCAGTTCACAAGATATCTAAACAAGCACCCATGATTTAGATGGTTTAGTTAAAGTTAACCACATATGAGTCATCCTATTTGTTAATGCTCATGTATCTATTATCACACCCTGTCACACTATCAGTGTTTTTCTCTCACTGTAATCAGGCAACCAAGCACGCTTGCATTTTAAGAGCAACATTAACATGATAGCTCCCACCACCCATTTAAAAAAAGGTAGTGATTCATCCTCTTTACATGTAGCACTCATGTAAGGCTATCCAAAAAACCATCAAAATTGTGGGGCACATTGTGAATGGACCATATGACGAAATTCCCACTAATCAACCAATCCTAACCATCCATTTGATGGTTAAAAGTCAAACAGCGATTGGCTCAAATTCCAAAGGGCCCAATTGAAACATCAGTTGGGCCAACAATTAGGATGGCCCGGATATGTGGTTACCTGTGTAACTTTATGCTCCGAACACAATTGGGCAAGAAATTGGACAGCCTGGATTGTCGTATAACCTTGACATGTGTATGTTGGAAGAGTTACCACCATTTTCTTAAAATTGTAGTTAACTATCAAAGGAGTATGCATACATGTCAGAGCTCACAAACATCTTGAAAATGGTAGTTTAGTGAGTCATCTTCCTCAAATGTGGCACTCATGCATGGCTATTTATCATTTTAAAAATCACATTAATAAATCAAAGATAATCATCTGATTGATGGTTATCAAATGGATGATTAATAGTGAATGGTTCAAATTCCAAAGCAAAATCAAATAATTACTTTCAATATGGTTGGTGAAATTCTGTTTTATGCTCAAAGCACAATCGGTTAAGTCATTTGTATGATCTAGATTGTCATATTGGAAGATCCTATCCTCCATTCAGAGTTCGGTGACACAATGCAGCCCATCAATGGGAAAAAAAAGTTTAGAATTGCAAGGAAAAGGAGATTTTTGTACATTAGCTTGCACGATGGCAAACCAGATGAGCAATCTAAATTACAAAAAGGTGCACCTATATCGCTATTGTGCCGAACAATATGAGTGTTTTGTTCAGTCAGCATCAGATAATACCTCACACAAATATTGTAAGCTATGAAAACATAAATATGGAACAACATACATCCAAAATCACCGCATTAATACTAGACAGTAACTAATCCCTCCATTATAAGTTTCAAGAAATCCTTAAAACTATAGAATTTCTAAGAGAAGCAGTACTCACTCATAAGAACACTAAAGAGCATCAAAAGACTCTAGGCCAATGACTCTAGTCTGAACCTGTTAAGATATCCTCCCTTGAGCAAATATACCTTTGCAAAGACATGACTCTAGTCTGAACCTGTAAATTGTATATTTACGTAAATTCGTCAGTAAAAAATCAAATACTAAGCCATTGTTAAAACAGAGTTAGAAGCACTACTAAGAGGAGCATAAAGAATTCTATAATTTAAACCATTTGCAAGGGTTTGTAATGAATAGATACAGTGCAATTTCTTAGAATCATTTCACAAAATCTGTAATTTAAAAGAATTCTGTAGTACAAAATGGCACTAGTGTGTAACCAAAAGTAGAAAGGGAAGGGTGCTGCTAGCAGCCAGAGTGGTGATTTCTTTATACCTTAATAATAATAATAATAATAATAATAATTATTGAGGCTAAAGGCCTACTTTCTTGTAGTGACATTGACTCATTTACTTTACAGTGGACATGAATAACTTTCAAGCTTGTCATGGATCCCAAAAATATCACCCATTTTGACTTGGGCCATCCACAGAAAGCATATTGAAAAGATCAGTGGCATAATCAACCATTGGTCACTTCCTATTGTTTGGCGCGTGCCTATCTACAAATAATCAAATGAAAGAGAGCAACTCATTCTCTAAAATTGAAAGCAATGATCCTGATAATCAGAATGACAAACGTCTCGCAGATCAAGAACTTCGATCCATTTATTAAAACTTTTTTTCAGTACTTAATACTGAAATAGGCCTTTTAAAGTGATTTTTCCTAATTCAAAGATTTGATAATTTTTTTTTAAAAAAACTTTTTAAACATATGGAAGCATATGGCTGAACCGCTCCTAAATTGGGCGGTGCATTCATCAGAGGGATGACGAATATATACAGTAGTTAAAAGGGGCAAATGAGAGGTTAACCACATTTGGGAAAGGGCAGATGACAGAAAATATATACATATGACCAATGCGCAGTAAAAAACCCACTACACAAACTCATTATTCTATCTTCCCAAGGGGGTTGGATCTACAGCTACTGTGTTTGCTGCTGGTTCATGCCCTTTGAGCGGTGCTTTTTGAAATACTTTTGGTTGAAGGCTTCAACACCATCAGGGTACTTCTCCTTGACATAGTTCTCCAGGCATTTGAGGTAAGAGAAATCCACTCGAAAACCATTTGTGGAGACAACAAAAAAGCACCTGGTACCTTGGTATTTTTCGTGCTTACCAACTATGACATAGTCAATCTTTTCACCCATTTTCGTTGCTTTGTCAGGATGGTGCTGAAAAACATTATCGAGTAGCCAGGACTGATCTTCATCCGATAGCCGATCACCGTCATTGTAGCTGGAATTATGCAGAATTCATTTTGTTGACAACAAAATTAGTTCAACATCATTAAGAATTTTCTCTTCCTCACATATGAATAGATCCAAGTGTCTTCCAGTGGTAGTGAGAATCCCATTAGCATTCCAACCATCAGGCCCCACAGGTGCAGGTGACTGGGTAAAACGGTTTCTCTAGTTTCTTCAGTCACCCGCACTCGAAGAACCCCATTTAGGAGCTCTAGTTGGTCGATTTAACCAATCGTGTGCTCTATTTTCTTTCCAACTGCTGTCATCTGAAGACTTCTCAATAGGGGAAGAACTCCAAACAGGAGATCTTGTTGGTTGATTCAACTCATCTTCTCCTCTGTCTTCATTCCAACCACCAATGTCTGAAGATCTCTCCGTATGTGTACCCTTTGGGCTCTGACTACCCCAAACAAAATTAGATTGACCATGGATCTTGTCCTTATCCCAAACATGTGGTTTGACAGATGAATCATTTGGTTGGTTCCAACAATTTACATCTTGGGATTTAACATCTTCAACCCAATCATTTCCTGCATCATTTGATTTCCAATCTCCCCAGGGAGTAGATTGATCAGATTGAATGGGCTTCTTCTTTTGCACTTCCGCTCTATTCTAAGAATTAAATCCAAGACACTCCTCTGTTGTTGGTCTTTTAGATTCACTTGCCTGTGTTTCCTTTTTATTACGTATGGTGCTTCTTTTTCGCATCTCCGATACTAGGTTATCACTAAAATTGTCTTTCAGGGTAAGCTTGATTTCAAGAAGTTTTTCTGTTGAGTCCCCTTATTTTATAGTTCTAATTATATCTTTATTTCAGGGTAAGGTTGATTTCAAGAAGTTTTTCTGTTGAGTCCCCTTATTTCAAGACAGTGATAACCATTCGACTCACAGTAGAGATTAAGTGGAATGGAGTCAACAATGCAGTCATAGATTCCAACCATTGCACAATAGGAATATAAGAGAATACAAAAGAAAGATGCAAATTTAAAAAGATCCAGAAACTATAAACACAAAAAGAAAAAACTACTAAAGGAAGGGAGATCGGCCCACCAAGGCAGGCCACAGGAAGAAAATTCATATACTGAAAATGGGTACTTGGATTGGAAATCTACAATAGAGATTAAGTGGAATGGAGTTAGCATATATATGCTCCAGTCAGAAAATACTAATACAACAAATTCCAAAGCTTTGAAGATGAACATTTCTTTGAAAGAGTCATATGAACGGAAAAGTTGCAATGATAGCCAATGGAACAGGAAACGAAAAAGGTTGCACATGTTCTTGTACAAAATACCATAGGATTATTCAAATAAATGCAGCTAGAAAAGGTTCACTATGGGACGCACAACTTACTTTTGTTTTATAAACTTCTCGTGAGCCACAGTAAGTTTTGGATCAAGTTCTCGTGAGCCCTGGGAAGTTTTTAATAGTTTGCATTCAATCCCACTATTTTCTATGGTGTGGTCCACCTGAGATTGGGATCTACTTCATTTTTAGGCTCATGCACTAAAATGAGCTGGCAAAACAGATGTAAGGCAATAATAAACAATACACACATCAAGGTGGGTCCCATTTTCAGGGCCCACCTAATCCGCTCCCATCGGTGGTGAACGATGGGATACCCAAAGCAAACACTTTTGACTGATTTTGGAGCCTAAAGCTGGAACTGCAAACAATTTTTCAACATAAGCATGATCAGGATGTAGAGAAAAGGCTATTACTTGCAGAAAAAAACTCCCACTGATGTGAAGATTTTCCACTGCTTTAGCAAGATTGGAGTGAAGAGTCTCATCTGTGGTTGCATCACCCTCAATTATCCTCTGAATCTCAAGTTCCGCCTCAGCTAAAGCTTCTTCAGCAAGCTTGACCTGGCTAAACACATTTCCAAAGGCGTCTTTGTTCCAAACAATTAAAGCCTGTTTAACTGATTTTAATTTAACCAAAACATTTAGAAAAGGGTGGCTAGAATCGACCTGGGCCCATGCAGATTTGATAAGAGGGAAGAACGTCTCATCTTGAGTCCACATGTGTTGAAACTTAAAAGGCTTTGGGTCGCTGTGCATCTATTAGGGGTTTTCCAGAAGTAATGGAGCATGGTTTAATGAGGATCTTGGCAGATGAAGAACCTGAAATGCATGGAGGCAGGTGGCCCATCTTGAATTAATCAGAATTCTATCCAAACGAGTCCACACTCTAGCCGTCCCTTGCTGATTATTACTCCACGTCAAGTGACTTCCCGAATAACCTGCATCAATCAGCCCTGCTGTGTTGATCACAACAGAAAATTCCTCAGCGCTAGCTCTGTCCACTTCCCTGTGGCTGCGCCTTTTAGAGGCATTAATAACAGCATTAAAGTCCCCAAAAATTGCCCACGGGCCCTGAATACTGAGAGAGGCTGTTGCCATCTCGTTTCATAGCTCTCTCCTAATATATCGCACACAACTAGCATACACCAAGGATAAGAAGATGGGCAGATGGTATGTCTGTTTCGCTAATCCCACTATTCTCAAAAAGTGAAAAATCCTTCATATCACTTCATAGCTGAAAAGGAGCTACTCCATTAGTCATTTCCATTTTAGTGAATTGAAATTTTGTGATTGAATTCAACTGAGCATCCAAATGCAGCCTCAATGAACTTGAAGAGATTCCTATGCTAGTGAACTAAAAATGTAAATAACCACCATCCTAAAAGCTCTAAATGCCTGAAGTTTATAATAAAGCCACTCCACTTTCGTCCCCAAAAGACTTTTTATCTGCAGTCATTTAGAAAGCAAACTAGGTATATATACAATATCCAATTATCCATGTTTGTTTGCATATTGCATATACATGAACATGTTACTTATGCATACATAAACACATCTAAACCTACATAAATGGGCTATGCATAAATGCATGTGGACCTATACAAGTTTATACATATACATATACATATATATATATATATATATATATATATATATATATATAGAGAGAGAGAGAGAGAGAGAGAGAGAGAGAGAGAGAGAGAGAGAGAGAGAGAGAGAGAGAGAGAGAGAGAGAGAGAGAGAGAGACTGTGCTACATTCATTACATGATTCTGTTTTGACTTCTGAGTTTCAGTCCAATGGTTTTTTTGGGTAGAATCAGTTTAGGTTGTATGTTCCAACGACTGTGGTACTTCTAATCTAACACGAACTAACTATTTAGACAGCATTTGGATGCACTATCCAATAAAATTGCAATAACAAGTTCAATAAAGTGGAAATGACCAAATTTCAATTAGTTAGTATTCATATTCAATAAAGTAGAAGTCCGCTATCAAAAGCAGAAATAAGTAGGCTGGATATCTACCAGGATGACTTTAGAAAAACATGGAACTGGAAGATGTGAAGAAATGAATCTACTCGATGTGCAGTCTCATGAACATATAAAAACTTGCCTCCATACACCTAGCCATACTACACAAACATGGAACAGGAAGATCCCCTTCGTCCATAAAATCAACTTACTTTGTACCTGCCTTGGCCGAGAAAGAAGGACAGTTCTCAATCAGGTAGCTACACATTCCATAAAATTTCAAGTTTATAGGCTATGATAGATTCGTTTACAAACACTGATGTAGAGATTGGTGCCATGTCTTTTTCTTTTCTTTTCTTTTTTGTTTTTTGCCATTTTTGGTTTATGAAAAACGGAACCCAGATTCAGATAGCAATGAACTGAACACAACATTATTCATGCAGTGCTCATACTAGGATCATGATATGATGATACCAATGCCTTGAGAATATTACTAATATTCGTGGCAATAATTACATAAAAGAAAAAAGAAAAAGGAAAAACACTCATTCCATCTATATGTATATGTGTGTCATCATCATAGCTTTATCTCAGCTATTTCAGGACTGTGACTTGGCCCCTATGAGACAATTTAGATGGTTTTAACTTATGTAGTTCGTGGGTACAAGTTCTGAGTACTTATGTATCAAGAGTCTTATGCTCTACTTGAGCATCATTTCGTGGAGGCTTCACATTTTACAACAAATATCGATATCTCTGGTCAGTTCTCATGCAGTCCAGGTGAACTGACCATTTGGGTAAGTAATAAACTGACATGAAGTCCATTTTCAACTAGCCCTTTCTCATATTAAATAGCCACGGTTATATGGAAGAAATAACAGAAAGAATAATGAAAGAAATGGTGTCCATCAGGGTCTCCCATGACCCAATTTGTGGAGGCTTCACATTTTACAGCAAATATCGATGTCTCTGGTCAGTTCTCATGCAGTCCAGGTGAACTGACCATTTGGACAAGTAATAAACTGACATTAAGTCCATTTTCAACTAGCCCTTTCTCATATTAAACAACCACGATTATATGGAAGAAATAGTAGAAAGAATAATGAAAGAAATGGTGATGATCATCATCATTGCCTTGTCCCAGCTATTTGGAAATGAAAGGAATTGATAACCTTACATCATTATTAATGTACAATAAGTATTTTCATGTATGAAATATGTACAACTAGTCTCATGAGAAAAATAAGAAAACATTGACAGGTTGCATGCAATCAATGTTTTTGCAACGTAAATTGATATTACTAGTAGAATTCCTTGATGGGTTTGAATTTGAATACATATATAGAAGTTACTTCAAGGAAGATTTGTGCTCCAGAGGGATTTTTAATAACAGAAAATACTGTCTTCAGACTTCCTTGGAACGCTGCAACGATATTCTCTGCAAGTATCACCTAAAAGTGAAGACACGCAATGAGAAGGAAGAAGATAAATGTGAGTAAATTGGAGATTAAAGACATCTTTATTTTCTGATGTCCATTTCCAATTAGTTTGATCTTCTATTAGTTCATTAAGTCAAATGTTAGACCCACATCAACGTTCCCTTAATAGGGAAATTGTAGGATCCTCAACCTGAGGCTTTGCAAAGTAAACATGTTTTAGTTCTGGTAAGTTCAGTACATGGTTCAACAATTCAAACAATTAGTTAACCGAGATAACCCGAACATAGATGGATGAGCCCTGAAAATCTTGCGGATGTGATAAACCTAACCTTTGAATCTTGGTCCAAATAAATGGTTGAGAGAAGAAACACATAAACTGTCTCATGTTCAATTTAGGAAAGGCCCAAGATTGGTGGCGATCTTCAAACCTGGGAGCATGGTCCATACATGTAGGAATGCAAATGACTAGTGGTATGGATTATTGAAGCACAGGTACAAAGTAAGAATATAACCAGCATACCCAAAATACTCCAAAAGAAATGATGAAGGTAAGAGAAAGCCAGTGCCCACAAAATCCATGGACAAGAAAGTAGGCCATCACTGATTTTATATTCAGCACGAGAGTCCAAAGCTTGAGCCCTAAGAAACCAACACTACAGCCTTTCTATTTCCTATTTCTATTCAATTATATAGTTTTCAAGTGAATTAAATGTTATCCTAACCATTTGATCAGGAATTGCGATTCTCATTGGCCAACAATTATAATTTTACATGATGCAGGGTAGATGAGATGAGCAAGCCACAATAGAAAAAGCATGCAACATATAATAGATGCTTCCTGCTGGCAATCAACTTGTTGAGAATTTTTAGATACTTTTGGTGAGAAAGAAACTTAAAAATAAAATGTCAAAAGTACTAATAGTAACGTTAATGAGCATAAATGACAGAACAATATCCTAATTCATACAGTTAACTTGGGCCCACATTTTCAATCAGATAAAGCAATCAACCATAATTTTACACAAATTTAATTGAAGATGAGAGAAACAAAATTTCATGAATAATCTGAACTCTCATGCAAAAATAAATCTAAAGCAGAAATGTATGATTGTCAACCAGTGATATGCATGGTATCCTCAAATATCCATTTTTTACTAGTGGAGCTCATTGTTCAGAAATCCCGACCATTAATCTGATGGGCTCCTATGTGAATGGACCATGCCCCAAAAACATCCCTGATTTGAAGATTGTACCCATCCAAGCCTCAACCTTTTTCAGTTGAGCATGAGCAATTGCAGTTTCCTTCTTAAACATCTATTGGCAGCCACCAATTCAAAGTCTAAGATTGTTCAAATCAATAAATTACATAACAAGGTTTATTATCTGATCAAGCTCAGTAACTTCAAGTGTCAATAACAAAATATGAGCAGAGGATGAGCATTTGAAGCAAGAGTATGCTACTCAAATTTCAACTAGTGAGACTAAGAACAACAAAGCATGTCATTAGACTTGACAATCTTAAAACTATTTAAACATGAATACCAAAGATCCTCCAAATCACAATAAAACCAACAATATATGTAAGTTGAGGAAGCATTATTAGGAATCTTTATAGTGCTTCAAGAAAACTACATATCCTCTTTAGACTAGTAGAGGCCTACAATCTGACATATATCATACCACTATGGTTCAGAACCAGCAATAGAGAAATCCTTCCTAAAATATTAGCATGTTCCATCTTCATGAGAGAGTGTTTCTTTTTTTTTTTTTTTTTTTGCATCAACACAACACGATTCTTAACACGTTCCATCTTCATGGGCTTTAATGGATTTTTTATTTGGGTGTTACACACTATACTTGGATGGACGACATTAATGTAAGCTACATCAGTTAGGGGATCCATGGAAGCCGCACCCTTTTTCTAGCCCTAAAGAGGATTTTACCTTTTAATGGTGGGCATTCAGTTACCACTCTTTCCTGTCGTGTGGTCCACACATGATTTGGATCAGATTTCCATTTTGGGTTCTTACCCCATATTCATATGAAAAAAAAAATGGATGAACGTTATAGATATAACATGAACATAATGGGGAAAGTGAGTATGTGATTGCAAATAGAAATCAGCAAGGAAACACCTCAGTAGGCCTTACCCTCAACTTTACATTCCTGCTTCAGGTATTGTACACAAGTCCGGGGAAGATAACTAATCAAAATGAATTTATGGAGAATTACTACTGAGTAAAGAAGATTGTTCTTCTCAATATTACCTATAATCGGGTTCCTTATACACATGAGGATCATTACTCTGCCTCATCAACATCCATGCCATTCAAATCCTTGAGTAGATTGTTATTTTGGCATATTAAAACATCTTGGACTCTGGAGTGAGTACAGATTCGGTAGGCAAGCACAGTTACTTCCTCACAATCTCGCAGACTTTGTCAACTATCTCCTTTTTGGCCGCACAACAAATCTAGAATCGGGAGGTCCACAAAGATGGGAAGTTGACGTTCTTCACCCTGCCAACAGAGACCAACCTTAAACTGGAAATCCTTCCAGCTACCTGACTCCGATTCGCTTGCTATAACGAAGATCCGAACTGGATGGAAGTCGCAGAGACGGATGTCATTGATGCAAGGACTAACGAGAGAGGGAGGGAGAGGATTTTCATGAAAAATGAAGGGCAAAAAGAGAGCCATTAAAACATCTATATCATTCATAAGAGAAAAAAAAAAACCTAAAATAAAAAATATAAAAAAATCCAATCCCATTCCATAAAAAAACAACAATGTAAATATTCAAAAGAGAGAAAAAATAAAAAGAAGAAAATCATTCTTGCATACCTAAAATGGACGCAGATTATGGCGTCAGAGAAGGAAGTCTTCATGAGATTGAGAGAGAGAGGATGGTTAGGGAGAGAAGAGGGGTTCGTGAGAGGGGAGATCGAGAGAGAGAGAGAGAGAAAAGGGGCGTGGGAGATCGAGAGAGAGATCAAGAGAGAGAGAGAGAGAGAGAGAGAGAGAGACGGATGCGGAATGTGTTTGGAGTGGAGAGATGAAAGGTTTTGTGCAAGGGGGAAAAGAAAAAGGGCAGCGTGGGAAGAGTTTCCTCATTTTTACCTGCTACGACCCAGCTACGATTTTAATCCGTAGCTAAAAGACCTATCCGTAGCCACTTACTGCATATCCACTTTGATACAGCTTTAACGGTCATGGACGAACGACCCTCTTAAGGGTGGCTTTGTGGGATCCATCATGATACATTTCATATATCCAATCCGTCCATTAATTTTTTACTTTTTTTATAGGGATTGACCCCAAAATATAGGTAATTCGAAGGTCAACTTTAACCACACAATTGATCAATGGTAAGCATTTAATCTCCATTGTTTCCTACCATGTGGTCCACTTGAGCCTTCAAACTGCTTCCATTTTTAGGCTCTTACCCGAAAATTCTCTTTTAAAATGAATAGACGTCTTAGATGGAGCACACATATTTTAATGTGTATTGTAGAGTCCCTTACGGGGCCATCTAAGGTTGTAGGCATGCGTGGTGGTGTAAGCTTTTAGCTACGGTTTGAGTATTTTTAGCTACGGATTTAAGCCATAGTAATATTGCTAGGGTCTATAGCTGTAGCCAAAAACTCTCATAGTCCGTAGCCTTTGATCATTTTTGACTTATAAGTACCTTCAATGCATAAGTTGCCTGTGGAGAAAGAAGTTCAAAGTTGAATGGAACAAAAACTTATAAGTACCTTCATTACATAAGTTGCTTTGGCAATGGTATGTACTGAATTTAAGTTCAGAAAAATATAACTTATTAACTTATGTAAGTTATATATATTAAAAGTTACTCATTGGGTGGTGTCCAAAAAGGATATTAGTAGTAGCAAAACTTCAAGAATCATCTATTCTCTATATTAAACAAACTGGGTAGAAATTTTCTACATATTGAAATTTATCTTTTATTATTATTATTCCTTACACTTTTCATTAACCAATTCCAAATTGAGAGATGGTCCAATGCTCTAAGAGCACTATAAGTTATAGTGCTACTAGCTACATTTGTTTACTTGAACCGTCCAATCAATCAACCAAACTAAACTATCTATTCACTTTAGAGTACATTTTTATACTACAATGTAAAAATCTCACTAATCAAATGGTCCAATCCATCCATGACTTGGCCTTATTTTGTTTAGCCATCCATTTTCCAAGCCATGGATGGGATGGTTATGATTGCCTAACAAAATGATGCTTTAGAATCTTATTTAATCCATGATGAGACTAACAAATAGATGGACCAAATTGTTGATTAAACCTACTTTTGTGTAAATAATCTTGACCATCCATATTAAAATCCTTCTATTAAATGATCAGTATTGGTTAGAATGGTGTGATGTTTGCATTGCACTGGATATCATGACCATTATGGATCATGTATTGGAGTCTTAAAAGGCTTGGGATACGTTCACGCTTAAATATTGCATATTTATCCTCTCGCATTCACTTTTCATGAATTTGAGTATTAATTCGATATACTTATGCATGTTTCATGCATGCGAGGTGATTCAGGACCCAATGATAAAAATATGCTTAAAGTGATGGAATTAGAGCTCAAAAGAAGACTCAATAAAGAATAAAAAACTTGCAAGGTCATGAAGAAGGAATTGAAGTGCCAAAGGAACAAGGGAATTAAGGACAAAAGGAAGAAATTGAAGATTCGAAGTGAAGTTGCAAACAGAAGAAGTTTAGACACCATTGATGCCATCGTGTGAACTTCGATGCCATTGAGTGGACTTTTATGGGAGATCAATGCTATTGAATATAAACCGTGAAATTCTAGACAATAGTTTGACAAAAACCAGTGTTCGTACTCAATGCCATTAAAGGAACTTCGATGCCATCGATGGACTTTTGAAATATGAAAAATCATTGCTAGAGAGTTTTCATGTTCCTACTTGATCCCTTAAGGAGAGCTATGATGTCATTGATGAGTATTCGAGGGGAGTTTGATGATATTAAAGACCCATTGACAGTGCATGCAACTGTAGAAATCTAAAGTCCGTTCAAAGTTAATGCTAATCAGACTTATTTAAGATTTGTTCTAAGCTATTCTAAGTACGATTTAGGGTTTGACAGAGAGAGCAAGGGGTAGCAAAGCGTCTACGGATCCATTCTTCTTCACTAATCTTTCGGTTCTAAGTTTCTTTTTCATGGCTTTTATAGAGTTTGATTTAATCATGTTTATGATTAACTAAATCTCTTAGCTAGGGCTAAGAGGTGAAGCTTGTAGTGATTTTTAATGATTTAGTTTACTTTGATTCAAATATTTAGTTTGAATGTTGAGCAATTCATTGATATTAGTTTGAATGAAGCTTTATTTTAGTTTATGTTGATCCATTGTCGATTCTGAACACTTTGGATGCTTAGGAAGGCTAAGAATAAGTGCTTATTTATTATTATTATTATTATTATTTTTTGTAAGAGATTGATTTGTAAAATTTATTGATCTATCATAGACTATGGGCACGATAAACGATTTGAATTCCCTATGATGAATACTTTGTTTCCTTATATGAGAACTAAATCAATCAAAGTTCAAATCTGTTTTAATTTACAAATGATGATTTTACCACTTTACTATCCGGATGGATAGAATAGGACTTCAACATTAGTGCACTTATTTGTACACATGTTTGTCAATCACATGATTAGTTGTGTCAAGTAGTCGGATGAGTCTTTTGCAAATTATGAAGACCGACAACTCAACTAGAGCAGAAACCCAAGCTACAAAGTCAGATTCCAAAGAGGCTTATACGATCGGGATCTTGCCTATAGATGACTCAAACCTACATAGGAAAACCCACTTAGGTTATCCGTTCAAAACCAACTCCAAGTTGTTGAATGAATCATAGGATAACGAATTAAAATAGGTAAATCAGTCCCAGTTCGGAAGGAGGAGGTGCCACCGAATGACACTTTTGGTAGTACCGAATATACCTTCGGTACCACCGAAAGTAGTAAAATTCATCAAGCAACTTCAAGATTTAATTCGGTACCACCGAGTGATATTTCGATGCTACTAAGTGAATTTCAGTAGTACCAAAGGTTCACTCAGTAGAACCAAGAACTGGCCATTTTAAATCTGTTGGGACCTTTTCTCTATAAATATAGGACCTAGAGCGATGTGAAAAGCATGGATTTAGGCATTTCAGAGTCCCTAGGTGTGAGACCCGCATCCTAGCCTATACCGTTCCATAGGCTTTCGCGGTCCTCTCGGTCGAATTCAGCGACCCGTGATCTGTTATTGGCATTTGCACGCAATCCTGAGTTGTCTCTCATATCAGAGCTAGCTTGACTCGAAACTTGTATCCTTACGTGTAACATCTTAGAAAAATCCATACTTAGACCCGAGTACCACCTCTAGTAGAAATCGTTTAGAACCAAATCCCTTAGAAATTTAATGTGTATTAGCTAGCGCTAAACTAGATAACGTGTGAAATTAGCACCAACCACTTTCAATATGATCTGTAAGACTCAAAACCTATAGAATCATTGACGCTATATTACACAGAAATCTAGGATCCAACTCTAAACCCAGTCACTTCCGGGAGTACTTTGAAACTTCGTATCGGACCTAGACCTCACGTCGAAAGTCTGATAGTGATGAACTTAGACCGTTATGACCGCGTAGTTGGACTTGACTATCACCTTAAAAATCAAGGCTAAACGATGTCCTGAGACCATTTCCTTGAGTCCGGAGTGAAGAGAGTGAGAAAGCGAAGATTTTTAAAAAATTAAATATGATTTTAAGTAATCTGGGTCGTGTCGCTTGCGTGTTATTTCTAAGAGTTCTGACCGTTAGATTCTGACCCAAATTCACCCTCGGATCAGGAAAGGTGGCCCATACATGTCAAAGTACTTGTGACCCTAATCAAATTTTGGTGACCATTGAATTGAAACTGGTCCGCCACGGACGATCTGGAAACCTGATCGGACTAAAAACTTAACTTGCTTAAGATCCTATAATAGTGAGCTTAAGTCCGACCGCATTTGTTTCTTTGTGGGATTCTTCCTAGTTCATCTACGTATCGATCTTGGGTATATGAATCATTATTCCAGTGATTTTGATTCCATTCTTGGGTAATTTAAGAAAACCCTAACCTGTTTTGAAGCTTAAAATAGCTGTAGTGAAGTTATAGCTAACCTGTTTCATGCCTTAGGTAGCGTATCCGCCGTTAACGAAGACTTATCGTCTGAATCACATCTATTACGCGTTTTCTGGTTTAAGGTACAGACTATATATGTTTAGGTTATAGTTTTCAAGACTTTCAATGTTGGATAATGATTTATTCATGAAGTGAATGCTATTACACATGCCCAATGCGCTATCTGTTTCGAATTACGTATATGTATAATCTATGTTATAAATAGAGTATTTCATGTATATATTAGAATACTCGTATACGTATGGAATTTGCAGTTATGATTGACATGATTCTTTATTGTTGATACATGATTGTTATATATGCGACGACTCCTTGATGAAAGGAATCACCCTATTATGCAATATGGTCGACATACATGATGTATGATGAATAGTGTAGTCTAAGTGTTTGTATAAATGATTGATTTAGTTAGTAGTTAGTAAAGTTTGATTTTTAAGGTTGTTGAGATATGAATCTCAATCACATTACCATAGTGTATGATTTCCTCCATGGATTGATTAGCCTAAATTATTCATGTTAGCTGTGTGCATGATTTCCTCCATGTACTGTATTTATGTTCAAGTCATATTTCATAATGTTCATATGAATGTAAGATATGAATCATATGCCCATTATTGAGCTTGTACGTGATTGGGGCTATATTACAGTCCAGGTAATCGGTAACCGTTCTTGAAATGGTGGTTGAGGTCTTTTTCGCCACGCAAGATGAGTTTAACGAATCTGGGTCATGCTTGAGACGTTCGACAGTGGTTTAGCCACATAGAGTGCTTATGCATTCCATGTCGTTCAACTCAACGTGTGTTTGGCCTAGTTGAGCTTATCAACTAACCCGATTGATAGATGTTTGTCCACCATGTTTGGTCACTATTGTTTGAATCTAAGGCACTGAACTCACTAGTGAAACTCTCGTTTACCTTGGTATCGTGATCCCCTACGAATCATGAGCTGGACATGATTGTATGGGACACCGTGGTCAAGTTGTCAGCCTACGCTGGGGCAACGAGCCTCCCCATATTGACTAGTTATCACCCTACTCTCGTGAGCCGATTATGGTAGTATGAGACACTATATTCGTGCTGTCGGCCTACATTGATTGGTGACGAGCCCTCGGTAGTGAGCTCGAGTATATCCTGACACTGCATAAGGGTGACGAGTCTTGTTGCAGTATTTAGGATATAACTAGACCTGTATTGATTGGTGACGAGCCCTTTACAACGATCTAGAACCGTAACATTGTATGAGATTTCCTAGGACTGACGACCCTAGAATGTATCAATGCTTGAGAATTTATATAAGGGAGGTATCTTAGCTTCTCAATCCTGGTGTATGAAAAGAAATAATAAGAACTAAATAATCATGCTCATATCATTACATTGCATATGTTGATGGCATTGGTGTAAGAGCACTGAGAAAGTGACTGACATGCGCGACCGTAAGATGAAGATCACAGAGGCAGATTGTGGTGAGGGTATGCATCATTTCCTCATATCTTCTTGCATTTACAAGAGTATCTAAGACATGTTTGATTGTACTGCTTTATCATTACTGCTTGATTGAATTGATAACATATTAACCTTTGCTGTATAGTTCCATTGAGTTGATCACTCACTCCCACGTTCTGGGATGGTGCTTAAACACCAACCAGACTCTGACTTAGCTACAGGTGACGGTGATACTTGGGAGGCGGAGTCGGAGTTCGATGAGGACGAGGAGGCTTTCTCGTTCATGCAGTTCTTAGGCAGGTTCATGTGAGCCTTATCCTGATTGGCGGGGGTTCTGGGATATGATTATATTATTTCGTCACAGTTTGATATATGTATTTTTGATACACAGTTGTACTTATTGCCTTGGGCAGAGCACGTATCTTTTGGAGATTATTTTGGTTTATTTACTGATTTAAGACTTTCGCTTGCATTTTCTCTCTATTTCTGAATTTTGTCTACTGATCTGGCTTAATCTACTTCATGTTTTATGTGCTAATATAGACAACATACATCCATCATTGATTATGTTGCATAAGTGATGTTTTGGAACTCGGGAGCTGAGTTATGCTCGACCCTCGAATTTCAGGGCGTTACAAGTTGGTATCAGAGCATGATCTGGATTAAACTAGACCTGGGTTAGGGTCACATGATACACGTTGACGCCACTATAGCATAGGAGGGTGCGAGAAAAATCAAGAAACAGGTTTAGGACCCCCATATGTGTCGATTGGCGAAAGTTTACTTAAAATGATCACCGAAATCGAGTCCGTGCACAGTCCTGATCATACACGACGACCCCAAATCAAGTTTAGACTGTCAATTGAAGGGTATAAACTGTGTTTCATTCCATTCCAGCCATTAGAAATCGATAAATGTGAAGAGAGATCAGATTTATTACAAAATGACCCAAAACGACTCAAATTGGAAGCGGGGGCCAAACAGACCACTTCCAGGGGGACCCAAGGTGGGACCCTTACTTTTTTGGACCCAGGGAGTGGGGATGTCCTCGCCGACAGGCGGGCTCGTCTGGGTTGGGCCTTCGAGCTGATGGCACGTGAGGCCTAGTGGGACCCTCTGGTCTATGGTTCGACGCTTAAATCATCCCCAATCGTGTACTTCCTTCACAAAACCCCCTCCCAAACTTTCCCTTTTCTTTAAAATTGCTCCATTCCCTCTAAAATCATCCTTTCAATCACTCTTTCTTTCAGTTTTCATTAAATCCTACATCCTTCCACCGTGCTCAGCCATATTCATCACCTAACCCTCTCATTTTCTTTGATTTGAGCTCTCACATCTCCCATTTGAGTCTCAAATTTGTGTAAGTCTCTAACCCATCCTATTTTGCTATCCTTCTTCCTTATTCCCTTTTATTTAACCCTTTACACTCCCATATAAGGCTCAGATCCATGGAGACCCAAATAGTTCAGCCCTTTTCCTTCCTTTTCTTCGCTTTTCCATGGCTTTCATGGAGTTTATTGTGGCATTATTTTTCATTTCCTCCATCCTTTCATTCATGGGGAAGAAGCGAGCCCCTGTGGATGAGGCTGGGCCTAGTCGCCTCGCTCGTTCGAGAAGGCCAAGAAGAGCTACTGCGAGTTTAAGCACTGGGAGAGAAGTGCAGATGAAGTGGGATTTAGATCCTCATGCTCCATTAGGAAGAGAGTTGTTGGCCGAGTTGGCTCATGGCGTCTACGAGGGCCATAGGGTTCTTTTTGAAGCGCATGTGGATGGACAACTCTTTAGTAAATATTTGTTGTTCGAGCGCCTGGAAGAAGCCAGGTGGGATCCGCTATTTGAAGGTGAGTCTCGTGCCAATGTGAGCACTGTCCGAACCTTCTATGCCCACATTCGAGAGCCTACGCTAGAGCCCTTGCAGTTTAAGATCCCCTTTAGCAGAGACCGGGAAGCCACAATAAACGTTGGGTTGATAGCTTGACTCCTGAATGTGTCACTTGGCAAGGTACATGCTAGTGAGAGAAATCTGAATAGTGTACGTGAAAGGGATCGCCACACTAGGTTTCTATGTGGTCGACTGGTTGAATGATAGCCTAACAGGAGTCTCTTAGCGACCCATAGGTCGGAAGATTTTTATCTACTTCACCACATTTGCACATTTAACGTCTACCCCAGGTGGAGCAATCGCAGTGAGTGCACGCATCTCATGGTGGATTTTCTGTACCAAGTGGGGCAGGGAGCGAAGTTGTGTGTGCCTACGTTTTTACTGTGATAGATCATCCTTATCGCACGATCAAATAGAACGACTGAGTTACTCCCGTTCGGCCGACTCATATGCAAGATTGCACTCGAGTTTGGCTACAGACTTGGGGTGAAATTACAAGCGCTGGTCCATTACATCAGCGGGACCACTTTCAACTAGATGAAGATCGGGCTCAGCAACGACAAGCCTAACTTGAAGAGAGTGAGGATGAAACTGAAAATGAAGAAGAAGAAAGTGAAGAAGAAGGTGGGGCAGAGGTAGAGGAAGAAGTGCAGGACGAAGAGGAAGAGGAGGCTCAGGATACTGAGGAGAGTCCTCCTCCTACGGCACCAGAGAAGGACACTGATCAGGATGCTAGGGATGCCCGTATAGTTCGACTCGAGGAGGGTCAGGCTGTCCTACGACAGGATATTATGGATTTGCGGGGCCTCGTGAAGCATAAGTTCAAGAAAGTAACCCGCACGCTGAAGACTATCTTGTGCTACCTGCAGGATAAGGGTGCACCTTCTCCATCGCCAGATTTTGATGAATAGGCTTTATGTAGTTATTGTTTATTTATTGTTGCTGGTTCTTCTGTGTGGTTTGGTAGTTTGATAGTTTTTTAGTGTGTGAAGCTTAGTGTTTAAAGCTTAGTTGTTTTCTCACATGCTTCTTCGTCGTGATTCATGTAAAGCTACACATCATGTATTGTGACAATTTTGTTAATGAAATGCATATTGTTTCTTTGGCTTGTGAAGTTAATACTATGGATGGACTGTGTGAATGCTTACTCTCTTTGGTTGTTATCCTCTGTTGTGTGTAGGGTATGCCACCTAAGGGCTCGAGATCTTCGGCCCGTCTCTCTCTGGGTGATTCGCTTGACGGGGCCCTTTCCCTAAGTGATAGTTATATGGACCCCCATCCAGGCCCATCTCGTTCTGATCCCATGTCAGGTTCTTAGCCGGCATCTGGCCCTGCTATTGGGCTACCTCCTATGACACCTTCTGTGGTGCCTCCTATCACACCTGTGGTTCTTGAGCAGAACCATGCGTCTGCGTCGACGCCTTCTACATCACAGTCCGCTCCACCTCCTGATAGGCTAGAGCAGATGATGTAATTGATGTAGCAACAGCAGATACAGTAGCAGTAGCAGCAGCAGTTCTTATTCTCCATGGTTGGTATCTTTGCTCAGTCGATGGAGGTGACTCCACCTGCCTCGCCTTTACACCCAGCCAGGAATACTAGTGCGAGCGGTACATTCGAACGATTTTGGTGCTTGAGGCCTCCTACATTTTCGGGTACTCACAGACCCGAGGAGGTGAAGTATTGGATCGATCGCATCTCTAAGATGCTGAGATAGTTGCACTATTCCGAGATGGAGCAGGTTGAGCTTGCCACCTTAATGTTTGAGGAGGCTAACTTATGGTGGGATAGCATCCTCCGTACAGTTGCGGAGGGATTCGTATGGACATGAGCGGTGTTTGAGGCACGCTGCCACGAAAAGTATTTTTTGGTCACTTACCGGCACGAGAAGGAGACTAAGTTCCTTCACCTGCGCCAGGGAGGCATGTCGGTTATAGAGTACGAGAACCGATTTACGGAGCTCGACAGGGATGCTCCTTTGATTTTGGGTGATCATCCGTTGAGGATGCAGTATTTTTCTGAAGGTTTGCGGCCCAAGATTTGATCGAAGATGTGTTATGCAAGCATTTCTTCTTATGCTGAGTTGGTGAGCATGTCTTTACGAGCAGAGCAGGACAGGGAGAGGTTGTCCCGCATACGTGCACCTATGGCTCCTAGGCCGTGACCTGATTTCTCGAGTAGGCATTTCCTCGGTAAGAGGCCTAGTATCGATTCACCGCCGGGGTTTGCAGCATCTCCTGCCCATGTGAGGCATCCTGATGTGTGGTGTAGCTATTGTAAGAATCCTGGCCACACTGAGATATCTTTTTTTTCCAGGATGCAAGATAGTGGCTTCTCGCCGCCTTAAAGGATCGGTCGTCCGATGCCTCTGGCTATTTCAGCATCACCCCTTCAATCAGCACCAGCTCATCCTTCCTTCAGACCTCCAACACCTAGTTTCAGGCCACAATAACGGCCCGTGGTTCCTCCACCGTGGCCCATGGTTCCTCCACCGTATCGTCCACAGTAGGCTCGGGTTCATGCACTCACAGCTGAGGCGCCCGAGGCAGATTCAGCGCCGACATCATTTGAGGTTCTTGCACACATCTTAGGTGCGCCTATCTTCTTGTTGGTAGACACTAGGTCCACTATTTCGATCATCTCTTGTGTTGCAGTCAAGCGGCTAGGTTTGGTTACGGCTCTTGCGAAGGGAGTGAGAATCACGATAGCTAAAGGGACTACTTCAGACATTACTCGGACCTGTGAGTCTTGCTCAATCGATTTGGGCAGCAGGACAGTGGTCGTCGACCTGATTGTCACCTCACTGTGTCATTATGATGTTATATTTGGGATGGATTGGCTCTTGAAGATGAGAGCAGAGATTGATTGTGAGGCTAGAGTTGTGACAGCCTACGGAGCTGAGGGCACGGTCTTCTCTTTTCCAGTTCAGGTCAGTTGGTCGTGTCGTGTTAGCAGCTACGCTTCCTTGTTAGAGAGTTCTGATGTTCCGACGTTGGAAGTTATGCCACTAGTTCATGATTTCTTTAATGTGTTTGAGAAGATTCCAGGGCTTCCTCCTCGGCGCGAGATTGACTTCACCATTGATCTTGTGCCCGATGCGACACCCATTTTCCTACCGACATATCGTATGCCTCCATGTGAGATGGAGGGGTTGAGGAGATAGATCGATATTTTGCTTGAGGCAAGCTTTATTCGACCGCGTGTGTCACCTTGGGGAGCGCCTGTCTTATTTGTGAAGAAGAAAGACGGTTCCCTGCGGTTATGTATTGATTATTGTAGGCTGAATCAGGTGACAGTGAAGAACAAGTATCCCTTGCCCAGGATTGATGATGTGTTCGATCAGCTGAAGGGGAAACATTATTTCTCGAAGATAGATTTGTAGTCTAGGTATCATCAGTTGCGCGTCAGGGATGAGGACGTACAGAAGACTGCGTTCAGGACCAATTTTGGTCATTCTGAATTTCTTGTGATGTCTTTTGGACTCATGAATGCTCCGGCCGTGTTCATGGATCTGATGAACAGAATGTTATGGCCATTTCTGTTTAGGTTTGTCATTGTCTTTATCGATGACATTTTGATATACTCCACGAGTCAGGAAGAGTATGAGGAGCACCTGAGAGTGGTATTGAATACTCTAAGGGAGAATCAGTTGTTCGTATAGTATAAGAAATGTGACTTTTGGAAGGAAGAAGTTAGGTTCCTAAGACATGTGGTGTCCAAGGAAGGTATTGCAGTTGACCTCGCTAAGGTGGCTACGGTTTAGGATTGAAAACCGCCCAGTTCAGTTACTGAGGTGAGGAGTTTTCTGGGTCTAGCAGGCTTCTATCGATGATTCATTTGAGACTTTTCTAAGATTTTCAGACCGTTGTCTCAGTTAACACAGAAGGATTTGAAGTTTACCTGGGATGAAAAGGCCGAAACAGCTTTTCAGGAACTGAAGGACAAGTTGACGTCCGCCCCTGTGATAGTATTGCTAGAGTAAGGGGTTAAGTATATGATTTATTCTGATGCATCTCACGTTGGTCTGGGTTGTGTCCTTATGCAGAAGGATATGGTGATTGCATATGCCTCGAGATAATTAAAGAAGCACGAGGAGAATTACCCTACGCACGACCTAGAGTTAGCAGCTGTCATTTTCGCATTAAAGCTCTGGAGACATTACCTCTACGGAGAGGAGTTTGAGCTCTTTTGCGAGCACAAGAGCCTTAGATATATATTCTCACAGCGAGATTTGAATATGAGCCAGCGCCGATGGATGGAGACCTTGAAGGACTTTAAGTTTGAGGTTTCCTACCATTCGGGCAAGGCAAACCTTGTGGTAGAAGCGTTGAACCATATGAAGACTATAGAATTTGTGGCTCCGCTTATGATTGCAGAATGGGATATGGTAGAGTTTGTGCGAGACTTTGAGCAGAAACTCACAGTGAAAGAGTTGTATGAAGTCATCGTACATGTTCGTGTACAACCCCTCGTAGATGGCCACATTATTGAGGCTCAGGCTGGCGATGAGCTTCTGGTGAAGATGAAGGAGCGGGTTGGTACTGACAAGGACTCTGAGTGGACTATTGGTAGGGATGGGGGCTTACGATATCGAGGCCACTTGTGCATCCCAAACATTCCTGACTTGAGACGAGATATTCTTGAGTCAGCCCACAGTTCGAGGCTTGCAATACATCCAGGTAGCACGAAGATGTATCAGAACATGAAAAGATCGTACTGGTGGGACAATATGAAGGTCTACATTGCTAAGTTCGTATCCCATTATCTCATGTGTCAGCAGGTTAAGGCAGAGCATCGCTGACCTCCTGAATTTCTTCAGCCTATGCTCATAGCTGAATGGAAGTGGGACTTTATTTCTATGGATTTTATTTCTGGATTGCCGAAGACGAGGAAGGGACATGACTCTATTTGGGTAATCGTTGATAGGTTGACGAAGTCAGCTCATTTCCTACCGATCAGAGTTACAAATTCAGTAGACAAGTTGGCTAGATTGTATATCAAGGAGATTGTACGGCCGCATGGAGTTCCCTTGGAGATTGTGTCTGATCGAGGCACCCGATTCACATCTATCTTCTGGACACGTATCCAGAAAGTGATGGGTGTGAGGTTGAAGTTCAGTACCGCGTTCCGTTCACAGACAGACGGGCAGACAGAGTGTGTGAATCATATTTTAGAGAATATGTTGCGAGCTTATTTGTTGGACTTCAAGGATAGTTGGGATGACTGTCTTCCTTATATAGAGTTTGTATATAACAACAGCTTCCAGGCGAGTATTGGTATGGCTCCCTATAAGGCACTGTATGGTCGCCCATGTTAGGGCGTCGCATTATTGGGCAGAAGTGGGCGAGAAGACTCTGATTGGCCAAGAGTTGGTCCAAATGACTTCAGAGAAGATCGACATTATTCGGCGTCGTCTGCTCTCAGCATAAAGCAGGCAGAAGAGTTAGGCCGATACGAGACGGTGACCGCTTGAGTTTGATGTTGGGAACCATATATTCCTTAAGGTTTCTCCTATGCGAGGAGTTCTTAGGTTTGGTAAGAAATGGAAGCTCACGCCGAGATTCATTGGCCCATTCTAAATACTTGATCGAGTGGGGGTAGTAGCGTATCACCTTGCTTTGCCCACACCACTCGCAGGCGTGCATAACGTATTTCATGTGTCCATGTTGAAGAAGTACGTTCCCGATCCTTCGCATATTATCAAATGGGAGCAGGTGTAGTAGAGCGAGGATGCCACTTTTGAACTGCGACCAACGCGTATTTTGGATAGGAAGGAGCAGGTATTGCATAACAAGGTTATCCCACTTGTGAAGGTACTGTGGACGCATCATAGTGAAGAAGAAGCTACTTGGGGACTGAAGCTGAGGTCAGGAAGAATTACCCCCAGATCCTCGTGGAGTATGAGAAGGTACGAATTTCGAGGATGAAATTTCTTTTCTTTAGGGGGGTAGATTATAACGTCTTAGAAAAATCCGTACTTAGACCCGAGTACCACTAGTAGAAATCATTTAGAATCAAATCCCTTAGAAATTTAATGTGTATTAGCTAGCGCTAAACTAGATTACATGTCAAATTAGTACCAAACACTTTCAATACGATCTGTAAGACCTAAAACCTATAAAATCGTTGACGCTATATTACCCTGAAAGTTAGGATCCAACTCTAAACCCAGTTGCTTCCAGGAGTACTTTGAAACTTCGTATCGGACCTAGAACGCACGTCGAAAGTCTGATAGTGATGAACTTAGACCATTATGACCGCCTAGTTGGACTTGACTATCACCTTGAAAATCAAGGCCAAACGATGTCTTGAGACCATTTCCTTGAGTTCGGAGTGAAGAGAGTGAGAAAGCAAAGATTTTTAGAAAATTAAATATGATTTTAAGTAATCTGGGTCGTGTCGCATGCGCGTTATTTCTAAGCATTCTGACCGTTAGATTTCGACCCAGATTCACCCACGGATCAGGAAAGGTGGCCTATACATGTCAAAGTACTTGTGGCCCTGATCGAATTTCGGTGACCGTTGAATTGAAACCGGTCCGCCACGGACGATCTGGAAACCCGATCGGACTGAAAACTTAACTTGCTTAAGATCCTATAATAGTGAGCTTAAGTCCGACCACATTTGATAAGAGGACCTCCAGAAGTGCTTCGTTGGATTAGAAAGAGCCCGATTTAGTTATAACCTAAGTATACCTAGGCATTAAGGCTATTTTCGTCGAATTTAGGCTTATAAAAAGGCCTTAAACCCTCATTCCCAAATCCCATATGAATTTTCTAAACCCTAGCCATTTCAAGAGAGAGAAAGGAGAGAGAAGTAAGAGAGAACCTATTGTTTCTCTGTGGGATTCTTCCCAGTTCATCTACGTATCGATCCTGCGTATATGAATAGTTATTCCAGCGATTTTGATTCCATTCTTAGGTAAGCTAAGAAAATCCTAACTTGTTTTGAAGCTTAGAATAGCTGTAGTGAAGTTATAGTTAACCTGTTTCATACCTTAGGTAGCGTATCCGCCGTTGACGAAGACTTATCGTCTGAATCACATCTATTACGCGTTTTCTGGTTTAAGGTGCGGACTATATACGTTTAGGTTATGGTTTTGAAGACTTTCAATGTTAGATATTGATTTATTCATAAAATGAATGCTATTACATATGCCAAATGCGCTATCCGTTTCGAATTACGTATATGTACAATCTATGTTATAAATAGAGTATTTCATGTATATGTTAGAATACCCGTATACGTATGGAATTTGCTATTATGATTGACATGATTCTTCGTCATTGATACATGATTGTTATATAAGCGACGACTCCTTGATGATAGGAATCGCCCTATATGGTCGACATACGTGATGTATGATGAATAGTGTAGTCTAAGTGTTTGTATAAATGCTTGATTGAGTTAGTAGTTAGTAAAGTGTGATTTTTAAGGTTGTTGAGATATGAATCTCGATCAAATTACCTGAGTGTATGATTTCCTCCATGGATTGATTACCCTAAATTATTCATGTTAGCTGTGTGCATGATTTCCTCCATGTACTGTATTTATGTTCAAGTTATATTTCATAAATGTTCATATGAATGTAGGATATGAATCATATGCCTGTTATTGAGCTTGTACGTGATTGAGGCTGTATTACAGTCCAGGTAATCGGTAACCGTTCTTCAAATGGTGGTTGAGGTCATTTTCACAACGCAAGATTAGTTTAGCAAATTCGGGTCGTTCTTGGGACGTTCAACAGTGGTTAGGCCACACGGAGTGCTTACGCATTCCATGTTGTTCAATTCAACGTGCACTTTGCTTAGTTAAACTTATCAACTAACCCGATTGAACAATGTTTATCCACCATGTTCGGTCGCTACTGTTTGAATCTAAGGGACTGAACTCACTAGTGAAACTCTCGTTAACCTTCGTATCATGATCCCGTAAGACTCATGAGCCGACCATGGTGGTATGGGACATCGTGGTCGAGCTGTCAGCCTTCGCTGGGGCGACGAGCCTCCCCGTAGTGACTAGTGAACACTTACTCTCGTGAGCCGATTATGGTGGTATGGGACACTATATTCGTGCTATTGGCTTACATTGATTGGTGATGAGCCCTCTTTAGTGACCTCGAGTATATCCTGACACTGCATAAGGGCAACGAGTCTTGTTGCAGTATTTAGGATATAACTAGACCTGTATTGATTGGTGACGAGCCCTTTACAACGATCTAGAACCGTAGTATTGTATGAGATTTCCTAGGACTGACGACCCTAGAATGTATCAATGCTTGGGAATTGATATAAAGGAGGTGTCTTAGCTTCTCAATCCTGCTGTATGAAAAGAAATAATAAGAACTAAATAATCATGCTCATATCATTACATTGCATGTGCTGTTGGCATTGGTGTAAGAGCACTGAGGAAGTGACTGACATGCGCGACCGTAAGATGAAGATCGCAGAGGGAGATTGTGGTGAGGGTATGCATCATTTCCTCATATCATTCTTGCATTGACAAGAGTATCTAAGACACGTTTGATTGTACTGCTTTATCATTACTGTTTGATTGAATTGATAACATGTTAACCTTTGCTGTATAGTTCCACTGAGTTGATCACTCACTCCTACGTTCTGGGATGGTGCTTAAACACCAACCAGACTCTGACTTAGCTACAGGTGACGGTGATACCTGGGAGGCAGAGCCGAAGTTCGACGTGGACGAGGAGGCTTTCTCATTCATGCAGTTCTCAGGTGGGTTCATGTGAGCCTTATCCTAATTGGCGGAGATTCTGGAATATGATTATATTGTTTTGTCACAGTTTGATATATGTATTTTTGAGACACAGTTGTACTTATTGCCCTGGGCAGAGCATGCATCTTTTGGGGATTATTTTGATTTATATATTGATTTAAGACTTCCACTTGCATTTTCTCTCTATCCCTAAATTTTGTCTGCTGATCTGGCTTAATCTACTTCATGTTTTATGCACTAATACAAACAACATACATCCATCATTGTTTATGTTGCATAAGTGATGTTTTAAAATTCGGGAGCTGAGTTATGCTCGACCCCCGAATTTCAGGTCGCTAGGGATGCCCATATAGTTCAGCTCGAGGAGGGTCAGGCTGTCGTACGACAAGATATTATGGATTTACGGGGCCTCGTGAAACATAAGTTTAAGAAAGTAACCCGCACGCTGAAGACTATCCTATGCTGCCTACAGGATAAGGGTGCACCTTCTTCATCACCAGATTCTGATGAATAGGCTTTATATAGTTATTGTTTATTTATTGTTGCTGGTTCTTGTGTGTGGTTTGGTAGTTTCATAGTTGTTTAGTGTGTGAAGCTTAGTGTTTAAAGCTTAGTTGTTTGCTCACATGCTTTTCCCGTCGCGATTCATGTAAAGCTACACATCGTGTATTATGACAATTTTGTTAATGAAATGCGTGCTGTTTCTTTGGCTTGTGAAGTTAATGCTATGGATGGACTGTGTGAATGCCTAATCTCTTTGGTTGTTATCCTATGTTGTGTGTAGGGTATGCCACCTAAGGGTTCGAGATCTTCGACCCGTCTCTCTCTGAGTGATTCGCTTGAGGGGGCCCTTGCCCTGAGTGATAGTCATATGGACCCCCATTCGGACCCATCTCGTTCTGATCCCATGTCGAGTTCTCAGCCAGCTTCTAGCTCCACTGTTGGGCTGCCTCCTGTGACACCTTATGTGGTGTCTCCTGTTATACCTGCGGTTTCGGAGCAGAACTATGCGTCTGCGTCGACGCCTTCTACATCACAGTTCGCTCCGCCTCCTGATAAGCTAGAGTAGATGATGCTATTGATGCAGCAGCAGTAGATACAACAACAACAGTACTAACAGTTCTTGTCGTCCATGGCTAGTATCTTTGCTCAGTCGATGGGGGCGACTCCACCTGCCCCGCCTTTACACCCAGCTGGGAATACTAGTGCAAGCGGTACATTCAAGCGATATCAGCACTTGAGGCCTCCTACATTTTTAGGTACTCACAGACCCGAGGAGGCTGAGTATTGGATCGACCGCATCTTTAAGATGCTGAGACCGTTGCACTGTTCCGAGGCAGAGTAGGTTGAGCTTGCCACCTTCATGTTTGAGAAGGAGGCTAGCTTATGGTGGGATAACATCCTTCGTACAGTTACGGAGGGATTCGTATGGACGTGGGCGGCGTTTGAGGCATGCTTACACGAGAAGTATTTTTTGGTCACTTACCGACACGAGAAGGAGAGTGAGTTCCTTCGCCTTCGCCAGGGTGGCATGTCTGTGATAGAGTACGAGAATCGATTTACGGAGCAAGGCTAGTATGCTCCTTTGATTCTGGGTGATTAGTCGTTGAGGATGCGATGTTTTTCTGAGGGTTTGCGGCCCGAGATTCGATCGAAGATGTGCTGTGAGTGCATTTCTTTTTATGCTGAGTTGGTGAGCATATCTTTCCGAGCAGAACAGGACTGGAAGAGGTTGTCCCGCATGCATGCACCTATGGCTCCCAGGCCGCGACCTGATTTCTCGAGTAGGCCTTTCCTTGGTAAGAGGCCTCGTATCGATTCACCACCGGGGTTTGCGGCATCTCCTGCCCATGTGAGGCGTCCTGATCTGTGGTGTAGCTATTGTAAGAAGCCTGGCTACACTGAGATATCTTATTTTTCCAGGATGCGAGATAGTGACTTCTGCCGCCTCAGAGGATCGACCGTCTGATGCCTCAGGCTATTTCAGCACCACCCCTTCTATCAGCACCAGCTCATCCTTCCTTCAGACCTCCAGCACCTCATTTCAGGCTACCACAACGGCCCATGGTTCCTCCAACGCATCACCCACAGCAGGCACGGGTTCATGCGCTCACAGCTGAGGCGCCCGAAGTAGATTCAGCATCGACATCATTTGAGGTTCCTGCACATATCTTAGGTATGCCTATCTTCTTATTGGTGGACACTGGGTCCACTATTTCGATCATCTCTTATGCTGCGGTCAAGATGCTAGGTTTGGTTACGGCTCTTGCGAAGGGAGTGAGACTCACGATAGCCATAGGGACTACTTCAGACATTACTCGGACCTGTGAGTCTTACTCGATAGATTTGGGTAGCAGGACAGTGGTTGTCGACCTGATTTTCTCCCCACTGTGTCATTATGATGTTATATTTGGGATGGATTGGCTCGCGAAGATGAGAGCAGAGATTGATTGTGAGGCTAGATTTGTGACAGCCTACGGACCTGAGGGCACAGTCTTCTCTTTTCCAGTTCAGGTCAGTTGGTCCTGTCGTGTTAGTAGCTATGCTTCCTTGTTAGAGAGTTCTGATGTTCCGACGTTGGAAGTTATGCCACTAGTTCATGATTTCTGTAATGTGTTTGAGAAGATTCCAGGGCTTCCTCCTCGGCGCGAGATTGACTTCACCATTGATCTTGTGCCCGATGCGACACCCATTTTCCTACCGACATATCGTATGCCTCCATGTGAGATGGAGGGGTTGAGGAGACAGATCGATATTTTGCTTGAGGCAAGCTTTATTTGACTGAGTGTGTCACCTTGGGGAGCGCCTGTCTTGTTTGTGAAGAAGAAAGACGGTTCCCTGTGGTTATGTATTGATTATCGCAGGCTGAATCAGGTGACAGAAAAGAATAAGTATCCCTTGCCCAGGATTGATGATCTGTTCAATTAACTGAAGGGAGCACGTTATTTCTCAAAGATAAATTTGTAGTCTGGGTATCATGAGTTGTGCGTCAGGGATGAGGACGTGTATAAGACTGCGTTTAGGACCAGTTTTGGTCATTACGAATTCCTTGTGATGTCTTTTGGACTCACGAATGCTTCGACCGTGTTCATGAATCTGATGAACAGAATGTTTCGGCCATTTTTGTTCCAGTTCGTCATTGTCTTTATTGATGACATTTTGATATACTCCACAAGTCGGGAAGAGCACGAGGAGCACCTGAGAGCAGTATTGAATACTCTCAGGGAGAACCAGTTGTTCGCGCAGTATAAGAAATGCAACTTCTGGAAGGAAGAAGTTAAGTTTCTGGGACATGTGGTGTACAAGGAAGGTATTGCAGTTGACCTCACTAAGGTAGCTGCGGTTCAGGATTGAAAGCAGCCCAGTTCAGTTACTGAGGTGAGGAGTTTTCTGGGTCTGGCAGGCTACTATCGACGATTCATTCGATACTTTTCTAAGATTGCAAGACCGTTGTCTCAGTTGACACGGAAGGATTTGAAGTTTACCTGGGATGAATAGGCCGAAGCATCTTTTCAGGAGTTGAAGGATAAGTTGACGTCCCCCCCTGTGCTAGTATTGCTAGAGCAAGGGGTTAAGTATACGATTTATAATGATGCATCTCACGTTGGTCTGGGTTGTGTCCTTATGCAGAAGGATAGGGTGATTGCGTATGCCTCGAGACAATTAAGGAAGCACGAGGAGAATTACCCTACGCACGACCCAGAGTTATCAGCTGTCATTTTCACATTGAAGCTCTGGAGACATTACCTCTACGGAGAGGAGTTTGAGCTCTTTTTTAAGAACAAGAGCCTTAGATATATATTCTCACAACGAGATTTGAATATGAGGCAGCACCGATGGATGGAGACCTTGAAGGACTATAAGTTTGAGGTTTTCTACCATTCGGGTGAGGTAAACCTTGTGGCAAATGCGTTGAGCAGTAAGAAGACTATAGAATTTAAGGCTTCGCTTATGATTGCAGAATGAGATATGGTAGAGTTTGTGCGAGACTTTGAGCAAAAACTCACAGAGGAAGAGCCGTATGAAGTCGTCGCACATGTTCGTGTACAACCCCTCGTAGATGGCCGCATTATTGAGGCTCAGGATGGTGATGAGCTTTTGGTGAAGATAAAGGAGCGGGTTGGTATTGACAAGGACTCTGAGTGGACTATTGGTAGGGATGGGGGCTTGCGATATCGAGGCCGCCTGTGCGTCCCAAACATTCCTGACTTGAGATGAGAAATTCTTGAGTCAGCCCACAGTTTGAGGCTTACAATGCCTCCAGGTAGCACGAAGATGTATCAGAACATGAAAAGATCGTACTGGTGGGATAATATGAAGGTCCACATTGATGAGTTCGTATCCCGTTGTCTCATGTGTCAGCAGGTTAAGGTAGAGCATCTCCGACCTCCTGGATTGCTTCAGCCTATGCCCATAACTGAATGGAAGTGGGACTTTATTTCTATGGATTTTATTTTTGAACTGCCGAAGACGAGGAAGGGACATGACTCTATTTGGGTAATCGTTGATAGGTTGACGAGGTCAGCTCATTTCCTACCGATCAGAGTTACAAATTCTGCAGACAAGTTTGCTAGATTGTATATCAAGGAGATTGTACGCCTCTATAGAGTTCCCTTAGAGATTGTGTCTGATCGAGATACCCGATTCACATCTATCTTCTGGACACATATTCAGAAAGCAATGGGTGTGAAGTTGAAGTTCAGTACCACGTTCCATCTGCAGACTGACGGGCAGACGGAGCGTGTGAATCAGATTTTAGAGGATATGTTGCGAGCTTGTGTGTTGGATTTCAAGGACAGTTGGACAGTTGAGATAACTGTCTTCCTTATACAGAGTTCGCATATAACAACAGCTTTCAGGCGAGTATTGGTATGGCTCCCTATAAGGCACTGTATAGTCGCCCGTGTAGAGCGCCGCATTGTTGGGCAGAAGTGGGCGAGAAGACTCTGATTGGCCAAGAGTTGGTCCAGGCGACTTCAGAGAAGATCGACATTATTCAACGTCGACTGCTCTCAGCACAGAGCAGGCAGAAGAGTTAGGCCGATACGAGACGGCGACCGCTTGAGTTTGATGTTGGGAACCATATATTCCTTAAGGTTTCCCCTATGCAAGGAGTTCTTAGGTTTGTTAAGAAAGGGAAGCTCACGCCGAGATTCATTGGCCCATTGTAGATACTTGATCGAGTGGGGGCAGTAGCGTATCGCCTTGCTTTGCCCACACCACTCGCAGGCATGCATAACATATTCCATGTGTCCATGTTGAAGAAGTACGTTCCTGATCCTTCGCATATTATCAGATGGGAACAGGTGCAGTTGAGCGAGGGTGTCACTTATAAATTGCGACCGACGTGTATTTTGGATAGGAAGGAGCAGGTATTGCATAGCAAGATTATCCCACTTGTGAAGGTACTGTGGACGCATTATAGCGAAGAAGAAGCTATTTGGGAGACTGAAGCTGAGGTCCGAGTAATATATCTATGCTACTAAGTGAATTTCAGTAGTCCCGAAGGTTCACTCAGTAGAACCAAGAACTAACCATTTTATATCTGTTGGGACCTTTTCTCTATAAATATAGGACCTAGAACGATGTGGAAAGCGTGAATTTAGGCATTTCAGAGTCCCTAGGTGTGAGACCCGCATCCTAGCCTATACCATTCCATAGGCTTTCGCAGTCCTCCCAGTCGAATTCTAATGACCCGTGATCTGTTATTGGCATTTGCACGTGATCCTAAGTTGTGTCTCGTAAATCAGAGTCGGCTTGACTTGAAACTTGTATCCTTGCATGTAACGTCTTAGAAAAATCAGTACTTAGACCTGAGTACCACCTATAGTAGAAATCATTTAGAACCAAATCCCTTAGAAATTTAATGTATATTAGCTAGTACTAAACTAGATTTGTAACGCCCGTGAAAAATCCGTACTTGGGCTCGAGTACCAACTCGACCCGAAATCGCGTAGAATTAATTTCCATGGAAATTAAGCATAAGTTAGCTAGCACAACGCTAGAGTAGCTGGGAAATAGTCCCTGATCACTTTAAATACGTTCTACAAGACCCAAATCGAGTAGAACAAACAATTCTACAATACTCTATAACCTCGGATCAAACTCTAAGCGGGTTTGTCCTCTGGACCACATTGAATTTTTGTATTGGATTTAGACCGCGCGTCGAAGGTCCGATACCTCCTATCTTAGACCGTTAGAACCGCCCAGCTGGACTTGACAATCATCTCGAAAATCAAGTCAAACCGATAATCACAGACTATTTCGTTGAACCCGGACTGAAGCGACCGCGAATAGGGATGGATTTGGAATTTCAAATTCAAATCTGGCACACGACTTGACGCGTCAGTATTAAGCGTTCAGACCATCGGAATTCATCCAGATTACACCCTCGGATCAGGAAAAATTTCTATTTATTATCATAAGACTTTCAGCCCTGATCTACGTGCGGTGACCGCTGAACTGAAACTGGTCCGCCACGTGCGATCTGCGAACCCTGCCAGACTGAAAACTTAATACGAGCTACATCTGGTACACATGAGCTTAAGTCCGATCGCAATCGACCAGGGGACCACCAGAAAGCAGCTTTTGAACCGAAACAGTCCCGAAATGGATAGGCACCAAGTAAACTTCATTCCGGAGCCTATTTCCGGCGTTTTTAAGCTTATAAAAGGGGTTGAAACCCTCGTTTCCCTCTCTCATCCGAAAATTCCAAACCCTAGAGAAAAGGAGAGAGAGTTTGAGAGAAAGAGGAGAAGGGATTTTTCCCGCTTCCGAGCTGCCGATTGCTGTTGCTTCAGCACCTCTTCCCAATCACCTGGCTGGTGATTTCTCCGTTCTTTCAGGTACAAAACAACCCTAGAACTTACTGATTTAGGGTTTATCCAGATTTATGGCGTGTTAGCTAACGTATTTCATAAATCAGGTTCTCCTACTGCCGTAGACGAAGCGTACACGCTCCGTTCAAAATCACGCTTCCGTAAGAGACTAGGTGAGAATTTTAGACGCTTTGATTGACGGTTTACAACGCTTTCAATGTCGTTTAATAGTAGATTATCGACGGCATCGCCGTTTGACATGTACAACATGCTCTCCGTTTCCTGTTTCGTAAATTAACGAAGAATATGAGATTTAGGGCATTTTAGTCATTTGTAGGAAGTACGGTCTACATGCATAATTTGCTAACGTGATTGACATGGTTTGTTGCCGCATTAGGAAGTTAGGAATGCTTGCATAATCAGTTTGGCGAAGAGATTCGCCTAGTTGCGCACTTTGGGTCGACATACTATATGTAGACTTAAGTGTGTAGTGTATGTGTTTGTATAAATGCTTGTATTAATATGTATTGAATTAAATGATGTTATGTAGTAGTTTGAGATTGATTTCTTGATTAATATGCTGACCTAAATGATTTCCTACATGTTTACCTTATGCATGATTGCATTACATGCATGGAAAGTATGCCTTGAAGATTTGCTTAAGTTGAATGTTATAACATGTGTTAGCATGCTCACATGATTGTATTTAAATTCTAATACCTTTACATATATTGTTAATGTGATTCCATAGATGTGTGGGACTTGACTTAGTCCAGGCAGTCGGTAACCGAGCGAATTCGTGGCTGGCTGGTCATAGCCACGAACGACGCGTCGATGAACGTGATTCGTGTTTAGAGTTGGCGGCAGTGGTTAGGCCACGCGAAGTGTTTTACGCACTTCATGTCGTTCGACTTGAGATGCGATCGCGCTAGTCGAGCCCGTCAAGTAACCCGACTGGCCGATGTATGTTCACCTTGTATGTGTCATAACTGCTTGAACCTAGGGTACTGAACTTACCACTGAAAATCCTGTTAACCATGGTACCTCGATCCACGAAGACTCATGAGCCGGGCATGGTGGTATGGGACACCGTGGTCGAGCTGTCGGCCTACGCTGGGGTCACAAACCTCTCCGTAGTGACCAGTGAGCACCTAAACTCGTGAGCAGATTATGGTGGTATGGGACACTATATTCTAGCTGTCGGCCTACACTGATCAGGCGACGAGCCCTTTGTAGTGACCGCGAGCGTATTCTGAGTCCATGGGAGGCGACGACCCTTCCGTTGCAGTAGAGTACGGTAGGCCTGTATTGATAAGGTGATGGGGGAGCGGTGCAACGAGTGCGAGCAACAGCCCTGGCAGCCCTTGCAGTGACCTACGAAATATACATCGTATGAGATTACTAGGAGTGACGACCCTAGACAGGATCTGTGTTGGGATTGATACAAGGGAAGTACCTTAGTTTCCCAATCCTGCTGTTTAAATGGACTAATAACCACTTGGAAATCATATCACCATAGCATTGCATGTGACTGGAAGATGTGGAGCACTCTAGGGAGTGTGGCATGCCGCGGTCGTAAGATGTTGTCGCATGAGGGTGATCGTAGGTGAGGGCATACATCACGTCATATCATCTTGCATTAACAACAGTATTAGGATTGTCTGATTTACTGCTTTACTATTATCGCATGATTGAATTGTGAACATGCTAATCTTTGCTCTATGATTCCACTGAGTTGATCACTCATTCCCACGTTACGGGATGGTGTTTGCAACACCCACCAGACCCTGTTGTAGATGCAGGTGAGGCCGAGATCCAGGAGGTGGAGCCAGAGATCGACGAGGACCAGGATGAGTTCTCGTATATGCAGTATCACGACGGCTTCCCGTAGGCGACCTGGATCGAGGGGACATCAGTGGGATTTTTTTTTGAACATTATTCTTTTGTTTATGTACATGTATATGAGACTCAGAGATGTAGTCATACTTTGGAGACAGATGAGATTTACTTTGTTTTCCATACAGTGATATATATATTGTTTAGTCTTCCGCTTGCTTTTATCACTGGATCTGAAGTATGAATTGCAATTTTGGTATACTTTTACTCATGTGAATGCTTTAAATCAGACAAAAATGAATCATAACCATTTTTATTGCATAAGTGACGGTCTGGAACTCGGGAGTTGAGTTTATACACGACCCCCGATTTTCAGGGTGTTACAAGTTGGTATCAGAGTATGAATGAGAGTATACTGGGCCTGGGTTATGGTCTTGCGACGTACGCTGTCGCTTCCTTTGACTTAGGTGGGTGCGAGAAGGGTCTAGAAACACGTCTAGGATCGCAGATTCACCGATAGACGAAGTCTATTAGAATCAATCGCAAGATCGAGTCTGTAACGCATCTCGGGTCGCGTAAGGCAACCCGAATCGCTTCTAAGCTGTAGGAAGTTAGGTTGAGACATTCTACGAGCGGTTTTAAACCGCAAGGGTGAATCCTTGGGCCGTGGGATGACCACGACTCCTGTAATTAATCACCAGGGCTTAAAAACCCCGTTTCGCCAAAAATTCTCAAAATTCCTCCTCTAAACACTCCGACCTTCATTTCTTTCTTATCCATTTCATGTTAGGCATCAAACCTAATATGAAAATAACACAAATTAGTACTTTCACAAAATTTTACAGTGAATAGTAAAATTTCATGAAAAATGGCCATAAGGACATTCTAACTTCACTTTCTTTAGAAACTAAGGATCTAGATAGATGTACTGGCTCCTTCTACCCCAAATTCATATGCTGCATTATATGGTTTGGTATTCGGTATTGCGATGTGGTCTCGGAAAGCCCCGAACAAATATTTGGGCTCATACAGATCAAAATACGATGAACTAGGGGGTGGGCCATATATTTCTGGAACCCTTGGACCATGGGGGACCATCCCCATGTGGTCCCACCGGCCAACTTGGAAGTTGGCCGGTGATGCCATCGCTGGTCGGGCTATGCATCGCCGACCGGTGGGGTCCGTTGGACCTAAATCTTGGGCGCACGCCCTTAAATAAGGTCCACACCCTCCCTAGGTAGCTCCCATCTCACGAAAACCCCTAAATCATACCCCTCCTTCACAAACAGCCCTCCCCATAGCCCTATTTTCGATTTTTAGCAACCATCTCCAAATTTCGGCGTCTCAAATCACTCCTAGGTCCCTCCTTGGCCAAAACCGACCACCACCCATCACTTATTGGGTGTTGGCAGCCCCTCTTCTTGAAGATCTCACCATTTGGAGCTCCAAAATCCCCCAAATAGAGCTGAAATCGTGAGGTGCTCCATTCTATCTTTTTATTTATATTTCTCCTTGAAACTACAGCCTTGGGAAGCTTGAAGCATCCCTCTACGACACCTAGATTTCCTTTTCTCAGATTGGGCAGCCACTTCTTCGCATTTTTGTCATTTTTCATGGCTTTCGTGGAAGCCATTTTGGGCCTTTTATCACTCTCATCCATCATATCTTTGATGGGTAAGAGGAAAACCGCAACAGACGAGGCTGGGCCGAGCCGCCCTGCTCGATCGAGAAGACCGCGGGGTGGTGCCATAAGTTCAAGCACCGCCGCAGGTCCAGCTGTGGTCCTGGAGTGCCGTACAAAGTGGAATTTGGATCCCCATGCACACCTTGGACGAACAATTTTATCAGAGATGCCTCATGGCCAATACACTGATCGCAAAGTGTTATTTGAGGCGGACGTAGATGGACGATTGTTCGGTGAGTATCTGTTGTTCGAACGCATTGAAGCTGCGCATTGGGGTCCGATCTTTGAAGCTCGCGCTCGTGCTAATGTGAGCACCATTCGTGCCTTCTACGCAAGTATCCAGAATCCTACCTTGGAGCCTTTACAGTTTAAAATCCCTTTTGGTCGAGATCGGATGGCTACGATTGACGTTCGGTTGATTGCGCGACTTCTCAACGTGCCTCTAGGTGATGTGCATCCTAGTGAGAAGAATCTGAGGACTAGACGTGAACGAGATCGCTGCACCAGGTTTCTGTGTGGTAAGTTGGTTCCATGGCAGCCTAATAATAGTCTCAAGTCGACGTACATGTCTGAGGATTTGCGCCTGCTGCACCATATCTGCACGTTCAATGTTTATCCCAGGTCGACGAACCGCATTGAATGTACACGTCTTATGGTCGATTTTTTATTTCTGGTGGCCCAGGGAGAGAACGTATGTATGGCCACTTTCATCTTACGGCAGATAGTTCTCATAGCCAGGTCAAGAAGAACATCCGAATCGCTTCCCTTTGGCCGACTTATTTACAAGATTGTGCTTGAGTTTGCCTATAGACTTGGGCCGAAATTGCCGGTATCGATTCACACCATCGATGAGTCGACAATGGTCAAGATGAAGATTGGGTCACAATACCGTGAAAATCAACTCGAAAGGGATAGTGGGGATGACTTTGATGATGAGGAAGATCAAAGTGCTAGAGCAGAGGTTCAGGAAGAAGCTCGGGAAGAAGCAGAAGAGAAGGCTCAGGATACTGATGAGAGCCCTCCTCCTTCTGCGCAGGCTACTATCGACGATCGCATTGCTCGGATGGAGGAGAGTCAGACTGCTTTGCGAAGGGAAGTCCAAGAACTTCGCGCAGAAGTCGCTGATGCCAAGGCCGTTACAAAGAAGAAATTTGGCAAGGTGACTCGCACCTTGAAGGCGATCCTGTGTTGCTTACAGGATAAGGGTGCTCCTCCTCCGTCACCAGACTCCGACTAGCGATGCGATCTTTGATGTTGTTATCAGTAGTTAGTCATTTCCTGTTTTATGTGTGTAAGCCTGTTAGGGCTACTGCTTTTCTTATGTTGCTGTTGCTTAATTGTCTTAATTTCTATGTAATTCTAGTCATGATGCTTGTAAGGATATATCCCTTGTATTGTGACAATTTTGATTAATTGAAATGCATGGAATGCCTTTGACTCTTTATGTGAATGATTGTGGTGTATTTGTGCAATTGAGACTAACAAGGTTGCGTCCTATTTTGAATATAGGGAATGCCACCTAAGATTACGAGGAGCACGGCTCATCTTGCGCTGACTGAGCATATGGATCAGACTCCCTCTCAGTCTGGTACCCATTTGGACCCTGCTGTGGGCCCGATTCCGGAGGCGGTTCGATCGTCTCAGCCTGCCGCTGGTCCTACAGATGGACCACCGCCATTTACGCCATCAGTCAGAGAGCCACATCGCGCATCTACTTCCACACCGCATCCGCCACAGCCTGCTCCACCCCCTGACAGATTCGAGCAGATGATGGCTATGATGCTGCAGCAGCAGCAGCTTCTGACCACCATAGTGGGGACATTAGCCCAGGGTGGGGGTGCGACTACATCTACTCCACCTGCACCACCTGCGCATCCAGCTGAGGATGCCTATACATACGCCCAGGATGAGGGCATGGCTCATCCTGCGCCGCCTGTTTTCCCTGCGGGGAATCCTGCCGACACAAGGGGGCCTTTTGGAGCGATTTCAGCGCTTGCGGCCTCCTACTTTCACGGGTTCTCACAGACCCGAGGAGGCTGAGTACTGGCTCGACCGAGTGTCGAAGATTTTACGGATGTTGCATTGCACCAAGGCCGAGCAGGTAGAGCTGGCTACCTTCCTGTTTGAGAGAGAGGCCAGCATGTGGTGGGATAGCGTACTGCGGACCGTTGCCGCAGACTTTGTATGGACGTGGGCAGCATTTGAGTTCCGCTTCCATGAGAAGTATTATCCCCAGACCTACAGGCACGACAGGGAGAATGAGTTTATCCGTCTCAGACAGGCAGCGATGACAGTTACCGAGTATGAGCATCGGTTCACAGAGTTGGGCAGGTACGTCCCGACGATCCTAGCTGATGAGCAGATGCGCATACTTTTTGGAGGGTTTGCGACCGGATATTCGGTCGAAGATGTGCTGTGTTAGCATTCCCTCCTATGCGGAGTTGATTCACATGTCCATGCGGGCAGAGCAGGACGTGGATCGACTTGCGCGATCTCGAGGCCCGGCTGCTTCTAGGCCACGACCAGATTTGCCAGACAGGCCCTTCGCGGGCAAGAGGCCTCGCATTGATCCTCCTGCTAGGACTACGGCGCCTGTACCACCGTTTCGGCGCCCTGATTTGACATGTACATACTGTGGGAGGACGGGCCACTTGGCGCAGAGCTGCTTTTCGAGGATGCGGGACAGTGGGTTCTCGCCGCCGCAGAAGATTGACCGTGTACGTCCACAGGCGATATCAGCACCGCCTATACGGTCAGCTCCTGCGCATCCTTCTTTCAGACCTACGGTATCGCAGATCCAACAGACTCCACCGCCCCTGACACAGCGGCCGAACCGGCCACAGCAGGATCGGGTTCATGCATTGACAGCTGAGGCAGCTGCGACGCCGACTTTCCAGCATTCAGCCTTCGAGGTCACGGCCCATATTGGAGGTACTCCCGTTCTTGTCATGGTGGACACTGGTTCCACGATTTCTTTGATATCGCGTGCCGTAGTCAGGCGTCTTGGGTTACAGACTATCACTATGGATAGCGTGCGAGTCTTTGCAGCTCATGGAGATTATTCGGATGTCACCCAGATGTGTGAGGGTTGTTTGGTTGATCTGGGAGGCAGGACGATGACTCTTGATCTGGTCGTCGATCCCTCGATCGTTTATCTCGACGTCATTCTTGGCATGGACTGGTTGACTGCAGTGAGAGCCGAGATTGATTGCGGCCTTTCCTCTATCGATTCGTCGTTGTCTTCATTGACGACATTTTGGTATACTCTAGGAGTCGAGAGGAGCATGAGGAGCACTTGCGTTTGGTCCTTGATACGCTCAGACAGCATCAGTTGTTCGCACAGTATAAGAAGTGCGACTTCTAGAAGCAGGAGGTGAAGTTTCTGGGACACGTGGTGTCCAAGGATAGTATGGCAGTTGACCTGTCTAAGGTAGCTGCGGTGCAGGACTGGGAGCAGCCTGGTTCTGTCACTGAGGTGAGGAGTTTCTTGGGTCTAGCTGGCTATTATCGGCGCTTCATTCAGGATTTCTCGAAGATCGCGAGACCCTTATCTCAGTTGACACGGAAGGACGTGAAGTTCGCCTGGAATGATAAGGCGGAGTCGGCTTTTCAGGAGCTGAAGGACAGACTTACGTCCGCCCCTGTGCTAGTATTGCCAGAGCAAGGGGTTAGATACACTATATACACTGACGCGTCTAGCGTTGGTTTGGGTTGTATCCTTATGCAGAGGGACAGGGTAATTTCGTATGCCTCGAGACAATTAAGGAAGCACGAGGAGAATTACCCTACACACGACCTAGAGTTGGCAGCCGTTATATTCGCACTGAGACTCTGGAGACATTACCTCTACGGAGAGGAGTTCGAGCTCTTTTGCGACCACAAGAGCCTCAAGTACATATTCACGAAGCGAGACTTGAATATGAGGCAGCGGCGATGGATGGAGACGCTGAAGGACTTCAAGTTTGAAGTCTCTTACCATCCTGGGAAGGCAAACCTTGTGGCTGATGCGTTGAGCCGCAAGAAGGCGATAGAGTTTGCGGCTCCGCTGATGGTTTCCGAGTGGGATATGGTTGAGTTTTTACGAGACTTTGAGCAGAAACTCACCGTAGAGGAGCCATTTGAGTTCATTGCACACGTACAGTTGCGATCTCAGATCGATGACCGAGTCATCGAGGCGCAGAGGGACGATGCGCATCTTACTGAGCTTCGAGAGCAGGCCAGTAATGATGCTGACGCCGACTGGAGAGTTGGTATGGATGGGGGCTTACGTTACCGTGGCCGCCTATGCGTCCCAGATGTCCCTGACTTGAGACGAGAGATTCTCGAGGCTGCGCATTCTACTAGACTCACGATGCATCCAGGCAGTACAAAGATGTATCGTGACGTGAAGAGGACGTATTGGTGGGAAGGTATGAAGACCCACATAGCTGAGTTCGTGTCCCGTTGTCTCACTTGTCAGCAGGTGAAGGCAGAGCATCGCCGACCCCCTGGACTTTTGCAGCCTATGCCGATTGCAGAGTGGAAGTGGAATTTCATTTCCATGGACTTCATTTCTGGGTTGCCGAAGACGAGGAAGGGGCATGATTCCATTTGGGTGATCGTCGACCGATTGACGAAGTCGGCGCACTTCCTACCGATCAGAGTTACGAACTCTGCAGACGAGCTGGCTAGATTGTACATCCGAGAGATTGTGCGTCTGCATGGAGTTCCGTTGGAGATCGTGTCGGACAGAGACACGCGGTTCACTTCTATTTTCTGGACTCGCATTCAGGAGGCTATGGGTGTGAAGTTGAAGTTCAGTACTGCCTTCCACCCACAGACGGACGGACAGACGGAGCGAGTGAACCAGATCCTGGAGGACATGTTGCGAGCTTGTGCATTGGACTTCAAGGACAGTTGGGATGACTGTCTTGCATATGCGGAGTTTGCGTACAACAATAGCTTCCAGGCGAGTATCGGTATGGCACCTTATGAGGCGCTGTATGGGCGACCTTGTCGCGCACCGCATTGCTGGTTAGAGGTCGGTGAGCGTAGCTTGATTGGCCCAGAGTTGGTGCAGGCGACGTCAGAGAAGATTGATATTATTCGACGTCGGCTTCTTACAGCACAGAGCAGACAGAAGAGCTACGCTGATACGAGACGGAGGCCACTAGAGTTCACAGTTGGGGATCACGTGTTTTTGCGAGTTTTTCCTATGAAGGGAGTCCTTCGGTTCGGGAAGAAGGGAAAGCTGGCACCGCTATTCATTGGTCCATTCCAGATCCTCGATCGTGTGGGAGCAGTGGCTTACCGATTGGCTTTACCCATGCCCCTCGCGAGCGTCCACAACGTATTTCATGTTTCTATGCTGAAGAAGTACGTTGCTGATCCTTCCCATATCATCAGATGAGAGCAGGTGCAGTTAGGAGAGGATGTTACTTATATCCTGCGACCGACACGCATCTTAGACAGGAAGGAGCAGGTACTGCGTAGCAAGGTGATTCCCCTTGTGAAGGTACTATGGACGCATCACTCTGAGGAGGAGGCTACTTGGGAGACAGAAGCCGAGATCAGAAAGAACTACCCACAGCTTCTTGAGGAGTACGAAAAGGTACAAATTTCGAGGACGAAATTATTTGTTAAGGGGGGTAGATTGTAACGCCCGTGAAAAATCCGTACTTGGGCTCGAATACCAACTCGACCCAAAATCGCGTAGAATTAATTTCCATGGAAATTAAGCGTAAGTTAGCTAGCGCAACGCTAGAGTAGCTGGGAAATAGTCCCTGATCACTTTAAATACGTTCTACAAGACCCAAATCGAGTAGAACAAACAACTCTACAATACTCTATAACCTCGGATCAAACTCTAAGCGGGTTTGTCCTCTGGACCACATTGAATTTTTGTATTGGATTTAGACCGCGCGTCGAAAGTCCGATACCTCCTATCTTAGACCGTTAGAACCGCCCAGCTGGACTTGACAATCATCTCGAAAATCAAGTCAAACCGATAATCACAGACTATTTCGTTGAACCCGGACTGAAGCGACCACGAATAGGGACGGATTTGGAATTTCAAATTCAAATCTGGCACACGACTTGACGCGTCAGTATTAAGCGTTCAGACCGTCGGAATTCATCCAGATTACACCCTCGGATCAGGAAAAATTTCTATTTATTATCATAAGACTTTCAGCCCTGATCTACGTGCGGTGACCGCTGAACTGAAACTGGTCCGCCACGTGCGATCTGCGAACCCTGCCAGACTGAAAACTTAATACGAGCTACATCTGGTACACATGAGCTTAAGTCCGATCGCAATCGACCAGGGGACCACCAGAAAGCAGCTTTTGAACCGAAACAGCCCCGAAATGGATAGGCACCAAGTAAACTTCATTCCGGAGCCTATTTTCGGCGTTTTTAAGCTTATAAAAGGGGTTGAAACCCTCATTTCCCTCTCCCATCTGAAAATTCCAAACCCTAGAGAAAAGGAGAGAGAGTTTGAGAGAAAGAGGAGAAGGGATTTTTCCCGCTTCCGAGCCGCCGATTGCTGTTGCTTCAGCACCTCTTCCCAATCACCTGGCTGGTGATTTCTCCGTTCTTTCAGGTACAAAACAACCCTAGAACTTGCTGATTTAGGGTTTATCCAGATTTAGGGCATGTTAGCTAACGTATTTCATAAATCAGGTTCTCCTACTGCCGTAGACGAAGCGTACACGCTCCGTTCAAAATCATGCTTCCGTAAGAGACTAGGTGAGAATTTTAGACTCTTTGATTGACGGTTTACAACGCTTTCAATGTTGTTTAATAGTAGATTATCGACGGCATCGCCGTTTGACATGTACAACATGCTCTCCGTTTCCTGTTTCGTAAATTAACGAAGAATATGAGATTTAGGGCATTTTAGTCATTTGTAGGAAGTACGGTCTACATGCATAATTTGCTGACGTGATTGACATGGTTTGTTGCCGCATTAGGGAGTTAGGAATGCTTGCATAATCAGTTTGGCGAAGAGATTCGCCTAGTTGCGCACTTTGGGTCAACATACTATATGTAGACTTAAGTGTGTAGTGTATGTGTTTGTATAAATGCTTGTATTAATATGTATTGAATTAAATGATGTTATGTAGTAGTTTGAGATTGATTTCTTGATTAATATGCTGACCTAAATGATTTCCTACATGTTTACCTTATGCATGATTGCATTACATGCATGGAAAGTATGCCTTGAAGATTTGCTTAAGTTGAATGTTATAACATGTGTTAGCATGCTCACATGATTGTATTTAAATTCTAATACCTTTACATATATTGTTAATGTGATTCCATAGATGTGTGGGACTTGACTTAGTCCAGGCAGTCGGTAACCGAGCGAATTCGTGGCTGGCTGGTCATAGCCACGAACGACGCGTCGATGAACGTGATTCGTGTTTAGAGTTGGCGGCAGTGGTTAGGCCACGCGAAGTGTTTTACGCACTTCATGTCGTTCGACTTGAGATGCGATTGCGCTAGTCGAGCCCGTCAAGTAACCCGACTGGCCGATGTATGTTCACCTTGTATGTGTCATAACTGCTTGAACCTAGGGTACTGAACTTACCATTGAAAACCCTGTTAACCATGGTACCTCGATCCACGAAGACTCATGAGCTGGGCATGGTAGTATGGGACACCGTGGTCGAGCTGTCGGCCTACGCTGGGGCCACAAACCTCCCCGTAGTGACCAGTGAGCACCTAGACTCGTGAGCAGATTATGGTGGTATGGGACACTATATTCTAGCTGTCGGCCTACACTGATCAAGCGACGAGCCCTTTGTAGTGACCGCGAGCGTATTCTGAGTCCACGGGAGGCGACGACCCTTCCGTTGCAGTAGAGTACGGTAGGCATGTATTGATAAGGTGATGGGGGAGCGATGCAACGAGTGCAAGCAATAGCCCTGACAGCCCTTGCAGTGACCTACGAAATATACATCGTATGAGATTACTAGGAGTGACGACCCTAGACAGGATCTGTGTTGGGATTGATACAAGGGAAGTACCTTAGTTTCCCAATCCTGCTGTTTGAATGGACTAATAACCACTTGGAAATCATATCACCATAGCATTGCACGTGCCTAGAAGATATGGAGCACTCTAGGGAGTGTGGCATGCCGCGGTCGTAAGATGTTGCCGCATGAGGGTGATCGTAGGTGAGGGCATACATCACGTCATATCATCTTGCATTAACAACAGTATTAGGATTGTCTGATTTACTGCTTTACTATTATCGCATGATTGAATTGTGAACATGCTAATCTTTGCTATATGATTCCACTGAGTTGATCACTCATTCCCACGTTACGGGATGGTGTTTGCAACACCCACTAGACCCTGTTGTAGATGCAGGTGAGGCCGAGATCCAGGAGGTGGAGCCAGAGATCGACGAGGACCAGGATGAGTTCTCGTATATGCAGTATCACGACGGCTTCCCGTAGGCGACCTGGATCGAGGGGACATCAGTGAGATTTTTTTTTGAACATTATTCTTTTGTTTATGTACATGTATATGAGACTCAGAGATGTAGTCATACTTTGGAGACAGATGAGATTTACTTTGTTTTCCATACAGTGATATATATATTGTTTTGTCTTCCGCTTGCTTTTATCACTGGATCTGAAGTATGAATTGCAGTTTTGGTATACTTTTTCTCATGTGAATGCTTTAAATCAGACAACAATGAATCATAACCATTTTTGTTGCATAAGTGACGGTCTGGAACTCGGGAGTTGAGTTTATACACGACCCCCGATTTTCAGGGTGTTACAAGATTACATGTGAAATTAGCACCAACCAATTTCAATACGATCTGTAAGACCCAAATCCTATAGAATCGTTGACGCTATATTACCCTGAAATCTAGGATCCAACTCTAAACCTAGTAGCTTCCGGGAGTGCTTTGAAACTTCCTATCGGACCTAGACTGCACGTCGAAAGTCTGATAGTGATGAACTTAGACTGTTATGACCACCTAGTTGGACTTGACTATCACCTCAAAAATCAAGGCCAAACGATGTCCTGAGACCATTTCCTTGAGTCCGGAGTGAAGAGAGTGAGAAAGCGAAGATTTTTAGAAAATTAAATATGATTTTAAGTAATCTGGGTCGTGTCGCTTGCGCATTATTTCTAAGCGTTCTGACTGTTAGATTCTGACCGAAATTCACCCTCGGATCAGGAAAGGTGTCCCATACATGTCAAAGTACTTGTGGCCCTAATCGAATTTTGGTGACCGTTGAATTGAAAATGGTCCGCCACGGACGATCTGGAAACCCGATCAGATTAAAAACTTAACTTTCTTAAGATCCTATAATAGTGAGCTTATGTCCGACCGCATTTGATAAGAGGACCTCCAAAAGTGCTCCGTTGGATCAGAAAGAGCCTGATTTGGTTATAACCTAAGTATACCTTGGCCCTAAGGTTATTTCTATCGAATTTAAGCTTATAAAAAGGCCTTAAACCCTCATTCCCAAATCCCATACGAATTTTCTAAACCCTAGCCATTTCAAGAGAGAGAAAGGAGAGAGAAGTAAGAGAGAACCTGTTGTTTCTCCGTGGAATTCTTTTCAGTTCTTCTACGTATCGATCCTGCGTATTTGAATCGTTATTCCAGCATTTCTGATTCCGTTCTTGGGTCAGTTAAGTAAACCCTAACTTGTTTTGAAGCTTAGAATAGCTGTAGTGAAGTTATAGCTAACCTATTTCATGCCTTAGGTAGCGTATCCGCCGCTGACGAAGACTTATCGTCTGAATCACATTTATTACGCATTTTCTGGTTTAAGGTACGGACTGTATACGTTTAGGTTATGGTTTTTAAGACTTTCAATGTTAGATAATGATTTATTCATGAAGTGAATGCTATTACACATGCCCAATGCGCTATCCATTTCAAATTTCGTATCCTTGATGAAATGAATCACCCTATTATGCTATATGGTCGACATACGTGATGTATGATGAATAGTGTAGTCTAAATGTTTGTATAAATGCTTGATTGAGTTAGTAGTTAGTAAAGTGTGATTTTTAAGGTTGTTGAGATATGAATCTCAATCACATTACCTGAGTGTATGATTTCCTCCATGGATTGATTAGCCTAAATTATTCATGTTAGCTGTGTGCATGATTTCCTCCATGTACTGTATTTATGTTCAAGTTATATTTCATAAATGTTCATATGAATGTAGGATATGAATCATATGCCTGTTATTGAGCTTGTACGTGATTGAGGCCATATTACAGTCTAGGTAATCGGTAACCGTTCTTCAAATGGTGGTTGAGGTCTTTTTCACCACGCACAATGAATTTAACAAATTCGGGTCATGCTTGGGACGTTTGACAGTGGTTAGGCCACACAGAGTGCTTATGCATTCCATGTCATTCAACTCAACGTGCGCTTGGCCTAGTTGGGCTTATCAACTAACCCGATTGACCAATGTTTGTCCACCATGTTTGGTTGCTACTGTTTAAATTTAAGGCACTAAACTGACTAATGAAACTCCCATTAACCTTAGTACCATGATCCCCTAAGACTCATGAGCCAGACATGGTGGTATGGGACACCGTGGTCGAGCTATTGGCCTATGCTGGGGCGACGAGCCTCCCCGTAGTGACCAGTGAGCACCCTACTCTCGTGAGCCAATTATGGTGGTATGGGACACTATATTTGTGCTGTCGGCCTACATTGATTATTGACGAGCCCCCTGTGGTAACCTCGAGTATATTCTGACACTGCATAAGGGCGATGAGTCTTGTTGTAGTATTTAGGATATAACTAGACTTGTATTGATTGGTGATGAGCCCTTTACAGCGATCTAGAACCATAACATCGTATAAGATTTCCTAGGACTGACGACCCTAGAATGGATCAATTCTTGAGAATTGATATAAGGGAGGTGTCTTAGCTTCCCAATTCTGCTGTATGAAAAGGACTAATAAGAACTAGATAATCATGCTCATATCATTACATTACATGTGCTGTTGGCGTTGGTGTAAGAGCACTGAGGAAGTGACTGACATGCACGACCGTAAGATGAAGATCGCAGAGGGAGATTGTGGTGAGGGCATGCATCATTCCCTCATATCATTCTTGCATTCACAAGTGTATTTAGGACATGTTTGATTGTACTGCTTTATCATTACTGCTTGATTGAATTAATAACATGTTAACCTTTACTATATAGTTCCACTGAGTTGATCACTCACTCCCACGTTCTGGGATGGTTCTTAAACACCAACTAGACTCTGACTTAGCTGCAGGTGACGGTGATGCCTGAGAGGTGGAGCCAGAGTTCGACGAGGACGAGAAGGCTTTCTCGTTCATGCAGTTCTTAGGCGGGTTCATGTGAGCCTTATCCTGATTGGCGGGGATTCTGGGATATGATTATATTATTTTGTCACAGTTTGATATATGTATTTTTGATACACAGTTGTACTTATTGCCCTGGGCAGAGCACACATCTTTTGAAAATTATTTTAGTTTATATATTGATTTAAGACTTTCGCTTGCATTTTCTCTATATTCCTGAATTTTGTCTGCTGATCTGGCTTAATCTACTTCATGTTTTATGCGCTAATACAGACAACATACATCCATCATTATTTATGTTACATAAGTGATGTTTTGAAACTCGGGAGCTGAGTTATGCTCGACCCCCTAATTTCTAGGCATTACATTGCGACTACGCCGTCGCCGTGGTTCCACTTGTTGTGTTTCTGTAAACTTGTACCATTGATTTCTAATTTTAGGGCCCACTTGTTGTGGGGCCCACTTAATGTATGCATTATTTAGGGAGGGCCCAATAGTGGAGGGGTCCCTCCTCTTCACGTCTCTCTCTCTCTCTCTCTCTCTCTCTCTCTCTCCATCATGATGTAGTGGGCCCCACTAATATGTGTTTTATCCACACCGTCCATTAGGGGCGGTGGGACTCCACTGTGAAAATCTTCTGAATCCATGCCATCTAGGGCCTGGATACTAGACCCTTATATAGTAAATATATATATATATATATATATATATATATATATATATATATATATATATTATGTAATATATATAATATAATATTTATATATCATCACGTGTATGAGAGGTGAGACCCACCAGATGTATATCTTTGATATTATATATATATATATATATATATATATATATATATATATATATATATATATATATATATATATATATATATATATATATATATATATAATGGTGGGGCCACCCACGTGGAGCCCACCTGATGAACGGATTGACTGGTGAGCCTCACACCAGCTATAGACCTACTGTATTGACGTCTCAAGCATGGTGGGTCCTAGCTGATGACATCTGCAAGTGTAATGGGTCTGGTGATCTAGACAATCCATTCACTGGTCGAGTAGATCGAGGGTTGCTGTATTGGCACCAGTCCCGTGGGTTTCATCCACACCGTCCACTTGCATGGACCCCACATAATGCGTGTGCTTTATTCATACCGTCGGTTTCATCCACACCATCCCTGGTTGGGACGGTGGATTCTAAAATGGCCAAGGTATATGTTCTAGGGGGGGGGGGTGTGTGAATACGACTATGCCAAATTAAAATTAAATACAGCGGAATAGAATACAGAAATAGACTAACAATATTAAATCAATTCACAATGCTGAATCAATCTCAATAAACAAGCATTGAGAAGTTGATACAAATTCAGTTCTAAGGACAACCTTACACCATAATAAACAAGGGCTTATGGTAGGACAACCTTATTTCTAGAACATCTTTTGAATCAAGAACTCAATCTGAAAATAAATAACAAGGAATAAATTGTAATCTTAAGAATTGATTATTCTAGGGACAACCATGCACCATAAAAATGGCAGGACAACCTTACTAGAATAATTTCAGAAATTGAAGCTCAGATTGATAAAGGAATAGCAAGAGATAAATTGCTAAAATAAAGTTCTAAATTATTACAACATTTCCACACTTGCTTGAAATGTAAATCGTTACAGCATTCACATCCACATGAACAATCCACAAAACTGAATGATGAAAAATAAGGAATTAAGAAAGCATTCAATCCACAAGACAAAGAGTTATAGTGGTTCACCTGTGTGTACACCAACTGTTTTACAATAGCCACACAGAATGCTACTCTACTCCTAATATCCTCACACAGGGATATTAGCGTTCATTATCAAAACAGGTTTCACAGGTTCACCTAAAACCTTCACAATTGTGTCTTTTTAACTTGGGCTGACACAATCCAAAAACCCATACTATTCTGAGTTTTTTGGCTCTCCTCAGATAACCAACAAATGAAATTTTTTTGGCGAATCCCAAACAAAAATTAAAAGAATAGAAATTTTACAGAATTGTAAAATACTTGGATTTCTCCTCTTGTAGCAGTCCGGAAGAACCAATTGGAGTAGATGTTCAGATATGAAAGTTCAATGTCCAATACTCACTTTACAATGGTTCTAAGTTCTAATTGATTTTAAATTAAATCAGACTGGGCTAGCACTATTTGATTTTAATTCCAAGAAGAAAGAAAATAATATTTCCGCTTTTCAAATCAGATTGGAATATCGAATCAAATCAAATAGTAAAAAGCTAACAAAAGGAAATAGAATTATGCACAATATAGCTTAAGAGAAAACACAAACTTATCTCAGAGTGGAGCTTTGAATTCACTTAATTTTTGATGAAAAACTCTGAAATTCGTATGCTATTTATAGCTGCAGAAATTCGTCTTCGACTAGTCCTAGGGCCACTACGACAGGTCGAAGAAGAAACAGATTTTTGAATTTTCAGGCACGATCGGATAAAGCCGTTACATGACCGGTCGTAGGTAGTCCACGACTGGTCGAAGGCAGTCCACGACCGGTCGAGACCCCTCCACGACTGGTCGTGCGACACTTGATTTAGTCGCTGGAGTTTTAGTCGAAGTTGTACAACTGGTCGAAGGTCGAGTCAAGATCATCCCACGACCGGTCGAGCATACTCCAGGACTGGTCGTAGCTGAATAGAAAAATCTGATAATTTGCAATAAAACTACGACTGGTCTTGGAAAATCTTGGACTCGTCGAACTAGTGCTTGGACTAGTCGAACAGGGTCCAGGACTAGTCTTAGAATAGACCAAAATTACTTGAAAAAGATATATGAATTATGTATCCAAAGTGACCTACTCTAAAGGTCAACCTAAGGTCTATTACCTCAATAAGTATGGACATTGAACCTTCATTTACTTAGATGTTGAACTTTACGAAGCTTGAGTTCTTCTTGATGTAGCTTGAATACTTCACAAGCTTTGAAGTCAATGTCAATTTGAGTTGCGTTCAGTTCCCTAACTAGGCTTGAGTCTTGATCTTAAATATATGTGAACTTTACATCTTGAACTTGAACTCTTCTTTAATATCGTCAATTCTGTAGCTTAAACTAGGTTGAGGAGTTCATCTTCTTGTCTCGAAGTGTTGACATGGTGTCTCGAACATATTTAACAAGATACAAACACGAGACATATATAGAGGTTTTGACACACAAAATTTGACAACCAAAGAGGATTCAACCATAGCACTTATAGATTCACACCATGATGCATGTGTTGTATCCCTACCATCCATCTATTTATGTGGGGCCACCGTGATGTATGGGTTTTGCCACGCCATCGATGGGTGGGACCCACCTTATGGATGTATTTCATCCAGGCCATTTATCCTTTTGGCGACTCGGCTTGGGTTTGAGACAAAATAAGACAGATCCTTTTATCAGGTGGACCAAATTACAACAAACCCCTTTTGAAACCCCTTTTGGGATTATAGAAGTTTTGAATTAATATAATATTTATTTTTTCCTCCCTGTTTAGGTCCTTGTGACCTTATGAACAGACTGGATGGAAAATAAATAATATAGTGGGGCTCACTGGAATTCAACAGTGGAAATCATTATCACCACTACCATTTATGGTATGGTCCAGATGATCCTTGGGATATGATTCATTTTGTGATAATGCTCTAAAATGTCTCTAGCTATAGATGACTATAGATGAATGGTATGGTTGGTTTGGGCCCATTCGACTTGGCCCATTTGATACGACCCATTTGATTCAGCCCATTTGATGTATTTAGGGCCCTTGAGTGAAGCCCCATGATGATGTGCATTAGATCCATGGGTTGTAGCCCATGCGATGTATATGAGGCCCATGTGCAGGGCCCACCTATTGTGTATATGTAGCCCTTGTATGAGGCCCATTGTGATGTATATTAGGCCTTTGTGTGAGGCTATGGGCCAACTTTATGTTTGGCTATATGTGGGCTACTACTTGGGTGTGATGTTGGTTGAATGTCCACATTAATGGGCGATGTTGGTTGGATGTCTACATTGTGACCTTTCCTTAGGCCTTATTAGGCTCATTCTCTCCGATTCCGATTCAGATTGTCGAGGTCGATTGTTGAGGCCGATTCTGATTCTGATTGTCGAGGCCGATTCCAATTATTGAGGCCGATTTCGATTCTGATTGTTGAGGCTGATTGTTAAGGCCGATTCTGATTCTAATTGTCCAGGTCAATTATCGAGGCTGATTTCGATTGTCGATACCGAATCCAATTGTTGAGGTCAATTCTGATTTCGATTATCGAGGATGATTCCAATTGTCGATACCGATTCTGATTGTTGAGGCTGATTATCAAGATTGATTTCGATTATTAAGGTCGATTCAGATTCTGATTATGGAGGTCGATTCCGATTGTCGATACCGATTCTGATTATCGATACCGATTCCAATTGCCGAGGATGATTATCGAGGCCAATTTCGATTGTCGATATTGATTGTTGGGCTGATTCTGATTTCAATTGTCGAGGTCGATTATTGAAGCCGATTCCAATTGTTGATACCAATTCTGATTGTTGAGACTGATCCTGATTCTGATTCTGATTGTTGAGGCCAATTGTTCAAGTCGATTACGATTTCGATTATCGAGGCCGATTTCAATTTTCGATACTGATTCCGATTCCGATTGTCAAGGCTGCTTCCGATTGTTCAAGCCAATTGTGGAGGTCAATTATTGAGGCTGACTCTGATTGTCAAGGCCATTTGTCAAGACAGAATATTGAGGTTGATTGTCGAGGCCCAATGTGATGTATATGCAGCCCGTATTTGAGGCCCATTGTGATGTGCATTCATCTCGTATTTGTGGCCCAATGTGATATATATGCGACCCGTATTTGAGGACCGTTGTGATGTGTATTTAACCCGTGTTTAAGGCCCAATGTGATGTATATGAGGCCTATGTGATGAGGCCCATTGTGATGCATTTGAGGGTCAGGCGATGGAGCCTATTATAATGTATGTTAAGCCCATGTGAAAGGCCCATCGTGATGTGTATTAAGCTCTTGAGTGAGGCCCATGATGTTGTATATTTGGCCCTTGTGTGAGGCCATGGGTCCACTATATGTTAGGCTCTATGTGGGCCATTCCTTGGGAGAATGTTGGTTAAATGCCCACATTATCGAGGTCGATTGTCGATGTAGGTTATTGATATCGATTATGAGTATGTAATAGCATAACATCATGATACATGCCCATATGCATCATCTGCATATTTATTATGAGATGTGGTTGACCATCGCATATGTCATTGGGCAGGTTATTATGAGACTCCCTGATAGGCGAAGGTTATCTCGCATGAGCGCACTGTACACACATGATTAATATATGACTGGATTGTATGACTTATGCATCTTTCTTTATGTATTGTGATTACTGAACGCCCCAGCGACATTAGGGCCGTAGCCTCCACAAGCATATCATGGATGGCCAGATGGGACACCGAAAATCTGTTCTAGCATCGGGCCTCCATAGATGACCTTGGGTGAAAATTTCTAAACCCTCTCAGTAACTGAGGATGCCCCAACGTCGAGACCGAGTAGATACATGAGCGCCTAAGTGCCAAATACCAGGAGGTCGGGTCTCCCATTGTGTCATGGTCAGTTAGGAGGGAGTGTGGCCTTACCCGCCTGAGGGTAGGGGCATAGCTAGGCTGAGTTTGACCAGCTCATGAATGGGTCTGCATCGACGTGCCGGGAAGATATTGGCTGACTACTGGCCAGGCAGATAGTGAGGTCTCTTCCACTTGCATGGTCACGCGTTAGTGGGCGACAATTGCATGTAGAGTGTACTAGAAGCCGGTGATGATCCCATAGATGTACAATACTAATATGTGGACTTATTGAGCAGGAGTTGCATATTCATTCATCCATTTATTCATTCACTATCCACTTGGGCTGGTGGTGCACAACTATTTGTTACGTGCACCTTCGCAATGGCCAGAATTTCTGTTGGAACGCGTGACTAACCTGAGATCAGGAGTTTACCACATTGAGTCTGATTATCTAAATAAGGTATGTAACTGGTTTCAATAAAAGTCCCTTGTGATGGACCCCATAACCTTCGATACTACGTATTATCATCCCAACTTTACAATCCAGCATGGTCATTCTATTTGCACCGCATATTGCATTACACCCGTGGCATATGGCTTTTTGGGTTACTGTTTTTCTGCATTTATATGGTTTAGATACAGCTGACGGTATTCGTGAACTCATCAGGAATTGTATATTGCATTGCATCCTCAACATCTGATATTTAGCTTTCTATGATTCCGCATTTACATAATCGATCCGCATTGTGTACTCTCATATTGTTTGACTCATGGACTTGTCAGTATTTTCGCTTACTCTGATATCATATGATTCATGATCTTACCAGTATTTCTAATATTATATGATTATGGCATTGTATTAAATGCTTGCCACTTACTTTGTGCACACACTTACACCACCCTCTATGCTTTCTATAAGCTTTTGCATGATAGATGTGTGCAGGTAATGTTAAGTTTCAGCAGCGTTGAGCTTGGAGCGTGGTGCGGACTTTTGGAGCTTTGATTTTTGGCATATGTATTTTCCTTTTAGCACTGTATTCAAATATTTATATTAGTGGATATGTGATGATGATGTTGACTTTGTAATATGGGTAAACTTGTAGTTATGCTTTTTACGAGACAAATGTACGTTAAAAATTTCTCCTTGTAGGATCTCAGGATTAGAATCTGGCATATGGATGCTGGGAGCCTAGAATGAGGTACTACGGAGGCTATCGGAACCAAATTATACAATCGAGAATTTTATGAGCTCGATTTCTGAGTTTGGGGTGTGACAAAAGATGGTATCAGAGCATAACTTGGGAATACTTGAGGATAACATCACATATCTGTTGATAGTTACCTTGTACTCTATAATTATTGAGAACTTAGAATGGTTAGATCCCCGAGTTCGAATAACTTAAAGATGTTCTGATATAGCTCTCGAGCTTAACTTAAACTTATAACCTAAACCTAAACCTAAACTTATAACCTAAACCTATTCTCAAATCCCAAAACCTATAACCTAAACCTAAACCTTAACCTATAACCCAACCTAAACCTATTCTCAAATCCTAAAACCTATAACCTAAACCTAAACCTTAACATATAACCCAACCTAAACCTATTCTCAAATCCCAAAACCCATAACCTAAACCCACTACGCCAAAACAACGAAAAAAGGACGGTCGAAAACCGTCTTAAAGGGCCATAAAGGACGGTCTTGGACGGTCGCAAGGGCCGTCATATTTTGAGGCGTCGTATTACTTAAAGGATGACCATAAACCGTCTCTAAAGAAGGACGGTCATGGGCCGTCTCTAAAGAAAGACGGTCTATAACCATCTATAAGGGTTGACACTAAATGGCTGTATTGAAGCTAAAAAGGACGGTCTATGACAGTCTCTGATGAACCATTTAAGGACGGACATGAACCGTCCCTGCAAAGGACGGTTATAGACCTTCCTTAAAAAGGATGGTTATAAGCCGTCTCTGATGAACCTAAAAAGGACGATCTTAGACTGTCCTTAAAAAGGACTGTTTTAGACCGTCCTTTTTAAGGACTGTTTTGGGCCGTCTCTGATGAACCTAAATAGGATGGCCTTAGACCATCCCTGATGCTGAAAGACTCATAATAAAAAATTTGATATATTCAATTGAAACCTGTATTTTTTAATATTTTAAACATAAAAAAATGTTGCAATACAATTAAAACTAAATATTAAAAAAAATTTATATTACTTCATAATAAAAAATATATAATATTTACAACAATAAATTGAAAATGGTCTTAAATAAAAATAAATAAATAAAAAATAAATCCTCTGTGGTCTACTCCTAGCACGAGTGGCGTCAAAAGGCTGAAGTGCTTGTAGGCCTAAATTTAGGCACAATTAATTAAAATCCTGCACAAGAAAAAAAAGAGTGAAAATGTGGCATTCAACAAAGATAAAAAAAAAAAATGAATTAAAAAATATGCCATTAATTACAAGGTTGAAAGATTTTACCAACAATGACTTATGCAAAGAACTAGAATATGCTTTTAGGGGAATCAATTGACCAAAATACCTTTTTTTCCCTTTTGATTTTCCCCTAGAAAGTGTCAAGGTAAAGCATTTTTAGGCTCTCATGGTGTGTTCATCACATTCAACCCATACAACAGTTCATTCCACCATGATGATCATGTGAGGCTAAAAAATTAAGTCCAATAATCAGGTGGGCTACATATGAATTTGAAGGTCTTTGGGTGGTTTAGGCCAATCTTTTATTCCATTCCAATACAATAAACATTGGATTTAGCAGACGATGTGGAATTGAAAATAGGTTAACGTTTAGATTTAAGAAATCGGGTTTGGGTTCGAGATCGGGTTTAGGTTTGGGTTTTCAAGTTTAGGTTTAGGTTTAGGTTAGGGAGTTGAGATTAGGATTAGGTGTAGGTTTAGGTTTAAGGATTTGAGAAAACATTTTGATTTTTGGTTTAGGTTTAGGTTATAGGTTATAGGTTTAGGTTTAGGTTTAGATTATAAGCTATAGGTTTAGGGAATTGAGAATAGGTTAAGGTTTAGGTTTAGGAAATAAGGTTTGGGTTGAGGTTTGGGTTTTCAAGTTTAGGTTTAGGTTTAGGTTAAAGAGTTGAGATTAGGATTAGGTGTAGGTTTAGGTTTAGGGATTTGAGAATACATTTAAGTTTTAAGTTTAGGTTATAGGTTATAGGTTTAGGTTTATGTTTAGGTTAAGGTTTAGGTTTAGGTTATAAGCTATAGGTTTAGGGAATTGAGAATAGGTTAAGGTTTAGATTTAGGAAATTGGGTTCGGGTTCGGGATAGGGTTTAGGTTTGGGTTTCAAGTTTAGGTTTAGGTTTAGGTTAGGGAGTTTAGATTAGGATTAGGTGTAGGTTTAGGTTTAGAGATTTAATAATACATTTAGGTTTTAGGCTTAGCCTTAGGCTTAGGTTTAGGTTATAGGTTATAGGTTAAGGTTTAGGTTTTAGGTTTAGGTTAAGGTTAGGTTATAGGTTACAAGTTTAGGTTATAGGTTATAGGTTAAGGTTTTAGGTCTGAGGTTTTGGTTTAGGTTGAGGTTATAAGTTTAGTTAAGGTTTAGATTTAGGTTATAATCTATAGGTTTAGGAAATTGAAAATTGGCTAACATTTAGGTTTAGGAAATCGGGTTCGGGTTCGGGATCGGGCTTAGGTTTGGGTTTTCAAGTTTAGTTTTAGGTTTAGTATAAGGAGTTGAGATTAGGATTAGGTGTAGGTTTAGGTTTAGGGATTTGAGAATACATTTAGGTTTAAGCTTTAGGTTATAGGTTAAGGTATAGGTTTTAGATTTAGGTTTAGGTTATAGGTTATAAGTTTAGGATATAGGTTATAGGTTAAGGTTTTAGGTCATAGGTTTTGGTTTAGGTTAAGGTTATTGGTTTAGTTTAGGTTAAGGTTTAGGTTTAGGTTTTAAGCTATAGGTTTAGGGAATTGAGAATAGGTTAAGGTTTAGGTTTAAGAAGTTGGGTTTGGATTCGGGATCAGGTTTAGTTTTTGGTTTTCAAGTTTAGGTTTAGGTTGAGGTTAGGGAGTTGAGATTAGGATTAGGTGTAGGTTTAGGTTTAGGGATTTGAGAATACATTTAGGTTTTAAGTTTAGGTTTAGGTTTTAGGTTATAGGTTAAGGTTTAGGTTAGGTTATAGGTTATAAGTTTAGGTTATAGGTTATAGGTTAAGGTTTTAGGTCATAGGTTTTGGTTTAGATTAAGGTTATAGGTTTAGGTTTAGGTTATAAGCTATAAGTTTAGGGAATTGAGAATAGGTTAAGGTTTAGGTTTACGAAATCGGGTTCGGGTTCGGAATCGGGTTTAGGTTTGGGTTTTCAAGTTTAGGTTTAGGTTTAGGGTAGGGAGTTGAGATTAGGATTAGGTGTAGGTTTAGGTTTAGGGAATTGAGAATACATTTAGGTTTTAGGTTTAGGTTTAGGTTTTAGGTTATAGTTTAAGGTTTAGGTTTTAGGTTTAGGTTAAGGTTAGGTTATAGGTTATAAGTTTAGGTTATAAGTCATAGGTTAAGGTTTTAGGTCATTGGTTTTGGTTTTGGTTTAGGTTTAGGTTTAGATTAAGGTTAAGGTTTAGGTTAAAGTTATAAGCTATAGGTTTATGGAATTGAGAATAGGTTAAGGTTTAGGTTTAGGGTGTGGTTTAGGTTTAGGGATTTGAGAATGCATCTAGGTTTTAGGTTTAGGTTTAGGGAAATGAGAATAGGTTAAGGTTTAGGTTTAGGAAATCGGGTTCGGGTTCGGGATTGGGTTTAGGTTTGGGTTTTCAACTTTAGGTTTAGGTTTAGGTTAGGGAGTTGATATTAGGATTAGGTGTAGGTTTCGTTTTAGGGATTTGAGAATACATTTAAGTTTTAGGTTTAGGTTTAGGGATTTGAGAATAGGTTATGGCTTAGGTTTAGGAAATCAGATTCGGGTTTGGGATTGGGTTTAGGTTTGGGTTTTTAAGTTTAGGTTTAGGTTTAGGTTAGGGAGTTGAGATTAGGATTAGGTGTAGGTTTAGATTTAGGGATTTGAGAATACATTCGGGTTTAGGATCGGGTTTAGGTTTAGTTTTAGGTTAGGGAGTTGAGATTATGATTAGGTGTAGGTTTCAGTTTAACGATTTGAGAATACATTCAGGTTTGGGATCGGGTTTAGGTTTGTGTTTTCAAGTTTAGGTTTAGGTTTGGGTTAGGGAGTTGAGATTAGGATTCAGTGTAGGTCTAGGTTTAGGGATTGGAGAATACATTTAGGTGTTAGGTTTAGGTTTAGGAAATTGAGAATAGGTTAAGGTTTAGTTTTAGGAAATCAGGTTCGGGTTTAGGTTTGGGTTTTCAAGTTTAGGTTTAGGTTTAGGTTAGGGAGTTGAGATTAGGATTAGGTGTAGGTTTCGATTTAGGGATTTAAGAATACATTTAGGTTTTAGGTTTAGGTTTAGGGAATTGAGAATAGGTTAAGGATTAAGTTTAGGAAATCGGATTCAGCTTCGTGATCGGGTTTTGGTTTGGGTTTTCAAGTTTAGGTTTATGTTTGGGTTAGGAAGTTGAGATTAGGATTAGATGTAGGTTTAGGTTTAGGGATTTGAGAATACATTTAGGTTTTAAGTTTAGGTTATAGGTTATAGGTTTAGGTTTACGTTGAGGTTAAGGTTTAGATTTAGGTTATAAGCTATAGGTTTAGGGAATTGAGAATATGTTAAGGTTTAGATTTAAGAAATCGGGTTCGGGTTCGGGACCGGGTTTAGGTTTAGGTTAGGGAGTTGAGATTAGGATTAGGTGTAGGTTTAGGTTTAGAGATTTGATAATACATTTAGGTTTTAGGCTTAGGCTTAGGCTTAGGTTTAGGTTTTAGGTAATAGGTTAAGGTTTAGGTTTTAGGTTTAGGTTAAGGTTAGGTTATAGGTTACATGTTTAGGTTATAGGTTAAGGTTTTAGGTTAAGGTTTTAGGTCATAGGTTTTAGTTTAGGTTAAGGTTATAGGTTTAGGTTAAGGTTTATATTTAGGTTATAAGCTATAGGTTTAGGAAATTGAAATTGGTTAACGTTTAGGTTTAGAAAATCAGGTTTGGGTTCGGGATCGGGTTTAGGTTTTTGGGTTTTCAAGTTTAGGTTTAGGTTTAGGTTAAGGAGTTGAGATTAGGATTAGGTGTGGGTTTAGGTTTAGGGATTTGAGAATACATTTAGGTTTAGGTTTTATGCTTAGGTTTAGGTTTATATAGGTTTAGGTTAGGCTATAGGTTAAGGTTTAGGGAATTGAGAATTTAGGTTAAGGTTTAGGTTTAGGAAATCGGGTACGGGTTCGGGATCGAGTTTAGGTTTAGGTTTAGGTTTAGGTTAGGGAGTTGAGATTAGGATTAGGTGTAGGTTTAGGTTTAGAGATTTAATAATACATTTAGGTTTTAGGCTTAGGCTTAGGCTTAGGTTTAGGTTATAGGTTATAGGTTAAGGTTAAGGTTTTAGGTTTAGGTTAAGGTTAGGTTATAGGTTACAAGTTTAGGTTATAGTTTATAGGTTAAGGTTTTAGGTCATATGTTTTGGTTTAGGTTAAGGTTTAGATTTAGGTTATAAGCTATAGGTTTAGGAAATTGAAAATTGGTTAACGTTTAGGTTTAGGAAATCGGGTTCGGGTTCGGGATCGGGTTTAAGTTTGGGTTTTCAAGTTTAGGTTTAGGTTTAGGTTAAGGAATTGAGATTAGGATTAGGTGTTGGTTTAGGTTTAGGGATTTGAGAATACATTTAGGTTTAAGCTTTAGGTTATAGGTTAAGGTTTAGGTTTTAGATTTAGGTTTAGGTTAAGGTCAGGTTATAGGTTATAAGTTTAGGATATAGGTTATAGGTTAAGGTTTTAGGTCATAGGTTTTGGTTTAGGTTAAGGTTATAGGTTTAGTTTAGGTTAAGGTTTAGGTTTAGGTTATAAGCTATAGGTTTAGGGAATTGAGAATAGGTTAAGGTTTAGGTTTAAGAAATCGGGTTTGGGTTCGGGATCGGGTTTAGGTTTGGGTTTTCAAGTTTAGGTTTAGGTTTAGGTTAGGGAGTTGAGATTAGGATTAGGTGTAGGCTTAAGTTTAGGGATTTGAGAATACATTTAGGTTTTAAGTTTAGGTTTAGGTTTTAGGTTATAAGTTAAGGTTTAGGTTAGGTTATAGGTTATAAGTTTAGGTTATAGGTTATAGGTTATGGTTTTAGGTCATAGGTTTTGGTTTAGATTAAGGTTATAGGTTTAGGTTAAGGTTTAGGATTAGGTTATAAGCTATAGGTTTAGGGAATTGAGAATAGGTTAAGGTTTAGGTTTAGGAAATCGGGTTCAGGTTTGGAATCGGGTTTAGGTTTGGGTTTTCAAGTTTAGGTTTAGGTTTAGGGTAGGGAGTTGAGATTAGGATTAGGTATAGGTTTGGGTTTAGGGATTTATGAATACATTTAGGTTTTAGGGTATAGGTTAAGGTTTAGGTTTTAGGTTTAGGTTAAGGTTAGGTTATAGGTTATAAGTTTAGGTTATAAGTCATAGGTTAAGGTTTTAGGTTTAGGTTTAGATTTAGGTTAAGGTTTAGGTTAAAGTTATAAGCTATGGGTTTAGGGAATTGAGAATAGGTTAAGGTTTAGGTTTAGGGATTTGAGAATGCATTTAGGTTTTAGGTTTAGGTTTAGGGAATTGAGAATAGGTTAAGGTTTAGGTTTAGGAAATCAGGTTCGGGTTCGGGATTGGGTTTAGGTTTGGGTTTTCAAGTTTAGGTTTAGGTTTAGGTTAGGGAGTTGAGATTATGATTAGGTGTAGGTTTCGGTTTAGGGATTTGAGAATACATTTAATTTTTAGGTTTAGGTTTAGGGAATTGAGAATAGGTTAAGGTTTAGGTTTAGGAAATCGAATTCGGGTTCGGGATTGGGTTTAGGTTTGGGTTTTCAAGTTTAGGTTTAGGTTTAGGTTAGGGAGTTGAGATTAGGATTAGGTGTAGGTTTAGGTTTAGGGATTTGAGAATACATTCGGGTTTAGGATCGGGTTTAGGTTTGTATTTTCAAGTTTAGGTTTAGGTTTAGGTTAGGGAGTTGAGATTAGGATTAGGTGTAGGTTTCGGTTTAAGGATTTGAGAATACATTCGGGTTTGGGATCAGGTTTAGGTTTGGGTTTTCAAGTTTAGGTTTACGTTTGGGTTAGGGAGTTGAGATTAGGATTAGGTGTAGGTCTAGGTTTAGGGATTTGAGAATACATTTAGGTCTTAGGTTTTGGTTTAGGGAGTTGAGAATAGGTTAAGGTTTAGGTTTAGGAAATCGGGTTCGGGTTCAGGATCGGGTTTAGGTTTGGGTTTTCAAGTTTAGGTTTAGGTTTAGGTTAGGGAGTTGAGATTAGGATTAGGTGTAGGTTTTGGTCTAGGAATTTAAGAATACATTTAGGTTTTAGGTTTAGGTTTAGGGAATTGAGAATAGGTTAAGTATTAGGTTTAGGAAATCGGATTCAGGTTCGTGATCAGGTTCAGGTTTGGGTTTATGTTTGGGTTAGGAAGTTGAGATTAGGATTAGATGTAGGTTTAGGTTTAGGGTTTTGAGAATATATTTAGGTTTTAAGTTTAGGTTATAGGTTATAGGTTTAGGTTTACGTTGAGGTTAAGGTTTAGGTTTAGGTTATAAGCTATTGGTTTAGGGAATTGAGAATAAGTTAAGGTTTAGATTTAGAAAATTGGGTTCGAGTTGGGATCGGGTTTAGGTTTGGGTTTTCAAGTTTAGGTTTAGGTTTAAGTTAGGGAGTTGAGATTATAATTAGGTGTAGGTTTAGGTTTAAGGATTTGAGAATACATTTAGGTTTTAGGTTAATGTTTAGGTTTTAGGCTTAGGTTTAGGTTATATAGGTTTAGGTTAAGGTTATAAGTGCAGGTTATAGGTTTAGGTTTAGGTTAGGTTATAGGTTAAGGTTTAGGGAATTGAGAATTTAGGTTAAGGTTTTAGGTTTAGGAAATCGGGTTTGGGTTCGGGATCGAGTTTAGGTTTGGGTTTTCAAGTTTAGGTTTAGGTTGAGGTTAGGGAGTTGAGATTAGGATTAGGTGTAGGTTTCGGTTTAGGGATTTGAGAATACATTTAAGGTTTAGGTTTAGGTTTAGGGAATTGAGAATAGGTTAAGGTTTAGGTTTAGAAAATCGGGTTCGGGTTCGGGATCGGGTTTAGGTTTTAATTTTTAAGTTTAGGTTTAGGTTTAGGTTAAGGTTAGGGAGTTGAGATTATGATTAGGTGTAGGTTTCAATTTAGGTTTAGGTTAAGGTTAGGTTATAGGTTTAAGTTTAGGTTAAGGTATAGCTTTTGGGATTTCATGACAATAGGTTTAGGTTATAAGTATAGCTTTTGGGATTTGAGAATAGGTTTAGTTCATAGGTTTTAGGTTATAAGTTTAGCTTTTGGGATTTCAGAATAGGTTTAGGTTTAAGTTATAGGTTAAAATTTTAAGTAACTGAGAATAGGTTTAGGTTATAGGTTTAGGGTGTGGTTTAGGTTAATAGTGAGGTCCCTGTAAAAATAGATATAAATACGGCCTGTCCAAATGGCCAGGCCCTCCCAATGCTGTCCATAGGAAATGGACAGCTTCATCATGGTCAGCGATTCCCACCATCCAGAGACCCCCGCTCATCCGGATAGCTCTGACGCACATCCGGGTCTGCTCCATTAATTTTGAGAAAATACATAAATACGACCTGTCCAAATGGCCAGGCCCTCCCAATGCTGTCCTTAGGAAGTGGACAGCTTCATCATGGTCAGCGGTTCGCACCTTCCAGAGACCCTCGCTCATCCGGATAGCTCCGACGCACATCCGGGTCTGCTCCATTAATTTCAAGAAAATACATAAATACGGCCTGTCTAAATGGCCAGGCCCTCCCAATGCTGTTCATAAGAAATAGACAGCTTCATCATGGTTAGCGATTCCCACCTTCCAAAAACCCCCGCTCATCAGGATAGCTCCGACGCACATCCGGGTCTGCTCCATTAATTTTGAGCAAATACATAAATACGGCCTGTCCAAATGGCCAGGCCCTCCCAATGCTGTCCATAGAAAATGAACAACTTCATCATGGTTAGCGGTTCTCACCTTCCAGAGACCCCCGCTCATACGAATAGCTCCGACGCACATCCGGGTCTGCTCCATCAATTTCGAGCTAATACATTTAAAAATAATATAAATATATATAAAAGCATCTGGATACCTAGGGATGGCCTCCTATATTTGTATTGTTGATTACTCATCCCTTTGTCCACAAGCCACAATCGACCGAAGGAATAATATCATTAAATGACCTGTACACATAATTTAATGTTTACACATCATTAAATGTTTACACATCATTAAAGATATAATATGAGGAATAAGAAAAAATGAATTTACCTGTACACATCATTAAATGTTTCCCTATAAGGAAGTGATATTATATCTTTGATAGCCACAACCTGTATGACAGAGAAAAATGTAACTAATACAGTTTGTTACAATTCAAAGGAGAAAAAAGATTTGTGGCTGCACCGATATTCTAGTACATTACGAACGGCTGCCTACGTACCCAAAAATTCAGATTGGGATCAAGCCACTATGTAGTTCTTTTTAATTAATCAAGTTACTAAAGGTCATAAATTTCATATTTAACAAAGAATCATTGAACGTTGTCTTAAATCATTTCTGGTTGGTGCATTTAAAAAAAAAAAATTGGTGCACAATCAATGTATATTCTTGTTACATCTCGTACTACAACAAGAGACAACGTTCTGTCAATACTTCAATTACATTTAAAATTGAAATCCTTTAGTGACTTGGTTAATAAAAAAATAAATGACAACAAGCCATAATTAATAAAAAGGATGCTGAAGATTAAATAAATAAAAAAGGCAACTTGATCAAAAAAGCATTTCATTGAATAATCAAGTTTAAGTCATACAAAATGTCCTAAAGTTCAAAAAGTTAAACAAAACTCCTGAATATTCAAATGATGGTGGAAAATGCTTTTCGAAAACACATAATGTCCTAAAGGTCCACAAACTTGTGCCTCCTCCGCCAAGTGCACAACAAGGTGTGTCATAGAAACAAAAAATGATGGTGAAAAATACTTTAGCATGTAGCATATAAAAAGTGAGATACAATAAAAAAGAGGCTTTTCATAAACTGTCGAAATATGCCACACATATGGTCACCAATCACAAAAAAATATAGATCTATATATATCCGCAAATATATGCACATGATTAGGTGTATGTTTCAGGTTATAGGTTATAGGTTATAGGTTATAGCTTTAGGGAGTTGAGAATTTAGGTTAAGGTTTAGGTTTAGAAAATCCAGTTCAGGTTTGGGATCGGGTTTAGGTTTGGGATCATGCATACATACATACAAACATGCATGATGATACATCCATCCATCCATGCATGCATACATACATAAACACATGCATGATGATCAAGCCATCCATGATCTAACAATCCATCCATCTATCCATGCATGCATACACACATACACACACATGCATGATGATCCATCCATCTAGTCTTCCATCCATGCTTGCATACATACATATATATACAAACACATAAATCCATCCATGCATGTATGTATGCATACACACATGCATAATCTGTCCATCTATGCAGGCATGCATACATTTCATCCATCCATGTGTGCATGCATACATATACACACATACATACATGTGTTTTATGACAGGCTGAAGCATACATATACACACATACATACATGTGTTTTATGACAGGCTGAAGCATACATATACACACATACACACATGTGTTTTATGATAGGCTGAAGCATACATATACACACAACTATGATTGTTCAATGTAGAAATGCAGGGGAGCGGATTGGATACTGAACTCTTCAATAGCCAAAAGGCTACTGAAGTGATGTGGCAAAACTCAAAAAACCGTTGGCGATTCTCATTGTTTAACAAACCATGAATTTGGATGATATTTGATTTTGATTTCTTCCTTGCCTTCTCAAATAGGTTGGTTCGTTCTGGGCTTTTGAGAAATGAGTATATCTAGTTTTAGATGTGTGCATTAATAATCAACACATCCAAAACTAGATATACCCAATTCTCAAAAGCCCTGAACGAACCAACCTATTTGAGAAGGTAAGTTTACACAATAGAAAAGGAAGAAACCAAAATAAAATATATCATCCAAATTCCAAATATTTGAATTGGATATATGCTTTAAAAAAGAGAAACAAGAGAGTAGCAGCAGTAATAGCTTTTTCAGCCTGGGGTTTGGATAGAGAAAACCATGAGGTGGACATGGAAAACTAACATAATCCAAAGGGAACAGAAAATTGCAGATCCCAATAGTAATTCTATTGTTTTGTTTGGAGAATAGTTCTCCCAGGAAATATTAAAAGTCCGAACGTCAAATGGATCTCTCAAGAGTCAAGACCTTGGAAATCTATATTTAACAGGCTCTCTAAAGAAACTGATATCCATGTTTTTCAAGGAAAAAAATGTGGAAGTGGAAAAAAAATTTCCATAGCTACTCAAGACTGCATCCAAGATCAACGTCATACACATAGAATAGCTCTAGGGAAATTGATTAACCAGGTGGGCCCTTAGACTAAGGGGATGTAACTACAAAATTACAAATATAACCACTAGAAAATGGATGATCAAGGAAAAGAAGGTAAAAAATGCTCCTATCATTGCCTGTGGCAACACATGAACAGTCTGATTGCCCTTGATGTGTGCCATGTGCATGGTGCAAGTGTTGGAGACATGATTGTTATGCATGAAAAACAAATACAATATATGATTCCCCATCATATGAGTGTGTATGACATTAAATCCACCAATAAAAATTGATGAAGAACAAACAAAAAACTGAATTTACTTGGAAGACAACAAATGCAAAGAAATTTTTGAAACTAAATGGTAAAATGCTTCATATAATCCACTTTACCTGGAAGTTTTGGTTCAAGATTATATATATATATTTTTTACCTTCATCTATGTTTTTTCATCCTTTGGCTACTGAAGCAATTTTAGAATCCAATCCGCTCCAAAATGCAGGTTTCGAGGCCTGTTTTCGTATGCTTTTGCAACCTTTCAATAAATAAATAAAAATCTGTCGAACAGCAGGTTTTGAGGCTTGTTTATGTGATCTATTGGGCTTAGCCAAATAAATAAATGAAGGCACCAGTGCCATCAGTAAGAATCATGGTTGCATTAGAAATAGCACATGTTATCATTGACAGATAACTAAAATTCTAAAAATCATTACAGAATCTACATGTTATCTCAATAGACTAAAATCCATCCCATCTCTGCACAAACAAAGCAGGAATCACGTAAAGGCAGCTTAACAATTGTGAATCATTCTCAATCTGCTACAATCCAGACCACCCAGCCTATAGACTTGAGCATGCTTCAGCCTGTCCACACTCAGCCTAGCCCCATTTATCGGCCTTGCATGCTTCAGCCTGGCCACACCCAGCCTAGCCCCATTTTGAAACACACAAAGGAAAGAATGGGGATTATGACATCCACCGTTGAGATTTTCGTAGGGCCCACAACAATATTTATTTGTCACCCAACTTGTTCATAAGCTGACACAGATAGGGAAAACACAAATATCAGCTTGATTCGAAACTTCTTCTGCCCTAAGAAGTTTTCAACAGTGGGTCTTCGATTCCCACTGTTTCCTGTTGTGGGCCCACTTGAGCACTGGATATGCTTCCATTTGGGCTCATGCCATAAAATGAGTTGAAAAATAGATGGCCTGCATGGATATTTGTCACCTTCTCTAGCAGAGACATTTCATCAAAAACATGTTGTGCACGCCTTAAAAATTCACAGAAATGAGTACCTGGAAATGAAGCGCAGGGGCTACTGGCCGCACCAGATCTGGGACCGGGACAGAGAGAGAGAGAGAGAGAGAGAGAGAGAGAGAGAGAGAGAGAGAGAGTCGGGTTAGGAAAAAGCTATCTCACGTGTCTGGGACCGGGACGGAGAGACAGAGAGAGTCGCGCGGGTCTAGGATCGGGACGGCGAGAGAGAGAGAGAGAGAGAGAGAGAGAGAGAGAGAGAGAGAGAGAGGCGGGTGGGCGGGCGCTGTTGAAATGGGGGTGGGGCGGAACATTGGGCGCACGGCTCTATTTTGAGCGCGCACCCTAATTTGGGTCGGACGGTGGTTTTTGGTTCGATGCTCTATGGGCCCCACCATGATGTACATGTTTCATCCGTTTGGTTCATCCATTTTTATAGATCATTTTAGTGCTTGATGTAAAAAATGATAGGGATATAAATCCTGGGTGGGCCACACCACAAGAGAAAATTAATGAATGGATATTCACAATTAAAATCCTCCTAAGGCCCACTATACTGTTTATTTGACATCCAATCTGTTGATTTGGTCATAAAGACCCAGATGAAGGGAAAAAGTAAATATCGTCTTGATCCAAAACTTTTATGGACCCCAAAACATTTTTAATGGTCAAAATTCATTCAACACTATTTCCTGTAATGTGGTCCACTTGAGATTGAGATATAATTCATTTTTTTTATCATATCATAAAATGATATGTAAAAATAGATGGACGGCATGGATGATACACATGCATCATGGTGGGCTCCACAGAGCACCGACCACCAGCCATTGGCCGGTGTCAGGGGAGCAGCCAATTTGTTCCCCACCATAGCAAATAAGTACGATTTAATCTCCATGTTTCATACCGTATGGTCCACTTTAGCCTTCGATCTAGATGATTTTTGATTTCATGCCCTATAATAATATTTTAAAATATATAAACGGCTTAGATAAGACACTTTTTTTTTTAGGCCTCACAGGGCCCTTATACCCTAAGTGTATTGAGTAAATCCTGTGGGGCCCACTATGATTTATTCAATTTATCCACTTCATCCATCCATTTTAACATATAATTTTATTATGTAAGGTCAAAATTGAAGCCTATAAAAATCTGAAGTGGACCACATCATAGGAAACAGTATAAATTAAACGTCTACCTTAAAAAAATTTTGATAGGTTGGATGACAAATAAAAAATCACTGTAGGTCGTTGAATAGGAAGGTTTCAACGGTGGAAATCATTATTCCCACTGTTTCCTGTGGTATGGTCCGCTTGAGCTTTAGATATACTTTAATTGTGGACTCAACCACTAAGGGCCTATTTGGCCGGGCAGATCCCATGGTATTAGGAGGGATGGGATCAATTTTAAGGTAATGATGGTGGTGTCAGTGGATTTTCTTATGATCCATGGGATTTCTTATATCCCGGGACAAGTACACTGGGTCTGTTTGGCACGCCCCGCATATCCCGGGATTTTACCTTCCAATCCATCCAACCAAGGAATAGGATCAATTTTAAGGTAATGATGGTGATGTCAGTGGATTGTCTTAAGATCCATGGGATTGCTTATATCCCGGGACAAGTTCACCTGATCTGTTTGGCTGGTCATGCCTATCCCAGGATATTGCCGATTCCATCCTTCCTAATACCGTGGGATCTGCCTAGCCAAACAGGCCCTAAGGGTCTATTTGGATGAGTGGATTGGAAGGGATTGAATGGTATTAGGGTGGATGGCATGGATTTCAAGGTAATGATGGCGTTGTCAATAGATTGTCTTAAGATCCATGGAATTGCTATATCCCCCGGCCGATTACTATATCAAGTTTGTTTGGCACACTTGGCCAATCCTAGAATTAAACCTTCCCATCCCTTCCAATCCCTTGAACCAAACATGTCCCAAGAAAATTTGAACGGATTAGGGTGGATTGGATGGGATTTAAGGGCCTGTTTGGACGGGCACGCTAGATGGGATTAGATGGTATTAGACTGGATTACACGGATTTCAAGGCAATGATGGTGATGTCAGAGGATTGTCTGTATCCCTGGATTGCTATACCCGGTCTTTCATGGGCACACCTGGCCAGATCCGGGATTAAACCTTCTAATCCCTTTTAATCCCTCTAACCAAACACGTCTAGGAAATTTTGAAGGGATTAGGATGGATGGATTAGGATGGATTAGATGGGATTTAAGGTAATGATGGTGATGTCAGTGAATTGTCTTAAGATCCATGGGATTCCTATATCCCGGGATCACAAATCCCATGTCTGTTTGGAGATGCCTTGCCAATCCTGGGATCTATCTTCCAATCCCACCTAATCCCTTCCAATCCCATCCAGCGTGCTCGTCCAAACAGGCCCTAGAGGTAATGATGGTGTTGTTAGTGGATTGTCTTATGATCCATGGGATTTCTATATATCCTAGGATCAAATCACCCAATTTTTTTGGCATGCCTAGCCAATCTAGGGATTTAACTTCCAATCCACCCGTCCAAACGAGCCCTAAAATGATTTGGAAAAATGGATTGACGGTGTGGATCACACCACATGAAAACAATAGTGATTGGATATCCACCATTAAAACCCTCCTAGGCCCACTGTACCTTTTATTTGACATCCAATTTGTTGATTAGGTCATATAGGCCTGGATGAAGGGAAAAAAAAAATTCAGATTGATCCAAAAATTTATATGGCCCCTAAAAGGTTTTTAATGGTCGATGCACATTCAACACAGTCTCCTATTAATGTGGTCCAGATATCTCATAAGATAAAGGGGAGATATCAAATGCATGGTGTTGATGCTCGACACATATCGTGATAGGCCCATTTTACATGTCTGGTCCATTCACTCTATTTTACTGATATTTACCCTCAATTTGACTAGTTACTTGCCTTGATCATACTACATATGAGAATTATATTGGGCAAACAAGATTGATCAACAATTTGAGTGAATTTTGATTTAAAAATATGAAGTTATTTACTCTTCATGTCCGGACCGATCAGATTGTCCAAAAATAGTTGAAGGTTGATATAAAAAATATATAAATGAATAGAAAACACATACATCAGCTTGATCCAAAACTTTTATGGCCTCTAAGAAATTTTAAATGGTAGAGGTTCAATCACACTATTTCCTGTGGTGTGGTCCACTTGAGTTTTGGATATGCTTCCTTTTTGTTCTTTAGACCTCAAATTATTCGTTAACATGGACGAATGGAGTGGATAAAATAAATAAATAACGGTGAACCCCACAGAGTTTACTCTGGTAAAGGTAACGAGTAACTCACTTAAATGTAGTGGAGAAAGGTTTCCTTAAAACATTCATAATTATATATTAAGACTGCCTAAATGTGATTCACATATCCAACCCACTCATTATGTGTGTCCTACTTGGGTGAGGAGTCAGACCAAGTTTCAACCGCATCCAAAACTCATGTGGGCCTTACCAAGTGCTTTTATATTTTTTAGGATGTTTTCACATAGTTTTAAATGGTATGACCCACATGAGTTTCGTTTACCGATGATTTTTGAGATATCTCATAACCTAAAGGGGACACATCAAATCCACGGTGTTGATGTTCAACACACATCGTGATGGGGCTCACAAAACTTACTAACATTAATTCTTAAGTTCTCACAAGGTCAGTAAGTTGAGTCACAATTTTAACCAGAATATTTGGCCCATTTTACATGTTTGGTCATTCATTGTATTTTACTGACCAATACTCTCAATTTGACTAGTTACTCGCCTCAATCAGGCTACATATGAGAAAGATATTGGGTATACAAGATTGATCAACAATTTTAGTGAAATTTGATTTAAACATATGAAGTTATTTACTCTTCAATTTGAACTGATTAGATTGTCCAAAAACGATTAAAGGTTCAATTAGTGGATGTGCCTAATAATTTAGTAATTTTAATTTTCACAAATAAATTTAAATTTTTTTTATTCAAAATGTATATTTTTTTTTACTCTTTTAACTAAATATCATTTTTATTATAAAATATTTTTAAAATATTTAAAATACAAATTTTGAATTTTTATTTTCAAAATCTCAAAAAATTTCTCATATTTTAATTTTTTCTCAAAAATTTCAAAATGCTGATTTTTTTTCCTCAAAAGCATTATTTTTCTCTCAAAATATTTCTTAAACATAGTTAAAATTTCTAAACTTTTCAATATTATTTTTCATGTGATATTACAAATCATTTAAATATTACCTTTTAATTATATATATAAAAAAATTTCCATTCATATGATATAAAAACTATATATATATATATATATATATATATATATATATATATATATATATATATATATATATATATATATATATACACACACACATTTTTACCAACATAAATTTTTAAAAATTAAAACATTTTACATTATTACCCGGCCCAGAAATAAGTTGGAGAAATATAGAGGGCGGCAAGGATATACAACACATCATCAAAATCTCACTTTTGTTATTTAACTTTTCAATTTTTCTTGCCAAAATACAAAATTTAGTATTCTTTTTAAAAATATATATTTTTTTTACAATTTGTCAATTTTTTCATAATTTTATTTAATTTTTTAAATTTTCTTTTTCAAAATATCATTTTTAAAAAAATTTCACTTTTATTATATAACTTTTTAAGTTTTCTTGTCAAAATACAAAATCTAGTTTTCGTTTTTTAAAAATATATTTTTTTACAATTTGTCAATTTTTTCACAATTTTGTTTAATTTTTTTAATTTTCTAGATCTCTTATCATTTTTTTTTAAATCTCACTTTTGTTATATAACTTTTTATCTTGTCAAAATACAAAATCTAGTTTTCTTTTTTTAAAAAAATATATATTTTTTTACAATTTGTCAATTTTTTCACAATTTCATTTAATTTTTAAAATTTTCTTTTTCAAAATATCATTTTTTAAATCTCACTTTTGTTATATAACTTTTAAATTTTTTTGTCAAAATACAAAATCCAATTTTCTTTTTTAAAAAAAATATATATTTTTACAATTTGTTAAATTTTCACAATTTTATTTAATTTTTAAAATTTTCTTTTTCAAAATATCATTTTTTAAATCTCACTTTTGTTATATAACTTTTTATTTTTTTTTTTCTCAAAAAATAAAATTCAGTTTTCTTTTTTTAAAAAAATATATTTTTTTATAATTTGTCAATTTTTTTACAAATTTATTTAATTTTTTATATTTTCTTTTTCAAAATATCATTTTTTTATTAAAATCTTTTCTTTTTCAAAATATCATTTTTTTTATTGAAATCTTTTTTTTTTTCAAATTTATAAACATTATTCAAAGTTCTTAATTTTTTTTTCAAAATGTAGATTTTTATAAAATCACAGTTTTTATTTAAACATTGTTAATTATTTTTTCTAAGCTCCTTAATTATTTTCTATTGAAGGTCGTACCTGAGCATTAGAGACGGTTAAGGACCATCTCTAATATGGATGGTCTTCCACGGTCCTAGAACACGGCTAAGGACCGTCTCTAATAGAGACGGTTAGTAACAGTCTTTAAAAGAGACGGTCATTGACAGTCTCTATTAGAGATGGTTAGTAACAGTCTCTAAAAGAGATGGTCATTGACAGTTTCTAATAGAGACGGTCCATGACAGTCTCTAATAGAGACGGTCTCTGACAGTCTCTAATAGAGACGGTTTTTCACAGGGCAATAAGACGGCTAAGGACCGTCTCTATTAGAGACGGTCTTAGACAGTCTCAGATTACAAGTAAAAGACAGCCAATGACCATCTCTAATACGGACGGCCAGTGACCGTCTCAGATAACCGCTTATAAGACGGTCGAAGACCATCTCTAATGCGAACGGTCCTTGACCGTTTCAGATGAGGTATATAAGACAGTCAAAGACCGTCTTAAATTATTTGTGGATGCAGAACATATATAGACAATATTAGGGATGGTCAGGAGCCATCCCTAATTTTAGAGACGATTTTCAGCCGTCTCTAAAGCGTCCTTAAACCAAGCAATTTTAGAGACGGTCTAGAACCGTCTCTAAATCCGTCATTTTTTTTCCATTTTTCACGTAGTGACCTAAACCTAAAATCTAAATCTAAACCTAAAACCTAAATGTATTCTCAAATCCTTAAACCTAAACCTACACCTAATCCAAATCTCACCTCCTTAACCAAAACCTAAACTTAAAAACCCAGACCTAAACCCGATCCCAAACCCAAACCCGATTTCCTAAACCTAAACCTTAACCTATTCTCAATTCCCAAAAGCTATAACCTATAGCATATAACCTATAACCTAAACCTAAACCTTAACCTAAACCTATAACCTAAACCTAAACTTTAACTTAAACCTATACCTATAACATTAACCTAAACCAAAACCTATAACCTAAACCTTAACCTATAACTTAAACCTAAACTTCTAACCTATAACCTAACCTTAACCTAAACCTAAACCTATAACCTATAACCTAAATGTATTCTTAAATCCCTAAACCTAAACCTACACCTAATCCTAATGTCGACTCCCTAACCTAACCTTAACCTAAACTTAAAACCTAAACCTAAATATATTGTCAAATCCTTAAACCTAAACTTACACTTAATCCTAATCTCACCTCCTTAACCGAAACCTAAACTTGAAAACCCAAACCTAAACCCAAACCCGACTTCCTAAACCTAAACCTTAACCTATTCTCAATTCCCAAAAGCTATAACATATAGCATATAACCTATAACCTAAACCTAAACCTTAACCTAAACCTTAACCTAAACCTAAACCTAAACCTTAACCTATAACCTAAACCTTAACCTATAACCTAAACTTATAACCTATAACCTAACCTTAACCTAAACCTAAACCTATAACCTAAAACTTAAATGTATTCTCAAATTCCTAAACCTAAACCTACACCTAATCCTAATCTCAAGTCCCTAACCTAAACCTAAAGCTAAACTTGAAAACCCAAACTTAAACCCAATCCCGAACCTGAACCTGATTTCCTAAACCTAAACCTTAACCTATTCTCAATTCCCTCAAGCTATAATCAATAACCTATAACCTATAACCTAAACCTAAACCTAACCTAAACTTATAACCTTAACATAAGCCTAAAACCTAAACCTAAACCTAAAACCTAAATGTATTCTCAAATCCTTAAGCCTAAACCTACACTTAATCATAATCTCAACTCCTTAACCCAAACCTAAACCCGATCCCGAGCCCGAACCCGATTTCCTAAACCTAAACCTTAACCTATTCTCAATTCCCTAAAGCTATAACCTATAACCTAAACCTAAACCTAAACCTATAACCTTAACCTTAACCTAAAACCTAAACCTAAACCTAAAACCTAAATGTATTCTTAAATCCCTAAACCTAAACCTACGCCTAATCCTAATCTCAACTCCCTAACCTAAACCTAAAGCTAAACTTGAAAACCCAAACTTAAACCCAATCCCGAACCTGAACCCGATTTCTTTAATCTATTCTTAATTCCCTAAAGGTATAACCTATAAACAATAACCTATAACCTAAACCTAAACCTAACCTAAACTTATAACCTAAACCTATAACCTTAACTTAAACCTAAAACCTAAACCTAAACCTAAAACCTAAATGTATTCTCAAACCCTTAAACCTAAACCTACACCTAATCCTAATCTCAACTCCTTAACATAAACCTAAACTTGAAAACCTAAACCTAAACCCGAACCCGGTTTCGTAAACCTAAACCTTAACCTATTCTCAATTCCCTAAAGCTATAACCTATAACCTATAGCCTAAACCTATACCTAAACCTATAACCAAAACCTATAACCTTAACCTAAACCTAAAACCTAAACCTAAACCTAAACCTAAACCTAAAACCTAAATATAAACTTAAAACCTAAATGTATTCTCAAATCCCTAAACCTAAACCTATAGCCTGCAACATTAACATAAACTTATAACCTAAACCTATAACCTACAACATTAACGTAAAACTATACCTATAACCTAAACCTATTCTCAAATCCCAAAACCTATAACCTAAACCTAAACCTATAACCTAAAGCCAAACCTTAACCTATAACCTAAACCTTAACCTATAACCTATAACCTAAACTCAATTCCCTAAACCTTAACCTATAACCTAACCTAAACCTAAACTTATAACCTACACTTATAACCTAAACCTAAACCTGTAACCTTAACCTAAACATAAAACCTAAACCTAAACCTAAAATGTAAATGTATTCTCAAATCCCTAAACCTATATCCTACAACATTAACATAAACTTATAACTTAAACCTATAACCTACAACATTAACCTAAACCTATTCTCAAATCCCAAAACCTATAAACTATTTAGAACTCGAGGCATTGCCACTAATCATTGACATGTCCTACTTGTAATTGACAAGAAAATGGAGATTTTCTTTTCATGATGGTCAGCTCTGCTTGCACATTTTTCAAGTCATAGATACTTGTGGTCAGTATTTGTTCCACTTGGGAAGTGAGTACTTATGGCTACCGATGATCCTCGTTGTGGAAATCATCCAGACATTTATTTTGGCCCTACAAACCATATGGTGAGACTATTCCTTTTTTGTCAATTTCATTCATCTTTAAGTTTTTATTAATTCATTAAGAATAAAAAAGAAAATGATTATACATGATGCACTTCTTTCGCTTTGTCTTTCTTTCCCCCAATGGTCACTCTAATTTATGAATGCCATGACTATTTGTAGGATAGAATATACAAAGTCGTTGCAGGAAGTGACTTTGTCATTACTAAACTTGCGTTTTGAGACAACTCTTCAAATGTCTACATAAATGACCATGGAAGTAATTTTACAGAGGTCGCTAAGAAATTGAAAGGAAAAGGAGTGGACTTAGATAACAATTGATTTTTGATTCTTCAGGTGGGTGATGGGCTGATTGCTGGAAAAGGCCTATTTATTTGTGAAAAAAATATCATACCGTCAAAATATATCTTCTCTTTCAATTCTTTATCATTGAAATTTCAGGGTAAAGTCGAGCAAATTTCTCTAATGAAGCCAAAGATTTGTATTTTCAGCATTATTGTAATTGTAATTGTAATTGTAATTAATTGAAAGAAGGATTGTAATTAATTGTAATGGAATGAATGAATGATTGTAATGGAATGAATGAATGATTATCCAGGTGGTAATTGAATGAACAAATGATTATATTTTTTTAATGTATAAAATAGCTACGAATATTGACCGTTGCCGATAATCTAACAGCTGTAGCCATTATTAAATTTTGCATATTGCTACAGGCTTTTAGCTACAAATAATATCCGTAGCTGTTTATGCTTATTGCTACAGATATAATTGCTATGGATAATATCCGTAGCTGTTGTAACCTATAGTTACAGATTAAATCTGTAGCTATAGGTTCTAGACCTATTGTTACAACACCTACGACTACAGTCATGCATAGACTAGCTACGGACTAAAACCGTAGCCATAGGTCTATTGCAACGAATTTTATCCGTAGCCTTTGTCCATTTTTCTGGTAGTGTAGAGTGTGTCGTATTTCACTATTTAGATGGTTTTAAATCAGGTTCACCATAAACCTTCACAACCTACATAAGGTACATGTTTTCTATCCGTTGATTACGTACAAAAGGTCTTATTAAGTCCTATAAAATAACTTGAGAAGTCCTACACAAGGACAATAAAAACGAACTCTCCCATCGGAGGCTACGCAAGGACTTGTCGAGTTTGAAAGTTCAAACTCTAAAATCCAAACATACACAAGGAATGGTTTTCAAACTCAATGGACTCTTGATACTTGCATAAAAGTGAGGGAGCCTCATTAAGAACTTAACAAAGATCTTCTTAAATGATGGAAGGATCTTCAGCTCCCTTGTACTGTAACTGTATGATGATGCTCCATTGGATGATATGATTTGTCTAAGGACTATCCACTTTTGAACTATAACATGACATTTTTCCCAATTAAGCACAAGGTTCTTTTCTTCACATCTTTTCAGCATAAGTTTAAGATGTTCAAGGTACTTGATAAAAGATATGCTAAAGACAAAAATCATCCATGAAGACATCTAAAAATCGCCCCACTATATCAGAGAAAATACTCAACATGTATCGTTGAAATGTGCTGGGAGCATTATATAATCTGAATGGCATCATTCGATATGCGAAAGTGCCAAAGGGACATATAAATGTTCTCTTTTCTTAATCTTCAAGGGATATCTCTATCTAATTATAGCCCGAATACCTATCTAAAAAATAGTAATAGGAATGACCGACAAACCTTTCTAAAATCTTATCAATAAAGGGCAGAGGGAAGTGGTCTTTCCAAGTGACGGTATTCAATTTTTTGTAGTCGATTCACATTCTCGAACTACTAGTGACTCTAATTGGCACGAGTTCATTTTCTACATTGGCTATATGGTAATCCCAGACTTCTTGGGTACCACCTGAGTTAGACTCATGCATTGGCTATCGGATATAGGGTATATGATACCTACATCAAACAACTTTAAGACATCAGCTTTAACTACTTCTTTCATGTTTGGATTTAACTGATGTTGTGGTTGTCTAGATATTTTTACATTATCATCGAGGTGAATGCAATAAGTACAAATCAAATGATTAATTCCCTTGAGATCCGTGATAGTCCATCTAAAGGTTCATTTATGTTCTTTGAGAGTATAAATAAGCATATTCTCTTGCTCCTCATCCAGGTGGAAAGAAATCACCACCGAATATGTCTCATATAAGACCTGTATCCTATACCGTACCGTTCCGTATGCTTCCGCGGTCCTTCCGATTGAATTTCGATGATTCGCGATCTGTTATCGGTAGTTGCGCATAACCTTAAGTTGTGTCCCATATTTCAGAGTCGGCTCAACCCGGGACTTATACCCTAGCGACAATGCCATCACTGCGGTTCCGATGCCTCGTCTCACACACTGAGGCGATACCCAGGCTAGGAGATGTGGGCCCGCGTTCAGTTTAAGAAAAATGCCGCGCATTGCTAATTTTGAGAGAATCTCTATGACCCGTCACATCAATCAATTAAGTACACATCATTTCACAAGTCAAGTACATCACCCATATCCCATGCCACCTCACCCCCTCAAAAGTCAACTCTCTCTCTCCCCACCCATACCTCCTTTACACAAAATTTAACCCAACCCATCCCTTTTCTTACACACCCATTACTCTCTCCCTACATCACTCATCTCTCTCTCTCATTTCTCTCTCATTCTAAGTAATTTCCAAGAGAGATCCAATGTCCCCACCTTCATGAGAAGAGCCATGTGTGGCCCACTCTCTACCACCCTATCTTCCATCTCCACCCTTGGATCGTCATCTCCACCGTTGAAAGAGCACTTTTGGAGCATTGGAAGGCTAAGGAGGAAGAAGAAGGATAAGTGGGTGATCTTTTTTGTGTTTATTTTTAACCGTTGATTGAGGGCCCACTTGTGGTGGGACCTATCTTGATGTATGCATTCTATAGAGGGGCCCATAGTGGCAGGGTCCCTACACCATCCGACGTCTCTCTCTCTATTTCTTTTTATTTTTGATGACGATGATGATTGTATGGCCCACTTGATCCATGTCATCCAAGAGATGGACCCCACCTTGATGGGCGTATAGCACTCAGACCATCTAAGTTGTGAAGCTTCCAGCAGCAAAGGCTGCTGGACTACACCAAAGGAAGCAGAAATATCAGCTTGATTCAATCCCTGGTGGCCCACCCACGTGTGCCACCTTGATGCATGTATTCATCCCCACCGTCCAAAGACAACATAGGACGTGTGGGTTCTGCTGTGATTTTGAGGTGATCCACACCGCCCAAATCATGGGACCACCATGATACGAGTTATATCCAGGTCGTCACCAGGTCCCTGGACATGGGGGAACACAAATGGTAGCTCCATCCAACTGTTGTGGCCCATCCACATGACACCACAACATATGGGTTTTTAACCCACGCTGCCCGTCTGTTGTGGGCCACTCCACACGTGTTGCACGTGTGGAGATGGGGCCCACCAGATGTGTTCGCTGAACATTTCACCGTCCATTGCTGGACGATGATTGGTGAGAGCCACCCTCCTGTATATGAACATCCAAGTCATCCGTCCATTTTTACTGTATTTGTGGGCCACGTGGGTTAGACCCCACCTGATGGTGGTTCTGATCTCACCGTTCATCTGAGGATGGTGGGAAATCACCTTGATGTTGTTTATCCCCATCGTCCAATCTCTGGACGGTGGGAGTGGATCGGCTGATGTACCTTACTACCGCACGTCAACAGGTCCTGTGGACCCCACTCATGATATATGTGATTCATCCATGCTGCAGAGCAGCTATGGACCCATGCACGTGTGAACTCCACATGCATGTGAATATCAAGTCGTCCATCTGTCCAGCATCCATGTCTGGATGGTGGAACCTATTTTCAAAAAAAGAAAAAGAAGAAAGAATAAAGAAAGATAAAGTAATATAATATAATATAATATTATATATATATATATATATATATATATATATATATATATATATATATATATATATATATATATATATATATATATATATATATATATACACCATATATATATATATCTGGTGGGCCCCGTGTGGAATCCACCTTGATGTACAAATTTTATATCCAAGACGTCCGTTCGTTTGAGGACGTGGTCCTCACCATTTGATGTATTATATCCAAACCGTCCATTTGAGGATGTGGACCAGCCATGATGTGTGTTTTATTCCACACCATCCACATAGGATGGATGGTGGAGTGTGCATGATGTACGTGTATCCACACATGGGACCCACCTTAATTTCATCCAGACCGTCCAAACCAGGGACGGTGGGTCCCATGCAGCTAGTGCTGCTATTTGACATCAGCCAGTCATGTGGGTCTGATCAAAGGTATGTGATTCATACCAGCCATCCATTTGAGGACGTAGACTAGCCAGAATGTATGTACTATATCTATACCGTCCACTTGGATGAGGTACATGCAACATCGCGGGTCCATAGAGCACCATTTAGTAGTGATGTGGGCCCATGCCTTTTGTGGGTGACAGATTGCATGTATGCATGTCATGGTGAATGACTTGAATGCATGACATGTGTATATGTACGTGTGAGATGCATCACAAGTTAGTACCTGTAATAGTTATATGCATGCGTACCTATATGATGAGTGTGTGATAAGGTGCATAACACTACATTATTTGTTATACATGCATGGATGCAAGTAATATATGCATTAGTGATGGGTTGTGTGTTATAGATGCATGGATGCAAGTCATACATGCATGAGTGATGGGTTACATTGAATGCGTATGTGACGTATATGGGATGGACACTTGATCTGTGCATGACCTAAACTATGGTAGGAAGGCACGTGCGAGGCTTGAGGTCGAGTAAGCACTCCCTGATAATATTATTTGAATGCATGCTTGCACAGGAGCTTAGCCGTACATGTGAGTGCATTACATGCACCTTCACGGCCTTGTCAATGAGATGTATTTGAGGCCCACCTTGATATATTTATGGCCGCCCATGAGGCCCGCCTTGATGTATTTATGGCTCGTCCATGAGGCTCACCTCAATGAATTTGTAGCCCATCCATGAGGCCCGACGTGTTGTATAGGAGGCCCAAGTAATGCAGCCCACTTGATACTTATATGGCTCATGTGGTGTGTTTGAGGGCCCACCTGTTATGCATCTGTGGTCGTTGTCGAGGCCCAATATGATATTTTTATGGCCCACCTTGATATATTTTTGGCCCATACTTGAAGCCCACCTTGATATATTAGTGCGGCCCATTGATGTAGCTCACTTGATGTGTATGAGGCCCATTAGTGCGGCCCATTATGATGTATGCGGCCCACCGTGATGCGGCCTATTGCGACATGTATGAGGTCCGATGTGCTATATATGAGACCCATATGATGAGGCTCGATGTATTGTATATGGCCCATGTGATGTGACCCTCTGTAATGTATATTAGGCCCGTGTTAAAGGCCTATTGTGATGTATATTGGGCCCATGAGTAAGGCCCGATGTGAAGTATATGAAGCCCGTGTGGGCAGCCCCTTATGATATATGTTAGGCCCTTACGTGTGTGGCTATGAGCCCACTTTATGTTTGGCTCTATGTGGGCCACTCCTTGAGAGCAATGTTGGTTAGATGTCCACATTAATGGGCAATGACAATTAGATGTCCTCATTGTGACCTTCCCTTAGGCCTTGATAAGCCCATTCTGTTCATGGGTTAACCTAAATAAGTAGGCCCCATTCACCATAGATGGATGGCTCCGTGCTATCAGATTTGATGTAACCATGGCCGAGGGCTGATCGTTATATTATGGTTGATTGGTTGTTCATTTATAGACCCCACCTTATTTATATGCCGATTTTCGATTCTGACTCAGATTGTCGAGGCCGATTGTATAGGCCATTCCCATTGTTGAGGCCGATTTCGATTGTCGAGGTTGATTTCAAGGCCGATTGTCGAGACCTATATAATGTATATGCGACCCGTAGTTGATGCCTATTGTGATGTGTATTCGGCCTGTGTGATGTGTATGCAACTCATGTTTAAGGCCTAATGTGATAAATAGGAGGTCTATGAGATGAAACCCAGTGTGATGTATTTGAGGCCCATGGGAAAGGCTCATTATGATGTATTCATGGCCCATGGGCAAGGCCCATTGTAATGTATTTGTGGCCTATGGGCAAGGCCCATTGTGATATGTATTAGGCCCATGATGCATGACCCATTTGATGTATTCGGGACCCATGTGTAGGGCCCACATGTCATGTATTTGAGGTTCATGAGCAGGGCCCACCTATTGTGTATGTGTGGCCCTTGAGTAAGGCCGATTGTATATTAAGCCTTTGTGTGAGGCCGTGGGCCCATTATATGTTTGGCTCTATGTGGGCCATTCTTTGGGGGCATTGTAGGTTAAATATCCACATTGTCAAGGCCGATTGTTAATGTCAGTTATTAATACCGATTATGAGTATGTGATAGTACAACATCATGATACATGCCCATATGCATCATCTGCATGTTTGTTATAAGATGTGATTGACCATTGCATATGTCATTGGGCAGGTTGTTATAAGACTCCCTAATAGGCGGAGGTTATCTCACATGAGTGTACCTTATGCACAGGATTGATGTATGACTGGATTGTATGACTCATGCATGTTGCATTGTGTGCCCTAATGACATCAGGGCCGTAGCCTCCACAGGCATATCTGGATGGCTAGACGGGACACCAAAAATGTTTGGTTCTAGCATACGGGCGCCATAGATATCCCTGGATGAAAATCTCTAAACTTTCATGGGTAGGAGACGCCCCAATGTCAAGACCAAGTGGATATATATATATATATATATATGAACGCATGAGGGCAGTATACCAGTAGGCCGCATCTCCCACTGTGTCGTGGTCGGTTGGGAGGGGATGTGACCTTGCTTGAGTGAGGGGACAATGTTTAGGTTGAATTTGACCAGCTTGAGGAAAGTTCCACTATCGACGAGCAGAGCCCGATATTGGTAGGCGGATAGTGAGGTCTCTTTCACTTCCCCAGTTGTGCGATCGGATAGAGGCGGCAAGCTAGCATAGAGCGTAATAGACCCCGATGATGATCCCATAGATGAACTATACTGATATGTAGACTTATTGTAACACCCTAAAAATCGGGGGTCGCGTATAAACTCAACTCCCGAGTTCCAGACCGTCACTTATGCAACAAAAATAGTTATGATTCAATGTTGTCTGATTTAAAGCATTCGCATGAGTAAAAGTATACCAAAACTGCAATTCATACTTCAGATCCAGTGATAAAAGCAAGCGAAAGACTAAACAATATATATATCACTGTATGGAAAAACAAAGTAATCTCAGTTGTCTCCAAAGTATGACTACATCTCTGAGTCTCATATACATGTAAATAAACAAAAGAATAAGTTCAAAATAGTCCCACTGAAGTCCCCCTCGATCCAGGTCACCTACGGGAAGCCGTCGTGGTACTGCATATACGAGAACTCATCCTGGTCCTCGTCACAATCTAGCTCCACCTCCTGGATCTCGTCCTCACCTGCAACTACAACAGGGTCTGGTGGGTGTTACAAACACCATCCCGTAACGTGGGAATGAGTGATCAACTCAGTGGAATCATAGAGCAAAGATTAGCATGTTCACAATTCAATCACGCGATAATAGTAAAGCAGTAAATCAGACAATCCTAATACTGTTGTTAATGCAAGATGATATGACGTGATGTATGCCCTCACCGACGATCACCCTCATGCGGCAACATCTTACGACCGCGGCATGCCACACTCTCTAGAGTGCTCCACATCTTCCAAGCACATGCAATGCTATGGTGATATGATTACCAAGTTGTTATTAGTCCATTCAAACAGCAGGATTGGGAAACTAAGGTACTTCCCTTGTATCAATCCCAACACGGATCCTGTCTAGGGTCGTCACTCCTAGTAATCTCATACGATGTACATTTCGTAGGTCACTGCAAGGGCTGCCAGGGCTGTTGCTCGCACTCGTTGCACCGCTCCCCCATCACCTTATCAATACAGGCCTACTGTACTCCACTGCACGGAAGGGTCGTCGCCTCCCGTGGACTCAGAATACGCTCGCGGTCACTACAAAGGGCTCGTCGCCTGATCAGTGTAGGCCGACAGCTAGAATATAGTGTCCCATACCACCATAATCTGCTCATGAGTTTAGGTGCTCACTGGTCACTACGGGGAGGTTTGTGGCCCCAGCGTAGGCCGACAGCTCGACCACGGTGTCCCATACCACCATGCCCGGCTCATGAGTCTTCGTGGATCAAGGTACCACGGTTAATAGGGTTTACAATGGTAAGTTCAGTACCCTAGGTTCAAGCAGTTATGATACATACAAGGTGAACAAACATCGGCCAGTCGGGTTACTTGACGGGCTCCACTAGCGCGATCGCATCTCAAGTTAAACGACATGAAGTGCGTAAAACACTTCGCGTGGCCTAACCACTGCCGCCAACTCTCAACACGAATCACGTTCATCGACGCGTCGTTCGTGGCTATGACCAGTCAGCCACGAATTCGCTCGGTTACCGACTGCCTGGACTAGGTCAAGTCCCACACATCTATGGAATTTCATTAACACTATATACCAAGGTATTGGAATTGAAGTACATCATGTGAGCATGTTAGCACATGTTAAAACATTCAACTTAAGCAAATCTTCAAGGCATACTTCCCATGTATATTCAACTTAAGCAAATCTTCAAGGCGTACTTTCTATGCATGTAGTGTAATCATGCATAAGGTAAGCATGTAGGAAATCATTTAGGTCAGCATATTAATCATGAAATCAATCTCAATCTACTACATAACATCATTTAATTCAATACATAATAATACAAGCATTTATACAAACACATACACTACACACTTAAGTCCACATATAGTATGTCGACCCAACGTGCGCAACTTGGTGAATCTCTTCGCCAAACTGATTATGCAAGCATTCCTAACTCTCTAATGCGGCGACAAATCATGTCAATCACGTCAGCAAATTATGCATGGAGACCGTACTTCCTACAAATGACTAAAATGCCCTAAATCTCATATTCTTCGTTAATTTACGAAACAGGAAACGGAGAGCATGTTGTACATGTCAAACGGCGATGCCGTCGATAATCTACTATTAAACGACATTGAAAGCATTGTAAACCGTCAATCAAAGCGTCTAAAATCCTCACCTTGTCTCTTACGGTCGCGGGAATTTGAACGGAGCGTGTACGCTTCGTCTACGGCGGTAAGAGAACCTGATTCATGGATTACGTTAGCTACCATGCTCAGAATCTACGTAAACCCTAAATCAACAAGTTTTTGGGGTTTTTCTATACCTGAAAAAGTGGAAAAATCACCAGCCAGGTGATTGGAATGGAGTGTTGAAGCAGCACTGTCAGGGACTCGGATGCGGGAAAAATCTCCTCTTCCCTTTCTCTCAAACTCTCTCTCTCTTTTCTAGGGTTTGTGAAATTCGGATGCAAGGAAGGAATGAGGGTTTCGACCCCTTTTATAAGCTTAGAAACGCCGAAAATAGGCTCCGGGACGAAGTTTACTTAATGTCTATCCATTTCGGGGCTGTTTTGGTCCAAAAACTGATTTCTGGTGGTCCCCTGGTCGATTGCGATCAGACTTAAGCTCATGGGTACCAGATGTACCTCGTATTAAGTTTTCAGTCTGGCAGGGTTCGCAGATCGCACGTGGCGGACCAGTTTCAGTTCAGCGGTCACCGCACATAGATCAGGGCTGAAAGTCTCATGATAATAAATAGATATTTTTCCTGATCCGAGGGTGTAATCTGGATGAATTCTGACGGTTAGAACACTTAATACTGACGCGTCAAGTCGTGTGCCAGATCTAAATTTGAAATTCCCAATTCGTCCCTATTCGCGGTCGCTTCAGTCCGGGTTCAACGAAATACTCTGTGATTATCGGATTGACTTGATTTTCGAGATGATTGTCAAGTCCAGCGGGGCGGTTCTAACGGTCTAAGATAGGAGGTATCGGACCTTCGACGTGCGGTCTAAATCCAATACAAAAGTTCAATATGGTCCAGAGGACAAACCTGCTTAGAGTTTGATCCAAGGTTATAAAGTATTGTAGAGTTATCTGTTCTACTCGATTTGGGTCTTGTAGAACGTATTTAAAGTGATCAGGGACTATTTCCCAGCTACTCTAGCGTTGCACTAGCTAACTTACGTTTAATTTCCATGAAAATTATTTATACGCGATTTCGGGTCAAATCGGTACTCGATTCCAAGTACGGATTTTTCACGGGCGTTACAATCTACCCCCCTTAACAAATAATTTCGTCCTCGAAATTTGTACCTGTTCGTACTCCTCGAGAAGCTGTGGGTAGTTCTTTCTGATCTCGGCTTCTGTCTCCCAAGTAGCCTCCTCCTCAGAGTGATGCGTCCATAGTACCTTCACAAGGGGAATCACCTTGCTACGCAGTACCTGCTCCTTCCGGTCTAAGATGCGTGTCGGTCGCAGGATATAAGTAACATCCTCTCCTAACTGCACCTGCTCCCATCTGATGATATGGGAAGGATCAGCAACGTACTTCTTCAGCATAGAAACATGAAATACGTTGTGGACGCTCGCGAGGGGCGTGGGTAAAGCCAATCGGTAAGCCACCGCTCCCACACGATCGAGGATCTGGAATGGACCAATGAATCGCGGTGCCAGCTTCCCCTTCTTCCCGAACCGAAGGACTCCCTTCAAAGGGGAAACTCGCAAAAACACATGATCCCCGACTGTGAACTCTAGTGGTCGTCGTCTAGTATCGGCGTAGCTCTTCTGTCTCTGCGCTGTAAGAAGCCGACGTCGAATAATATCAATCTTCTCTGACGTCGCCTGCACCAACTCTGGGCCAATCAAGCTGCGCTCACCGACCTCTAACCAGCAATGTGGTGCGCGACAAGGTCGCCCATACAGCGCCTCATAAGGTGCCATGCCGATACTCTCCTGGAAGCTATTGTTGTACGCAAACTCCGCATATGCAAGACAGTCATCCCAACTGTCCTTGAAGTCCAACGCGCAAGCCCGCAACATGTCCTCCAGGATCTGGTTCACTCGCTCCGTCTGTCCGTCCGTTTGTGGGTGGAAGGCAGTACTGAACTTCAACTTCACACCCATAGCCTCCTGAATGCGAGTCCAGAAAATAGAAGTGAACCGCATGTCTCTGTCCGACACGATCTCCAATGGAACTCCATGCAGACGCACGATCTCTCTAATATACAATCTAGCCAGCTCGTCTGCAGAGTTCGTAACTCTGATCGGTAGGAAGTGCGCCGACTTCGTCAATCGGTCGACGATCACCCAAATGGAATCATGCCCCTTCCTCGTCTTCGGCAACCCAGAAATGAAGTCCATGGAAATGAAATCCCACTTCCACTCTGCAATCGGCATAGGCTGCAAAAGTCCAGGTGGTCGGCGATGCTCTGCCTTCACCTGCTGACAAGTGAGACAACGGGACACGAACTCAGCAATGTGGGTCTTCATACCTTCCCACCAATACGTCCTCTTCACGTCACGATACATCTTCGTACTGCCTGGATGCATCGCGAGTCTAGTAGAATGCGCAGCCTCGAGAATCTCTCGTCTCAAGTCAGGGACGTCTGGGACGCATAGGCGGCCACGGTAACGTAAGCCCCCATCCATACCAACTCGCCAGTCGGCGTCAGCATCATCACTGGCCTGCTCTCGAAGCTCAGTAAGATGCGCGTCGTCCCTCTGCGCCTCGATGACTCGGTCATCGATCTGAGATCGCACCTGTACATGTGCGATGAACTCGAATGGCTCCTCTACAGTGAGTTTCTGCTCAAAGTCTCGCAAAAACTCAACCATATCCCACTCGGCAACCATCAGCGGAGCCGCAAACTCTATCGCCTTCTTGCGGCTCAACGCATCAGCCACAAGGTTCGCCTTCCCAGGATGGTAAGAGACTTCAAACTTGAAGTCCTTCAACGTCTCCATCCATCGCCGCTGCCTCATATTCAAGTCTCGCTGCGTGAATATGTACTTGAGGCTCTTGTGGTCGCAAAAGAGCTCGAACTCCTCTCCGTAGAGGTAATGTCTCCAGAGTCTCAGTGCGAATATCACGGCTGCCAACTCCAGGTCGTGTGTAGGGTAATTCTCCTCGTGCTTCCTTAATTGTCTCGAGGCATACGAAATTACCCTGTCCCTCTGCATAAGGACACAACCCAAACCAACGCTAGACGCGTCAGTGTATATAGTGTATTTAACCCCTTGTTCTGGCAATACTAGCACAGGGGCGGACGTAAGTCTGTCCTTCAGCTCCTGAAAAGCCGACTCCGCCTTATCATTCCAGGCGAACTTCACGTCCTTCCGTGTCAACTGAGATAAGGGTCTCGCGATCTTCGAGAAATCCTGAATGAAGCGCCGATAATAGCCAGCGAGACCCAAGAAACTCCTCACCTCAGTGACAGAACCAGGCTGCTCCCAGTCCTGCACCGCAGCTACCTTAGACAGGTCAACTGCCATACTATCCTTGGACACCACGTGTCCCAGAAACTTCACCTCCTGCTTCTAGAAGTCGCACTTCTTATACTGTGCGAACAACTGATGCTGTCTGAGCGTATCAAGGACCAAACGCAAGTGCTCCTCATGCTCCTCTCGACTCCTAGAGTATACCAAAATGTCGTCGATGAAGACAACGACGAATCGATAGAGGAAAGGCCACAATACCCGGTTCATCAGATCCATGAACACGGCCGGTGCGTTCGTGAGACCGAACGACATCACGAGGAACTCGTAGTGACCAAAACTGGTTCTGAATGCTGTCTTCTGCACGTCCTCATCTCTGACGCGCAGCTGATGATATCCTGACTGAAGATCAATCTTCGAGAAGTACTGCGCTCCTCTCAACTGATCAAACAAGTCATCGATCCTGGGCAAAGGGTACTTGTTCTTCACCGTGAGCTGGTTCAGCCTGCGATAATCAATACACAATCGCAGCGAACCATCCTTCTTCTTCACGAACAAGACCAGTGCTCCCCAAGGAGACACGCTAGGCCGTATAAAGCCAAGCTCTAGCAGGCTATCAATCTGCGTCCTCAACTCCTCCATCTCACATGGTGTCATGCGATACGTCGGCAGTGAGACGGGTGTAGAACCAGGAACCAGATCGATAGTGAAATCGATCTCACGTCGGGGCGGCAAACCAGGGATCTTCCTGAATAAATCCCCGAACTCAGAAACAACTGGCGTCTGCTCAAGTACCTGGGCACCAGCGTCGCGCAATAGAGTGGCGTAGCTAAGTATGCGGAAAGGAAGATTTACCCGCACTGAAAACGTGAAAGGCGTGCCCTCAGGCTCGTACACCGTCACCACACGATCCTCGCAGTCAATCTCGGCTCTAGCTGCAGTCAACCAGTCCATGCCAAGAATGACGTCGAGATAAACGAGCGAGGGATCGACGACCAGATCAAGAGTCATCGTCCTGCCTCCCAGATCAACTAAACAACCCTCACACATCTGGGTGACATCCGCATAATCTCCATGAGCTGCAAGGACTCGCACGCTATCCATAGTGATAGTCTGCAACCCAAGACGTCTGACTACGGCACGCGATATCAAAGAAATCGTGGAACCAGTGTCCACCATGATAAGAACGGGAGTACCTCCGATATGGCCCGTGACCTCGAAGGCTGAATGCTGGAAAGTCGGCGTCGTAGCTGCCTCAGCGGTCAGTGCATGAACTCGAGCCTGCTGTGGCCGGTTCGGCCGCTGTGTCAAGGGCCGTGGAGGCTGTCGAATCTGCGATACTGTGGATCTGAAAGAGGGATGCGCAGGAGCTGACCGTATAGGCGGTGCTGATATCGCCTGTGGACGTACACGATCAATCTTCTGCGGCGGCGAGAACCCACTGTCCCGCATCCTCGAAAAGCAACTCTGCGCTAAGTGGCCCGTCCTCCCACAGTATGTGCATGATAAATCAGGGCGCCGAAACGGTCCTACTGGCGCCGTGGTCCTGGTAGGAGGATCAATGCGAGGCCTCTTGCCCGCGGAGGGCCTGTCTGGCAAATCCGGTCGCAGCCTAGAAGTAGTCGGGCCTCGAGATCGCGCAAGTCGATCCACGTCCTGCTCTGCCCGCATGGACATGTGAACCAACTCCGCATAGGAGGGAAAACTGACACAGCACATCTTCGACCGAATATCCGGTCGCAAGCCCTCCAAAAAGCGCCGTATGCGCATCTGCTCATCAGCTAGAATCGTCGGGACGTACCTGCCCAACTCTGTGAACCGATGCTCATACTCGGTAACCGTCATCGCTGCCTGCCTGAGACGGAGAAACTCATTCTCCCTCTCGTGCCTGTAGGTCTGAGGATAATACTTCTCATGGAAGCGGAACTCGAATGCTGCCCACGTCCATACGAAATTTGCGGCAACAGTCCGCAATATGCTATCCCACCACATACTGGCCTCTCTCTCAAACTGGAAGGTAGCCAGCTCTACCTGCTCAGCCTCGGTACAGTGCAACATGCGTAGAATCTTCGACACTCGGTCGAGCCAGAACTCAGCCTCCTCGGGTCTGTGAGAACCCGTGAAAGTAGGAGGCCGCAAGCGCTGAAATCGCTCCAGAAGGCCCCGTGTGTCGGCAGGATTCCCCGCAGGGAAAGCAGGCTGCGCAGGGTGTGCTATGCCCTCATCCTGGGCGTAAGTATAGGCATCCTCAGCTGGATGCGCAGGTGGTGCAGGTGGAGTAGATGTAGTCGCACCCCCACCCTGGGCTAAAGTCCCAACTATGGTGGTCAGAAGCTGCTGCTGCTGTAGCATCATAGCCATCATCTGCTCGAATCTATCAGGGGGTGGAGCAGGCTGTGGCGGATGAGGTGCGGAAGTAGATGCGCGCTGTGGCTCTCTAACTGATGGTGTAAATGGCGGTGGTCCATTTGTAGGACCAACAGCAGGCTGAGACGATCGAACCGCCTCAGGAATCGGGCCCACAGCAGGGTCCGGACGAGTGCCAGACTGAGAGGGAGTCTGATCCATCTGCTCTGACAATGAAAGCCGAACCGCGCTCCTCGTAGTCTTAGGTGGCATTCCCTATATTCAAAATAGGGCGCAACCTTGTCAGTCTCAATTGCACAATTACACCGCAAACATCCACTTAAAGAGTCAAAGGCATTCCATGCATTTCAATTAATCAAAATTTTCACAATACAAGGGATATATCCTTACAAGCATCATGACTAGAATTACATGGAAAATTAAGACAATTAAGCAACAGCAACATAAGCAAAGCACTAGCCCTATCAGGCTTACACACATAAAACAGGAAATGGCTAACTACTAATAACAACATCAAGATCGCATCGCTAGTCGGAATCTGGTGACGGAGGAGGAGCACCCTTATCCTGTAAGCAACACAGGATTGCCTTCAAGGTGCGAGTCACCTTGCCAAACTTCTTCTTCGTAACGGCCTTGGCATCGGCGACTTCTGCTCGAAGTTCTTGGACTTCCCTTCGCAAAGCGGTCTGGCTCTCCTCCATCCGAGCAATGCGATCGTCGATAGTAGCCTGCGCAGAAGGAGGAGGGCTCTCATCAGTATCCTGAGCCTCCTCTTCTGCTTCTTCCTGAACCTCTTCCTGAACCTCTGCTCTAGGGTCTTCTTCGCTTTGATCTTCCTCTTCATCAAAGTCATCCCCACTATCCCTTTCAAGTTGATTTTCACGGTATTGCGACCCAATCTTCATCTTGAGCATTGTCGACTCATCGATGGTGTGAATCGATACCGGCAATTCGGGTCCAAGTCTATAGGCAAACTCAAGCGCAATCTTGCAAATGAGTCGGCCAAAGGGAAGGGATTCGGATGTTCTCCTCGACCTGGCTATGAGAACTATCTGCCGTAAGATGAAAGTGGCCATACATACGTTCTCTCCCTGGGCCACCAGAAATAAGAAATCGACCATAAGACGTGTACATTCAATGCGGTTCGTCGACCTGGGATAGACATTGAATGTGCAGATATGGTGCAGCAGACGCAAATCCTCAGACATGTACGTCGCTTTGAGGCTATTATTAGGCTGCCATGGAACCAACTTACCGCACAGAAACCTGGTGCGGCGATCTCGTTCACGTCTAGTCCTCAAATTCTTCTCACTTGGATGTACATCACCTAGAGGCACGTTGAGAAGTCGCGCAACCAACCGGACGTCGATCGTAGCCATCCGATCTCTACTAAAAGGGATTTTGAACTGCAAGGGCTCCAAGGTAGGACTCTGGATGCTAGCATAGAAGGCACGAACGGTGCTCACATTAGCACGAGCGCGAGCTTCAAAGATCGGTCCCCAGTGCGCAGCTTCAATGCATTCGAACAACAGATACTCGCCGAACAATCGCCCATCTACGTCCGCCTCAAATAACACTCTACGATCAGTGTATTCACCATGAGGCATCTCTGATAGAATGGTTCGTCCAAGGTGTGCATGGGGATCCAAATCCCGCTTTGTACGGTACTCTAGGACTGCAGCTGGACCTGCGGCGGTGCTTGAACTTGCGGCACCACCCCGCGATCTTCTCAATCGAGCAGGGCGGCTCGGTCCAACCTCGTCTGTCGCAGTTTTTCTCTTACCCATCAAAGATATGATGGATGAGAGCGACAAAAGGCCTAAAATGGCTTCCACAAAAGCCATGGAAAACGCCGAAAATGCGGAGAAATGGCTGCCCAATCTGAAATAAGGAAATCTACGCGTCGTAGAGGGATGCTTCAAGCTTCCCAAGGCTGTACTTTCAGGAAAAAATACGAACAAAAAGATAGGATGGAGCAGCTCACGATTTCAGCTATATTTGAGGGATTTTGGAGCTCCAAATGGGGAAATCTTCAAGGAAAGAGGCTGCCAACACCCAATAAATGATGGGTGGTGGTCGGTTTTGGCCAAGGAAGGGTTTAGAGGTGGTGTGAGACGCCGGGGTTTGGGATTGGTTGCTGAAAATCGAATCTAGGGCTATGTAAGGGGGCTGTTTGTGAAGGAGAGGTGAATTTTGGGGGTTTTCGTGATGTGGGAGGTACATAGGGGTGATGTGGACCCTATTTAAGGGAGTGCGCCCGAAGGACGGCACCAACTGAGCTCGCCGGCCGGCGATGGCATCGCCGGTCAACTCTCAAGTTGACCGGTGGGACCCCATGGGTCTGGTCCCCCATGGTCCCAGGGTCCCAAAAAGTTAGGTCCCACCCCCTGGTTCATAGTATTTTGGTCTGTATAAGCCCAAACATGTGTTCGGGGCTTTCCGGGTCCACATCGCAATCCCAAATACCAAACCATATGATGCAGCATATGAATTTGGGGTAGAAGGAGCCATTACATCTTTCTAGCTCCTTAGTTGCTAAAGAAAGTGAAGTTAGAATGGCCTTATGGCCATTTTTCATGAAATTTTACTATTCACTGTAAAATCTGGTGAATGTACTAATTTGTGTTATTTTTACATTAGGTTTGATGCCTAACATGAAATGGATAAGAAGAAACTGAAGGTTGAAGTGTTTAGAGGAGGAATTTTAAGAATTTTTGGCAAAACGGGGTTTTTAAGCCCTGGCGATTGATTACTGGAGTCGTGGTCATCCCACGGCCCAGGGATTCACTTTTGCGGTTTAAAACTGCTCATAGGACGTCTCTACCCGACTTCCTAAAGCTTAGAAGTGATTCGGGTCGCTTTACGCGACCCGAGATACGTTACAGACTCGATCTTGCGGTCGATCCTTATAGACTTTGCCTATCGGCGAATCTGTGATCCTAGAAGTGTTTCTAGACCCTTCTCGCACCCACCTAAGTCAAAGGAAGCGACAGCGTACGTCGCAAGACCATAACCCAGGCCCAGTATACTCTCATTCATGCTCTGATACCAACTTGTAACACCCTGAAAATCAGGGGTCGCGTATAAACTCAACTCCCGAGTTCCAGACCGTCACTTATGCAACAAAAATAGTTATGATTCAATGTTGTCTGATTTAAAGCATTCGCATGAGTAAAAGTATACCAAAACTGTAATTCATACTTCAGATCCAGTGATAAAAGCAAGCGGAAGACTAAACAATATATATATCACTGTATGGAAAAACAAAGTAATCTCAGCTGTCTCCAAAGTATGACTACATCTCTGAGTCTCATATACATGTAAATAAAAAAAAGAATAAGTTCAAAATAGTCCCACTGAAGTCCCCCTCGATCCAGGTCACCTACGGGAAGCCATCGTGGTACTGCATATACGAGAACTCATCCTGGTCCTCGTCACAATCTAGCTCCACCTCCTGGATCTCGTCCTCACCTGCAACTACAATAGGGTCTGGTGGGTGTTGCAAACACCATCCCGTAACGTGGGAATGAGTGATCAACTCAGTGGAATCATAGAGAAAAGATTAGCATGTTCACAATTCAATCACGCGATAATAGTAAAGCAGTAAATCAGACAATCCTAATACTGTTGTTAATGCAAGATGATATGACGTGATGTATGCCCTCACCGACGATCACCCTCATGCGGCAACATCTTACGACCGCGGCATGCCACACTCCCTAGAGTGCTCCACATCTTCCAGGCACATGCAATGCTATGGTGATATGATTACCAAGTTGTTATTAGTCCATTCAAACAGCAGGATTGAGAAACTAAGGTACTTCCCTTGTATCAATCCCAACACGGATCCTGTCTAGGGTCGTCACTCCTAGTAATCTCATACGATGTACATTTCGTAGGTCACTGCAAGGGCTGTCAGGGCTGTTGCTCGCACTCGTTGCACCGCTCCCCCATCACCTTATCAATACAGGCCTACTGTACTCCACTGCACGGAAGGGTCGTCGCCTCCCGTGGACTCAGAATACGCTCGCGGTCACTACAAAGGGCTCGTCGCCTGATCAGTGTAGGCCGACAGCTAGAATATAGTGTCCCATACCACCATAATCTGCTCATGAGTTTAGGTGCTCACTGGTCACTACGGGGAGGTTTGTGGCCCCAGCGTAGGCCGACAGCTCGACCACGGTGTCCCATACCACCATGCCCGGCTCATGAGTCTTCGTGGATCAAGGTACCACGGTTAATAGGGTTTACAATGGTAAGTTCAGTACCCTAGGTTCAAGCAGTTATGATACATACAAGGTGAACAAACATCGGCCAGTCGGGTTACTTGACGGGCTCCACTAGCGCGATCGCATCTCAAGTTAAACGACATGAAGTGCGTAAAACACTTCGCGTGGCCTAACCACTGCCGCCAACTCTCAACACGAATCACGTTCATCGACGCGTCGTTCGTGGCTATGACCAGTCAGCCACGAATTCGCTCGGTTACCGACTGCCTGGACTAGGTCAAGTCCCACACATCTATGGAATTTCATTAACACTATATACCAAGGTATTGGAATTGAAGTACATCATGTGAGCATGTTAGCACATGTTAAAACATTCAACTTAAGCAAATCTTCAAGGCATACTTCCCATGTATATTCAACTTAAGCAAATCTTCAAGGCGTACTTTCTATGCATGTAGTGTAATCATGCATAAGGTAAGCATGTAGGAAATCATTTAGGTCAGCATATTAATCATGAAATCAATCTCAATCTACTACATAACATCATTTAATTCAATACATAATAATACAAGCATTTATACAAACACATACACTACACACTTAAGTCCACATATAGTATGTCGACCCAACGTGCGCAACTTGGTGAATCTCTTCGCCAAACTGATTATGCAAGCATTCCTAACTCTCTAATGCGGTGACAAATCATGTCAATCACGTCAGCAAATTATGCATGGAGACCGTACTTCCTACAAATGACTAAAATGCCCTAAATCTCATATTCTTCGTTAATTTACGAAACAGGAAACGGAGAGCATGTTGTACATGTCAAACGGCGATGCCGTCGATAATCTACTATTAAACGACATTGAAAGCGTTGTAAACCGTCAATCAAAGCGTCTAAAATCCTCACCTTGTCTCTTACGGTCGCGGGAATTTGAACGGAGCGTGTACGCTTCGTCTACGGCGGTAAGAGAACCTGATTCATGGATTACGTTAGCTACCATGCTCAGAATCTACGTAAACCCTAAATCAGCAAGTTTTTGGAATTTTTCTATACCTGAAAAAGTGGAAAAATCACCAGCCAGGTGATTGGAATGGAGTGTTGAAGCAGCACTGTCAGGGACTCGGATGCGGGAAAAATCTCCTCTTCCCTTTCTCTCAAACTCTCTCTCTCTTTTCTAGGGTTTGTGAAATTCGGATGCAAGGAAGGAATGAGGGTTTCGACCCCTTTTATAAGCTTAGAAACGCCGAAAATAGGCTCCGGGACGAAGTTTACTTAATGCCTATCCATTTCGGGGTTGTTTCGGTCCAAAAACTGATTTCTGGTGGTCCCCTAGTCGATTGCGATCAGACTTAAGCTCATGGGTACCAAATGTACCTCGTATTAAGTTTTCAGTCTGGCAGGGTTCGCAGATCGCACGTGGCGGACCAGTTTCAGTTCAGCGGTCACCGCACATAGATCAGGGCTGAAAGTCTCATGATAATAAATAGATATTTTTCCTGATCCGAGGGTGTAATCTGGATGAATTCTGATGGTCAGAACGCTTAATACTGACGCGTCAAGTCGTGTGCCAGATCTAAATTTGAAATTCCCAATTCGTCCCTATTCGCGGTCTCTTCAGTCCGGGTTCAACGAAATACTCTGTGATTATCGGATTGACTTGATTTTCGAGATGATTGTCAAGTCCAGCGGGGCGGTTCTAACGGTCTAAGATAGGAGGTATCGGACCTTCGACGCGCGGTCTAAATCCAATACAAAAGTTCAATATGGTCCAGAGGACAAACCTGCTTACAGTTTGATCCAAGGTTATAAAGTATTGTAGAGTTATCTGTTCTACTCGATTTGGGTCTTGTAGAACGTATTTAAAGTGATCAGGGACTATTTCCCAGCTACTCTAGCGTTGCGCTAGCTAACTTATGTTTAATTTCCATGGAAATTATTTATACGCGATTTCGGGTCAAATCGGTACTCGATTCCAAGTACGGATTTTTCACGGGCGTTACACTTATTAACAGGAGTTGCATACTCATTCATTCATTCATTCACTATCCACTCAGGCTGGTGGTATGCAACTATTTGTTACGCATACCTTCGCAATGGCCAAGATTTCGGTTGGGGCACGCGACTAACTTGAGATTAGGAGTTTACCACATTGAGCCTGACTATTCAAATTAGGTATGAGACTAATTTAGATAGAAGTCCCTTGTGATGGACCCCATAGCCTGCGATACTACGTACTACCATCCCGACTTCACACTCCAGCATGATCATTCCATTCACATCGTATATTGCATTACACTTGCGGTATGTGGCATTTGAGTTACTGTGTCTCTGCATTTATATGATCTAGGTACGTCTGACGCTATTCGTGAACTCATTAGGAATTGTACATTGCATTGCATCCTCAGTATCTAATATTTGGTTCTTTATGACCCTACATTTGCATCGTTAATCTGTATTGTATATTCTGATATCGATTGACTCATGGAATTTTTCGTATTTCCGCTTACTCTGATATCATACGATTCATGACTTACCAGTATTTTCGATATTATATGATTACGACACTGTATTGAATATTTGGCACTTACCTTATACACATACTTTTACCACCCTTTAAGCTTTCCATAAGCTTATGTACGATAAATGCGTGTATGTTATGTTAGGTTACAGCAGCGTTGAACTTGGAGCGTATAACGAACTTATGGAGCTTCAATTTTTGATATATGTTTTCCCCATTCTGCATTATATTCAAACGATTATATTAGTAGATATGTGATGATGATGTTGCTTTTGTTGTTTGGGTAAACTTGTGGTTATGCTTCTTATGAGACAAATTGATGTTGAAAATTGTAACACCCTGAAAATCGGGGGTAGAGCATAACTCAGCTCCCGAGTTCCAAAACATCACTTTTGCAACATGTTTAATGATGGTTGTATGTTGTCTGTATTAATGCATGAAACTTGAAGTAGATTAAGCCAAATCAACAAAACATAATCTAGAGACAATTAGAATATGCAAGAGGAAGTCTAAAATAAATATATAAACCAATACAAGTCCCCAAAATATGTGTGCGATACTAGGTCAATAGGTACAAGTCTTATTTCAAAATATAAATAACAAAATGTGATAGTCTTCTATAAAGTGTATACCCTGAAGCCCCATCGATTCAGAACGGTCTAAGTGAACCTGCCTGAATACTGCATAAACGAGAATGCCTCCTCGTCATCATCAAACTCTGGCTCTGCCTCACAGGCGTCACCATCACCTGCAGCTAAGTCAGAGTCTGATTGGTGTTTAAACACCGTCCCAGAACGTGGGAGTGAGTGATCAACTCAGTAGAACTATACAGCAAAGGTTAACATGTTATCAATTCAATTAAGCAGTAATGATAATGCAACACAATCAAACATCCCTAATTACTCTGATTAATGCAAGAATGTATAAAGAAATGATGCATGCCCTCGCCTACACTTCCTCTGCGATCTTCATCTTACGGTGGCGCATGTCAGTCACTTCCTCAGTGCTCTGCCCAACGCCAAACGACACATGCAGTGCGACACATGTACATGATTACCAAGTTCTTATTAGTCCTTTTCATATAGCAGGATTGGAAAGCTAAGGTACCTCCCTTATATCAATACCCAAACAATGATCCATTCTAAGGTCGTCAGGCCTAGTAAATCTCATACGATGTTACAGTTCTAAGTCACTGTAAAGGGCTCATCACCAATCAATGCAGGTCTAGTTATACCTTAGTTACTATAAAAAGGCTCGTCGCCTCTAAGCAGTGTCAAGGTATGCTTGAGGTCACTACAAAGGGCTCATCACCAATCAATGTAGGCCGACAGCATGAATACAGTTTCCCATACCACCATATTTAGCTCACGAGTCTAGGTTGCTCACTGGTCACTACGGGGAGGCTCGTCGCCCCAGCATGGGCCAACAGCTCGACCACGACGTCCCATACCACCATGTCCGGCTCATGAGTCTTAGCGGATCGAGGTACCAAGGTTAATAGGGCTTCACTGGTGAGTTTGGTACCTTAGATTCAAACAGTAGCGTCCAAACATTGTGAACATACATCGGGTCAATCGGTTTAATTGACGAGCTTGACTAGGACGAGCGCACGTTGAGTTGAATGACATGAAATGCATAAGCATTCCGTGTGGCCTAACCACTGTCGAACATTCCAAGTACGGCTCAGATTCGTCGAACACATCCTGCGTGGCGTAAACAATCTCAGCCACCAATACAAGGCCTGTTACCGATTACCTGGACTATGGCATAGCCCCAACAACGTGCATTCATCACAAATAAACATATGAGATATTCAAAGCATTAATAAACACTTAAATCAATTCCTACAATCATGTGAGCATATTATGGAATACATACATGGAGGAAATCATACACACAGTTAAACATGAATAAGTAAACTGTATCATACATGAAGGAAATCATACACACAGTTAAGGTATTTGGGATTCATATCCCAAATCCCTTAGAAATCACAATTTACTAATTCCTAACTCATTCAGGCATTTTTACAAACACTTAGACTATACTTTTCAACATACATCACGTATGTCGACCGTATTACATATTAGGGCAACTCCTTTTGCCGAGGAATTGTCGCATACATAACAACCATGTTCCTATGACAATTAATCATGACAATCACAACATCGGATTTCAAATGCATACAAACATTTCAACAAAAACATGAAATAGTCTATACACAACATAGTTCATATATAGACGTAAAGCAAAACAGATAGCGCATTTAGCATGTGTAATGGCACCCACGTCAGCAATAAATCATTATCTGACATTGAAAGTCTTGAAAACTATAACCTAAACATATATAGTCCGCACCTTAAATTCGTAAACGCGTAACGGATATGATATATATGGTAAGTCTTCGTCAACGGTGGATTAGCAACCTAGAGTATGAAATAGGTTACCTACATCATTACTTAGACTATTGGAAACCCTAGAACAGGTTAGGGTTAGAATTTCTTACCCAAGTGTTGAATTAGAATCGACGGAATAACTATTCGAATAGGTGGATTAGGCTTGTAGCGAAGCTGGGAAGAATCCCAGGATGAATCACCAACTTCTCTCTTACTTTCTCTCTCTTTTTCTCCTCTTTCTTAACTAGGGTTCGAAAATTCATATGAGATATGGGAGAGAGGGTTTAAGGCCCTTATATAGGCCCAAAATTGACAGAAATAGTTGCAGGGCCAAGGTATACTTAAGTTATAATCAAATCGGGCTTATTCTGATCCAATGGAACATTTCTAGAGGTCCCTTTACTGAATGCGGTCGAACTTAAGCTCACAAATACTGGATTTAGGTCAACCTACATTTTCAGTCCGACCGATTTTCCAGATTGACCGTGGCGGACCAGTTTCAGTTCAACGGTCACCGATACTAGATAAAGGCCACAAGTACATTGGCATGTGTGGGACATTTCCCTTGATCCGAGGGTGATTTGGGTCAAATTCTGATGGTCAGAATGCTTATAATCAGTTCGCAAGAGACACGACTCAAATTACTTAAATTCACATTTAATTTCTAAATATATTCACTTCGCTCTGGACTCAAGAAAATAGTCTCAGGGCATCATTTGGACTTGATTTTCCAGGTGATTGTCAAGTCCGACTAGGCGATCATAATTGTCTAAGTTCATCGCTATCGGACTTTCAACATGCGGTCCAGGTCTGATACGAAGTTTCTGAATGCTCCCGAGAACAACCGGGTTTAGAGATGAATCCTAGATTTCAGGATAATGTAGCGTTACTAATTCTACGAGTTTTAGGTTTTGCAGATCGTATTTAAAGTGATTGGTGCTAATTTTACAGGTAATCTAGTTTAGCGCTAGTTAATTCTTGATAAATTTCTATAGGATTTGGTCCTAAGCAATTTCTGCTTGAGGTGGTACTCAGGTCTTCGTACAGATTTTTCCAGGATATTAGAATCTACCCTCATTAAAGAAAAATTTCATCCTTGAAATTTATACCTTCTCATACTCCTCGAGGATCTGAGGGTAGTTCTTTTTGACGTCAGCTTCAATCTCCCAAGTAGCCTCTTCTTCACTGTGATGCGTCCACAATACCTTCACAAGTGGGATGACCTTACTACGCAGTACCTGCTCCTTCCTATCTAGGATACATGTTGGTCGCAGTACATATGTGGCATCCTCGCTCAACTGTACCTTCTCCTAACTGATAATGTGTGAAGGATCAGGAACGTACTTCTTCAACATGGATACATGGAATACGTTATGCACGCCTACGAGTGGTGTGGGCAAAGTAAGACGACATGTTACCATCCCCACTCGATCAAGTATCTGAAACGGGTCAATGAATCTCGGCGTGAGCTTTCCTTTCTTACCAAATCGAAGAACTCCCTTTACGGGGAAAACTTTAAGGAATACATGGTCCCCAACCTCAAACTCAAGCGGTCGCCGTCTCATATCAGCGTAGCTCTTCCGCTTTCTTTGTGTTGATAGCAGTCGACGCCTAATAATGTCAATTTTCTCTGAGGTCGCCTGAACCAATCTGGGCCAATCAGACTCTTCTCGCCCACTTCTGCCCAGCAATGCGGTGCTCTACACAGGTGACCATACAGTGCCTCATAGGAAGTCATGCCAATACTCGCCTAGAAGCTTTTATTATACGCAAACTCTGCATAAGGAAGATAGTCATCCCAACTGTCCTTGAAATTCAACCCACAAGCTCGTAACATATCTTCTAGCACCTGATTCACAGTTCCGTCTACCTATCTATCTACGGATGGAACGCGGTACTGAACTTCAACTTCACACCCATCACTTCCTGGATACGAGTCTAGAAGATAGATGTGAATCGCGTGTCTCTATCAGACACAATCTCCAAGGGAACTCCATGCAGACGTAAAATCTCCTTGATGTACAACCTAGCCAACTCGTCTGTTGAGTTCGTGACTCTGATCGGTAGGAAATGAGCCGATTTCGTTAATCGATCGACGATCACCCAAATGGAGTCATGTCCCTTCCTCGTCTTAGGTAGTCCCGATATGAAATCCATAGAGATGAAATCTCACTTCCATTTAGCTATAGGCATGGGTTGAAGCAATCCAGGAGGTCGGCGATGCTCTGCCTTGACCTGCTGGCACGTGAGACAACGGGACACAAACTCAGCAATGTGAACCTTCATATTGTCTCACCAATACGATCTCTTCATGTTTTAATATATTTTCATGCTACCTGGATGCATCGCAAGTCTCGAACTGTGGGCTGCCTCGAGAACTTCTCGTCTCAAGTCAGGAACGTCTTGGACGCATAGGCAGCTATGATAATGTAAACCCCCATCCATACCAACACTCCACTCAGAGTCCTCATTTGTACTAACCCGATCTCTCATCTTCGCCAATAGCTCATCGTCTGCCTGAGTCGTGATAATCCTGTCATCAATGAGGGGTTGTACTCGAATATGTGCGATAATCTCGTACGGCTCCTCTACCATGAGTTTCTGCTCAAAGTCTCACACAAACTCGACCATGTCCCAATCAGTTATCATAAGCAGAGCTGCGAACTTTATAGTCTTCTTGCGGCTTAATGCATCTGCCACAAGGTTTGCCTTGCCCGGATGGTAGGAGACCTCGAACTTAAAGTCCTTCAAGGTTTCCATCCAATGGCATTGCCTCATATTCAAGTCTCACTGTGAGAATATGTATTTAAGGTACTTTTGGTCGCAAAAGAGCTCGAACTCCTTTCCGTAGAGGTAATGTCTCCAGAGCTTTAGTGCCCAAATAATGGCTGCCAACTCCAGGTCGTGTGTAGGGTAATTCTCCTCGTGTTTCCTCAACTGTCTCGAGGCGTATGCAATCACCCTGTCCTTCTGCATAAGGACACAACCTAGTCCAACGTGAGAGGCGTCGGTATATATCGTATACTTAACCTCTTACTCTGACAATACTAGCACAGGGGCAGACGTCAACTTGTCCTTTAGCTCCTAAAAAGCTACTTTAGCCTTCTCATTTCAGGAAAAATTTAAGTCCTTCCGTGTCAACTGAGACAATGGTCTGGTAATCTTGGAAAAGTCCCGAATGAATCATCGATAGTACCCTGTCAAACCAATAAAACTCCTCATCTCGGTAACTGAAGCGGGCTGCTTCCAATCCTGAACCGCAGCTACCTTAGCGAGGTTAACTGTTATACCTTCCTTGGACACCACATGTCCTAGGAACTTGACTTCCTCCTTTTAGAAGTCGCATTTCTTATACTGTGCGAACAACTGGTTCTTCCTGAGAGTGTCTAAGACAGCTCGCAGGTGCTCTTCATGCTCTTCCCGACTCTTGGAATATATCAAGATATCGTCAATAAACATGATGACGAATCGGAACAGAAATGACTGAAACACCCTGTTCATCAGGTACATGAACATGGTCGGAGCATTTGTGAGTCCAAATGACATCACAAGGAACTCGTAATGACCAAAACTAGTCCTGAAGGTTGTCTTTTGCACGTAATGAGCCCTAATGTGCAACTGATGATACCCTAACTGTAAATCTATCTTCAAAATATACCGTGCCCCCTTTTAACTGATCAAACAGATCATCAATCCTGGGCAAGGGATAGTTGTTCTTCACTATCACCTGGTTCAACCTGCGATAATTGATACATAATCGCAAGGAACTATCTTTCTTTTTCACAAACAATATAGGCGCTCCCCAAGGTGACACACTTAGTCGAATGAAGCCTGCCTCTAACAACACATCAATCTGTCTTCTCAGTTCCTCCATCTCACATGGAGGCATACGATACGTGCGCAAGGAAATAGGTGTTGCACTGGGCACAAAGTCGATAGTAAAGTCGATCTAGCACCGTGGAGGTAGTTCCGGGATCTTCTCAAATACGTCCGTGAAGTCCTGAACCACAGGCGTATCCCCCAACGTCGAATCATCAATACTCTCTAATAAGGAAGCGTAGATACGAACCCGAAAGGACCAACTGACCTGAATTGGAAATGTAAAGACCGTGTCCTTAGGTCTGTAGGCTGTCACGACTCTGGCCTTGTAATCAATCTTTACTCTCATTTTGGTGAGCCAATCCATCCCGAGAATAACATCGTAGTGACACAATGGAGCGACAATCAAGTCAACAACCACTGTCCTGCTACCCAAATCTATTGAGCAAGACTCATAGGTCCGTATAATGTCTGAAAAGGTCTCTATAGTTATAGTGAGTCTCACTCCCTTCGTAGGAGCAGTATCCAATCCTAGTCGCTTGACCGCAGCGTAAGAGATGATTGAAATAGTAGACCCGGTATCCACCAATAAGAAGACAGGCGTATCTTGGATATGAGCCAGAACCTCGAAAGATCTCAGTGCTGAATCTGCCTCGGGTGCCTCAGCTATAAGCGCATGAACCCGAGCCTACTGTGAATAATTTGGTTGAGGTACTATGGGCCGTTGTGGCGGCCTAAAGCGAGGTGTGGGTGGCCTGAAAGATGGGTGAGCTGGTGCTGGTCGAAGGGGTGGAGCGAAAATGGCCTGAGGCATCAGATGGTTGATCCTCTGAGGCAGTGAAAAACCACTATCTCACATCCTGGTGAAGCAATTCATCTCAGTTTGGCCTGACTTCTTTCAATAAGCACACCACACATGTAACGCCCCGACTTTTCAGGACCCGAGTATATGACTCGTTTTCCAAAAACCCGAGTGTTAACCTTAAAGGATGGTCAAATTCAAGTGTATAAATTATTTTTTCTTCCTTCATCAGAGTAAGCAAATGAGCGTAGAATGGAAAAATCAATATAAAGGAAAATTTTTATTTCATTTAGAATATACAAGTGGTTGCCCATAATGACTTATACAAACTAATGTCTCCGAAATAACCAATACATGAATTTCATAATTTCTACAAGTGAGATAACAAAATGTATATAGAATCTGGTAATACAGCCATGCATCTTTGACCATCAAGATGGCTCCTCATCAGTTTGAACCTGCATACCACTTAAATCACCTGTGCTACCTGTACGGTTATATTTTTGATGGATGAGTGGCCAGCTCAGTGTGAATACCCCTCAAGATTACACACCACCGCATTAGGTAAGCATAGTTATAAAACAACAAGGCAAATCAATCAAAACAGTACATGATATAGTCTTTTTAAATGCATGGATGTGTGAATGCACATCGACCTGGGGATGCACATCCAGTTGGACTTGGGCTCGTTGCCCATGTAAATCATCGACCTGGGAATAATCATCTAGTCGGACAGGGGTCGATAGTGGTCTGGGAGCTAGCAAAATGATACCCCAACAACTTTAGGGCACGTGCTACACCATCTAGAATTAGCCACCCGTTATCGCCAATATGTCATGAATGCATGATTAACCAAACCATTATTAGTCCAGTTACAACCAGCCAATTTAAATAAGATCAAAGGTCACTACGGGGAGCACGTGGCCCAGCGTAGGCCGACGACTCGGGCATAGTGTCCCATTACCACCATCCCCGGCCCATGAGTCTACCATCTTAGGATGTTTAATGGAAACTCATCGATTAGTGGACAATCATATTATAGTATATGCGGCTTACCATCGCATAGTTGCACATTATAAAACATCAAACCCATATAGGGAAAGTATTAGAACAAAACCACGTAGGGCGAGTATCAAAATATGCCACATAGGGCAAATATTAAAACCATACGATAAAGACCATCCTTAAAAATCATTTGACACAACAACACTGGATGGTAAGCCCACATCGATGATCCATCTAAACCACCAATCAATAACCACTAGATCGAAGGTCCATTGTAATCACCATCAATCAAGTTACATCCCAAGTATGGGTGTACATTTATAGGTGAGAATTTCCCACTAATGTACCAGTTCAACTTCCATAAGAAATCTACAATGAGAATTCCACAAGCATGAACAATTATACAGGATAATCATAAAGCATGTAATACAATAATTCAATTTTCACCAGTTAACACATGTGATTACAAAGAAAGATATCAAATATGAATTTAAATAAAAAAAAATACTATAACTTAAGCTAATGAGAAGATGGAAAGCTCAAGGGGAAAAATAAACACTTTATTTGTTGACTCGCCTTCCAAAGTTATTAGAAAGAGTGCACGTCCTTAGACTTAGATCCTATCAGGAATTGTAAGTTGTATGGTTAGATCAAGTCTTACATACTATTCATGGTTGAGATTTTAATATGGGGTTTAGATTACCTATGTCTAGGGTTTACCCTCGAGTTTAGGTCTATGATAAATTTGTTTTAGGATTTGGATTGTGGTTGGCATCAATTTATCATATTAATTTAATAATTGAAAAGTAATGGTTAACATTAGTGTTATAATAAACGTCAGCCAATTTATTAATAATCATCATTATGACGCTAGTGATGCTATAATTCTACTATTAATGATTGTAACTAAGAATGATAATTAAATGATTAGTATGTAATAGTGATAATTTTGTTTGTAAGCATTACTATTAGCATAAATAAACTGCTAATGGTTAGCTATGTTTAATAATCACAATTATTATCGTAATGCTAATGATAAAATAATGGATATCAAGTATTAATAGTGGGTTTAATTACGATAACAGATACTATAATCTTCCATTAAAGCATTCATAGTCATTTGTTGGGCCCACCAAGATGTGGTTCACAAATCTAACCCATCCATTATGTGTGTTCCATTAGTTAAAGGGGTCAAACTAAGTTTCAGGTGCATCCAAATCTCAGGTGGCCTCCAACAAATGTTTTTGTATGGTTTAACATGTCTTCACCAAATTGCAGATGGGGTGGGCCACCTGAGCTCTGTGTATAGCTGATTTTTTGGGGCACCCAATATTCAAAGGGGACCCAACAAATGAACAGTGCTGATGTTCAACATACATCATGGTAGGGCCTGTGGTGGGGACCATGGTCCTAGCCAAAATTTCCATGCAGCGTCCTCTGGACATTTACGTGCATGCTTCATGCATATATTTTTTTATTTTTTTTCTTGATAGGTGGGGCCCACTTCAAGAGGATCTACTCCACTGGTTGGGTTCCAAGGCTCAGGATAGGTCCAATGAGTTCAGTATTGGGTATATTTGACACCCTAAAACATCACAGCGGGCCCTTAACAGTTTTTATAGCCTAAAATCACTGTTTTCTACATTATGGCCCTCTAGAGATTCGGTTTGGCTTCATCTTTCGACTCAATGCTTAAAATGAGTTTGGAAATAGGGTGGAAGGAGTAGATATAACATACGTCTAGGTGAGGTCCCACTTTCAGAAAAATTGATGGACAGTGTTGAATCACTAGCTTGGTAACGTCCATGCAGCGGCTACAGATGGACGGCGTGGAATGGAATACATACATCGTGGTAGGGCGCCTATGGACCATGTGGGACCTCACAGATCGTATATCTACGTATATTTTATAATAAAATATTATTTTATTTATTATATTCTTCCTTTCTTTTTGAAAACACGTCCACGGCCTAGTATCCTTTGATGGACGGCCCGAACGAGCCATATCATCAAGGTGGGGCCACATACACGGCCCACCAACTGTGGTAGGGTGGGGTCCACCTGCTGATGTAGGGTGTGGCCTACCTGAACTTGTGCAGGGCCCAAAACTGGGGCAGCCCACCAATTTTGGGTGAGGCCCACCTGCATTTGTGCAGGCCCATGACCGGCACACCATCTTTGGGAACGTGCTCAATCCTTTGTAGTGCACTATTTTTTAAGCTACTTTGGCCCCGATTTCAGCTCAAACATGGCATTCTCCCAGGCCATTTTTAAACCCATCCCGGTCTTCTAGAGGTATGGTGACTTCCACCTCTTTCAGCCAAGAAAATGGCCTGAACAGGGGCGTTTTCTCCCCTGATTTTCAGGCCATCTTCAGTCCGTTTTCTAGGAATATTGCGGCTCGTTTGCAGGCCATTCCGATTCCGTGTTTCAGTCACTAACCGAGGTCATTTACATGTCATTTCTTGGCCCCAAAACAGGGCTTGAATCTCAGGCCGATTTGCTGTTAAAATAGTACCTAAACGCGGGTCATCTGCATCTTCAAAACAGAGCCTCCTCTTGGCTCAGAGCATGGTTCCGCTGGTGGTTATCTTCAGTCACGAACATGCGTGGTGAGGTGTGATGGAATTTAGTTTTAGAGTTTACTTTAAAGTTGTCAAGAAGAAAAAAGAAGTGAAGGGAGGTGTCTCACTGGTTTAAGTTGGTTCTGACCCAAGCTTGGGTTGCCACGCACACAGCCACCACCCTCACCTTTTTCCTCTGTTCTTTCTCACTTTCCTTTTATCTCTCCCACTCAAGTGGTGTGGCCGTGGGCTCACACTGACTCGGCTCGGTGCATTCTCACAGACTGAACTGGGACAGTGAGTGCTAGGCTCGCCTTCCTTCTTTCTGCTTTCTCTCTCTCTCTCTCTGTTCTCTCTATTTCCTTCCTTCTCACCTCTCTATTTGTGTGAGATTTGAGAGGGCTGGACCTCCTCATTTATAGGCAAGAGAGGGAATTTCAATGGCTGGGATTGCTTGGGATTGAATGTCCGAGATTAAGGGTGAGGAGCGCACGTGGATCGTGCCAGCTGGAGTGGACAGTTGCCATTTTTAGTATTTTTATGTTTTTAGTCTGTTTTACGCTGGTTCTCGTGTGCCCACATGTGTATAAAATTCAGTTCTATTAGTTGGGTTTTGGTTAGGGCTACCTCCTTAATCAAATGGACGGTTTGGATCATTGAGATGACCCCTCATGGTGGGCCATTTCTTGATCAAACGGGGGAGGGAAGAACACATTGAGCCGTGTTTTAAACGGCAACGCAGCGGGAGAATTCCCATTTTTAGGAAATGGCGGGTCAGAGTCTGGTCTGACCACGCATGCCATTCGGTGTGCTGCTGGTGCACATGCACCGTGTGGACACTCTAAATCTAGAGGTGAGGTCCACCAACTCCTTACCAAATCTACTTCATCCATTGAGTTCTAGAAGCTCCACCAACAGACCTTGGCCATTGATCAGACTGATCTAAGGCCTAGGTGGGCCATACAGGTCGATTCCTAGTTCTAATGGTGGATTCTCATCAACCTAATGGTCGGATTGTTCCGAGATCAAACGTCAATGGTTAAAAGAATCCAATGGACCATTCAGGCTAGAAGTTAATTGTTAGATTATGGGTTATGTGACCTATTACGCATTAACTATCATGCTACCATACTTGTAATATCATTATTTATTATTATTATTATTATTATTATTATTAATTATTATTATATATACGTATCAGATTGTAAATTGGCTGACTATGTGTGTTAGGTCTTAAATTTTTATATAAGTCATTAAATTATTTAAAATATATTATTTATTATAAGCTTTTTCAGTATATTTTATTTTCATGTATTACAAATTCTGTAGCTTGTAATTTATATTAATGATGTTGTAAGTATATGTACATAATATGGATTTTAGTTACATATCATTTTAATATGAAACTTGAATATTTATAAAATATATGAACAACATTTCATAGCATATATATTGAGGTTATATTATTTCTCTTTTTTTTTGTATTATTATTAAATTAAATTAAATGGTAACACTCGAGTATTGAAAGGTACGGGGTGTTACAACACATCTGGTCGCCTCACAGGGCAGGAGATGCCATGAACCTCGACGGTGAGTCTACATGAGGCCTCTTACCGAGGAATGGCCTGCTCGAAAAGTCACATTATGACCTGGGAGCCATAGGTGCTCGCATACGGGACAACCTGTCCCAATCCTGCTCAGCTTGCAGGGACATGCCCACCAACTTAGCATAAGAAGAGATGCTCGCACAGCACATCTTCGATCGAATCTCGGGCCGCAGACCCTCTAAAAAATGCCACATCCGCATTGGCTAATCACCCAGAAGCAAAGGAGCATACCTGCTCAACTCCGTAAAATGGTTCTTATACTCCGTCACCGACATCCCTCCCTGACGGAGGTGAAGGAACTCACTCTCCTTCTCGTGTCGGTAAGTGACTGGAAAATACTTCTTGTGGAAGCAGGCCTCAAATGCCTCCCACGTCCACTCAAATCCCACCGCAACAGTGCGGAGAACACTATCCCACCATAAACTGGCCTCCTTCTCAAACATGAAGGTGGCAAGCTCGACCTACTCCGCCTCAGAACAGTGAAGCGACCTCAGCATCTTAGAGATGCGGTCAATCCCGTACTAGGCCTCCTCGGGTCTATGAGTACCCACAAAAGTGGGAGGCCGGAAGTGCTGGAATCACTAAAATGTACCGTTGACACTAGCGTTCCCAACAAGGTGCATAGGTGAGGCAGGTGGAGCCGCACCCATCAACTAAGCAAAGATACTAGCCATGAAGGTCAAGAACTGTTGCTATTGCTACTGCTGCATCTGGTGCTGTTGTTGCTACTACTGTATCCATATCTTCTACTATTACATCGACAACATCATCTGCTTTAACCTATCAGGAGGCGGAGCAGACCGTGATGCATGAGGCATTGACGTAGACGCAGGGTTCTGCTCAGGAACTGAAGGTGTGACAGGTGGTACCACAGATGGTGTCATAGGAGTCGGCCCAGCAGCGGGGCCAGAAGCTGGCTGAAAATACTTCATAAAATCAAAATGAGACAGGCTCGTACGAGGATCCGTATGACTATCTCTCAGGGGAAGGGCCCCGTTAATCAACTCACCCAAAGAGAGACGGGCCTAAGTCCTCGAGCCCTTAGGTGGCATACCCTACATTCAACAGAGGGTGCAACCGATGGGATTAAACATACACACAGTCTATCCACACGTCATTCACAATCACAACTCACAGAAATAACATGCATCTCATTTAACAAAATTGTCACAATACATGAAGTGCAGCATTACATGGATCGCGACAGAGAAAGCATGTGAGCTATTACAACTAAGCTTCAAATACTAAAACAACTACCAAACTACTATGCCTATAAGGCTACACACAAGAACTAATTAAAAAAAAACAAACGATGACTACATAAAGGTTTATTCGTTGGAATCAGGTAATGGAGGAGGGGCACCCTTATCCTGGAGATAGCACAGGATAGACTTCAAAGTACGAGTTACTTTCTTAAACTTGTTCTTCACGAGGCCCCGCAGATCGATAATATCCTGTCGTAGGGTGGCCTGGCCCTCCTCAAGTCTAGCTAAATGGGCTTCCCTATCAGCCTGATTAGGATCATGCTCTCGAGCCGTAGGAGGAGGGCTCTCATCCTGGGCCTCCTCTTCTTCCTCATCCTGCTCTTCTTCTTCTTCTATTTTGGCTCCACCTTCCTCATCACTCTCTTCCTGTTCGCTCTCGGTCTCATCCTCACTCTCCTCGAGTAGGGCTTATCATTGCATTGGCCCGATATCCATTTGATTAAAAGTAGTCTCGGTGATGTAATGGATCGGCGCCGGTAATTTCGGCCCAAGTCTGTAGCTAAACTCAAGTGCAATCTTACATATGAGTCGGCCAAACGGGAGCGATTCAGTCCTTCTATTAGAATGTGCGGTAAGGATTATTTATTGCAAGACATACGTAGGCACACATAACTTCTCTCCCTGCCCCACCTGGTACAAGAAGTCCACCATCAGGGGCGTGGACTCACTGCAGTTGCTCCACTTGGGGTAGACGTTGAACGTGCAGATGTGGTGAAGCAGGCAAAAATCATTCATCATATTAGTCACTAAAAGGCTTTTGTTAGGCTGCCATTCAACTAGACGACCATAAAGGGACCGTGTACGGCGATCCCTTTCACGTGCACTGCTCAAATTCTTCTCATTAGCATGCACCTCACCAAGTGGCACATTCATAAGCTGAGATATCAAACCAACGTCGATTATGGCCTCCCGATCTCTTCCAAGTGGAATTTTAAACTGCAAGGGCTCCAATGTCGGCTCTCGAATGTGGGCATAGAAAGCTCAAACAGTGCCCACATTTACACGGTGCTCACCCTTAAATAGCGGACCCCACTTGGCTTCTACCATGCGTTCAAACATCAAGTATTCTCCAAATAGTCATGCATCTACATGAGCTTTAAAAAGGACCCTACGGCCCTCATAAACTCCATGAGATAACTCCGCCAACAAAGCCCTTCCTATGGGAGTATGGATATCAAGATCCGACTTCATCTGTAACTCTCGAGTGGTGCTTAAACTCTCAGCGGCACCTCTCAGCCTCGTAGAACATGTAGGGTTAGATCTTGGACTCCTCCTTTCATCGATGCGTTATAGAGCTCCAATGGATGAATTTCAATGGTTGAGATGAAGCTTGGAGGGTTAGATTAGGTGGTCGGAAGGTGAGCCGCACAAAGCTTCTTTCTCCATGGAAGCTTGGATGTCCACCTCTCTCAGGAGTATTGCTTGGGAGATGGGTTTGAGAAAGAGAGAGAGAGAGAGAGATGATGTAAGAGAGGGAGAGGGATGGTGAGTGATGGGTGAGTGAATGATGGGTGTACTTGACATGTATAGGCTGTGTAAGAGAGAGAGAGTTGACTTTAGGGATGTGTGTTGTACTTAGCATGATCGATGTGATTGATGAGACATATTCTCTTAGGTTTGTAAATGCGCGACGTTTTCCTCGAACTAAACACAAGCCCACATCTCTTGACCTGGGTATTGCATTGACGTGCAAGATGTGGCATCGGAACTGCAATGATGGTGCAGTTGTAAGGGTGCAAGTCTCAGATTGAGCTGCTTAGATTGTTAGGGTATGACTCAGGGATGTTCGTAAATGCTATTTACTCATCGCGGGTTATCGAAATTTGATCGGGAGGAACATGGAACCCTACGGAATGGTACAGTCTAGGATACGGGCCTCACATTAACACTCAAGGACTTTCAATATTCAGGTATTAAAAAGTTTTGGGTGTTACAATCTACCCCCCTTAAACAATTTTAACTCTAAAATTTAATTACTTCACTTTAAGTTTTCACTATATTCCTCGTGAGGTAGATATATATATCTAGGTGTGTGTGTAATTGGCTACATGAAATCGGGATGCTACATGTGCATTCCTCCCTTCTCTCTAGATTGAATTGGCCTAGCATTGGTGGACTATGATAAGGTATCCGATGATTACGTGTTTACAGCAAGTACATCAAAATAATTCCACTCGTCGTTAGGATGCTTATCATGAATTTTCCTTTGAACATCATCTCTATGAATTGGTACATGGGTAGAGTTAGTCCATCGTTGAAGAAATCTTATTACCCACCAAGTTTCGTATCCATGATGCAGACAAAAATTCAAAAGATCCTTGAATTTCTCCTAACATTGGAAGAAGCTTTCTTCCTTTTTTGAGAGAAGTTCATGATCACCCTCCTTAGGGTATTTGTCTTTATGAATCGAAATGAACTTTTTAAGGAATTTTTGAGTCATCTCAGCCCATGTCCCAATTAATCCTGGCCTTAAAGAGTGAAGCCAAGACTTAACCTTCTCTTTCAAAGAAAAATGAAATAATTTCAGTCTTAAGGTGTCCTCAGAAACATTATTAAATTATAGGGTTACTACAATCTCAACAAATTCTTTTAGATGTAGATATGAACTTTCAGAGTTAAGTCCATGAAACTTTAGGAGTAGTTGGATCACTCCCGGTTTGAAATCCACGTTTCCTACATTTTGTGGAAACACCGTGCAAGAAGGTGTACTTGTCATTGCTAGTTGTAAATAATCATGTAGAATTTTAGGCGGATGAACATTTTTCACATCATTCTCATCTTGTTGCTATTTGGCGGGATGGTGGGTTGATTTGCAGCCATGTTTTCTGCTAACTCAGAGGATCTTAAGGCATGTCTAATATGGTGATAGATAAGCAAACCTTCAACCAATCCTCCTTCACTTAGGAGATATAAAGTGTTATCACGGACCCACTTGGGCATTTAACACTCTCAAATCCTTAAGTCTAAATCAAAACCTAACTAGAAATTTACACAAAACAAAATTTTGAAAACACTATAATAAGAGAAGTTGTAAGGATCTTATTGGATCGATGATTCTATGTCAGTTTCTACAAAACAACAAAACAAGGTTAATATCTAATTATATTAGGAAAACTTAATTCTAATAACATAGAAAAATTAAACCCAATCCTAAACTAATTTTAATACTAATGTATTTCAACACTTCTCTTGGGCATGTTAGAAATTTTTTAAGAACATCCTCATCTTTCAAAAACCTAAAATATCCTTATTCCTTTATAAGACCAGCAATTCCTAATTTTAAATACATCAATCCAAGCAATATTAGCAGCAACAAAAATAAAAACAGAATATATGACAATATTAAGTGAAGCAGCATCAGCATTAGGTCCATAAGAAGATTTTGAAGTATTATGTACTCATTATCTACAACAAAATGAAGATGATTGTTATGGATTAGATTTTGTGCCATAATTGTATATAAGAGGGTATTAACTACATCCTATATAGGATATCCTTGATCTAAGATAGGTTGTTTGTTGACTTGGAAAATTCAATCAATCAATGGACCTGAACTGTGTATTCACTCCCAGAACATATTTGTTAGACCATAATGTAAAAATCTTACAAATCATATGATACAAACCATTCCCTTTTTGGCTTTACTTTGTTTAGCCATCCATTTTCCAGGCCAAGAATAAGATGTTATGATTTCCTTAAAAAAGTGATACTTTAGAATCAAATTCAACCCATGATGGGCATAACAAATGGATGGATCAAATTGTTGATTTGACCTATTTTTACTTACACAATCTTGACCATTCATATTAAAGTCTTTCGATGAAATGGTCAGTATTGTTGGAAAATGGATTTTGAAAAAATATTAAGACCAAATAAAATTAAAATGGAAAAAGGAGAAAACTTATCAGTTTGTAGAAGTTGAGGCGTGACGTGAGTCACTCGGCTTGAAATCAAATTTTCTCCCTTTGGACAACATCCCAAGTGAAATTAGTTTCCAGAGAAATTAACCTCTAGAATACAACAACTATGACCTAGTCCTAACAGTGCACTCATTGTACACCAGGTCAAACCATTTGTAGTCTTAACCCGAACTATAAAATACTTAAACCATATTTTTAACATAAAACAAACTTTTTATTACACATTTAAAACAGATGAGAAACAGTCAATTTATAGACTTTGTGAGGACACCCTGTAAGGGTATAGAGACACCCTTTGAAAAACGGATGTAACTATTGGGTTTAAACCCAATTGGTGTGACCGTCAGAATTAACAATATGTAATTTTTCAAAACAAAATCTGAAAGGATGCAACCTTTCAGACTTGTTTGAAAATACACATTCGTAGGGCATGCACGCACCTATGGCCATTGCCACGGCCCATCCAAATAAAAAATTTAAAACACTAATTCATTTTAAAATAATTTAAAATACAACAATCCTCCACATGTTTCAAATTTTTTGACATTTCGGGTTAAGATGAAAGAGTTGTGCAATGGTACCAATGTCACCATAGACTTGAACTAACATTAGAGTAAGCAAGACAGGTTTACAGGAATCATGTAACACTATAGTCATGAACCTGAGTCCTTTTTATGTAAAATGCAAGTACATGTTACTCACACAACTTTTTCACTACAAGTGATTCTGCAGCTCCATGCGTTTCGGTCATGCACCATTACCAGAATTTCATAAGTGCTCAAAAAAATTTACCTAAATTTTTATAGGAAGCGGCCTCCACCTCCACACCCATATCGGTGAATTCATTAATTATATACAGCGATTGGGTACACCATGAAATATATGGTCATGGATTCATTAAGAGTTCAAAAACTCATCCTTCTTCATTGTTGCTCACACTGCTACACCATATAAGGGGCTCATTTATATCAGTGCAATCGTCTACCTTGTGTCTTGTTGTTTATCCATTGAACCTATCTCATAAGATCTCTACTTGTATAGGTTGGGTTGTCAATACTGGTAACTCATATATTGGGCTCAACTCCATTCCATTCGATATATCATTGATTATTCTTTTAGATAGTCATTTTGTTAGAGGATTTAAAAGTTTATGACTAGTGTGCCTTTTAACCCCACTCGATATTACTGAAAGGTCACCTACAAGTGCCCTGGTTTGTAAATTACGGTGTAATTTGAGTCACTCAGACAACAGCGCCTAACAGGAAGATCAATTTAAGTGTCTACCTCAACTGGATGTATGGAAGCTCGCCATAGGTAAATCATAGCCTCACATCCCATGTCCCAAAACACCAGGTGATTAAAACCCTTAAAACTAAGTAGAACACCTTCAGGTTTTATTATAAGAAAACTTTTTACCAAACAGGAAAATCTTCAAAGTTTTCTTACCCTGTCGATTATATCGATTCACCTTTCGATAAAATTGACCTTCTTTGTCGATGTCCTCAGCATCTCAATTGATACAATCGAGTGAGGACAAAAAGTGTGCAGCAATCAAACATTTATCTGGATGATTTATCGATATATCAGAATCTCAATCGATATCATCGATATTCAAATATCCATCCCATCGAAAGTGGATCGATAATATCGACAGGCAGTTTTTCGGTGCCCCTATTTTTCTAAAGAAAACTACTATAATCTTAGATATATCAATGACTGTCCGATTCAATCTGAATTCAAATATCGATCATATCGGAAGTCATTCGATCATATCGACAGTGGGTGCATGTTTTCTCCAGCAAATATTTCAGGGTGTTTTAAACGTTGATCGGGGGGCTAGTCGAGAAATCGATATTCATATGTCGATCATATCGAGACCTGGTCGATTGTATCGAGACTGGACACAAATCGTCCAACAAGCTTATAGGTAAATCTATACGATTTATTGATCCCATCGACACGGACTCCGATATCATCGATATAAAAATTTTGATGACATCAGCTGTTCCTCGATCATATCTTTAGAACCTGAAATTCTTCAAGGCTTATCTCTCTTGTTTTCACCTTTCGATAGATCGATCCCTCTATCGATGGAATCAGAGTTTGAAATTCGATAACATCGATATGTGTCTCGATCCCATCGACTAGTTAGCAAAAGGTTTCCAAATGTGAAAATGACATTTGAGTTTGTATCATCGAGAGGTCAGTCGATGCTATCGGGAGTATACGCTCGATGATATTGACCCTACTTGATGATATCGAACTGTCATAAATGTGACCGTTTTATGTCCGTTAGAACCTTTTGCCTATATATAGAGAGATTAGTCTTTATTGCTGGCAGAGAAAGAAGAGAGTGCTTTTGAGTATTTTAAACTTCATATCATTTATCTTAAGCCCTTTTCCTCAGGGAGTTCATCCTTCAATCCACCCTCATCATTGATATTCAATAGATTGGATTGGGGAATGAACTTTCGCATTCAAGGATCATCCAGCTACTACCTTAATAGAAAATCATTAAGCTGGGATGCCTTAAATGCATACATGATTGGAATCACTCTATCTTCCTAATAGGAAAATCTTTAGAGAGTGGAATTTCATCATAACCTTGACCCGACCTGAAGCCTAGTATTGGTACATCTTTTGTGTTGCGGATCAAGGGAGCTGAAGACTCTTCATCAACAAGAAGGAGATCTTCATCACTGCGCTAAAAGGGACTCATCAACTTATCTGTAAGTATCTAGAGTCCAGAGGACACTTGTAATCATTTCTTTCTAGGATTGGGTCTTGAGTGTTGCTTACCCTTTGAAGTCCTCAAAGGAGGCCTCCGGCAGGAGTGTACGTTTGGGTGCGTTGTGTGGACCCTTGCTCTGTGTGGGCATAAACATCTAGTTAAGAGTGAACCAGTAAAACTCTGGGTTATGAGGTGAACTGTGCAAAACCTCTGTTAGGGTCTTAGGATAAGATCCTTGGCTAGTGTGCCTAAACCAGGTGTTATGTGTTGACCCTTGCTCGTGAGAGCATAAACAATCAGCCTCTGTACAGGTTGTAAAGGTTGAAGGTGAACCTGATTTAAAACCTTAGGTTTGAGGTGTACCATGGGAAACCTCCTTAATGAAATCCGGTACACTCAAGGGTTGAGTGTGGCAGCCGGGAATGGACTAGACAAGTAGTCGAACCACTATAAAAATGACTGTGTCTGTGATTGATTCTTGTGCTTGATCATTTGTGTGATTATGTTAATTGCATTCATATCTGCTCACACTTCACACACACAGTCACATCCATCATAGACTATAACTGCTTCATGGTTATTAATTTGAATAGTTTTGTGATTGGATCCTTTACTGGGCTTGGAAGCAAGTAGAGTTACATTTGAGTAATCCTGAAAATTACATACCTGATAGGATTAGAGTGATAGGATTTTTAATATAACTCATAAATCTTTAAAAAGTCCTATTCACCCCCCTATAGGACATATTGGCATATTCCTACTTCAACTCAAGCGGTCTTCACCACTATTTCAATTGGTATCAGAGATGGTCTCTCTTTAAGGGCTTCACCTCCTAGAGAGTGATCTTGACTGAAGTTAAGGAATATGGCCAAAGGAGAGGGCTTATCAGACCTCCAATATTTGATGGTTCAAATTATACTAACTGGAAGGCTAGAATGCATTACTTCCTGAGATCTTTAGATCATGATGTTTGGGTTGTAGTTGCAAGGGGATATGTGGTACCATTTGAACAAACTGTACTTGAAAATGAAACCACAATCACAAAACCCAAACATAATGAATAGTGGACGACATTTGACAAAGAACAACGAACTGCTGAAGCAAAAGCAATGAACGCCATCTACTGTGCCGTGTCTCAAGATATTTTCAATCAGATAAGTATGTGTGGGACAGTTAAAGAAGCATGGGATTTACTGGAAATAACCCATGAAGGCACAAGTACTGTGAAGAGGTCTAAACTACAACTTCTGACTTCACAGTTTGAAAATCTCAGGATGGAAGAGCATGAGACATTTATGGAGTTTTTCACCAAATTAAATATCATTTGTAACTCCATGGGTGGATTGGGAGGGAAGGTTCCAGTACCTAAAATATATAGGAAAATCTTACGATCCTTACCGGAACTGTTCAATCTCAAGGTAACAACAATTGATGAGTGTAGGAATATTGATGAAATGAAAGTAAAAGAACTAGTAGGTTCCATACAAACTTTTGAACTACACTTTACAAAACCCCAAAAATCTAAAAACACTGTCCTAAAAAATTCTAAGAAATCAAAACATGAGGACAGTGAGAGTGAAAAAGAAGATGAAGATGAGGAAGTGGCTTTGCTGGCACAAAGATTCAAAAGGTTCTTTCATAAGAATCGCGGCCTCCCCTCTAGAGGTAGAAAGGTGGATGACAAACCTTCTGCAGGCAAATTTGGGAAAAAGACCAAAGAACCACAATGCTACGCCTATCAGGAGTATGGACACCTATCTACTGAATGCCCTAACAGAAAAACTAAGGGCAAGGCAATGGATGCCACATGGGATGATACGGAGGAGTCAAATTCAGAAAATAGTAACTTAGAAAGTGATGGAGATCAGAAATCATTGAAAATTCTTATGATCTCCACCACCACTCCAATCGTTACTGTGGAATCTGGAAGTAAGGAAGAACAACAAGCCACTGAATCATGTTCATCTGATAATAATGAGTCTGAAGAAGAGGAAAAAGTCGAAAAGGATAAACTGCAAGATGCTTATAATCAACTCTATATCCATAGCTTTAAAGTGTCTAAACGACTTGGTATATCTGAAAACAAAAAGGAATTGCTGAAATTAGATCTGGATAAAGCATCAAATATGAATATTCATCTAATTACTGATTTGCAGCAATGTCACTTAGATAATGATAGACTTGAAAGAACTAACATTTCTTTGAAATCTGAGTCAGAAAAATTAAAGAAACAAGTCAAAGCACTAAATGAGGAAAACTTGATTCTTTAGAATAAAAATTATACACTTTAAAATGAATTTGAAGAATCTTGAAAAATAGCCCAACTAAACTGTAAATTTTTCCAGAGTGGTGAGAGGTTAGAAAAACTTTTGGGTATGGGAAAATCTGGAAACAACAAATATGGCTTGGGGTATGAAAAAGCTAGAACAAAAACTGAATATGATGCACAACCATTTGGAAAATCTGTTGCATCTAGTAGTAACACCAAACCTATCCCAGCTCGTTACAAAAGTGAGGAGTCAGTTTATGAGCTAGACAAAAGAAGTATAGAATCATCACCACTCGAGCTACTTGATAGGATGAAGGAGCAGTTAAGTCATGTGGATAAATTAGATAAGAAGAACAAATCTACCATAAGTAAAACTCTTGTCACAAAGTGGGTAATTAAGGAAAAGACAAATTGCCTTGTTACTCATTTAGATCATTTATCAGGCAAAGGGGCTAAATGGTACCTGAACAGTGGTTGCTCAAGACATGTTACAGGTGACAAGTCCCTCCTTTCAAACTATAAGGATCTTCATAAAGGGATAGTCACCTACGAAGATGGAACCACTGCTGAAGTAATTGGACAAGGAATCATAGAAGGAATCAATTTGTCTAAAAATGAGAATGCTTTTTGCATAAAAGGCTTGGCACATAACCTACTAAGCATCTCTCAAATCTGTGATAATGGGCATTTGGTCAAATTCAACAAAGAAGAATGTGAGATCCTATATCGATTAGGAAAATCAATTATAAAGGGTCTTCGCACAAACAACCACTGCTACATTATCATAGGAAAAGAAAGCAACAATATTGAGAAACACTGAGAGAGAAGAAACTAGTCCAAGATATGCATTGAAATCTGGATACTTGCTGAAATGAAGTGATTTTGCTGAGCATTCATAGAAACAATCTGAGGTCTCTCAGATCACTTTTTGCACATAAACATTTAAATGTTTATACTTTTGATGTACAAATGTTATATGAAATCCTGCTGTTATTTTTTTTTGCTAAAAACCTTAATAGATATACTACTTTGTACATGAACGATGAATAGTAAAAAAAAATTCATTCGATATTAGCTTTGATTGATAACTTGTGAATGTCGATTACATTGACTCATAATCGATATCATCGACGACTCTCCGGGTAACTAAATCGTCAGGATGATTGGGCTTCCCAGAACTCTTAAAATCAGAAAATCAGAAATCTCAGTGTAGAACTGTATCTCTCAGCATTGTTCTTGATCAAAATGTCGGAAGCTAAAGGATCACTTCATCCACAAAGTGCATCAATAAAAAAGAAGAAAGGCAAGCAGGATGCAATCGCCCCATCTTTCTTATTCAACTTAAAGCTTGAGGCACAACGAAACGTTGATACAAAGAGTATTGAACCTTTTAAAATCATCGATCTTCTGAAACAGAGTGGATGGGAAAATATTGTAAATTTTGGGAGAACATTTCAACATAATCTAGTACATCAATTCTTGAGTTTGATCTTCAATGCTGATAACAACCCTCTAGTAGTCTTGGTTGTGGTAGTAAATCGAGTTGAACATATCACACCTAGACTGATAAGTAGGATGGTTGACATAGGAATGACTAGAATACCTGTATCAGATCGAAATATGAATGGACTCGGTGTATGGGGAGAAGTTACTTGAGCACTGTGTAATGGTACTACAATTCCCAGGAATTCAAAGAATATCCTCCATGTTAAGCATCTTGATCCTACCTATAAGATCATTCATAGTATATTGAGCACAAATGTCTATCCTTGTGAAGTCTCGAGCAATTATCTCTCTCCATACATACTCAACATTCTATATGATATTCATCTTGGAATTCCTCTATGCCTACTAACTCCTCCTACGTCAGTTAATCCGAGTGTCCACAGAAGAGTCCATCACTATAATTACATTTCCATGCCTTCTGCTAAGCTTTCACAACAATTCGGTCTGCCACTAACTCATGATCTTCCACATCCATGTAGATGGTTCAATTATAAAGACATCCAGAGTCTGAATCTCTATGACAAGGTATCTTATGTTGGAAAAACTAATTAGACCTCAGGCCTTGGGAATTCTCAAGCCATGGCAATTCAGGGTGTACAGGTGCAAGATAATTTATAAAGACTTCTGGATGGTCAATCCTACATGATGAAAAAACTTGATGACTGTGAAACCTATCTTTCAGACATCCGACAAAGACTGGGGTCTCTGCAACATACTACAGAACAGATTCTGAACATTCTACCTTCTCCATAAAGCTTGTCCAGGGACTCCTTCCATTTATCACACATTGACAATTCTTCTAAAATACTTTGGCATAAGGTTCTTTTTGAATGCCCTGTGATCATATTTATATGTGTGATAACTTGCTGACTTACAGACTGCAACAAAGTGGCTTTTTGTTTGTCCATACCCCGTATGGGTCACTAATGTCATAAACTCTTATAACATGAATGTATCTTGGTTTGTCTGGTTTGAACATGGGTTGCATTGCTAACTGCTTCATAGTTTCATCCCTGTTTATGTGATCTCTATTTTCAAATGGTTTATGGATATATTGATTATGACAGGGTATCACAATCTATCTTTTCTGCCCTATCTGATATGAAATGCATGAGTTTCTATTGAATATTCTACTTGATCTAAAACTACGATACTTGTCTCTGTCTGCATTCATATCCTATGAATAGTGCTGTATGTTTTAAAAAGAGTTCACCCTTGTTCATTTATATCTACTGGTTCTCCCATACGCTTATTTAATCTTCAGTCAATATCACTTGCTATATCTTTGTCAATGACTGACAAAAGGGGGGGAGAAAAGTCAAAAACACCCCAGATGGAATTGTATATCTGGTAGAATGGTGTTGCAGGTGTTAGGGGGAGCAGCCGCAACAAGAAAGGGGGAGTTTTGAAGAAAGGGGGAGCAATTACTGGTTGTGTACATGGGTGATTAGAATTTGTAAAATTATGTTAATGCATATACACACAATTTAGGATGTATCTGTCTAGATATTTTTCTAGGGTGTTTTGGATATTTTTTCATGTAACTGACAAAGGGGGGATTGAAATTGCACCTACAAGTACCCTGGTTTGTCAATTACGGTGTAAGTTGAGTCAGTCGAACAACAGCGCCTAACAGGAAGATCAATTCAAGTGTCTGCCTCAACTGGATATGTGGAAGCTCGCCATAGGTAAATTATAGCCTCGCATCCCATGTCCCAAAACACCGGGTGATTAAAACCCTTAAAACTAAGTAGAACACCTTAAGATTTTATTGTAAGAAAACTTTTTACCAAATAGGAAAATCTTTAAAGTTTTCTTACCCTGTCGATTATATCGATTCACCTTTCGATATGATCGACCTACTCTGTCAATGTCCTCGGCATCTCAATCGATACAATCGAGTGAGGACAAAAAGCGTCCAGCAATCAAACATTTATCTGGACGATTTATCGATACATCAGAATCTCAATCGATATCATCGATATTCGAATATCCATACCATAGAAAATGGATCGATAATATCGACAGGCAATTTTTCAGCGCCCCTGTTTTTCTAAAGAAAACTACTATAAACTTCGATATATCGATGACTGTCCGATTCAATCTGAATTCAAATATCGATTATATCAGAAGTCATTCGATCATATCGACAGTGGGCGCATGTTTTCTCCAGTAAATATTTCAGGGTATTTTAAACGTTGATTGGGGGGACAGTCGAGAAATCGATATTCATATGTCGATCATATCGAGACTTGGTCGATTGGATCGAGACCGGACACAAACCGTCCAGCAAGCTTATAGAGAAATCTATATGATTTATCGATCCCATCGACACGGACTCCGATATCATCGACATACAAATTCTGATGACATCGGCTGTTCTCCGATCATATCTTTAGAACGTAAAATTCTTCAAGGCTTATCTCTCTTGTTTTCACCTGTCGATAGATCGATCCCTCTATCAATGGAATCGGAGTTCGAAATCTGATAACATCGATGTATGTCTCGATCTCATCGACTAGTTGGTAAAAGGTTTTCAAAAGTGAAAATGATATTTGAGTTTGTATCATCGAGAGGTCAGTCGATGCTATCGGGAGTATACGCTCGATGATATCAAACTCTGTCATAAATGTGACCGTTTTATATCCGTTGGAACCTTTTGCATATATATAGAGAGGTTAGTGTTTATTGCTGGTAGAGGAAGAGAGTGCTTTTGAGTGTTTTAAACTTCATATCATTTATCTTAAGCCCTTTTCCTCTAGGAGTTCATCCTCCAATCCACCCTCATCATTGATATTCAATAGAGTGGATTGCGGAATGAACTTTCGCATTCAAGGATCCTCCAGCTATTACCTTAATGGCAAATCATTAAGCTGGGATGCCTTAAATGCATAGATGATTGGAATCACTTTATCTTCCTAATAGAAAAATCTTTAAAGAGTGGAATTCCATCATAACCTTAACCTAACCTGAAGCCTAGTGTTGGTATATCTTTTGTGTTGCGGATCAAGGGAGCTGAAGACTCTTCATCAACAAGAAGGAGATCTTCATCACTGCGCTAAAGAGGACTCATCAACTTATCTGTAAGTATCTAGAGTCTACATGACACTTTTGATTATTCCTTTCTAGGATTGGGTCTTGAGTGTTGCTCACCCTTTGAAGTCCTCAAAGGAGGCCTCTGGCGGGAGTGTACATGTGGGTGCATTGTGCGAACCGTTGCTCTATGTAGACATAAACATCTAGTTAGGAGTGAACTAGTAAAACTCTGGGTTATGAAGTGAACCGTGTAAAACCTCTGTTAGGGTCTTAGGGTAAGATCCTTAGCCAGTGTGCCTAAACCGGGTGTTATGTGTTGACCCTTGCTCATGAGAGCATAAACAGTCAGCCTCTGTGTAGGTTGTAAAGGTTGAAGGTGAACCTGATTTAAAACCTTAGGTTTGAGGTGAACCATGGGAAACCTCCTTAGTGAAATTCGGTACACTTAAGGGTTAAGTGTGGCAGCCAAGAGTGGAGTAGACAAGTAGTCGAACCACTATAAAAATGACTGTCTGTAATTAATTCTTGTGCTTGATCATTTGTGTGATTATGTTAATTACATTCATATCTGCTCACACTTCACACACACAGTCACATCCATCATAGACTATAACTGCTTCATGGTTATTAAGTTGAATAGTTTTGTGATTGGATCCTCTATTGGGCTTGGAAGTAAGTAGAGTTACATTTGAGTAATCCTGAAAATTGCATACCTGATAGGATTAGAGTGATAGGATTTTTAATATAACTCATAAATCTTTAAAAAGTCCTATTCACCCCCCTCTAGGACATATTGGCATATTCCTACTTCAACTCAAGCGGTCTTCACCGCTATTTCAATTACTCCGTCAAGCTTTCGCCTATTACGAAAATTCATTACTGCTACCTTTCATGTCTTAGTCTCATAATGACTAATCATCCTTTCAAAGTAACTACAAATCATCACCTTGATAAGTTATCACCTAAACAACTAACTACAAAGAAACGAGCCTCTGTTTAGGTGGATTTTTTCTCCTTAGTCTTTGGTAGTCAGTTACAACCTCTTTGACTATTCATATCTCAAGCCAACACATATTAAACTCATTTTTAATTTCACAAAGTTAACAATTACAACTCCATCATGCAACAGATGTTAATCTAACACCCTGGTGCAACCCGGCAGTGGTTCGAGGGTGGTTTGTCATCCAGGTGCCATTGAGATCGATCGGGCTTTGAAAATAACGCTTTAGTTGGTAGGGCGCTAGGTAAGGTTAGTCCCACATTCGATGGATGGGCACCCTAACCCTAGGCTATGCATGAAGCTCCCACCTTCCCTATATGAGGTCTTTTGAGGGAAACCCCAAGAACAAAACCGTGCAGGCATGCCCAAAGTGGACAATATGGTACAATGTCGGTGGGGTTGTTACGAATACTATCAGTGCCGAGGCCAGCTCTGCCTTGATGGTGGGGGATTTTAACACCCCGGTGCAACCTGGATGTGGTCCGAGTGTGGGTTGTCATCTGGGTCCCATTGGGATCGGTTGGCCAATGTTATTCTCACATTGATTGGGGAGTCGTCGTCTGGGTAGAAAACCCACCCGTCGATAGGCCTCCTAACCCTGTGCATTTGAACTGTATCATCCGGGTCCTTAGTGATCGGTCGAGCAAGTTGGTCAGGTCAGTGTTAGCTTCACATTGATTGGAGAATTATTATCTGGGTGCTAAACTCGAATATGGATTAAGAGACAGAGGTGAGGAGTCGTTTCGGCTACCCTGAGCCTAGTGATTCAGTTGAGACTAGGATAAAATGAGGGTACCCTAACTTCCCCAATATGCTAGATGAATGAAACTTAATAATTACTCAGCTAACATGAAGATTCATCACATTAGCTTAGGTTGGTGACTCGGCAGTTGAGGTTGCATTGAGGGAGTGTTGATCATATGCGAATGTATAAATGGAGTTGATTGAGGGAGTATTGTATGGAAAGAGCATGCATCATTTCATAATATCAAATGTGCATTTAACAAAAGTATTTAGAAAATGCTTGATTGGTTGTTTATTATTAACTGTGTTGATTGCGTTGATAACATGTGTAACTTACGACTAATGGAATCACTGAGTTAGCTACTCACTTCCACTTGGGACGGTATTTTAAAACACCAACCAGGCATATCATTGATGCAGGTACTAGTGAGACCTCAGACAGGTAGGGTTATACCGGGTTGTGCCAACACCGTTATGTTTTAGAGAATTATGCATAAAATGAAAACTTTACACATTAACCGTCTTAGGCATGTATATTGTAGGTTGTGGCTTGTATAATCCCATTTTGGGCGATCACCACCATGAAAATTGTATTTTTAACTCTTAGCCTTATTATTTTGAATCTTTTATTATCTTTACCGTGCTTTGGATCCACTAAGTTAACTTGTGTTACTCTGATTATTTTTTTTTTTTGTGAATCTAAACGAAGACTCATACGCATTTTATTAAGTTAGCACTTGGGAACTCAGGATCGGAGTCTATGTACACGGGTGTCGATTTTTAGGCCTAGGCGACAAATCTCCAATCAATATGATGTTAATACTAGCCCGACCAATGGCCCGACCGATCACTAAGGACCCGAATGATAAAGTCCAGATGCACAGGGTAAGGCGGCCTATCGATGGGTGGGTTTTCTATCCGGACGATAACTCCCCAATCAATGTGTGGCTAACATTGGCCCAACCAACTAACCTTGACCGATCATGAAGGACCTGGATGCATGACACAATCTGGATGCATAGGGTTAGGCGACCCATCGATGGGTGGAAGGTGCCCACAAATGATATAAGAGTCGTCACCCAAATACAAGTGTGGAGAGGTTGTGACATCATTACATTTGGATGCATCAAGCTCATAGACTTCTTGATTACTCATTGGTCACTATGGAGAGGCTCGTCACCCTAGCGTAAGCCGACAACTAGAACACGGTGTCCCATATCACCATGCCCGGCCCATGAGTCTTATGGATCGTACCACTAATAGTTATAAGTAGACTCATTCAATGAGAATGTGGGTATCATAGATTCTATTTTCAGTTGTGATACGTTGTGAACACACATAATCAGTTGACTATTGGGATAATTCGATTGATTTGGAGAACTCTGACGCAACCGACATTGGTTACAAGTATCTCGTGTGGTCTGGCTACTGTCGATTGTCGGTATTCGATCCGAGTCAACCGAATAAGTCTAGGGTGGATGACCCAACTTGGACCTCCCCTTAAATTGGGTGGTTAGCCGACTGACCCAACATCATAGGCAATTCTAATATCACTACAGATCTAGTAACTCATCATGATATCATTGTGAGATTTCATAAGAATCATAGATTCAACAACTCAAACACTTGAGCATTTCATCACACATGTGAGCCTCAATAGAGTAATACATTAGCTGGAGTATTTTAACAAACATGTGAGCATCAACAAATCAACACATTCAATCTAGCATTCAATCAAATATGTGAGCATCATTAGAATAACACGTTTAATCACTTAGGTATTTTATCAAATAGGTGAGCATGCATAGACAAGCAATGAGACATACTGCATTAAAACATAAAATATGAACATGCTAACCAATTACAAATTATTCACAACGAGAAATCATTAACTGAGACCCTCAAGAGTCAATAAAGGTAAACCTAGGCATAATGGTCCGCACTTTAAGAGGAAATTTTCAATCTTTGAGATCTTAGGATTTGGGTAAAACCACTAATTCCTAAATCAAAATCAAGAAAAATAACATTAATGACTAGAAATCTACACTAGTTTGCTTAATTAAAGGGAAAATATACAATTCTTATCTCCGATTCTTGGCATGGTTGGATTTGATGAAGGTTTTGTAGTAGCCAGTAGTTTGATTGAGGAAATACCAACCCTACAAGCATTAAGATTCCCCTCACTCACATAAACACTCTCTCCCTTATCTTTATCTTCATTTTTCTCTCCATATCTCTTTCTCTTTCTCTTCTCCTTCACCCAAGGTAGGGCATGAAATTCATATGGGAGAAGGGGGTGCCCAAATGAGGTCCTTATATAGTGCAAGAAGTGGTATGACTGGCCCTAAGGGCTAAGTTTTCATTATACTAGCCCGATGGGAGAGTATTTCTAACCTCTAGGGCCCATTATGGGGTGTCATTGTCGATATATACTGTAAGATAATTAGCCCTAACGATGATCTACGTATAGATATGATCAGCCCATGTCACGCCCTATACTCAGTAACCAGACCTCACAAGGAACCCGATGACCGGTTCTGGCCGCAACAGCCTCCGTAGTACCCCATTTTCTGCTCCTGAGATAGGTTCCGATCCTAGGATCGTACAAGGAGGATTTTCATAATAATGTAATCAGCTCCAATACGAGCATACCCAAGATCATAGCAAGTAAATCTTAGAATAATAAAGGCACACATCATAAAATCCACTATAAATTTAAACTTTTACAAGTTTTCATCAGGTCCAAAAGGACATACATAAGATAATAGAAGAAAGAAGAAAGAGAACCTACAACACTGGGTCCTCGGATTGCACACCTATCCAAGCTCCACTGCTAAGACGCCAACTTAGGATCTCCTGCACGCATCAATCGTGCATAAGCTTATAGAAAGCTTAGAGGGTGGTGAAAGTGTGTAACAATAGTGCTCAGAAGAATATAAAGAATGTAGAAGGGAGTCCCGATCAATACTAATACCACTAGCCTTACCAAGGCTATCATGAATACAAGAAGCTAAACTAAGGCAGTATGATAATGTAGGAAGTCATACCAAGGCTATATAGTGCAATGAGTAATGTAATGCAATGAGTACTCGATGCTATGCTAAGGCGATGCATTATGAGGCTTACACAGCTGATGCAAATGCAATGCGAAGTAATACCAGTGCTCGTATCCAATTCATATATCAAGTACATTTCCATCATGAGGAAATCACCAGGTCCATTACACTGCTGGATGACTACCACTCTACAGACCCCACACAGTCAAACGAGTGTAAGAGTCCTCACTACCCGCCTGTGGACAGCCAATCACCAGTAAGGCCTAAAGGTAGCAGACCCATTCACGAGCTGGTTGGAGTCAGCCTAGCAATGCCCTCTTACATCAGGCGAGTAAGGCCACACCCCTATCCAACCGACTACACGACAGTGAGAGTCGCAGCCTAACAGTATAAGGCCCTCGTGCGCTCATATATTCCACCAAGTCACGGCGCTGGAGTAGATCCTTGGTACTATGGAAGTTTTAGAAATTTTACCCATGAGCATCCTATGCACCCGGTATGCTTAAATAACAGTTCTGATGTCCAAACATGGCCATCCACGATGTATCTGTGGAGGCTATAGCCCTGATGAAGTAAGGGCGATAATGCTCATATGATATGCAATGCCAGATGCATGAATCACACAATCAACCATGCATCAATCCCAAGCATCCAACGTGCTCAAGAAGAGATTCTACGTCCCTCGGAAAAAGTATCATGTAATGTCCAATGACACAATATGACCACACACACATAGTGCCAACCAAGCATACAATGATGTACATGGGTCATGAAGATGAGTCTAGACGCATTATGCAGTGATATACAAAGTAGTGCACTCTTCCTATCCAAGAAGAGACCAAGACTAGATTTTAGACAATATCCATAAGGAATCTTACCTCTAGTGGAGGCCAATTTACCTGGGGTAACCTGCGAGACTAAGTATACAAACTATGGGTATAAACGATATATAAATGAGCCTAACAAGAGTCTAAGATGATCATCCAATCACTCTTAAATACAACCAGGCTTAGAGAGGTCCATAATAAGGACATTTAACCACTATTTTCCAAAAAGGCATATCAACCATGAATGATGTGGATAGAAGGCCCAAGGCCTACATTAAAGATAAAAATAAATGTAACCAACCATATACATATATATTCTTCATAATAGGCCATAAAAAGATAAAATATCAATTTTAATAACATGGGACCCAAGAGGGGAATTAAAGCTTAAGGCTCAATTTTCAATGGTCATAGAACCCATGCATTAAGTTGGACTTGGTGAGCAGCCCGCGTACATAATAGTCGACTAAATAAGTTTAAGTTTGGATGAAATAGGCCCAACTACATCAGCCCAATAACTTAACAATTTAAGTGGGCAACCAAGGGCCTAATACTATCATTATCTTAGCCCACAAGTCTATCAAAATGGTAAAAATTGACCCAATATATGGTTGGGCCAAGATGGGACGACCCTGCCCATTCTGGGCCCATGGGATGCCCCAAAAAAAAATAATCTAAGATGGGGTCCTCATCTGATCACTAAAGGTGACCCAAAAGAATGCATTGATTAAGCCCAAAGATTATAAGAAAACATAAGCACGTAATACGTACACAAGTTCTCAATATGGTGGGCCCCACAGCCAAATAAAGTTTTAACCATAAAATTGTACATTTAAGGCCCTTGATAAAATTTTGGCCCGTTTGACTTCTTGGATCTGCTAAGGTCCAGAAATTAGTTAACTATGTGAAAATAATCTCATGAAGGCCAACTATACTCACTGGGAATCCCACCAGATAGAGAGTGTGTGTATATCATGAAAACATCAAGTGGGGTTGTTATTAGATTGTGAGTCCAGCAGTAACCCAAGGCAGAGAATACGTCCATAATCGGGCTATCCAAGGCTTGGATGGCTTGGACCAAACATGCGTTAAGGTAGGTTCCACATACATACACATTAAGCCCTAAACAAATGGCCTAGAGTCTATGGTGAGCCTCTAACCATCCATAGAGAAACCTATGGGCCTACCTTAGGATCACCCAGGAGGACATTCAACCTCAACTGGCTTCCAAGAGGTAGCCCGCCACTACTCATATAATATAAAGTCTAAAGCCCATCCAATGCATGGGCTACTGGGCCATACACTAAGCCCAACTTATGGGCCAAACAGTGGACCCTCAAGTAAGGTTTGGGCCTAACCACAAAAGTCATAATTCCACATATTGTGGTGGGCTTCATGGGCCGCCCAGTAATTCATTCACATGGGCAAGTTTTACATTTAACACAAGTGAGTTGGGCCTCATTTTTGGCCCAAGTATAGGGTTAATTTAGTGGGCAGCCAAGAGTCCAACTTCTTGCATATTATTGCCCTTAAGCCCATCACAATAAATGGGAGAGTATAGCCCCAAGATCAATAGGCCTATCCAAAAGAAGTGAGTCTAAAAGGCCTAATCACTACCACAAAAGGGGTAGCCATGCATATACTATATTACATAATGGGCCCTAAGGAAATGGCCCAAAACAAAAGTCATCTAATTCATACATTATGGTAGACCAGAGGTCAGCCCATAAGCCCAAGAATACACATGGGTAAGGCCTATACTGACAGTGTGGGCCTTGCCACATCATCCTAAAGACTTAGCAAGGCCCTCCACAATATACATTTATGTGGGCCTTGCAAGTCAACCAATAATTAAGTATTTTATAAGGACATCAAGGCTAATAAATACACATGATCAGCTTGTAGATGGCCGATTGGGCCCATAAAGAAATAAGGTCAGCCCCTGCACAGTCTTGGGCTCAAGGAATAGGTTTTCAGCCCAAATGTCCTATAAACTATCAAAAATCTGGTTAAGGCTAGCCCATATTATCACCTTAAAGATGGGCCTTAAGAGGCACTAATTACACCAAAAAAAATATCTAAGGAAGGAAAGCAAGGAGTGTATGTAACACTCTCTCAAATCTGGTGTGCCACAATATCCCTAAACAATCAACCATGTAGTAAATTTTGGGCCCCTTGCTGGAATTTCAGCCCACCCATTTCCTGGGCCTGCTGGAGTCTATAAATTTATTTAATTTAGATGGGTTACTGACCCATGGTGATCCACATATATCATAGTAGGCCCCACCAGATAAAAGAGAGATATACAACACCTACTTCAAGTAGGTCATGCCATTAGAATGCAGGCCCAGCAACCCAAAGTAGGGGCGTGACTTGGTATTTGTCCCAAAACTAATACAAATTGCAGGCCACACCACGGTCGGTACAGAGGCCTGATGACCCTAAAAATTTATAAGGTGGTCCTTTCATGGGTGGTTCAGACCCCTCATAAAATTTTATAATTTTTGGACATCTAAAAATATTTTAATTAATTTAAATAAAACAATCTGTCCAGAAACTCGGACTGATCTGGACACCATATTATAGTTGGTCGGTCCAGCCATCACCATGGTGTGTACAGGAGTCCAATGGCTCCAAAATTTTGCAGGTAGGTCCTAACATGAGTTTAACACATTCTTGTAAATTTTTATAATTTTTAAACACTCAAAAGTATTTTAATAAATTTTAAGAATATAATCTGTCTAGGGTGAACTATTGCTAGAATGTAACTGTTTTGAATTTAGGCCATCCAAATGGGTAGGTTCTGGGCCTTCAAAATTCTTGAAATTTGGACCCAATGTCTCTCATTAAGCCTACATCAATATGGGACTCAGAAAGATGGCCCACCTTCTAAGAAAAATATTTTTAAAATTTTATTTTTATGGAACTATACTGCTGGTTTGCACAACAGAATTTTTCTGGCAGTCCACTATATTGGACCAAATGGGATCCATTAGCCCTAAAATTTTGCAGGTAGGTCCTACCATGGGTGGGCCACCTCACTTTAAAATTTTAGTATTTTTGAGGTAGTATAAATATTTTATTTATTTCATACAAATTATGTACAGCAAGGTCTAGATTTTATTTTCCTGTTGTAGCAATGCTGCTGTCCCTGACTTGTGTACCCCATTAGAGTGGGCCCAGGTCTACAAAAAACTAAAGAAATGTGAGGCCAACATCCCTGTATAAGTATACAATAAGGTGGGGTCTACAAAGGTGACCCACCATTTCAAAAATCAGCTGACATTTATGTTTTTCTAGCAAGCAGAGTGGCTGGACAGTCCAAAAAATCTGGACCATCCAACCTCCTTGGCCCACCCTTTTGGGTGATCAAATAGGGACGGGTGAGGGTGAGGTTTAACATACTCTTAGGTGGGATCCACACCTTAAAGAAAAGTCTAAGAAATCAAGGAAAAAGAAGACATAAACAATGCCTACAACTCATACATTACAACATAAAAGAAACAATTCCAGCAATTTGGACAGCAGCATGTAATAGAAAGAATTAAAATATAAACATTATTTTTCATGAGATTTAACCCTAGGAATTTGTGTGGTGGACCACCCCAGTGGGCCCCATAGATGTACAGACCTTCTCCATCATCAAATACCCCTTACATGTTCTCCATTTTGGTAGATTTTGGGGCCACATGTCTAAGGATGAACCGTTATGGGCGTCCAACTCCATGGTTGGTCTGGATTTTTTTTTGCCTACAAGGTGGGCCACACATGAAAGATCAGAATTCTATCATAAAAATAAATAAATAATCGGCCACCAGAGGAGGGGCTCCGTCACATTGAGGCTCTCCCTTTCATCAATCACACCATACATTCCTTCTATTCATATGCTACAACAAAGATCCACTACATGCATGTCCTAGATTCAAGGTCAATGGTTTAGATGTCATCCCACCCATGATTCTAAGGTCTAAATGATCTATCATACCATGGAATCCAAGTAATCCTCCATGATGGGAGCCCATAGAGGGAAAACCCCATGCATGGGTATGCATGCATCAAATAGGCCATTTAGCCACAACTAATGGATGATGTAGGATCTCCACCATTGATTGGTGGGTCCTAAACATCCCATATATAAAAAGAAAAGAAGTCTTAAAATATGAAAATAGAAATCCTAGATCCTAAGATACACCCACCTTAAATTGCTCCAAACTTGGACCTTCTAGCTCCTAGTGTACTAAGGGATCCATATCAATGGGTGAGATTGAATTTAGATGGTTAGATTTAGAGGATTAGAGGGGAAATAGGGTTAGAACTCTTTCTTGGAGAAAATGAGAATGAAAAGGAGAGAAGAGAGTAGAGAAAATGAGAGAGAAAGAGACAAATCTCTTTTAAGCTAAGTAATCATTTCTCTCTGCCTTGGTTAGAGAAAAATGATGATTGCTATAGAGAGATACAACCAAATTTATAGGGTTGGTAGGTTTTTTAAGCTGGTGGGTAGTGTTTAGAGATAGGTGGTGCAGGAATAGAGCTTAGGTAGTGTGTGTGTGTAGTGTGTGCTGAAAATAGTGCTAAAAGATGGAACTTACCTAGAAATCCATGTACACTATCCCTAGGTGGACCACATGACCATGATCAAGGGTCAAAAATTACTCAGCCTACATCTTTTGATGGACACGTCAGATTTAAGCATGAGACGTGGTGTTGGAATCGTGGCGACGATGTGATCGCAATGGCATACATTTTAACTCTATCCGAGTAGGGTCTTCATGACTGAACTTACGGATGACCGCAAACACTATCCAAGGGTCATGGGTCGCCGGGATTCGACCGGTAGGACCGCGGGACCAAGATGGATGAAATGCATACTCACACACACACACACACACATGTACACATGCGAACTCACGTCGGGTCTCACACCCCGCCATTTGGATGCGTCAATCAATGAATATGATTAGAAGTCTATTTAATGGTCACCGATGGTCGATCGAGGTCGTGGCTAGATAGATATGAGCATAAAAATATCATTAACTCATGCCTCAAGTTTGGTTGCGATCTAACTATCGGAAAGCCATAACTTCGTGAAACAAATGAATGTTTATTTCACTTAAGAAGCAGGCTTTGACTTAGGGTATTTACGCATTTCAAGCACTCAGCCTTTGGCGCAAGTTGCGCATTTCTAGGTACTATCTTGATTCTCCATCCATGATGTACGTCAAGCCTAATAAGAAGGACATTATTCTATAATTTTGAATTTAGTGGGCCACTAACAAGTGGTCTAGAGCTTGTTTAGAAAATTCAGGCATTTTTGGAATGAATTAGGAATCAAGATTTTCTGTGCACAATTATTATGGTTTAAATTAAATATGTTCATAGTGTGGCCTATTTATAATTAGCAGAAAGGGTGATTCGGTCTTAATAACCCTAAGCCGTTGGTTTTTAAGCTAAAGGAGTAACTGGATTGATTTGATTTATTAATCAAGATTTGACCCATAGTCATCTTGGCTTTAAGTATGTCTTTATTAGGTTATGGTTATCTCAATTAGTCAGTGATAATTTGGCTAGATTTGGGCCTTATGTGAATAAATCATGTAGCTAAACTCGAGGTTTAAGTGATCGTTTAGACTTATTAGTTTTCTATGGTTGATCAATCTTATTTGTACGGTTTTTTATTGATACCAGCCGCGTATAGGCTTACTTAGAGCGTCAAGGGTCAGTAGGTGACGACGTGGGCTAGTATAAAAAAAATTAAGGATTTTTTTACAAATCCAAAATAGCAAAAAATTTAGGATGTTACAATCTACCCTCTTTAAAAAATAATTTCATCTCCGAAATTACCTAATGTAAATGGGTAAAATTATTTTAATTTTATACACATAAGTTTCATTAATTTCACGTTTATGTGCATGGTAGGGTGTATACTAACTATACTAGTTTGGCTAATTGTATTCTATGAAATAGCGGTGAAGACTGCTTGAGTTGAAGTACGAATATGCCAATATGTCCTAGAGGGGGGTGAATAGGATTTTTAAAAGTTTTTATGATTTATTAAAATATCTTTATCACACTAATCCTATCACAGAGTGCAAATTAGGATTACTCAAAATTAACTCTACTGGCTTCTAAGCCTGGTAGAGGATCCAATCACAAACTATTCAAAAAGACAAACAATTTATAGATAAGATTGTGATGGATATGACTGTGTGAGTGTATGAGATGTGAATTCAGGTAAACAGATATAAAGGCATGTAAGGAAATCACATAAATGAAAGATAATACTAATCTAAAACACAGTCATTTTATAGTGGTTCGACTACTTGTCTACTCCACTACCGGCTTCCACACTCAACCATTGAGTGACCGGATTTCACTAAGGAGGTTTTTCATAGTTCACCTCAAACCTAAGGTTTTAAATCAGGTTCACCTTCAACCTTTATAGAGGTTTCTACTCGGTTCACCTCAAACCCTAGAGTTTTGATGGCGCACTCCTAACTAGATGTTTATGCCCACACAGACCAAGGGTCCACACAACGCACCCGGATGTTTATGCCCACACAGAGTAAGGGTCCACACAATGCACTCAGATGTTTATGCTCTTCACAGAGCAAGGGTCCACACAACGCACCCCGCACGTACACTCCCGTCGGAGGCCTCCTTTGAGGACTTCAAATGGTGAGCAACACCTACGACCCAATCCTAAAAAGGAATGATCATAAATGTTCTCTAGACTCTAAATACTTACAGATAAGTTGATGAGTCTCTTTTAGCGCAGTGATGAAGATCTCCTTCTTGTTGATGAAGAGTCTTCAGCTCCCTTGATCCACAACACAAAGATGTACCTATACTAGGCTTTAGGTTGGGTCAGGGTTATGATGAAATTCCACTCTCTAAAGATTTTCCTATAAGGAAGATAGAGTGGTTCCAATCATTTATGCATTCAAGGTATCCAGCTTAATGATATGTTATTAAGGTAGTAGCTGAAGGATCCTTGAACGCGGAAGTTCATTCCCCAATCTACTTTATTGAATATCAATGATAAGGGTAGATTGAAGGATGAACTCCCTGAGAGAAAGGGCTTAAGATAAATGATATGAAGTCTAGAACACTCAAAATCACTCTTCTTTCTCTATCAGCAATAAATATTAATCTCTTTATATATAGGCAAAATGTTCCAACAGATATAAAATGGTCGCATTTATGACAGAGTTCGATATCATCGAGAAAGGGTCGATATGATCGATCGTATACTATCGATTGTATCGACTGACCTCTCGATGATACAAACTCAAATGTCATTTCGCTTTTTGGAAACCTTTCGCCAACTGGTCGATGGAATCAAGACACACATCGATGTTATCGGATTTCGAACTCCGATTCCATCGAGAGAGACATTAATCTATCGACAGGTGAAAATAAGAGAGACACCTTGAAGAATTTCAGGTTCTACAGATATGATCGGAGAACAGTCGATGTCATCAAAATTTGTATATCGATGATATCAGAGACCTTGTCGATTGGATCGATAAATCGTATAGATTTACCTATAAACTTGCTGGACGGTTTGTATCCGGTCTCGATCAAATCGACCAGGTATCGATTTGATCGAGATATGAATATCGATTTATCGACTGGCCCCCGGATCAACATTAAAAACAACCTAAAATTTATACCGGAAGAAACATGCGCCCACTATCGATATGATCGACTGACTTCCAATATGATCGGTATTTGAGTTCAGATTGAATCGGACAGACATCGATATATCGAAGCACATAAAAGTTTTCTTTAGAAAAATAGGGGCGTCGAAAAACTGTCTATCGATATTATCAATCCTCTTTCGATAGGATCGATATTCGAATATCGATGATATCGACTGAACCGTCGATATATTGATAAATCGTCCAGATGAAAGTTTTGATTGCTGGACGTTTTATGTCCTCACTCGATTGTATCAATTGAGATGCCGAGGACATCAACAGAGCAGGTCGATCATATCGAAAATGGAATCGATATAATCGACAAGATAAGAAAAACTTAAATATTTTCTTGTTTGGTAAAAAGTTTTCTTAACCTAAAACCCTAAGATGTTTTTTTTTTATTTTTAAGGGTTTTAATCACCTGGAGTTTTGGGACATGAGATGTGAGGCTATAATTTACCTATGGCGAGCTTCCACACATCCAGTTGAGGCAGACACTTGACTTGATCTTCCTGTTAGGTGTTGTTATCTGACTGACTCAACTTACATCGTAATTGACAAACCAGAGCACTAGTAGGTGCACTTTCAATCTCCCCCTTTGTCAATTACGTGACAAAATACCCAAAATACCCTAGGAAAATATCTAAACAGATACATCCTAAATTGTGTGTACATGCATTAACACAATTTTACAAATTTTAAAACACCCATGTACACATTAGTAATTTCTCCCCAGTACTTCAAAAACTCCCCCTGCCTTGTTGCGGTTGCTCCCCCTGACACATGCAACATAGAAGAGCACAAATATCTAAATTTCCACAGGGGTGTTTGTAATTTTTCTCTCCCTTTTTTTCAGTCATTGACAAAGATATAGCAAATGATATTGACTGAATACGTGAAGCATATGGGAGAACCATAGTCAGATAGATGCATAGAAATAAAACAGTGGAAAGCATACATCATGAGAAGACAGTAGGGATTTAATAAAGCATTGAAGGCATAAGATAAACATGCAATCCATAATCCTAAAACTTCATTAAACTAGGGAGGCATAAATTCAAATGGCAGAAAGATAAGAACTAGATTCAGCCATAGACAAAATAAACTGCCGAAGATTGGCAAAAATATCCAATACTGCCCCAGACAGCAGCGGTTAAACTAAGAAATAAAGCCCATTTGAGGGCACCCAAATTTCAAAAATAGTATTTCGCCCCAACTGTGGGCATATTCAACCAACAATACAAAAAAAAATGCATGTTTAAAAAGCTGTCATACACACCCTTGAGAGCGCAAAACATCCAAAAAGATACTGATGTTCATTTGCAAGATAAGAGTATGGTGTATAGGATAGCATGCATGAATCCGGCTTCACAAAGCGGAATGAGATGGTATCGTTTCGTCCTGTCGGCACGTCAGTAGATCCACCAATTGTTGGACCGTGCTCTGCACTCCTTGAACCATTCTTTTCAGGATGAAAATTCATTCCTTTACTGATTGCATGTCCTTCTAAATGGCCCCAATCCTGTCCAGTTTGAGCCTTTTCCCATACCCAGCGGTTGACGTAGATGGAGCGACATCTGGTCCATGAGGTGCATCGTCAGCCATTGCATCTCCTTCCATGGGGTCACCACCTTCTCCTCCTTCCCCTTCTTCATGAATATCTTCCTCAGTTTCCTCCTTGTACTCATGAAATATCAGATCCATTTTCTGAATATTCTTCTTATTGAATGCTTTGAGAGGGAATACTGGATCAGTTGTAGATGGAAAGCCAATGCTTTGACAGATTCTGCTAATAATCCAGGGATATGACAGATGAAAATCTCTGGAAGTATGTATAACATTGACAAACTGATTGACAATCAAGGTTGGAAGGCAGATATTTGTCCTGGTTGCAACAGAGTAGACTATCACCACCATGAGACTTGTTAGATCTGATCGATTCGTACTTCTTGGGTACAAATTAGTGGTAAAGATCCCATGCATGACTCTAAACCGGGGTTCCATATACCTAGCTTTCAATGCATTCTGTTGATTCCATGGAATATCTCTGTTATGACATAGGTATTTGGTTATCTTAGAGCGCACCTCTGAAAGATCAAGATCTCAGTTTGGAAGGCCTTCTGGAGCCAACTGTAGATTGAGAATGTGGGCTACAGTGGCTGGGGTGATAAATGCATCATCACCATTCAAGGATACCATGAAAGGAGGGTCAGCCATAGGGGAATGACATGCAGCGTGTCCTTTCAAGTTGGCATGGTCCACCAAAATCCAGGATGGGCAGCCAACCAATTGCAGTAAACAGGGGTTCTAATTTGTAGGGTGCTAAACACTCCTTGTCTACTTTTCTCTCAAAGATCAACTTCCTATTGGTGTATTTTGGTGGCCGTTGGATAGTCGGAGGAGGAGGTGCTGGTTGAGATGATGCAAGAACTTCGGTTTAGGACCCACTGCATCGTGATCTTTGCTGTGTGGGGGTCCCACTGTCCGAGATCCTTGCTCTTTCCCTTGAGGTAAGTACTTTTTGTCGGGTACCTTCCAAAGATTCCTCGGGCCCGGATGCTACGTTTTTGTCTTTTCCCATGTGGAAGAATAGGCTGATTGAAGTTTTTAGGGAAAAATGACAAAAACGCCCGACAAACCAAGAAAAGAAGGTTCTGACAATGTTAGAAGAATATTAACTGGTTTGTAAAGGAGTTTGGTTAGTCCAACTTGGCTTCTGATCATTGGTCGAGAGGATCAGACAAAGAAGATGACCGAAAAGTCTTTTGAAGAAAACCCTCTTTTTTTCATCCTGCTGACTTTTATCGGGAACCATCCTTCGATCATATCGGCCAACGTATCGATTGTATCGAGAAGTTATCAATCGATGCTATCGAGACTGCCCACGATGTCATCCATAGTCTTACGGCTTTTCATATTCTAAAGAGCCGTCAATTGTATCGATCCTCAGTCGATGAAATTGAAAGGAGACCGACACACGTATCAAAGGTAGATAATATTCAGAATTTTCACAATTTTGGCACACTATCAGGTATTTCTTTGGCTTGATTAGTATATGTCATAAAAATTTGTACCAGTTCTATACAATTATAAACATGATAATGTTTATATACAAAAATTCAAGGTCTCCAACCTTAAGTGTTATATTGAAGGCTCAACAAAATTGCATCATTTCAGCAAATATCCAGATCTAGATGCATAATCTGGATTTGTTCCTTTTTCTGCTTGAAATATCAGGGTATATGAGATTTAATCATTAGATAGTTCAGTTTTTCTTTAACTACCCATTTTGAGACAGATTTCTTCATTCTGTTCTTTTCTTTTGGTGGTGATGGTTCAGTGCTTCTCCTAGATGGACTTTTAACATTCTGAATTTCTCTGATTGGTTTGAATTTTCCAATGTGATTTTGATCAGAGTTATATAAAGTCCTTCTAGGTGTTAAACATTCAAATTTATAATGACCAACATCACTACATAAATTATAGACAGGAGAAATTTTCATATTGCTACTTGAAGCAGTAAGTGTTTGGTCTTTATTTCCAGTTTTCTTTTTACTTTTCTCATATCCTAATCCACTCCTGTCTCTTCCTAGTCTTCCCATCCCTAACAAATTTTCCAATTTCTCACCACTCTGAGAAAATTTGTAGTTTATCTCGGCAAATTACCTGAAATTTTCTAAGTTAATACAAAGTGAGTAATTCTCATTTTTGAGTTCTGCATTATCATCTCTTAGCAATTCAGCCTGATTCATAAGTTTTGATAATTCTTCTTTCAGGGATAGGTTTTCTCTTTCTAATTTATCGTTGTTTATGTGATATTATTGCAAATCATTGGCTAAATGTATGTTTATTTCCAAGGTTTTATCCAAGTCTTTCTGTAACAATTTCTTCTTATTTTCAGACATGTCGAGGTTTTTAAGGATATGGATGCTATGAGAGTATAGTTGATTATAAGCATCTTACAATTTATCCTTTTTAATTTCTTCCTCTTCTTCTTCTTTAGACTCCAATTCCTCATTGTCAGATGGAAATGATTCAGTGGGTTGTTGTTCTTTCTCTGGTTCAGTTGGAATGATTGAAGTAGTGGAGACTATGAGAATTTTCAATGATTTCTGATCTCCACTTTCTGAGTCACTATTTTCTGAATTTGACTCCTCCGTATCATCCCATGTGGCAGCCATTGCCCTGACCTTACTTTTTCTGTTTAGGCATTCAGTAGATAGGTGTTCATACTCATGACAGGCATAACATTGTGGTTCTTTGTTTCTTTTCCTAAATTTGCCTGTAAGAGGTTTGTCATCCACCTTTCTACCTCTAGAGGGGCGGCCGCGATTCCTTTGAAAGAATCTTCTGAATCTTTTTGCCAATAGAGCCACTTCCTCATCTTCATCTTCTTTTTCACTCTCACTGTCCTCATGTTTTATTTTCTTAGGGGTTTTTAGGACAGTGTTTTTGGATTTTTTGGGTTGTGTAAAGTGTAGTTCAAAAGTTTGTAGGGAACCTACTAGTGCTTCTACTTTCATCTCATCAATATTCCTACACTCCTCAATTGTTGTTACTTTGGGATTAAACCATTCTGGTAGGAATCGTAAGATTTTTCTACATATTTTAAGTGCCGGAACCTTCTCTCCCAATCCACCCATGGAGTTGCAAATGATATTCAATTTAGTGAAAAACTCCATAAATGTCCCATGCTCTTCCATCCTGAGATTTTCAAACTGTGAAGTTAAGAATTATAGTTTAGATCTCTTCACAGTGCTTGTGCCTTCATGGGTTGTTTCCAATAAGTCTCATGCTTCTTTAGAGGTGAAAGGGCCTAGCTATAAGCCCTAGAGGGGGGATGGATAGGGCAATGCCAAATAAAACTTAAAACAGCGGAATAATAAAAGAAATAAAGCACAATGCTGAATTAAAAGTAATCTGAATAACCTAGAATTAAGAGAATGATACTATATCAGTTCTAAAGACAACCTTACACCAAAAACCAAAGGTTTAAGGTAAGACAACCTTATTTCTAGAACGTCCTTTGTATCACAAACCAATGACAAATAAAAAGTAAGGAAACCAAAATAACTTACAGAAATAAATCCTAAGTTATTACAACATTTCCACACTTGCTTGAAATAAAATGATTACAACATTCATCCACAAATACAATCCACAAAACTAAATGAATAAAGGAATGAAAGAATAAAGCACATCCACAGCACAATGATATATAGTGGTTCGCCTGTGTGTACACCAACTGTTATCCAACAGCTATATAGAATGCCACTCCACTCCTAATATCCTCACACAAGGGACATTAGCATGCACTATCAAAATAGGTTTCACTGGTTTACCTAAAACCTTCACAATTGTGTCTTTTTATCTCGGGCTTACACAATCCAAAAACCCATATAATCTGAGTTTCTGGCTCTCCTCAGATAACCAAAATAATGAGATTTTTCTGACAAATCTTAAACAAAACTAAAGAATGTAAATTACACAAATGTAAAATACTTGAATCTCCTTTTAAAGTAGCACGGTAGAACCAATCGGAGTAGAAGTTTGATTCAACGTTCAAAGTCCAATACTCACTTTAAAAATGGTTCTAAGTCTAATTAATTTTAAATTAAAAGGGCTAGTTTTATTTGATTTTGAATCCAAGAAGAAGGAATATCAGAAATTCCCCTTTTCAAATAAGATTGGAATGTAGATCAAAATCAAATAATAAACAAGCTAGCAAAAGGAATATTAAATAAGCACAAAGTAGCTTAAAAATAAACACGAACTTATCTTAGAGTATAGCCTAAAGATTGCTTGAATTGAGTTGAATTGAATTGAAAAACTCTGAAGCTCGTGCTCTATTTATAGCCTGAAAAATCCCATCTACGACTGGTCTTAGGATCCTAGGACTAGTCGTAACTTCAAAGATTTTCAACGATTTCCGCGGGATAAGGATTAGTTGTTCCATGATTGGTCCTGGGTAGCCTACGACCGGTCGTGGGCCACCTACGACTGGTCGTATGACCCCCAGATTAGTTGTTGGAGTTTGAGTCGTAGGGCTAAGACCGGTCGAAGGACAAGTCGTACAGCTCACAGGACTGGTCGAAGGATGTCCAAGACTGGTCGTAGGACAACCAGAAAAATCTGAAAATCTTCAACAACCTAGGACTAGTCCTGAAAAACTTAAGACTGGTCGTAGCAGAGCTAGGACTAGTCTTGAAGTCCCTAGGACTAGTCTTAGAATAGCCCGAACAAGCATATTAAAATATACGAATTATGTATCCAAAATGACCTACAGTAAAGCCCATCCTAAGGTCAATCTAAGGTCAAACAAACCTTAAAAGTGAGATGGACATTGATAGTCTGTACACTCAGATGACCCTTAAGAGAAGCTTGAGAATTTATGAATCTTGTTGTAGGCCTTCTCGAGCTTGATCCTTTCTTGACTTGACAAAGTCTTCTTCTATACTTGTACTTATTTGAATCTTGAACATGCATACTTGGAGACTTCTATTCTTGAATTCTTCATCCATGACTTGAAACTTTCTTCATTTAAGTTCTTGTCTTGAAATATGATGTCTTGAAGCAATGAATAGTCTCAAACATGAAACACAAGATATACAAGACATAGATATAGGTTTTGGCACCACAAAATTTGACAACCAAAGGGATATGAAATCATAACACTTACAATCTCCCCCTTTATCAAATTTGTGACAAAACACATATCATACAGATAAGAGCAACATCATACAAATTACTTTACTCCCCTTGAGAGATACGAGTACTGCTCATGTAAACAATAAACAACATGTAAATATCAAGACTCCATATTCTCAATCCACATATCCTTCTCAATCAATCAATCCAAAAAAATTACTTCCCCTTTCCATACTACTCCCCTTTACCATACTACTCCTCCTTTTTATCACAAAATGACAAGGGAAAGGCACAATAGGAAAGTCACAACAACATAGAGAATAATAAAAAGCAGATAATGAGAAAGAAATATGGAAGGACATAGCATATTTCAAAATATAAACCAGAATCATCAAGCCATAACCAAGGTAATACAATATCCAAAATAAAAGATAAGATAATGTTGTACAATCCAAAAGATAATTCGCCTAATCAGATCCAGAGGAGCGAGAAGGGATAGTAGGATCAATCTGATGTAAGCACCTATTAATGCGACAAAGATATTTTCACATATATTTAAACTGCATATCATGGGCGACACTCATGTTATCAACCTTCTCCTCCAATGCACGAAGGCATGCATCATAATTAGATGGATCGAAATTAGGAACTCATCCATATTAATATCCTGTTGAGGAAGATCACCAGCTTCCCCTTCATTTTCGGCTTCACCACCATCACCACCAACACCACCTTCATCAACTTGACTAGGAAGCAAATCCAACTTCATCTTATTAAGATTAAAATTGTTGAAAATAAGATGATGAATGGGTGCCTCATTAATAGGTGTATCGACAAGCATATGAGTGGCTAACACAGTCATAAGATAACCAAACGGAATATCACTATGACCCGGATGGAGACGAAACTGTATGATAAAATGACAGATCAATGAAGGAAGGCAGACCTTGGTACAAGAAACAATAGAATGCAACACACGAACCATGAAAGAAGTCAACTCGATTTTATTACCGGACCGAGGATACAGATTTGAAATGAAAAAATGATGTAACACTCTGTATCTAGGTAACAGATACTTTGAAGGGAGGGCATTCCCTTTGTGTGTCCATTGCGCATTAATTTTGCATAAGTATCTTGTTAACATGCATTTTTCCGATTCAGATGGCTTGATGTATAGAGTATGAATCGGAATACCTTCATCATTAACGGGTATATCCATAATACCCGATATTAAATGACGGTCTACTTCAAATTTCCCTTCTCTAGTATCAATTGAAAAATTTAAGTTGTCAAGGGAGAATTCTGAAATACATGCAACCATTGATTGTGCAATAGACTGGTATGAAGGCCCACCCCAAAGCAAAATGTTAGCCCAGCCAATAGATTCAAGGAGAGGGATAATACCATATGGAGCAATGTGATTGAGATCAGTGGTATGCTCAACGATAACATTACGGACACGTAAATCCCGTACATCTTGAGGATCATCTTCAGGTGACCGAAGGTGCCATTTTGTTATCTGTATAGATCTAGATGAGGATGGACCATGGGATGTTTTGTTCTTCCCTCTGGCATCCATCTTCAACAAGATATACTAAGAGCAAGAGAAATATACAAAAAGAAGGATGGGTTTTCTCTAGATCAGCAATTTGAGAAGAAACCCTTGAAAAACCCAACAAAAAGATGAAACCAAGCTACACAGTGATCAAATCAAACCATAGAGAACATCAAACTTTAAGAAAAATGAAGAAATAGAACTAACCTTGAAAAAATACAAGAAATCCTATGACTGGTCGAGCCACGACTCGTCGTAGGTCGGAGTGAAAATGAAGAAGAAGAATGTTTTTCCCAAATTATATCATGTTCACGAGCTCCACGATCGGTGGAGTGATGTGTACGACCGGTCGTACCACGACTGGTCGTGTACAGATATGACCGGTCGAGCATCGACCAAAAATACATATTTAATGTAAAAAATTAAAATTTAAACATAAATAATACTAAATATAATACACTATGATGTAAGCAAGAATACTCAATGTAAAATGCACATACCAAGATTAAATTTTAATTTATTAAACCTGCTTTTGTCGAGCGGTTTAGTAAATATATCAACAAGTTGAGTTTCGGTTGGTATATATTCCTAGGAAATAACTTTTTCTTCAACCAACTCACGAATGTAATGATACCTAATGTCAATGTGCTTAGTACGAGAATGCTGGATTGAATTTTTAAAAATATTTATAGCACTGGAATTATCACAATGTAAGATCATTGAATTTTGAATAATTCCATAATCACTTAGCATGCGTTTCATCCAAACTAGTTGAGTACATGCATATCCAGCTGCAATATACTCAGCCTCAGAAGTGGAGAGCGATATTGAGCTTTGCTTCTTGCTGAACTAAGAAACTAAGCAATTTTTAATGTAAAAACAACCACCACTGGTTGATTTTCTATCATCGATATTACCGGCCCAATCAACATCTGAGTACCCGACTAATCGAACACTATTATCAAAAGGATACCAAAGACCCAGATTTATAGTACTTGCGACATATCTAATAATCTGTTTAACAGCAGTAAGATGTGATTCCTTAGGATTAGACTGATATCTTGCACAAATACCAACACTTAACGTGATATCAGGTCTACTAGCAGTTACATACAATAAACTACCAATCATACTACAATATAGTTTAGGATCTATATCTTTACCTGTAGAGTCTTTTGAGAGTCTTAACGTTGTACTCATAGGAGTATCAAAGTTCTTACCATTCTCAAATCCAAACCTTTTAACCAAGTTTGAAGCATATTTGGTGTGGGAAATGAAAATTTCATTAGGTTGTTGTTTTACTTGCAACCCTAGGAAATAGTTTAGTTCTCCAACCATGCTCATTTCGAACCTTAATTTCATTAACTCTGCAAACTTAATAGACATGTTAGAGCAAGTTGATCCATAAATAATATCATCAACATAAATTTGAACCATCAAAATATCATTGTTATGTTTCTTAACAAAGAGCGTCTTATCAACACTTCCTACTTGAAAGCTATGACTAAGTAAGAATTTAGTCAATTTCTCATACCATGCCCTGGGTGCTTGTTTTAGACCATAGAGAGCCTTTTTGAGACGAAATACATGGTTAGATAACTTGGGGTCTTCAAACCCTGAAGGCTGTTCAACATACACCTCTTCATGTAAATCGTCATCCAAGAAGGCACTCTTTACATCCATCTGATAAATCTTAAATTTTCTAAAGAATGCAATGAAAATAAAAAGTTTGATTGATTCAAGGCGAGCGACTGGAGCAAAGGTTTCATCGTAATCGATGCCTTCAATCTGAGTGTACCCTTGTACAACCAGTCTAGCCTTGTTTCGTATTATATTTCCAAGTTCATCAGACTTATTTTTAAAGATCCATTTTATTCCAATAATTTGTTTATCTTTAGGTCTAGGAACAAGATACCAGACATCATTATGAACAAATTGATTAAATTCATCCTGCATAGCAATTATCCAATTTTCGTCAGAAAGTGCTTCTTTCACATTGACCGGTTCTATTTGGGATGTAAAATAAACATAATTACATATGTTCTCAAGTTGTTTGAGAGTACGAACTCCAATGAGAGGGTTTTCAAGAATTTGATTGGTTGGATGATCTTTGACATTCCTTGGTTCAGACTCTTTTTGTCTTGATGAGGTATCTTGATTGTCGATAATAAGAGCTTCATCATCATCTGAACTCGGAGCTGGTGTATTCAAATGATCATCAATGACCACATTGATGGACTCTTGAATCACACCAGTTCTCTTATTTAGAACCATATAAGCTCGACTGTTCAAAGAATAACCAAGAAAAATACCTTCATCACTCTTCGTATCAAACTTCTCAAATTTTCACGATCACATAAAATATAACACTTGCTGCCAAAAATCTGAAAGTATTTGACAGTAGGTTTCTTTTCAAACCATAATTCATAAGCAGTCTTATTATCGAATTTACTGGTGTAAACCCGATTGATAACATAACATGTGATATTAACTGCTTCAGCCCAAAGATTTCTAGAGAGCTTCATACTATTCAACATAACATTAGCCATATCCTGAGGCACTCTATTTTTTCTTTCAACTATACCATTTTGTTGCAGTGTTTTGGGCGCAGAGAATTCATGCGATATTCCCTAATCACTACAAAATTTCTCAAAACTATTATTTTCGAATTCGGATCCATGATCACTACGGATCTTACTAACATGAAAACCTTTCTCATTTTGGATTCGTTTAATGACCTTTTTCACTTCATTTAGGGTTTCAGTTTTATCTTTTTAGAAAGATACGTAAGTGACTCTGGTATAGTCATCTACGATAACCAAGATGTATTTTTTGCCTCCTCGACTCTCCGATCTGGTTGGTCCAATAAGATCCATGTGGAGAAGCTCGAGTGGTCTAGATGTGGTATTAGAGTTCACTTTCTTGTGAGAGCTCCTAGTCTGTTTGCCCAACTGGCATTCACCACATATTTTATCTACTCTTTACAATTTGGGTAGACCTCTAATTAGTTCTCTTTTGCTCAATCTAAATAAGTTCCGATAGTGTACATGTCCAAGGCGTTTATGCCATAATTCAGTCTCATCGGTATGGACCATGTAGCATGATTGAGTAGATGAGCTTGCATCACTAACGATGTAGTAGTTTTCAGAAGTTCTGCGACCAGTTAATATAACAGAACCCTTTTTATTAAGTATCTCACAACCTTGATTAGAAAACTTCACACTATGGTTGTTATCGCATATCTGAGAAATGCTTAGTAAGTTGTGTTTCATGCCCTCAACATATAAAACATTCTTAAATAAGGAAGGTTATAAAGCTGACCCGTACCTTGGCCAATGATCTTATAATTGCTTCCATCACCAAATGTGACTGACCCGTCAGTCATATCTTTTAGATCGGTGAATAAAGCCTTGTCGCCTGTCATATGCTTGGAGCAACCACTATCTAGGTACCACTTTGAATGACTTGTAGCTTTGAAAGCAGTGTGGACAACCAAGCAGGCAACTTTAGGAACCCATTTTAAAACTGTTTTGGGTTTAGGAGAGACCTATAGAGTTAGACTTTACTAGCTCCTTGAATAGATCAATTATTTTTTCAGCCAATGGATTTCGGTTTTGAAAATCAAACTTGACATGGCTACCTTTAGGTTTTTAAAAAGTCCTTGAATTTTTGGAAAAACCTTGATAAGTATTCTTTTCTTTTGAGATTGAAGACTCTCCTTTTACAAATTTAGGAGCAATGTTCTTTTGTTTACGAGATGTATTCTTATCATAGCCCAACCCGGATCGATCACCACATTTTCTTGATCCGAAAATAATTTATCTAATTTAGGATCACCATGGGCATATCTCCATGTGTCTTTCAAACTCAGAAGAGAAGCTACCTTATTTTTGAGTTTCTCATTTTTGGATCTCAAATCTACAATTTTGGAGGTTTTGAAATCTAAATCACATTTAGTCTTTTCAAAAGAATCGGAAATATGAGACTTTTCTAAAACGAGAGACTCATAATCTTCCTTAAGCTTAGAAAATTTTTCTTTTTGTAATTTAAGCTTGACGGCAATTTTACAACTCTCCTTATAAAGGGCATTATAAGCATCCTGAAGATCATCTTCATTATTGCAATCACTATTCAGATTTTCTTCACTAGATATATCATCATTATCTGAAAAAGTGATCTTGGCTAGAGTCATAAGGGCTTTAACATCATTGCATGACTCGGTTTCAGAATCTTCTGATTCAGAATCAGACGATTCATCCCAAGTAGCCATCATGCTTTTCCTTTTTGATTTGTCCTTTTTAGGACATTTGTTAGCTAAGTGCCCATACTCTTGACAGTTGTAACATTGACTATCTTTCAAAGAGCTTCGAGCTCTAGGTTTAGATCGTCTCTGTAACACCCTGAAAATCGGGGGTCGTGTATAAACTCAACTCCCGAGTTCCAGACCGTCACTTATGCAACAAAAATGATTATGATTTAATGTTGTCTGATTTAAAGCATTCACATGAGTAAAAGTATACCAAAACTGTAATTCATACCTCAGATCCAGTGATAAAAGCAAGCGGAAGACTGAACAATATATATATATCACTGTATGGAAAACAAAGTAAATCTCATCTGTCTCTAAGTATGAATACATCACTGAGTCTCATATACATATACATGAACAAAATTAAATGTCCAAAACAGTCCCACTGAAGTCCCATCGATCCCGGTCGCCTACGCGAAGCCATCGTGATACTGCATGTACGAGAACTCGTCCTGGTCCTCGTCAAAGTCTGGCTCCACCTCCTGGATCTCAGCCTCACCTGCATCTACAACAGGGTCTGGTGGGTGTTGCAAACACCATTCCGTAACGTGGGAGTGAGTGATCAACTCAGTGGAATCATAGAGCAAAGATTAGCATGTTCACAATTCAATCATGCGATAATAGTAAAGCAGTAAATCAGACAATCCTAATACTGTTGTTAATGCAAGATGACATGACGTGATGTATGCCCTCACCGATGATCTCCCTCATATGGCAACATCTTACGACCGCGGCATGCCACACTCCCTAGAGTGCTCCACATCTTCCAGGCACATGCAATGCTATGGTGATATGATTTTCAAGTTGTTATTAGTCCATTCAAACAGCAGGATTGGGAAACTAAGGTACTTCTCTTGTATCAATCCCAACACAGATCCTGTCTAGGGTCGTCACTCCTAGTAATCTCATACGATGTATATTTCGTAGGTCACTACAAGGGCTGTCAGGGCTGTTACTGGCACTCGTTGCACCGCTCCCCCATCACCTTATCAATACAGGCCTACTGTACTCTACTGCAACGGAAGGGTCGTCGCCTCCCGTGGACTTAGAATACGCTCGCGGTCACTATAAAGGACTCGTCGCCTGATCAGTGTAGGCCGACAGCTAGAATATGGTGTCCCATACCACCATAATCTGCTTACGAGTCTAGGTGCTCACTGGTCACTACGGAGAGGTTTGTGACCCCAGCGTAGGCCGACAGCTCGACCACGGTGTCCCATACCACCATGCCCGGCTCATGAGTCTTCGTGGATCAAGGTACCATGGTTAACAGGGTTTACAATGGTAAGTTCAATACCCTAGGTTCAAGCAGTTATTACTCATACAAGGTGAACATACATCGGCCAGTCGGGTTACTTGACGGGCTCGACTAGCGCGATCGCATCTCAAGTCAAATGACATGAAGTGCGCAAAACACTTCACGTGGCCTAACCACTGCCGCCAACTTCAAAAACGACTCGCGTTCATCGACGCGTCGCTCGTGGCTAAGACCAGTCAGCCACGAATTCGCTCGGTTACCGACTGCTTGGACTAAGTCTAGTCCCAAACACTTATGGAATCACATCAGCAAATTATGTAAGAGTATTGGAATTGAAATACAGTCATGTGAGCATGTTAACACATGTTATAACATTCAACTTAAGTAAATCTTCAAACACAGATATTTCATGCATGTAATGAAATCATACATATAGTCAACATGTAGGAAATCATTTATGTCAGCATATTAATTGAGAAATCAATCTCAAACTATCTCATAACATCATTTAATTCAATACATACTAATACAAGCATTTATACAAACACATACACTACACACTTAAGTCTATATATAGTATGTCGACCCGAAGTGCGCAATTAGGCGAATCTCTTCGCCAAACTAATTATGCACGTATTCCTAACTTCCTAATGCGACAACAAACCATGTCAATCACATCAGCAAAATATGAACATAAACAGTACTTCCTACAAATGACTAAAATGTCATAAATCTCATATTCTTCGTTAATTTACGAAACGGGAAACGGAGAGCATTTTGTACATGTCAAACGGCGATACCGTCAAGAATCTACTATTAAACGATATTGAAAGCGTTGGGAACTGTCAATCAAAGCGTCTAAAATCCTCACCTTATATCTTGTAGATTCGTGAATTGAAACGGAGCGTATACGCTTCGTCTACGGCGAATAGGAAACCTAATACACAAGATCCATAAGCTACATCGCTATGGAAACAAAGGAATCTCAAATCAGCAACTATTTAGGGTATTTTCTTACCTAGAATCACGGTGTAATCGTCGGGAAAGCGGTAGAGGTGTGTTGCTTAAGCACGTGCAACACATAGCACAAGTGGCAGGAAGAACTCTCTCACTCTCTCTCACAATCTCTCACCTTTTTCTCTCTCCCAAGTTAGGGTTTCTCTCAAATTCGGATAGGAGAGAGGAGTGAGGGTTTCAACCCCTTTTATAGCCTAAAACATGCTCAAAATAGGCTTGGGAACAATGTTTACTTGGTGCCTAACCAAATCGGGACCATTTCGGTCCAAAAGAGCATTTCTGAAGGTCCCCAGGCCAAATGCGGTCGGACTTAAGCTCATGCATACTGGATCTAGCACACATCCAGTTTTCAGACCGGTAGGGTTCGCAGATCGCACGTGTCGGACCAGTTTCAGTTTAACGATCATCGCACCAAGATCAGGCCTATAAGTCTCGTGATATGTAATAGATATTTTTCCTGATCCAAGGGTGTAATTTGACTGTATTCTGACGGTCAGAACGCTTAATACTGATGCATCAAATTGTGTGCCAGATTTGAATTTCAAATTCCAATTCTAACCCTATTCTCACTCTCTTCGGTCCGGGCTCAATGAAATAGCCTGTGATTATCGGTTTGACTTGATTTTCGGAATGAGTGTCAAGTCTAGCTAGGCGGTTCTAACGGTCTAAGATAGGAGGTATCGGACTTTCGACGTGCGGTCTAGATCTAATACAAAGATTCAAAGTGGTCCAGAGAACAAACCTGCTTAGAGTTTGGTCCGAGATTTTAGAGCATTATAGCACCATTGGTTCCACTCACTTTGGGCCTTGTAGAACGTATTTAAAGTGATCAGGGACCATTTCTCAGCTATTCTAACGTTGCACTAGCTAACCTAGTCATATTTTCTAAAGGAATGAATTCTACGCAATCTCGGGTCGAGTTGGTACTCGAGCCCAAGTACAGATTTTTCACGGGCGTTACAGTCTCTTATCATTTGACTTTTGAAAATCAACTTTTTTCTTGTTATTGAAAATTTTGTAAAACTTTTTTGCTAAAAGCGCCATATCATCTTCAAAATTTTCTAAGTCCGAAGTACTTTCTTGTGAAACATTTGATGATTTGAGAGCAATTAATTTTTCTTTAGAAGTTTTAAAGGACAACTCGTAGGTTTGTAGTGAACCAACTAGTTTTTCAACCCTCATGGTATCCGTATCACGAAGTTCCTGAATCGCGGTCACTTTAGAATTGAACCGTTCAGGAAGTGAGCATAGTATCTTTACGCACACTTTACTTTTTGGGATTCTATCACCAAGACCCTACATAGAGTTCACAATGTCATTCAATCTAGTGTAGAAGTCCATAAACATCTCATTCTCCTCCATATGAATTTCTTCAAATTTAGTTGTGAGGAGTTGGACTTTAGATTTCTTGACAATTGATGTACCCTCGTGTGTCATTTCTAATACATCCCATGCTTGTTTTGCATTTTCACAAGAGTTAATTCTTTTGAATTCATCTGGTGATAATGCACAAGTAATTGCATAGTACTTTTGCATTGGCAGTATTCTCACTTTTCTGAAGTGTGGTCCAAAGAGAATAAGCTGTTACTTTCATTGATTTTGAACCATCATCATTAGTTACTTTAGTGATAGGAGGGTTCCATTCATTCACTGTGGCCAGTCACACACTTTCATCCAAGGATTTGAGGAAGATCCTCATCCTGGCTTTCCAATAGGCATAGTTTGTGCCATTAAACGGTGGTGGCCTAGTGACTGATAGGCTATCAAAATTTGACATCTTAATATAGCTTAGATCGTTAGCTCAGGAAATAAATCCAATAAATAAACAATAAGCACGAGCTATTAGGCTCTGATACCACTCGAAAGGGCCTAACTATATGCCCTAGAGGGGGGGTGAATAGGGCAATGCCAAATAAAACTTAAAATAGCGTAATAATAAAAGAAATAAAGCACAATGTTGAATTAAAAGTAATCTCAATAACCTAGAATTAAGAGAATGATACTATATCAGTTCTAAGGACAACCTTACACCAAAAACCAAAGGTTTAAGGAAGGACAACCTTATTTCTAGAACGTCCTTTGTATCACAAACCAATGACAAATAAAAAGCAAGGAAACCAAAATAACTTACAGAAATAAATCCTAAGTTATTACAACATTCCCACACTTTCTTGAAATAAACTGATTACAACATTCATCCACAAATACAATCCATAAAACTGAATGAATAAAGGAATGAAAGAATAAAGCACATCCACAACACAATGATATATAGTGGTTCGCCTGTGTGTACACCAACTGTTATCCAATAGCCGCACAGAATGCTACTCCACTCCTAATATCCTCACACTGGGGATATTAGTATGCACTATCAAAATAGGTTTCACAGGTTTACCTAAAACCTTCACAATTGTGTCTTTTATCTCGGAATGTAGATTAAAATCAAATAATAAACAAGCTAGCAAAAGGAATATTAAATGAGCACAAAGTAGCTTAAAAATAAACACGAACTTATCTCAGAGTATAGCCTAAAGATTGCTTGAATTGAGTTGAATTAAATTGAAAAACTCTGAAGCTCGTGCTCTATTTATAGCCTGAAAAATTCCATTTACGACTGGTCTTAGGATCCTAGGACTGGTCGTAGCTTTAAAGATTTTCAAAGACTTTCGCGGGATAAGGATTAACTGTTCCACGACTGGTCCTGGGTAGCCTACGACCGGTCGTGGGCCACCTACGACTGGTCGTGGGTCACCTACGACTGGTTGTAGGACTCCCAGATTAGTTGATGGAGTTTGAGTCGTAGGGCTAAGACCGATCGAAGGACAAGTCGTACAGCTCACAGTACTGGTCGAAGGATGTCCAGGACTGGTCGTAAGATAACTAAAAAAATATGAAAATCTTCAACAACCTAGGACTGGTCCTGAAAAACTTAAGACTGGTCATAGCAGAGCTAGGACTGGTCTTGAAGTCCCTAGGACTGGTCTTAGAACAGTCCGAACAAGCATATTAAAATATACGAATTATGTATCTAGAATGACCTACAGTAAAACCCATCCTAAGGTCAATCTAAGGTCAAACAAACCTTAAAAGTGAGATGGACATTGATAGTCTGTACACTCAGATGACCCTTAAGAGAAGCTTGAGAATTTACGAATCTTATTGTAGGCCTTCTCGAGCTTGATCCTTTCTTGAATTGACAAAGTCTTCTTCTATACTTGTACTTGTTTGAATCTTGAACATGCATACTTGGAGACTTCTATTCTTGAATTCTTCATCCATGACTTGAAACTTTCTTCATTTAAGTTCTTGTCTTGAAATATGATGTCTTGAAGCAATGAATAGTCTCAAACATAAAACACAAGATATACAAGACATAGATATAGATTTTGGCACCACAAAATTTGACAACCAAAGGAATATGAAATCATATCACTTACAAGAGGTCCCACACATACTTATCTGATTGAAAATATCTTGGGACACAGCACAAAAGATGGCATTCATTGCTTTTGCTTTAGCATTTCCCTGTTCTTTGTCAAATGTCGTCCACTTTTCATTGGGTTTGGGTTTAATGATTTTGGTTTCATTTTCAAGTACTATTTGTTCAGATGGTACCACATATCCTATTACAACTACATCCCAAACTTCATGATCCAAAGATCTCAGGAAGTAATGCATTCTAGCCTTCAAGTAAGAATAATTTGAACCATTAAATGCTGGAGGTCTAGTGACAGATGAGCCCTCTCCTTTGGCCATATTTCTACTTCAGTCAGGATCACTCTCTAGGCGGTGAAGCCCTTAAAGAGAGACCCGCTCTAATACCAATTGAAATGGCGGTGAAGACCGCTTGAGTTGAAGTAGGCATATGCCAATATGTCTTAGAGGGGGGTGAATAGGATTTTTGAAAGTTTTTATGATTTATTAAAATATCCTCATCACACTAATCCTATCACAAGGTGCAGATTAGGATTACTCAAAATTAACTCTACTGGCTTCCAAGCCTGGTAGAGGATCCAATCACAAACTATTCAAAAAGGAAAATAATTTATAGATAAGATTGTGAAGGATATGACTGTGTGAGTATATGAGATGTGAATTCAGGTAAACAGATATAAAGGCATGTAAGGAAATCACATAAATGAAAGATAATACGAATCTCAAACATAGTCATTTTATAGTGGTTCGACTACTTGTCTACTCCACTACCAGCTTCCACACTCAACCCTTGAGTGACCGGATTTCACTAAGGAGGTTTCTCATGGTTCACCTCAAACCTAAGGTTTTAAATTAGGTTCACCTTCAACCTTTACAGAGATTTCTACTCGGTTCACCTCAAACCCTAGAGTTTTGCTGGCGCACTCCTAAGCAGATGTTTATGCCCACACAGAGCAAGGGTCCACACAACGCACCCGGATGTTTATGCCCACACAGAGGAAGGGTCCACACAATGCACCCAGATGTTTATGCTCTCCACAGAGCAAGGGTCCAAACAATGACCCCGCACGTACACTCCTGTCGGAAGCCTCCTTTGAGGACTTCAAATGGTGAGCAACACCTACGACCCAATCCTAAAAAGGAATGATCATAAATGTCCTCTGGACTCGAAATACTTACGGATAAGTTGATGAGTATCTTTTAGTGCAGTGATGAAGATCTCCTTCTTGTTAATGAAGAGTCTTCAACTCCCTTGATCCACAACACAAAGATGTACCTATACTAGGCTTCAATCATCTATCCATTCAAGGTATCCCAGCTTAATGATTTGTCATTAAGTTAGTAGCTGAAGGATCCTTGAATGCGAAAGTTCATTCCCCAATCCACTCTATTGAATATCAATGATAAGGGTGGATTGGAGGATGAACTCCCTGAGAGAAAGGGCTTAAGATAAATGATATGAAGTTTAAAACACACAAAAGTACTCTCTTCTTTCTCTACCAGCAATAAATATTAATCTCTCTATATATAGCCAAAAAGTTCCAACGGATATAAAACGGTCATCGAGAAAGGGTCAATATGATCAAGCGTATACTATCGATTGTATTGACTGACCTCTCGATGATACAAACTCAATGTCATTTTACTTTTTAGAAACCTTTCACCAACTGGTCGATGAAATCAAGACACACATCGATGTAATCGGATTTCGAACTCCGATTCCATCGAGAGAGACATTGATCTATCGACAGGTGAAAATAAGAGAGACACGCCTTGAAGAATTTCAGGTTCTATAGATATGATCGGGGAACAGTCGATGTCATCGAAATTTGTATATCGATGATATCGGAGACCTTGTCGATTGGATCGATAAATCGTATAGATTTACCTATAAACTTGCTTGACGGTTTGTGTCCGGTCTCGATCCAATCGACCAGGTATCGATATGATCGAGAAATGAATATCCATTTATCAACTGGCCCCCCGATCAACATTAAAAATAACCTGAAATTTATGCTGGAAGAAACATACGCTCACTATCGATATGATCGACTGACTTTCGATATGATCGGTATTTGAGTTCAAATTGAATCGGACAGACATCGATATATCGAATCACATAGAAGTTTTTTTTAGAAAAAAAGGGGCGTCAAAAAACTGTCTGTCGATATTATCGATCCTCTTCTGATAGGATCAATATTCGAATATCGATGATATCGACTGAACCGTCGATATATCGATAAGTCATCCAGATGAAAGTTTTGATTGCTGGACATTTTATGTCCTCACTCGATTTTATCGATTGAGATGCCGAGGACATCGACAGAGCAGGTTGATCATATCGAAAATGGAATCGATATAATCGACAGGGTAAGAAAAACTTAAAGATTTTCGTGTTTGGTAAAAAGTTTTCTTAACCTAAAATCCTAAGATGTTTTACTTATTTTTAAGAGTTTTAATCACCTGGTGTTTTAGGACATGGGATGTGAGGCTATAATTTAACTGTGGCGAGCTTCCACACATCCAGTTGAGGCAGACACTTGACTTGATCTTCCTATTAGGTGTTGTTGTCCGACTGACTCAACTTATACCGTAATTGACTAACCAGGGCACTAGTAGGTGCACTTTCATTCTATCCCCCTTAAAACTTTTCATCCTGATGGTTTACCAAAAAATTTTAAAAGAATTTAATTTATGACGATGGTTCCTCTCTATCTAGAGTAAAAATATATTTTTTCAATATTCGGCCAACACGGAGAGACGGTCGTAGTGGGCTTAACCTGATACGTCGATCATCTACCTGGTCAGGGTAGAAGGTTCATTGTATCCCTTCTTAGTCCTAGTGGATCCCGATCTTCTGCTCGCTCAAGCAGTGAGTCCATTAGTAGTCGACTAAGATTGAGAATTTGGTTAAGCCGTTAATGCTTCGTGGGTATATAGTTCTGTAATTCCATAGTCCGATCATCCTAAATGTTTAAGGAATGCCCATCACTGAAAAGTTTAAATCTCCTATTTACAAGGTTACCCTTTGGGTCTTGGTCTAAGAGAGTTCTCATTTTAATTTATGTCCAAATTTGGGATTAATAAATATCTCGATATGCCTATGGTCAAAGATCATCCCAAAAAGGCTTCTAATGGCATATAATTTTATATGTATATTGTCATTTCAATTTTATGGCTAGTGGGTTATGAGCGAACTGCAATTCGGTTTCATTAATCTCAAGAGGGTAGGAATGATCAAATTTTTTAAAGTATTCTGGAGGTTTGGATTGCTAACAATACTAATAATGACGAAAAAAGGAAAAGATGAAGAATATCTTCTTCTCAATGTTGTTTGAACCTTGAGTACATAAGAGAATAAGTATAACATCCTGGAAAAATTCGTACAAAGACTCGAGTACCACCTCAGGTAGAAATCACATAGGACTAAATCCTTTAGAAATTAAATGAGGATTAACTAGTGCTAAACTAGATTACCTATAAAATTAGCACCAATCACTTTAAGTACGATCTGCAAGACCCAAAACTTATAGAATTGTTACTGCTACATTATCCAAAAATATAGGCTCAATCTCTAAACCCAGTTGCTCATGGTAGCACATTGAAACACCGTATTGGACCTAGACCGCACGTCGAAAGTCCGATAGCGACGAACTTAGACGAATAAGACCATCTAGTCAGACTTGACAATCACCTCAAAAATCAAGTCCAGATGAGGTCCTGGGACTATTTACTTGAGTCCAAAGTGAAATGTGTGAGAAACGTGAGTGTTTTTAGAAATTAAATACAAATTTAAGTAATCTGAGTCGTGTCATTTACCAGTCGATTAAAAGAATTCAGACCGTCAGAATCTGACCCAAATTCACCCTAGGATCAGGAGAAATGTCCCACACATGCCAATGTACTTATGGCCCTGATTGAGTGTCGGTGACCGTTGAACTGAAACTGGTCCGCTACGGTTGATCTGTAAACCCGATCGGACTGAAAACTTAGCTTGATCAAGATCCAATATCAGGGAGCTTAAGTCCGACTGCATTTAACAAAGGGACCTCCAGAACCGCTCCATTAGATCAGAATAGACCCGATTTGGCTATAACCTAAGTATACCTTGGCCCTGGGGCTGTTTTCGTCAGTGCTGGGCCTATATAAGGGCCTTAAACCCTCTCTCATTCACTCCATACGAATTTTGAGAAACCTCTAGGAGAAGAAGAGTAAAGAGAGAAAAAGTGAGAGAGAAGTTGGTGAAGATTCTTGGGATTCTACCCTGCCTCTCCACGTGCTTATCCATCGCTACCGAATCACTATTTCGGCAATTTTAATTCCAATATTGGGTAAGAAAACCTAACCTTAATCCATTTTAGGACTTTTAAGTAGTCTAAGTGATGATGTAGCTAACTTACTTCATGCTCTAGGTTGTTAATCCATCGTTGACGAAGACTTAATGTTTAAATCAATTCCATTACGCGTTTACTGGCATAAGGTACGGACTATATACGTATAGGTTATGGTTTTCAAGGCTTTCAATGTCGGTTAATGGTTTATTACTAACATGGATGCTATTTCACATGCCAAATACGATATCTGTTTCGTTTTACACATACATATGAACAATGTGGTCTATAGGGAAATTCATCTATTTGTTGAAATGTTTGGGTACATTTGGAATCTGACTTTATGATTGTCATGATTAACTGTCGTAGGTACATGATTGTTATGTATGCGACAACTCCTTGGTAAAAGGATTTGCCCTAATACGTAATATAACCAACATAAGTAATGTATATTGAAAAGTGTAGTTTAAGTGTTTGTAAAAATGTCTGAATAAGTTAGTAGTTAGTAAAGTGTGATTTATAAGGGAGTTGAGATATGAATCCCAACTACCTTAACTGTGTGTATGATTTTCACCATGTATTGTATAACCCGTTGATTCATCTTTAACTGTGTGTATGATTTCCTACATGTATTTTATAACCCGTTGATTCATGTTTAACTGTGTGTATGATTTTCTCCATGTTTTGTATATTCATGATTAAGTTATATTCCATAACATGCTCACATGATTGTAGGATTTGACTTAAGTATGCAATACTTCTTACTTATCTCATATGCTTATTTGTAATGATTGCACGCAATTGGGGTTATTTCATAGTCCAGGCAATCGGTAATAAGCCTTGTTTTAGTGGCTAAGGTTGTTTTCACCACGCAGGATGTGTTCGATGAATCTGAGCCGTACTTGGGATGTCGGCAGTGGTTAGGCCATACGGAATGCTTATACACTTCATGTCGATTAACTCAACGTGCATTCATCCTAGTCGAGCTCGTCAATTTACCCAATTGACCCAATGTATGTTTACCATGTTTGGACATTACTACTTGAATATAAGATACTAAACTCACCAGTAAAACCCTGTTAACCTTGGTACCTCGATCCGCTAAGACTCATGAGCTGGGCATGGTGGTATGGGACACCGTGGTCGAGCTGTCGGCCTACGCTGCTGCGATGAGCCTCCGCGTTGAGCAACCCAGACTCGTGAGCTGAATACGGTGGTATGGGACACTGTATTCGTGTTGTCAGCCTACTCTGAATGGTGAAGAGCCCTTTGTATTGACCTCAAGCATACCTTGAAACTGCATGGGGGCGACGAGCCTTTTTGTAGTAACTGAGGTATAACTAGGCATGTATTGATTGGTGACGAGCCCTTTACAGCGACTTAGAACCGTAACATCGTATGAGATTTACTAGGACTGACGACCCTAGAATGGATCATTAGTTGGAAATTGATATAAGGGAGGTACCTTAGCTTCCCAATCCTACTGTATGAAAGGGACTAATAAGAACTTGGTAATCATACTCATAACATCGCACTACATGTGCCGTTGGAGTTGGTGTAGAGCACAGTGGTAGTAATTCATGCCGCGATCGTTAGATGTTGTCGCAAGAGGGAGTGCAGGTGAGGGCATGCATTATTTTTACATACATCATTGCATTAACAAGAGTAACTAGGACATATTTTCTGCATTGCATTACCATTACTGCTTGACTGAATTGATAACATGTTAACCTTTACTATATAGCTCCACTGAGTTGATCACTCACTCCCACGTTTTGGGACGGTGTTAAATACCAACCAGACTCTGTCTTAGTTATAGATGATGATGTGACTCACGAGGCAGAGCCGGAGTTCGAGGATGATGAAGAGGCATTCTCTTACATGCAGTTTTTGAGGAGATTCACGTGAGCCGAGTCCGGATCGACGGGGCTTCAGGGATTATACTTGTAGAGGACTATTACATTCTTTTATACATTTTGTATTTTGATAAAACACTTGTAATTATTAACCTGGCATTGCATACATACTTTGGAGACTTATACTAGTTTATATATTCATTTCAGTCTTCCACTTGTGTATTACAACTGTCCCTAGATTATGTTTGCTGATTTTTCTTAATCTAATTCATTTGTTATGCACTAATACAAACAACATACATCCATCATAAAAAAAATGTTGCATAAGTGATGTTCTGGAACTTGGGAGCTGAGTTATGCTTGACCCTCGATTTTCAGGGCGTTATAAGTTGGTATCAAAGCATGATTTAGATTAAACTGGCCCTGGGTTATGGTCCCACAATGCCCACTGACGTACTTTGACTTAGGAGGGTGTGATGAGAACGTAGAACAGTTATAGGATTTCCAGTTTCGTCAAACGTCGGATTCGGTCGAAACTGACCTTCTTAGTTCACTTCGTAGGCCCCGTGGATCATGTAAGATAATCCAAATCTCTCCTTAGTCTGTCCATCGATGAGTTAAGTCATCGATTCAGTCAATCTTGCACGCAAAACACATCAAAGCATGAACATTCATGAGTGGGAGTGCGAATGGGTTTCGAACCAATGCGGGGGGTCATACCGTTACTTATAATGGGAACCAAGGTGGGTCCCATAACTTTTTGGCACCCCACGGGGGGGGGGGTGGATCCCGCCCCCATGCAGACCCATCGTCAGTGAGGCAAAAGCTCGGTGGGGCCCTGCCCAGAGAGACAGCCCCCAGGCGGGGGTCCCGCCAGCCGACCGTTCATGTGGGCCCCCACGCACGTGTGGGACCTCCCCTCCCACTTTTAAAACTCTCATTTGGGTCATTTTTTGCAAAGAACCAACTCCCTCCACTCTATATTCTCACCCAAATCTCTCAAATCCATCATCCCCTCTACTCCATCTCACAAATCCACCTTCAAAGTTTCAAACCTTCTTCCTTCTTCATCACTACCTATCTATATCTCTTTTCAAGTGATTCAAAATCCTCCAACTTCTTCCATCCCTCTTAAATTTTTTTTCATATCTTTCAAACACCAGCTCTTCCTTCATTTTTTTCACACCATCTCTCGTTTCTTCCCATTTGAGTACACAAACCCCTTTGTGTTTCTCAAAACTCTAATACCCACCACCTACCTTGATTTCATGGCTTTCTTTACGGTGGTCACCGCCATCTTCTCCATCTCTACGCTCTTGTCTCTCATGGTGAGGAAAAAAGCAGCCCCGAATGAGGTCAGGCCGAGCCGACCACGTCGTCCTACGAGGAGGGCCGGACGCGGAAGCAAGTACTAGTGCCAAGAGAGAACAGAGGTCCAAGAGGGACCTCGATCCCCGGATTCCATTGGAGAGATCCCTCCTACCGAACATTAGCCTTGGTAAGTTCCACAACCGTAAGGTCGTGTTTGAAGCACACGTCGATGAGAAGTTATTTGGGACGTACCCAGTCATCGACTTTCTCACGAATAATCGGTGGGGTTCCATATTCGAGGCAAAGGAGCCTACAAGCGAGAACACTATGTACACCTTCTACGCACTCATTCAGAACCTGTTGTTGAAGCTTCTCTAATTTTCCATCCCTTTGGGAAGGCAGGAGATTAAGTTTGGTGTGAATGAGATTGCTCGCGTCTTAGGTGTTGAGAAGGGAGTGGTGCATGCTAGCGAGTCGGATTGCAATAGTGAGCAGGAGAAGAGACTCTGCACACGATTCCTTTGTGGTCAGGTCGAGCATTGGAGCTGGGGGACTGACCTTGCTTCATCCAAGATGACAAATGACTTTTGTCTACTCCACAATATATGCACGCTTAACGTATATCCCCGAGCAAAAAATCGCACTACGTGCACGAGGTTCATGGTGGACTTCTTGTTTCAAGATGGAAAAGGAGACAAAATATGTCTGCCCACTCTGATCCTGACGCAGATAATCAAGGCAGTAAGGTCCAATAGGGAAAGCACCGCGCTGCTGTTTGGCCGACTGATTTGCAAGATCGCCCGCCAATACAGCTTCTGACTCCATATAGATGACGTCGTCCCAATTCATATTATCAGTGCAAGCACGCTTGACAGCATGGGGATTGGCGAAAGGCAATGCCAGGGCCGTCTTAAGGAAGCAGATTGACGACTTATTAGGAGCCGGTTTCATACGACCGAGTGTGTGCCCTTGGGGAGCGCCTGTATTGTTTGTGAAGAAGAAGGACGGTTCCCTGCGATTATGTATTAATTACCGCAGGTTGAACCGGGTGACAGTGAAGAACAAGTATCCCTTGCTCAGGATTGATGATCTGTTTGATCAGTTGAAGCGGGCACATTATTTTTTGAAGATAGATTTACAATCAGGGTATCATCAGTTGCGCGTCAGGGACGAGGACGTGCAGAAGATAGCCTTCAGGACTAGTTTTTGTCATTACGAGTTCCTTGTGATGTCATTTGGACTCACAAATGCATCGGCCGTGTTCATGGACCTGATGAACTGGGTATTTCGGCCTTAAATCACAAGGAACTCGTGCTTCTTCTTCACGTCGTATTTATATATGATATTCTAATATACTCTACGAGCCAAGAAGAGCACGAGGTGCACCCAAGAACAGTCTTAGATACTCTAAAGAAGAACCAGTTGTTCGCGCAGTAAAAGAAGTACGATTTCTGGAAGGAGGAAGTCAAGTTCCTGTGACATGTGGTGTCCAAGGAAGGGATAGTAGTTGACCTCGCTAAGGTAGCCACGGTTCAGGACTGGGAGCAGCCCAGTTCAGTTACTGAGGTGTGGAGTTTTCTTAGCCTGTCAGGTTATTATCGACGATTCATTTGGGATTTCTCCAAGATTGCCAGACCGCTGTCTCAGTTGACACAGAAGGATCTGAAGTTCGCCTGGAAGAAGAAGTCGGAAGTAATTTTTCAGGAGCTGAAGGACAAGTTGACGTCCACCCCTGTGCTAATATTACCAGAGCAAGGGGTCAAGTACACTATATATATCGATGCAACTCACGTTGGCCTGGGTTGTGTCCTTATGCAGAAGGACAGGGTGAATGCTTATGCCTCGAGACAGTTGAAGAAACACGAGGAGAATTACCCTACACATGACCTAGAGTTGGCAGCCGTCATCTTCACACTAAAGCTCTGGAGACATTACCTCTATGGAGAGGATTTTGAGCTCTTTTGCGACCACAAGAGCTTTAGATACATATTCACTCAGCGGGACCTAAATATGAGGCAGCAGTAGTGGATGGAAACCTTGAAGGACTTTAAGTTCGAGGTTTCCTATCATCCAGGCAGACGCGTTGAGCAACAATAAGGCCATAGAGTTTACGACTCTGCTAATGATAGCAGAGTGGGACATGGTGGAGTTTATGTGAGACTTTGAGTAGAAACTCACGATGTAGGAGCCGTATGAAGTCATCGCACATATTTACGTACAGCCCCTCATTGAAGATAGGATTATCACGGCTCAGGAAGATGATGAGCTATTGGCGAAGATAAAAGAGCGGGTTAGTACAGATGAGGACTCAGAGTGGAGCGTTGGTACGGATGGGCTTACATTATCATGGCCGCTTATGCGTCCCAGACATTCATGACTTGAGATAGGAAGTTCTCGAGGTAGCCCATAGTTCGAAGCTTGCGATGCATCTTGGTAGCACCAAGATGTATCAAGACATGAAGAGATCGTACTGGTGGGACAACATGAAGGTTCACATTGCAGAGTTTGTGTCTCGTTGTCTCACGTGCCAGCAGGTTAAGGCAGAGCGTGGCCTACCTCATAGACTACTTCAGCCCATGCCCATAGCTGAATGGAAGTGGGATTTCATCTCTATGGATTTCATATCAGGGCTGCCTAAGACGAGGAAGGGACATAACTCCATTTAGGTGATCGTAGACCGGTTGACCAAGTCAACTCATTTCCTACCGATCAGAGTTACGAACTCTACAGACAACTTGGCCAGGTTGTACATCAAGGAAATTATACGTCTACATGGAGTTCCTTTGAAAATCGTGTCAGACCGAGATACGCGATTAACATCTATCTTCTAGACTTGTATCCAGGAAGCAATGGGTGTGAAGTTGAAGTTTAGCATCGCGTTCCATCCACAGACAGACGGGCAGACAGAACGAGTGAATTAAGTGCTAAAAGATATGTTGCGAGCTTGTGTGTTGGATTTCAAGGACAGCTGGGATGACTGTCTTTCTTATACAAAGTTCGCGTATAACAACAGCTTTTAGGTGAGTATTGGCATGACTCCCTATGAGGCGCTATATGGTCTCTGTGTAGAGCGTTGTATTGCTAGGCAGAAGTGGGAGAGAAGAGTCTGATTGGCCCAGAGTTGGTTCAGGCGACCTCAGAGAAGAGCGACATTATTAGGCGTCGACTTCTGACCGCACAGAGCAGGAAGAAGAGTTATGCCGATACGAGATGGTGACCGCTAGAGTTTGAGGTTGGGGACCATGTATTCCTTAGAGTTTTCCCCATGAAGGGAGTCCTGCGGTTTGGTAAGAAAGGGAAGCTCACGTCGAGATTCATTGGCCCACTCCAAATACTGGATCAAGTGGGGGCAGTAGCATATTGCCTTGCCAACGTATTTGATGTGTTCATGTTGAAGAAGTACATTCCTAATCCTTGGCACATTATCAGTTGGGAGCAGGTGCAGTTGAGTGAGGATGCTACATATGTACTGCGACCGACACACATCCTAGATAGGAAGGAGCAGGTCTTACGTAGCAAAGTCATCCTACTTGTGAAGGTACTGTGGACGCATCACAATGAGGAGGAGCTACTTGGGAGACGGAAGCCGAGGTCAGAAAGAATTACCCTCAGATTCTCGAGGAGTACGAAAAGGTACTAATTTTAAGGATGAAATTTTTCTTTAAGGGGGGTAGATTGTAACGTCCTGAAAAAATCCGTGCAAAGACCCAAGTACCACCTCAAGTAGAAATCACTAAGGATTAAATCCTTTAGAAATTAAATGAGGATTAACTATTGTTAAACTAGATTACCTATAAAATTAGCACAAATCACTTTAAATACGATCTGCAAGACCCAAAACTTGTAGAATTGTTACCGCTGCATTACCCAAAAATTTAGGCTCAATCTCTAAACTCAGTTGCTCATGGTAGCACATTGAAACACCGTATTGGACCTAGACTGCACGTCGAAAGTCCGATAGCAACGAACTTAGACGAATACGACCATCTAGTCAGACTTGATAATCACCTTAAAAATCAAGTCCAGATGAGGTCCTGAGACTATTTACTTGAGTACAAAGCGAAGTGTGTGAGAAACGTGAGTGTTTTTAGAAATTAAATACAAATTTAAGTAATCTGAGTCATGTCGTTTACTGGCCGATTAAAAGAATTCAGACTGTCAGAATCTGACCCAAATTCACCCTAGGATCAGGAGAAATATCCCACACATGCCAATATACTTGTGGCCCTGATTGAGTGTCGGTGACCGTTGAACTGAAACTGGTCCGCCACGGTCGATCTGTAAACCCGATCTGACTGAAACTTAGCTTGATCAAGATCCAATATCAGGGAGCTTAAGTCTGACCGCATTCAGCAAAAGGACCTCCAGAACCACTCTGTTGGATCAGAATAGACCCGATTTGGGTATAACCTAAGTATACCTTGGCCCTAGGGCTGTTTCCATCTGTTCTGGGCCTATATAAGGGCCTTAAACCCTCTCTCATTCACTCCATATAAATTTTGGAAAAACCCTAGGAGAGAGAAGAGAGTAAAGAGAGAGAAAGTGAGAGAAGTTGGTGAAGGTTATTGGGATTCTACCCTGCCTCTCCACGTGTTTATCCATCGCTATTCCGGCGATTCTAATTCCAATATTGGGTAAGAAAACCTAACACTAATCCATTTTAGAGCTTTCAAATAGTCTAAGTGATGATGTAGCTAACCTACTTCATGCTCTAGGTTGTTAATCCGTCGTTGACGAAGACTAAACGTTTAAATCAAATCCGTTACGCATTTACCAGCATAAGGTGCGGACTAAGGTGCGGACTATATACGTATAGGTTATGATTTTCAAGGCTTTCAATGTCGGTTAATTGTTTATTACTGACATAGATGCTATTGCACATGCCAAACGCGATATCCATTTCATTTTACGTATACATATGAACTATGTGGTCTATAGGGAAATTCATGTAATTGTTGAAATGTTTGTGTACATTTGGAATCTGACTTTATAATTGCCATGATTAACTGTCATAGGTACATGATTGTTATGTATGCAAAAACTCCTTGGCAAAACGATTTGCCCTAATACGTAATATAACCAACATATGTGATGTATGTTGAAAAGTGTAGTTTAAGTGTTTGTAAAAATGTCTGAATGAGTTACTAGTTAGTAAAGTGTGATTTATAAGGGAGTTAAGATATGAATCCTAACTACCTTAAATGTGTATATGATTTTCACCATGTATTGTATAACCTGTTGATTCATGTTTAACTATGTATGATTTTCGCCATGTATTGTATAACCCGTTAATTCATGTTTAACTGTGTGTATGATTTCCTCTATGTTCTATATATTCATGATTAAGTTATATTCCATAACATGCTCACATGATTGTAGGATTTGACTTAAGTATGCAATACTGCTTTCTTATCTCATATGCTTATTTGTAATGATTGCACGCGATTAGGGCTATATCATAGTCCAAGCAATTGGTAATAAGCCTTGTTTCTGGTGGCTGAGGTTGTTTTTACCACACAGGATGTGTTCGATGAATCCGAGCTGTACTTGGGATGTCAGCAGTGGTTAGGCTACATGGAGTGCTTATGCACTTCATGTCGATTAACTCAACGTGCGTTCATCCTAGTCGAGCTCGTCAATTAACCCGATAAACCCGATATATGTTCACCATGTTTGGACACTACTGCTTAAATCTAAGGTACCAAACTCACCAGTGAAACCCTGTTAACCTTGATACCTCGATCCACTAAGACTCATGAACCGATCATGGTGGTATGGGACACTGTGGTCAAGTTGTCGGCCTACATTGGGGTGACGAGCCTCCCCCTAGTGACCAGTGAACAATCCAGACTCGTGAACCGAATACAGTGGTATGAGACACTGTATTCGTGCTATCGGCCTACTATGATTGGTGACGAGCCCTTTGTAGTGACCTCGAGCATACCTTGAAACTACATGGGGGTGACAAGCCTTTTTGTAGTAACTAGGGTATAACTAGGCCTGTATTGATTGTTGACAAGCCCTTTACAGTGACCTAGAACCGTAACATCGTATGAAATTTACTAGGACTGACGAACCTAAAATGGATCATTGGTTGGGAATTGATATAAGGGAGGTACCTTAGCTTCTCAATCCTGCTGTATGAAAGGAACTAATAAGAACTTGGTAATCATACTCAAAACATCACACTGCATGTGCCGTTGGCATTGGTGTAGAGCACAGTGATAGTGATTCATGCCACGATCGTTAGATGTTGTCGCAAGAGGGAGTGCAGGTGAGGGCATGCATCATTTCTACATACATCCTTGCATTAACAAGAGTAACTAGGACATGTTTGCTGAATTGCATTACCATTACTACTTGACTGAATTGATAACATGTTAACCTTTGTTGTATAGCTCCACTAAGTTGATCACTCACTCCCATGTTCTGGGATGGTATTAAATACCAACCAGACTCTGTCTTAGTTACAAATGATGATGCGACCCACGAGGCAGAGCCGAAGTTCGAGGATGATGAAGAGGCATTCTCTTACATGCACTTTTCGGGCGAATTCGTGTGAGTCAAGTCCGGATCGACAGGGCTTTAGGGATTATACTTGTAGAGGACTATTACATTCTTTTTGACATTTTGTATTTTGACAAAACACTTGTAATTATTAACCTGAAATTGCATACATACTTTGGGGACTTATACTAGTTTATATATTCATTTCAGCCTTCCACTTGCGTATTACAACTGTCCCTAGATTATGTTTGCTGATTTGGCTTAATCTAATTCATGTGTTATGCACTAATACAGACAACATACATCCATCATTAAAAAAATGTTATATAAGTGATGTTCTGGAACTCGAGAGTTGAGTTATGCTCGACCCCTGATTTTTAGGGCATTACAATAAAGAAACTCAAAATATTATACTGTAGTCTACCTCTAATATGAGCTTATAGAGTATTAAACTATGAAACTTCATCCTACTCAAGGGTTCTAATTTAATTGTACGAAAACAACTTAAACAAAAAAATGTGTATATATATATGTAATCAAATTTAATCATGGGATGATTCATAGTATGTTTATAAATAATTTCTAAATAGGCAGTAAATATTAAACTTTAATATGAAAAGACATACTAGTCTATTGGCAACTCGAAGTTACAAAAATTTTTGGTTTCAACCCTTTTATTATTTGTAACATATTTGTCACCTTTAGTTACTATATTATTTTTATAATTTTTATACTAATCCATCATTAAGATTAATTTTATTTCATAAAATTTTGTTTCATTTGAAGTTCTATAAAAATTATAAAAATTCAGGAAGTACTAGTTGTCCAAAACCAACAATTTTCTATATGATTTCATAATGTCATTATTCCTTGTAACATTTTCTATATTTTTAGTTAGTGAAAATCTTTTAAAATTTTTATAGTGGTCTATCATTAAGTTTAAAGTCATCCTACAAACTTTCAATTTATTTGGATTTTTATAGAAATTATTAAAATTCTATAAGTAATAGTTGTCCAAAACTAACGATTTTTGTATAGTTGTTAAAACATCTTAAAATTAACTATATTTTAATTTTTAATTTATTTTATATGAAATTTGACTTATTAAGATTTAATTTTTCTTTTAAATCACCTAAATCAGATTTTTATTGAGGGAGATATGATTTTTTTAATGTTAATCCAAAAATGACAGAAATCACAGAAAATTGTGGCCCCCTTATGGTGGTCGATGGCGGATCGCCAGTCCGACGGTGGAACCACCGCCCACTGCCCTCTAGTGGTGGTGGATCACCGATCTCATGGTAACACCACAGGCCTCTGGCCCCTAGTGTGGTAGATCGTCGTCTGGGCGATGGATCGCCACCTGACATCCAGTGGGACGGTGGTGGATCGCCATTTTGGCGGTGGCTCTGCCTCTTTTTGTTAAAAAATAACATATCTTGCAAACTGGAATGAGTTATTCAACATGTCATGTATGATTTTGGGGTAGGAGGAGCCACTTAATTTAAAAAAACTAGATTATTTTGTGAGATTCTGATGTAGAGCGGGTCGCGGACAATTTCATGGCCAAGATGGATCAGAAAAGGCACGGTCGGCGACAGAAGTGATCCGGACCATCGGACCTTAGATCGGGCGTATCTCACAATCCGGAATGAGTTATCCGACGTAAAATATATGATTTTGGGGTAGAACGAGCTACTTTATCCAACCAACCCTGCTATGCCGGGTTGCGCAGCCCGGATTTGTGAGAAACTCCCTGATCGACGGTCGTTTCCTCGTTTTAATTTTGTTTTTACTATAAATAGTAAGTTTTAGTTTGAGTATAACTTTTCATCCGTTGGGCTTTAGGAGTTGTGTCCAACATGAAAAGTGCTTAGGATAATTAGGAGAACGGTTTGGTGAAGCCAAATAGGACACTTACTATTTTTGGCCGAAAACCTTGCGCACTAGTAGACATCATGACCGTCTATAAATAGTAAGTTTACTATTTATAGTAAGTTGCGAATTCTAGGAGTTTTAGTTGTAGTTTGAGTCTGATTTCTTTCTTATTGCTTGGTTCCCTTATTTAAAGGGTTATGAACTCAATTTTAGGGATTCATTAATCAATTTTGAATTTATTAGAAATTATTCTTATTTTCTACTTTCTTTCCTCGTGGATTCAAGAAGTCTCTGTGAGGAGTCCAGAGAAGTTCCGTGGATTCGGAATATTTATCATCTTAAGGAAGACGGTGCTTGACCTCACGTCCTCCCCTGCGTCAGATTTCATTAAATAAATGGTAAAAAGTCAATTTTATTTACATTTTTATTATTTATAGTAAATTTTTGTTTAATTATAGCTCTTCATCCTTTGAGATTTAGGAGTTGTCTAATATGAAAAGTATCTAGAAAAATTAGAAGAATAAAGTGGTAGAAGGTGGGATTTTTGAAGGAGATGGGTTGGAATTTGATTTTGAAACTTCTTACAAGGTTTGGTACGACTATTTAAAGGGTCATAAATTCTTTTTTTTTTTTAATCTACCAAAGGGGATTTCAAATTTTCTAAAATTTATTTCTATTTACTTATTTTCTCTCGAGGATTTGAGGTATCTTTTTGAGAAGCCTGAATCACTCATCCTACCTAGTCTTTAAACCCTTACGCTAAATCTTACTCCCTACAGGGGTTTACCATATTTATTCATTCCAAGTCGCAATCACACATATATAAACACTTCATACGCAAGAAAATTAACCAAGGCGATCATAAGTTTCTGATTTCTAAGTTAAAGTTTGAAAGCATCCTAAAATCGAGAATTTGATCCTATAGTTCATCATTTATAAGTTAAAATTCAAAACCATCAACACAATAGAGAGTTAAATCATAGACTCAAATTTTTGAGTTTTAAGCTTCAAACCATAGCAAACAGGAGAGTTTGGTCCAAGGGTTTATAATCTCTAATTTATTAGATTTTCAACACTAATGCATACTCCTAAAATCAAGAAGATCTTAATGGATACTCCTAAAATTAGGAAGATTCCTTACAGGATCAACTTCTAATCCTAAGTGTCTCAACTCAAGTTATTGTGGTTTGTATAGTCCGCATTCCCAAGGTCTAGGTTATCTCAATACTCCTCTCTCATACCAACTGTAAAACCCCAAAAATCAGCACCCGAGTACATAGACTCCTATCCTGAGTTCCCAGGTATTAACTTAACAAAATACGCACGAGTCTAATGCAAGTTAACTTAGCGAATTCAAAGAGCGATAGAGATAATGAAAGATTCAAAATAATTGGGCTAACAGTTAAAAATACAATTTCCATGGTGGTGATCGCTAACAGTTAAAAATACAATTTCCATGGTGGTGATTGCCTAAAATGAGATTATACAAGCCACAGCCTACAATATACATAACTAAGATGGTTAATGTGTAAAGTTTTCATTTTATGCCCAATTCTCTAAAATATAACGGCATTGGCACAACCCAGTATAAGCCTACCTGTCAGAGGTCTCACTAGTACCTACATCAATGATACGCTTGGTTGGTATTTTAAAACAGTCCCAGGTGGGAGTGAGTAGCTAACTCATTGGTTCCATTAGTCATACGTTACAAATGTTATCAATCCAATCAGCGCAGTTAATAATAAACAACCAATCAAGCATTTTTTAAATACTCTTGTTAAATGCACATTTGATATTATGAAATGATGCATGCTCTTTCCATATAACACTCTGCAATAAATGTTCATGTTAGTCGAGTAATTATTAAGTTCTATTTATCCAGCATATTGGGGAAGCTAGGGTACCCTCATTTTATCATGGTATCAATTAATCACTAGGCTCGGAGCGGCCGAAACGACTCCTCACGTGTCCCTTGATCCATATTCAGGTTTACCACCCAGACGACAACTTCCCAATCAATGCGAGGCTAACACTAGACCGACCGATCACTAAAGACCTGGATGATATAGTCTGAAAGCATAGGGTTAGGCAACCCATCGATGGGTGGGTTTTCTACCCAGACGACAACTCCTCAATGTGAGACTAACACTAGCCTGACCAACTAGTCCAACCGATCATTAAGGACCCGGATGACACAGTCTGGACGCACAGGGTTAGGCGACTCATCAACAGGTGGAAGGGGCCCACAAATGATACAAGATTCGTCACCCAAATACAAGTGTGGAGCAGTTAAGACATCATTATACTTCGATGCATCAGGATTATATCCTTCTTGATTGCTCATTTATCACCATGAGGAGGCTCATCACCCTAGCATAAGCTAACAGCTCGGACACGATGTTCCATACCACCATGCTCAGCCCATGAGTCTTGTGGATTATACCACTAATGGTTATAATTAGACTCATTCAATGGGAACATGGGTATCATAGATTCTATTTACCATTGTCATACATTATGAACACACATGATTAGTCGACTATTGGGCTAATTCAATTGATTTGGAGAACTCCGGCATAACCGAAATTGGATAGAAGCATCCCGTGTAGTTCAGCTACTGTCAATTGTCCGTGTTTAACCCAAGTCAACCGAACAAGTCTAGGGTGGATGACCCAACTCGGGCCTCCCCTTAAATTGAGCAGTTAGCCGACTGACCCAACATCATAGGAAATTCTAGTATCACTGCAGCCCTAGCAACTAATCATGCCATCATTGCGAGATTTCATAAGATTGATAGATTCAACAACTCAAACACTTAAGCATTTCATCAAACATGTGATGCTTAATAGAGTAACACATTCACTAGAGAATTTTATCAAACATGTGAGCATCAACAAATCAACACATTCAATTTAATATTTAATCAAACATGTGAGCATCATTAGAATAACACGTTTAATCACTTAGGTATTTTATCAAATAAGTGAGCATGCATAAACAAGCAATGAGACATAATGCAATCAAACACAAAATATGAACATACTAGCTAAGTACAAATTGTTCACCACAAGACCCTCAAGTATCGATAAACGTAAACCTAGGCATAATGGTCCTCACTTTAAGAGGGGATTTCCAATCTCTGAAATCTCAGGATTTCGGGATTTGGATAAAACCATCAATTCCTTAATCAAAATAAAGAAAAATAACATTAATGACTAGAAATCTGTACTAAGTTGCTTAATTGAAGGAAAAATATACAATTATTACCTCCGATTCTTTGCACGGGTGGATTTGGTAGAGTTTTTATAGTAGCCACCAATTTGCTTAAAGAAATACCTACCATACAAGCATCAAGATTCCCCTCACTCACATAAACACTCTCTCCCTTATCTTTCTCTTCATTTTCTCTCCATCTCTCTTTCTTTTTCTCTTCTCCTTCACCTAAGGTAAGGCATGAAATTCGTATGGGAGAAGGAGGTGGCCAAATGAGGTTCTTATAATATGTCAGAAGTAGTGTAAATGGCCCTGAGGGCTAAGTTTTCATTATACTAGCCTTATAAGAGAGTGTTTCTAACCTCTGGGGCCCATTATGGGGTGTACATGTCGATATACACTATAGGATAGTTAACCCTAACGATGATCTACGTATGGATATGATCAGCCCGCCATTTGGATGCGATAATCAACGGATCTGATTAGAAGTCTATTTAACGGACACCGATGGTCAATCGGGGCCGTGCCTATATGGATATGAGCAAGAAAATATCATTAACTCATGCTTCGAGTTTGGTTATAATCTAACGATTGGAAAGCCATAACTTCGCGAAAGGGCAGAATATCTATTTCACTTATGTTTCAGGCTTCAGCCTAGGGTATTTGTGCATTTCAAGCACTCGGCCTCTTATACAAGTTGCACAGTTCTGGGTATTATCTTAATTCTCCACCCGCGATGGACGTCAAGCATACCAAGAAGGACATTATTATATAATTTCAAGTTTAGTGGGCCACTAACGAGCAGTCTAGAGTTTTTTCAAAAAATTAGGGCATTTTTAGAATGAATTAGGTATCAAGATTTCTTGTGGACAATTATTAGGATTTAAATTAAATATGTTCATAGTGTGGTCTATTTATAATTAGCAGAAATGGTGATTCGATCTTAATAACCCTAAATCATTGGTTTATAGGCTAGAGGAGTAACTGGATTGATTTGATTTATTAATTAAGATCCAACCTATAGTCGTCTCGGATTTAGGTATGTCTTTATTTGGTTATGGTTATTTTGATTAGTCAGTGATAGGTTGGCTAGATTTTGGTCATATGTGAACAGATCATGAGGCTAAACTTGAGGTTTATTAGTTTTATATGGTTGATCAATCTTATTTGTACGGTTCTTTATCGGTACCAACCGCGTGTAGGCTCACTTCGAGCATCAAGGGTCAGTAGGTGACGATGTGGGATAGTATAAAAAAAATTTTAAAGGATTTTTGACAAATCTAAAATAGTAAAAAATTTAGGATGTTACCGCTAAGCATCACATTTATTATAATAATTGTCGTATCAGTAGCTCCTAATATAACCAACTTTCTTAGCTATGAATGCACTCTTACCATTCAACCAATTGGTGGTAAGTCAATCAAACTTATTGTATTTACAGTACAATGACAATTAAAATAGAGTATAATCATATTACAACATAATCTTATCACATGTTCTCTAACACATGAAAGGTTGACCAATTTATCGATTAGTGATTATAATTCAATACAATCAATGGATATTTGATAACTGAATATGGAGGAGAAAGGTTTAAGTTCTTTATTAAGTATCTTAATCGACAGATTGAACAATGGGTTCCATACGTGCATAAGTTTGGCAATTAGAAAACTATACATTTGTTGATGGTAAAACAAAATAGTTCATCAAATGAACTTATAGTTTCATATGAATACCAATCTCAAATGTCCAAATCTAGCCTCTAATGAGAATAGAATATATCCTAAAAATTCATTGATCCAACAATCATCTTATGAATTCAGACTACTAATAATTTAGTTTCTAATCATTCATTTAGTGGCTATCAATTTGATCATTAAAACATGCAATCAGTTTAATTCCAAGCACCTTGTCTCTAGTTAAGACCTACACATTAATATATATATATATATATATATATATATATATATATATATATATATATATATAACATTCAACATATAGTTTTCTTAGTGCAAATCTTTAGTTTTTTCAACCCATTTATTAAATACATAATTGACTTTCATGCGTTAAATGGTTTATCTAAGTGCATCCAAGTGCACCTCTACAATTTCAGATTTGGTCTCGATAGATATATCTATGGCCCACCTAATAAACCTATTAAGCAAATCTTGAGTTAAGAAAAATCTCTTGTAGCATACACATCACTAATTAAACTTAAACTATACAAAAGTTAGGACCTAGATAAGGTGGTTAACAAAAAGAGAATTTTAGTATGATCTTTCTATTTGTAATATTAATGGCGGACTTATCAAATATATGATCCTAATACAATGATCATTGGCCCCCACTAGCATTAACTATGTCTGTGCATTATTCATGTTTGATGCACCACAATGGACAGTCTTGATTGAAATACATGTTTACCATAAGTCAATCAACCTACAACAAAACATCAATTCTATAAGTTTAAAAGTGCACCTGAACTATTAATTAATGACATCAATCATGAAAGAGAAAATTAACATACTGATCACCCGATCTAATAATGTGAGCCCAAAAAGATCTGGAGCATTGATCCATTACTGACAAACAAAAATCTTAGACATTAGAATTAAATCGATGAATTTTATCATTTACTTATTTATTTTTATTTATGTTTTCCTTGCCGATTTATTTTATATATTGAGGTCTACTCTCATAGAGATCTGATCAAGGACACGTATCTAATATTGGCATGTATTCCTGCAGCTCCTCACATATGAGGAATTAGTGAGGACTTCAATGGGCATTTCTAACACGCCCAAGAGAAGTGTCGAAGAGTAGCATCCCTTCCGAAAACCCTCAACAGGCATCGAAACCTTAAAAAAATAAAAAATAAATAAAATAAAATAAATCTTACTTTTCCCTCATTCTTCTCCAACCCTCCCTCACAATGGCCAGAATCGTCGTTCTCCTCTCCCTTATCATTTCTTTGTTTCATAGGCCGGTATTTCATCAAATCTTTCCAGATGGCTCTATTAACCCAAATGTTTTTGATCCATTATAATGGAAGATGCAAAGACTCTTCTCCTCAAAACGAGAAGCCAAAATCTTTCATCATCTCCATCAACAACATCCCAATTCTTATGATGATGTCATTTGACGTCAGATTCTATATGGTCAACCGCCACTTTCTCCATCAGTATTACAAAGAGTCATTTCTCTTCCGTTTCCCCATCGGAACTGGTGCCTTCTGCAGGCTCTATATGGCTCAAACGATCATCCATCCAACTTTGAATGCTTATGATCATCCTCATGGCCACAACCAAGTTTTAATGTAGGACCGACCAAGAAGTCCAGATATGTTGCAAGTTATGGATTATGGATGCTAGTTAGGAGAGAGACGAGATGTTAATGTTTCGGAGGGCTGATTGATAATAAAATATGCAGTGGTGTAACGGGATGTAACTGGAAATGGTTCAAGTCCTGATAGACCTTGACCTTGGTATTTCCAAAACCTACATCTCATCTGATGGTAGATGGTTCATTGATGACATCTTCTCTTGTACATGTGTGTAGGATGGCACATGTCCATGAATTCCCACAATTTAGAAATTTTTAGAATATTTATACAATACAATCTACTCGACAGAGCAGTATCAACCTATTGAAAATCTAGTGCAATCTTCCCTTGTACATGTCATGTCCATGAATTCCCACAATTTAAAAAGTTTTAGAATTTTTATACAATGCAATCTAGTTGCACACGGCAGCACCATCCTATTAAAATACACTCTATATGTAGGCATATGCACCTTGATTTCAGCCAATCTTCTAGTACTTTTAATAGATAGACCACTACAACACTTGTAATGGATAAAATTGGCTCACAACCCTATCCATATAACAAGTAAATTGTTTTCCACCAAACTTAAGCACGTATGACCATATTGTAGTTAGTCGACCATATTGTAGTTAGTCCAAACTTAAGCATGTATGGCTATATTGGATTTAACTTTGATATCATATTTTCATATAATTTTTTAAAAACAAATTTGATTTCAAGATTGTTAGAAAATGAAGTTTGGAAAGCTATTTAAGACCAAATAAAATTTAAATGGAAAAAGGAGAAAACTTATCAATTTGGAGAAGTTAAGGTGTGGCGTGAGTCACTCAACTTGAAATTAAATTTGCTCCCTTTGAGAAATGTCCCAAGTGCAACAAGTTTTCAAAGTAATCGACCTTCAGGATTCAACGACTATAACCTAGTCTCAGTGGTGCACTCACTGTACACGGGGTCGAACCACTTATAGTCTTAACTCGAACTAGAAAATATATATTAAACCATATTTTTAACATAAAATAAATTTTTTATTACAAATTTAAAATAAATGAGAAAAAATCTATTCATATACTTTGTGAAGATAACCTTTGAGGATATAGAGACATCCTTTGAAAAATGGATATGACTAACCCAATTAATGTGACCATTAGAATTAAGAAGATGTAACTTTTCAAAATAAAATATGAAATGATACAACTTTTGAAGACTTTTTTACAAAGACACATGCGTAAGGCATACATGCAACTATGGCCACGGCCGGCCCATCCCAAATAAAATTTTGAAACACTAGTTTGTTTTAAAACAATTTAAAATACAACAATTATATTATAGATTGGTGTAATATCATGAACATTCTAGATCATTTATTACATTGTCCAAGTGTCTCAACACGATTAGGAATGCCATGACGTATAGTGCTGTGAGAGCATTACAGCATCTCTCAAGAATTATTCACTTCACACACTTGCAACTCATAATTATATTCTTACAACCGTGTGAATGAAATGGACCATTTTGTTATCACGAGGTCCATGAGGCGAAAGTACCAAAAGGCCAGAAGAGCCTTAGCTGGTTTTAACCTAAAAAAGGAGAAACATGAGTGGTTTGATGGAGTGGTGTCTGTTTCTACAGTGAGCTTGGGGCTTGGAGCTTTGAGGAGTAGCAGTGTCCTTCCCTTCCCTGCCTCAGAAATTTTAAAATCCGTGATGCACCCTGCATTGTGTCCTGCTGTTTCAGTCCATGCAATAGAGCACGTTCTACGTTATCCAGACCGTCAAACTGTTGGCCCTCTCTGTAGATGCCCGATGCCATGAAATTCTCCCATTACGGATATTTGAACTACTCGATTGGTTGTCCACAAATAGACGGTTAAGAAAGGAATACAACAACAGTCCACTAAAAAGGGCCACGGATTGGACAGCTTGAGGTACTGATATGGGATTTTCAGTGACTTCTTCATTCACCATGGCTTCCATAATAACAAAAATCTTAAATTCTCCTTGTTAAGACGTCCAAAATCCCTGAATGGTGTCTCATATAAAGAATGGGTGGGCCCCACGTGCTATCTACTCTACTAAGTTTGCTGTTGATTCCTCAGAGCCAATGCTGTAGCAGGCTCTTGGGAAACCGGGCTTTTGAATGGATTGTCTCAGATGAAACCATTCATGGGTTGTTATAATGCTATGGTCAGACGCTTAACCCTTTGTCCTGAAGATCTCTTTTTCGAAGAGTGTTAATTATACGATCCTCCACCCGAGGATATGCATAACATCATCAGGTTTCAGTTTGTCCAAATGAGCCCATTGTCCAGTGATCAGAACGTTGGCATCACAGGACCCAGCGTGGAACGGACCATTGACCATTCCCATGTAGCTTTGAAGATCTTAGCCAATGAACTCGAGCCTATATATTTTCAATCTATATATGGATCACTCTGTAACTATCATTTTGCAAAGTACGAAATGGAAGGTTGGGATTGTCGTATGAATAAGATTTTTGGGCGTGGCCCAGAAGGTTTATCCTACTGAGTAAACTTAGTTGGGCCCACCTTGAATATATCTGGTCTATCCATGCGGTCCATCTATTTTTTCATCTTATTTAAGGGGTTGAACCTAAAATTGAAGCATATCCAAATATCAAAGGGATCATACTACTAGAAACGGTAGGGATAATGATTTTCATGGTTGAAATCTTTTTAGACTCCATAGTGATGCTTTTTTGTCATCTAACCTGTTTGTAAGATCATATAGGCATGGATGAAGGGAAAAAGCAAACATAAGCTTAATACAAAACTTCCGGGGCTCCTAAGAAATTTTCAACCGTAAAAGTTTAATTCAACTAATTCCTATGGTGTGGTGCATTTGAACATTGAATATTCTTCATTTTTCAGCTCAAGCTATAAAATTATTCGGTAAAATGAATTGATGAAGTGAATAAAATTCATAAATGATGATGTACGTCACAGAGTTTACTCACCACGCTAAGCGTAGTGACTTACTCCGCAATCCGCTTCCGGCTGAAGTATAGGTCACTATCCAACCGAACGTCCGTGGGAAGACTCACAGACCGGGACTCAGATTGCGTAGTGTTACACACACCGTCCACATGGATGGTTTGTTGAAGTGGCAAAGTTACGTCGCCCCACCGTCGTGTATGTATTATATCCACACCTTCCAGCCAGTTTACCGATGATTTTAGGACATGAGCTAAAATGGAGGAAGATCCAAAGCTCAAGTATACCACAGCGCAGAAAGCAACGGGGATAATAATGCCTCGGTTAAAACCTAAAAGGTTACCATGATGAAAGGAAAACTCAAATATATCCAAGTCATTTGCGTCCCGAAACGTTTTTGTATGCATTCAATCCTCACTGTTTTCTATAGCGAGGTACATCTGAAACTTAAGACTGCTGCATTTTTGGGCTCATGTTTTAAAATGACCTGATAAAATGGATAGATTAAAAATCACTATGGTAACCACGGAAGTTTGCCATGCCAGCAAACCACCGTAGTCGATGGTCTGTGCAACACTACGCAATCCAGAAAATGACTACTGTAGACAAAACCTTTTATCCAGCGGTTTATATGAAGGAATAGAAGCTTAAGTTACCAACTTAGACTAGCACGTGCGGACAGCGAATTTGAGGACGAAACTGCACCTCCTTCCTTCAAGCGGATCGGCTGACGAGCGCTGACGCTCCTCGAACTCCGAGTTGTACGAACGGTTCAAAAGATATCAACGTTACGTGGGCCCCACAGTTATGTATTTATTATATCCACAACGTTCATCCATATTTCAAGATCATTTCGGAGTATTATCCAAAAAAAAAAAAACAGTAACCAAAGATCAACTGGACCACACCACACAGAGCAGCGGGAAAATTGATTTTCACCATTAAAAATTTTGTAGGGCCCACCATAACATTTATTTTCCATCCAATCTATTCATAAGGTCACAAAGGCCTAGATGAAAAGGAAAAATAAATTTCATAATGATCCAAAACTTTTATAACCCCTAAAAGGGTTTCAATGGTAGACGTTCAACTTCCCACTGCCTTTTACAGTGTGGTCCACTTGATAATTAGATCTTTCTTATTTTTTGTCTCAAGCCTTAATATGAGCTCGTTAAATAGATGGACGGTTTGGATATAACACAGACCTCATGATGGGACCCATAAAAGCAATAAAAACTCCACAGTAAAAAAATAATAATAATAATAAATCATGTGATTGGGATACGGATATAGCTACGATTATAATCCATAGCTATAAGCCTTTTATTTCGATCCACGATTCCACCGCAGCTCGCTGTAGGATTTGGGGATGGATCGATGCATCGCACCCTATAGCTACGGATTATAACTGTAGCTATAGCCATATCCTGTGCAGCTTTTTTTAAAAAAAAAATAAATTTACATGGAGAATTTTATTCTACCTACATTTTTCTCTAACACATATTTATATAAATATGTATATATAAGCATATAAAACAAGAAAAAAAAATTCTCTCCTTTTTTCATTTCTTTCTTCATGGTCATTTTTTTTAAATTTTAAAATTTTTTAAAATTTTTTTTTACATGGAGAATTTAATTCTACCTACATTTTACTCTAACACATATTTATATAAATATGTACATATAAGCATATAAAAAAAATTTCTCTCCTTTTTTCATTTCATTTGTTTATGTACAAAAATATAAAGAACCAGAATTACTAAGGCTGAGATCAACAAATATAAAACTTGGTGTCTGGACTTGAAAACTTGGCCAAGTTAGCTCGACTTGACAAGATTTCAAGCCAATTCTCTTGGAAACTTGTTGACAAGCATGACTCAGTCGGGACTCAAAAACTCAATCAGCTTAATGCAACTCAGAATAACTTGATCACATCACCCACCCCTTTTTTTAAATAAAAAAGGGACAACAAGTGAAGAGTCAAATATTAACCTCTTCCAACAAATGATTCATGAACTGTGGCCTTCAAAAATTTGAATGTTTGCTGGAAACTGCATAGCAATTGGATGTCATTGGAGGTCAAGTATTGGAAATGGTTGGAACTGGTATTCCTTCAAGAAATGAGAATCATTGTCAGCATCCTTCATGTAATTCACATCAAGGATCACAAACATCTCCCAAATCCATTTTATGATTTTATTTTTATATATCAATTCACTTCACTTCACGGTCATGTTCATGCATTTCACGGTCAGTTTCGGTGATTCCGTTTAGATTCACGGTCAATTCCCTTCACTTCACGGTCATTTCCATGCATTTCACGGTCATTTCGCTTCACTTCACAGTCATTTCCATGTTTTTCACGGTCAATTCCAGCGATTCTGTTTAGATTCACGGTCATTTCGATGCACTTCACGGTCAATTCCCTTCACTTCACAGTCATTTCCATGCATTTCACTGTCAGTTCGCTTCACTTCATGATCATTTTCATGCATTTCACGTTCAATTTTGGCGATTCCATTTAGATTCACGGTCATTTCGATGCACTTCATGGTCAATTCCGTTCACTTCACGGTCATTTCCATGCATTTGACAATCAATCCCGGCGATTCTGTTTCATTTCTCGCTCAATTTCCAGTTTGACTATTTCATTTCTTTGCCTATTTATTTAACAAGCATATCTCTTAAACTAGAATGATTTATTTAATGTACCACATATGATTTTTGGGTAGGAGAAGTTAATTTAGCCAACCAACCTAGTTATTTTTTAAGATTTCATCGGGTCAATGGTGGAAAATCCATTTCATTCACTTTGTGGTTAATTTCAATCACTTCGCAGTCAAACTGGAAATTAAGAGGGCCAAACTGGAAATTGAGCGGGCCAAACTGGAAAATTGGAAAATGAGTGGGAGAAACTGAAAATTGAGCAGGCCAAACTGGAAAACTGAAAATTGAGCAGGACAAACTAGAAATTGAGTAGGACAAACTGAAAATTGAGTGGGGCCAAACTGGAAATTGAGCGGGACAAACTGAAAATTGAGCAGGCCAAAATGGAAAACTGAAAATTGAGCGGGCAAAACTGAAAAACTGAAAATTGAGCGGGCCAAACTGAAAATTGAGCGGGATAAACTGGAAATTGAGCAGGACAAACTGAAAATTGAGCAGGACAAACAGAAAATTTAGTTGGACAAATTGAAAATTGAGCGGGCCAAACTGAAAATCGAGCGGGCTAAACTGGAAAACTGGAAATTGAGTGGGACAAACAAGCGTTGGATATACATTGTTGAGGTTTACAATAATCTTGGAGTGTTTTTCATGTCTGTGTGTTTCAGTCTGAGTTCCTTCTCTAATCATAATGGCCTTGGGAGGGCTAATTTGAGGGATGGGTTGACTGCAAAAGGGTCGATTAAAACTATATTGGGTTATCAACTCATCCCTCGGATCAACCCTCTCAAGACTATCGTGATTAGAGAAAGAACTCGGACTGAAATGCACATACTTGAAAATTTTCTGCATATTTGTCGGAAGTGCATGGGTGGATGTATATTATTCTTTGTAATTTTGGTGGATGAAGAAATTAATTTTATACTTTGTTCCACTATATTTTCAGTTTGTCTCGCTCAATTTTCAGTTTGGCTTGCTTAATTTTCAATTTCCAGTTTGGCCCACTCAATTTTCAGTTTGGCCCTCTCAATTTTCAATTTGTCCAGCTCAATTTTCAATTTCCAGTTTGTCCCGCTCAATTGCTCAATTTCTAGTTTGGGCCGCTCAATTTTCAATTTCCATTTTGGCCCGCTAAATTTCCAGTTTGTCCCGCTCAATTTTCAGTTTAGCGCATTCAATTTTTAGTTTGTCCCGCTCAATTTTCAGTTTGTCCTTAAAACCTAAATGTATTCCCAAATCCCTAAACCTAAACCTACACCTAATCCTAATCTTAACTCCTTAACTTAAACGTAAACTTGAAAACCCAAACCTAAACCCGAACCCAAACCCAAATCTGATTTTCTAAACCTAAACCTTAACCTATTATCAATTCCCTAAACCTTTATCTATAACCTAACCTAAACCTAAACCTATAACTTACACTTATAACCTAAACCTATACCTATAATCTTAACCTAAACATAAAACATATATTTAATCCTAATCTCAACTCCTTAACCTAAACGTAAACTTGAAAACCCAAACCTAAACCTAATCCTGAATCCAAACAACTTAAACCTTAACCTATTCTCAATTCCCTATAGTTATAACCTATAACCTAAACCTAAACCTAAACCTAAACCTAAAACCTAAATGTATTCTCAAATCCCTAAACATAAACCTACACCTAATCCTAATCTCAACCCTTTAACTTAAACCTAAACTTGAAAACCCAAACCTAAACCTAAACCTTAACCCATTCTCAATTCCCTAAACCTTAACCTATAATTTAACCTAAACCTAAACCTAAATCTATAACCTACACTTATAATCTAAACCTAAACCTATTCTCAAATCCCAAGACCTATAACCTAAACCTAAACCTTAACCTAAACCTAACCTATAATCGTAACCTAAACCAAAACCTATAACCTAAACCTTAACCTATAACCTATCACTTATAACCTAAACTTATAACCTATAACCTAACCTTAACCTAAACCTAAAACCTAACCTAAATCTAAACCTAAAACCTAAATGTATTCTCAAATCCCTAAACCTAAACCTACACCTAATCTTAATCTCAACTCCCTAACCTAAACCTAAACCTAAACTTGAAAATTCAAACCTAAACCCAATCCCGAACCCAAACCCGATTTCCTAAACCTAAACCTAAAACTTAAATGTATTCTTAAATCCCTAAACCTAAACCTACACCTAATCCTAATCTCAACTCTTTAACATAAACCTAAACTTGAAAACCCAAACCTAAACCCGAACCCGATTTTCTAAACCTTAACCTTAACCTATTTTAAATTCCCTAAACCTATAACCTAAACCTAAAACTTAAAACCTAAACCTTAACCTATTTTCAATTCTCTAAATCTAAAACCTAAACCTAAATCTAAAACCTAAATGTATTCTTAAATTCGTAAACCTAAATCTACACCCAATCCTTATCTCAACTCCCTAACCTAAACCTAAACTTGAAAACCCAAACCTAAACCCGATCCCGAACCCAAACCTAATTGATGTAATAATGTAGCCCAATCACATGGCAACGAACAAGAAAATTTTACTTTGTTGGCAAGCATACTCGAACTCAAGCATCACAATGCATCTATTTCTATCTCCACTTTCTCTTATAGCATAGATTATTTGATATTTAGATTTATCTCATTTTTAGAGTCATGTCCTAACACAATATGATAATATTAATAGACAAGGTGGATTTGTCACCAACATTATTCCAAGACCCACATAACTTCTCCTTATAGGAAGTTGGGTAGGGCACATGTAGCTTGAATCCATCAAAGGAGATAAGGATCATCTCTCATATGTTCTCTCTCTTTTTCATTTATTTTTTTCATAGGATTGTGTGTGTGTGTGTGTGTATTAAAACTAAATTAGGCTCAACCTAGACTCAACTTAATTGATCTCAACCAATTTTAACTAGATCTAAGGTAATGAACTCGTCTAGCCTCAATTTTCAGTTTGGCCCGCTCAATTTCCAGTTTGTCTCGCTCAATTTTGAGTTTGGCCTGCTCAATTTTCAGTTTGTCCTGCTGAATTTTTCTTCTTTCCTCTCCTTGCTCCTTCATCCTAGTCAACCGAATTTAATTCTTTGATTACTTCTCCCCCTCTGTGACTATCCACCTTCCAGTAAAACCCTCTCTTTTCTTCATTTTGTATTTCCACTTTCTCCAGTCGAGAATACAGACCCCATGCACGTCATTTTTGACTTTTGTGAACCCAAGAAAGGACGAAAATGGTCCCCACATCTAAGAAGCTTTGAACGACAAGTATATTCAAATCCCTCACTTTTTATAGACCCCATTATATATTATACCATATATGCGCACAGTCATTTCCATGCATTTCACGGTCATTCCTGACAATTCTGAGTTGATTCACAGTCATTTCCATGCAATTCACGGTCATTTTCACGCATTTCCACGCATTTCATTCACTTCACAGTTAATTTCAATCAGTTTGCGGTCAACTCAATTCATTTCATGGCAAATTCCCTTTACTTCACGATGAATTCCATGCATTTCACGATCAATTCCCTTCACTTCATGGTCAATTTCATGCATTTCATGATCAGTTCTGTTCACTTTACGGTCAATTTCATGCATTTCATGGTCAATTCTAGCAATTCCCCTTCACTTCATGGTCAATTCCCTTCACTTTATGGTCAATTCCATGTATTTCACGACCAATTACAGCAATTCCGCTTCACTTCACAGTCATTTCCATGCATTTCACTATCAATTCCCTTCACTTCACGGTCAATTCCATGCATTTCATGGTCAATTTGGTTTACTTCACGGTCATGATCATACATTTCACGGTAAATTCCAACGATTTCGTTTCATTTCAGGTTATTTCTATGCATTTCATATAAATATGTGTCAGAGAAAATGTAGGTAGAATAAAATTCTCCATGTAAGCAAAAAAAAAAAAAAAAAAAAAAAGTTGCATAGGGATACAGTTATAGGTACGTTTATAATCCATAGCCATAGGTTGGGGGGTGGAATCGTGGAATCCACGATTGATCGTCAATTTGGGACAGCGACTTGCGGTGGAATCACAGAAGTTGCGATTGATCAGGGAATTACAGTTATCTATGGCTATGGATTATAACCATAGCCACAGCTGTAGCCAGACTGTGCGGACAACAATGGTGTGGCAGTCTGGGTTTTTTTTTTTTTTTTTTTTTTTTTTTTTTTGCTTTTGTGGGTCCCATCATGAGGCCTGTGTTATATCCAAACCATCCATCTATTTGGCAAGCTCATATTAAGTCTTGATACGAAAAATAAGATAGATCTAACTATCAAGTGGACCACACTGTAAAAGGCAGTGGGGAATTGAACGTCTACCATTGAAACCCTTTTAGGGTTACAGAAGTTTTGGATCATTATGAAATTTGTTTTTCCTCTTCATCCAGGCTTTTGTAACCTTATGAATAAATTGGATGGAAAGTAATGTTATGGTGGGCCCTACAAAATTTTTAACGGTGAAAATCAATTTCCTCGCTGCTCTTTGTGGTGTGGTCCAGTTGATCTTTGGATATGATTTTCTTTTTTTGGATAATGCTCCGAAATGATCTTGAAATATGGTGAACGTCGTGGATATAATAAATACATAGCTGTGGGGCCGTGTAACTTTGATCTCTTCTGAGCCGTTCGTACAACTCTCAGTTGGAGGAGCGTCAGCGCTCGTCTTCGCAGTGAAAAGGAGGGGTAGTTTCGTCCTCAAAGCCGCTGTCCGCACGTGCTAGTCTAAGTTGGTAACTTAGGTTTGTATTCCTTCAAACCACTAGATAAAAGGTTTTGTCTACAGTGGTCATTTTATCCGCCGACCACTACGAAGGTAGGCGGCATCTGATATGCATGCCGTATTGCAAACGTTGTACACTTAAACGCCAGTCCAAGCCATAACATCGTGGACCCACTTTGGATAGTACTAATTGGCAATGTACGGTGATGGTTACCAAACAACCGGCCTCAGTGTACCTTCCAGTACCTCGCTTGTGTGGAGCCCACAATATGGACGGTTTGGGTTTCTTTAGATCCGTCTCTTGCTAATAATTCACGGGCGCATTTCTTAAACAAATATGTAACGTGCTAACTTGTCTTGTGCAAGCATACTGGCTTACTCCTTTTACTCCGGTGGGCCTTCTGATGAGTGGATCGAATTGCATGTACACATCACCACGTAACCTGCGAACGATTTGAAAGGACTTAATGTTAGGTACGTCACCTTGACTGTCCTCTATGGTATGCGTGTTGGCACTCGGTTTGTTTTGTCACATGTAGTGAGTACCTGCGTTAGAATGGACACGGCGGCTTGAATCATATCTATCAACCTCGAATCCAAGTAGATATGTTCATAGGTTTAATATAAAAGTAAATGACCAAAATTTAGAAGATTGATTTTTGTAATGACTAGTCAATACTTGAGGGTAGGGTTCTTCCTCTCGCGAAATGCACTTTGCTTTTCAGAAAAAAAGAAAAAAATGAAAAAAACAGATGGAGAACATTTTAGCGTACTAAGTACAATAAGGATAAAAAGAGAACTTACATCTGCTCACTAAAAACGAATGTAAGAATATATCTCTTAAAAGAATTGCTTAATATTAAATAAAGGATAATTCAATGTGTGAGTGTAGATTTGTCCGGTCATTGGAACTTTCACACTTGTTGAGGATGTATAAGGCTCACGTTGACCCTATTCCTCCTCCTCAGGTATTGGGTCGTTACGTTCTCAATCCAGAGCAAAAGTGGGTAGACTTCCACGTCAAATACTGCTAAGGCTGGGAAATTCCACACTTGTTGAGGATGTATAAGGTTCACGTTTTCCTATTTTTCCACGTCTCACTCTATATAGTCTGGTTGTCCAAGTTGTTCTAGGAACTTTATTAGGAGAATGAACAACATATTTCAAATAAAGGTGATAGGTGGTAAGGTCTCGGATGTAACAATCGTTCTCTACCCATTCTCCCTTAGAGTGGTTGGAACCTCTAAGTCGACTTCCTACATGAAATCTTCAGGACTTGGGGACCCTTGGAATATATGTGACTACTCTATGTGTTGCTTGATATTAGCGCAACAATCTGTCGGGTTGACCTCCGTAGGGTTTTTGGAAGCTCTTATCTCAAGTGGGTTGCGGCGTGAGCCTTTCTTCGATTGGCCACAAGTTCTTGTGTTTCATTCAAGCAGCAATGGTGAATTCCATCGGTGCCACTCTTCATTGCTGTAATCGTTGCTTTTGGGTACGACTTAGGATCTGGGGAATTTAAGGAAACTTTTGATGGATGACAAAGATCAATCGGTCGGTAAGTACCTTGGTTGGCCGGACCATCCTAGGTTTACTTGGTTGATGATATTTAGGTTATGTCTCGATTCGCTTCGGAGGTACATTCCGAGAGTAGATATAAATCCTCGGTTTATGGTTCTTAAGGAATCGATTTTGGTTCATCCATTGTGTGTTTCTGTGAATGGCTGTTAGTTCTGATCAACGACGTTCTTAGATCGCACTCAGTCTTTGTCACATGAGCAAATGTCTGGTGGTGGTCTAGTTGATGGTTGGTGGTATCTTTCTATCATTACAAGAAAAGGGCCCTTAGCAGACTGATGGGTCAACCCTTTGCTGATGGCCAGTTTTAACGGCTACCGGCAGGGTGTATATATATATATATATATATATATATATATATATATATATATATATATATATAAACTAACCTAATTCCTTCTCTCAAATGGTGCCACACGACCCTCTCTCTCTCACTCTCCCTCTCCCTCTCCCTCCCTCTCTCTGCCGCTTCTCACCCTCTCGTGCACTCTCCCTCTCTCTATCGCTCCCTCTCTCTGCCTCTCTGTCTTCAACCTTCTCTCTCTCTCTCTCTCTCTCTCTCTCTCTCTCTCTCTCTCTCTCTCTCTCTCTCTCCTTATCTATTCATATCAATTTGGGGATTTTTTGGCATTTTTTAATCCTTCAAGTAACATTGTGCAATGATTTGTGTATTGAGAATTTTTGAGTTACAAATCCTTATTTAGGGATTTTTAGTGTCGATTCCCTAATTGGGGATTTTTTGATTTTACAAATTAGGGATTTAAGGATTTTAGAAATTTGAGGATCTTAAGGATTTTTTGAAATTGGGAATTTCAGGTGGTTTTGATAGCTGATTTGGTAGATTTGATGTTTAGTTGTTGATATTTTATTTATTTATAGGGTTTTGATGGCCAATTTGAAGGATTTGATGGTTATTTATTCATGTTTTCTTGATTTTTAGGGTTTTGACAATCGATTTGGAGGTTTTCATGTTAACTACAATATTCCCTGGTGGCCCTTTGATGATGGACTAGCCAGTGTATCTAATAGAGATAGGTTTTGGTATATACTTTCCTTTTCACAGAGTATTAGGTCCTTTATCTTATTCTTTAATGGATGTTCCTCTCTTTTCACCAACAGTAATTTGGTGGGTAGCTTTCCATATACAGAAAAGGATCAGTGAGCTTACGTATCCTTCTAATTTGCATTTTATATTTTTAGGAATGCCAATTACTTTGCTAAGAAATGATATAAATACATGAATATAAAATTTCATGCCTTTTTTCCTAGGGTTGTAGAATGCTTTAGAGCGAACTACCCCTATTCTGGGAAAGCAAAGAGCAAGTGTAAAGATTAGGAACTATGGCTTTTGTCGGTCGAAATTATATAGCCATGTAATTTTTACTCATGGTATTTGAGGAAATTTCTTTATGTTTTAACTCTACATGCAAATAAATTCGAATTCCATGCATTTGCAGACTATGAATAATTCATAAATTGTGGTAGTGAGGCACTACATTGATTAGATCAAATAATGCTAACTATCTGGCCATAGATACAACTTGTGTTTAAAAGTGAATGATAAAAAAACAGAGAAACAGTTAGTTTTTCTATAATTTGATTTTCATTTATTTAAGCGTGACACGGAGTCTTACAATTTGTTTTATGCTTGTAAGTGGGTTTAATCATGCATTAGTTGCTTTTTCATCTCTTCTAGAACACCCATCGTTGGAATTAATATTCATATTTTTTTTTGTCATGTTCATAGATCCTTGAAAAGCTACCATGCCAGCCACATCATCATTGGAAATGAGTTGGTGAAGCTAGCATCCATTCAACTCTCATCTAATGATTGTGCTTCTGCAATGGATACCATAAAACGGTTAGATGCAATATTTTCACTGTATTATGGATCTCACATGTTGAAGCTATTTGCCATGGAACTTGCATGTAATAGGTATGATCATAATCCATGTGCAATTAGAATGCCTCATTCAAGCTCATCTTCTTTGATTTTCACTCCTATTTTCCTCATTTTTTTCTTTTCTTTTGAATGTTTCTTAGGTAAGAGATTGTTTGTGATGATATTTTTTAACATATAATGGCCTACATGCATATGCCTTACTGTAAAAGATGGTTATGGTTCCTATCATTGCCTTTCTTGGATGGTAATTTTTCTCTAACATTGAATTTGAAGGTTACTAAATTTTTCTCTAGTCTTTGATTTACATAGAAAAAAAAAATCAAGAAAAAAAGTTGTGTAGATTTTGGTACAGAAGAACTCAATCAAAAGCTATTTGGAGTTGTGTTTCTCTTGTTTCTTTTATTTCCAAGGACTCTAAGTATATAAAGAAAATTTTGCAGACTCATTGATATAAACCCAATTAAAAGCTATTTGTGGAATTGGGTTTCTATTATTTTTTCACTTCCAATTTTATGCACGGGTGAGCCCTCAATGGTTTAAGCTCGAGGAATGTAAACCCGAAGTTTCTGCTATGTGTCTGACATGGTATGTTGTAGATACTCTCTTCCTCCTAGACTTTCAGTATTATGCAAAAATGACTTTTGTTAGAACTCTAATAGTTACATTTGTCATGTATTCCTTTGACAAACTTCCATCAATTGATTAGTTCACTACCTGTCTAGGGGTTGGTGGAGTTCTAGGGGTTGACTGGGAGTTGCTTGCTTTCTGAGGTCCTAGTGTGTTGCTTTTGGAGGCGTTAACCTCCATTTTTTCTCCTTATTCTTTTTTCCTTTTGTTGTTTGATCATTGTTTTGGGCCATGTATTTATGTTCAGCCTATTGCTTAAAAAAGAATATTAGAGTTAGAGAGAAGGTGAATATGCTATAACATATGCACTATATGTAACTCATAATAGTCATAGACTGGAATATGAAATTGACACGAAGTATCATTTAAGAATTACTGTGTCATGCTCTCTCTTTTTTTTTTTCATCATATAGTTTAAATGATAAGCCACTATTTTGTGGATTGTTTCTCATTCGTTTGCATACAATTCAATATTCAATTTCTATTCTCTTATGCCCTCAATTAAAGAATATGCAATGGAAAGTAGGTTCCAGTTTCTTCTAGTTGTTTGCTACGTGTATCCATCAATTGTACCTTTAAACCGGGTGTCCTTCTATGCAATGGTACGAATGGGATGCTGTCAAGATGGAATGACAACTGCTTTATTTTTCTCTGAAAGAGTATCTTATAAAAATCCATTTTTTTATATTGTCATGTTGTTTTTTGGCTTTATTGTTTCTTCAAATTGAATCAAGTTTGCTTTTTATTGTGGTGATGTTATTTGGGTAATTCTGTTTGACTGGGGATCCCATTAGTAATTAATGAATTTTATTATTGAATAAATTGGGTGATTGTGTTATTGGACAGTTGGCTGGCCGCAGATATAATGAATGTGGACAACCACTTTCTTCCTAAAAGTTATGCACCCCCTGCAGATGAACCTTGGACAACTAGAATTTTTAGTCAATTGTTGCCAAAACTGCCTTGTCAACTGAATGTGTCTCATCAAATGTTCTGGTACTTGTGTCTCAATTCTGCTCTTAACTCATCTTAGCCATCAGTTAGCACCACTGTTACATCTCTTTCTTCTGGCAATGGAGCTTTGGTTTAAAAGTACCCTGGTTGGTCAATTAGCATGAGTGTTGAGTCAGCTAGATAGAGAAGCTTCATAGAAAGATCAATCAACTGTCTACCTCAACCGGATGTGTGCCCGAACTCACCACAGGTAAATCTAAGCCTCACATCTCACATCTTAAAACACCAGGTACTTAAAATCCTTAAAATTGATTAAAATATCATAGAATTTTTGGGTTAGAAAACTTTTCAAAATATTAGAAAATCTCTAAGTTTTCTACCTCTATCAATTTATCAATAGACTAATCGATATAATCGAGAAGGGTTGTCGATGTTCTCGATGATCAATTGATACCATCGATATGAGGACAAAAGATGTCCAACAACCACATATTCTTCTGGAAAGAATTATCGATGTATTGATACCCCTATCGATATCATCGAAATTTGAAACTCGAGTCTATCGAAGTTGACTCGATCAAATCAATAGCAGAAAGTTTGTGTCCCTGTTTTTTTAAAGAAAATCATGAAGACCTTCGATATATCTATGTACTTCTCGATATCCTTAGAATTCAAAAATCGATAATATCGGAAGGTCGTCGATGATATCGGTCTTGGACACACTCAACATTTTTTTAGGTGATTTTTATTTGGATCGAGGGTCACTCGATAGAATCGATATTCAAATATCAATGCTATCGAGGTCAGTTCGATTGCATCAAGAAAGGATATAAACTGTCCAACAAGCTTAACTGGAAAATCCTTTGGAGTTATCGATGCAACGACACGACTATCGATATCATCGACATTCAAATTCTAATAATATCGAGTGTACCTTGATCATATCCTTAACCTAAAATATTTCAAAGGCATTGTCTCTCTCATTTTCGAATGTCGAGGAATCGATCCTCGTGTCGATGAAATCGGAGTTCAAAATCCAATGACATCGACGTAGGTTTCGATCTCCTCGACCAGCTAACAAAAAGTTTTAAAAGCGTATAACATTTGAGTTTGAGTCATCGAACGGCCATTTGATATAATCGAGAGTATACGCTCGATGATATCGATCCTGCTCGATGATATCAGCTCTATCATAAATGTGACCATTTTATATCTGTTGGAACTTTTTGCCTATATATAGAAAACTTGTGTTTAGTTGCTGGGAGAGAAAGAAGAGAGTGCTTTTAATTGTTTAACCCTAGATCATTTACCCAAATTCCTTTCTCTTAAGGGAGTTCATCCTCTAATCTACCCTCATCATTGATATTCAATAGAGTGAATTGTGGAATGAACTTCTACATTCAAGGATCCTCTAGCTACCACCTTAATGACAAATCATTAAGTTGGGATGCCTTGAATGCATAGATGATTGGAATCACTTTATCTCCTTTATAGGAAAATATTTGAGAGTATGATCCATTATAACCTTAACCTAACTCGTCGTCATGCATTGGTACATCTTCTGAGTTGGGGTTCAAGGAAGCAGAAGATTCTTCATCAACAAAGGAAGAGATCTTCGACAACGAGCTAAAAGGGACTCATCTGCTTATCTGTAAGTTATTAGAGTCCAGAGGACCCTTGTGATCATTCCTTTATAGGATTGGGTCTAAGGTGTTTCTCATCCCTTGCAAATCCTCTAGGAGGCCTCCGGCGGGAGTGTACGTAGTGGGTGCATTGACCCTTGCTCTGTGGAGAGCATAAACAGTTAGGGTCTTGTGGAAGATCTTTGGCCAATGTGCCTAAAAGTGGGTGCTTTGTGTTGACTCTTGCTCGCGAGAGCATAAACAAGAGAGGTTCCTTGTGTGGATCCTTGGCTAGTGTGCCTAAAATCGGGTGTTATGTATTGACCCTTGCTTGTGGGAGCATAAACTGCCAGCCTAAGTATAGGTTGTAAAGGTTATAGGTGAACCTGATTTAAAACATTGGATTTGGGGTGAACCGTGTGAAACCTCCTTAATGAAATCCAGTAAACTCAAGGGTTTAGTGTGGTTACTGAGAGTGGAGTAGACAAGTTATCGAACCACTATAAAAATGGTTGTGTTTGAGATTATTATTGTCTTTCTTTTGTTTATATGATTTCCTTAAATACTTTCATATCTGATTATCTGATATCACACCTCACACACACGCACAGTCATATCCATCATAAACTAGTTTGCATATTATTCATCTCTCAAATAGTTTGTGATTGGATCCTCTACAAGGCTTTGAAGCCAGTAGAGTTACTCTTGAGTAATTCTAATATATGCTTATTGTTAGGATTAGAGTGATGGGATTTTAAATTGTTTTTAAATTATTAAAAAGTCCTATTCACCCCCCTCTACGACGTATTGGCATATTCTTACTTCAACTAAAGCAGTCTTTACTGCAATTTCATGGTTGACTCCTGCTAATAACACTGTATTTACTATTTGCATAGGAAAAGGGCTTAGATGAAATTGTCTTCAAGGCGATGGGAAGAGCTATAAATAAAATTGTTATGATTGTGGAGCTAATTAAGGTGGAGTATCTTATATCAATATTCTGTGTTTCCTTTTTTTTTTTTTTTTTTGGCCTTTAGAAGTTCGGTTCTAAGTAGTAAAGAAGGGAAGGACCACCTGTATTCATTAATAACTCATGTTGTTGGCAGCATTCTATATACTTATATTCTTCATGCTTGTGCCTGAATGTGTTGAGCGTTTGTAGGCAGAGATTATGGAATGCTTTTGCATGTTCGCAAGCAACTTGAGGTGGTTCAAATGGATTCAAAGTTCATTCTTTTCTGTTGATTGAATTGTAAATTTGTTTGATTTGTTCTCTTATCATCTTGTAAATGTAGGCTTGATTAAGTAACTTTAGAAATATGGATTTATATGTTGAATGTTTAATTCTTTAAACTCTATTGAGTAGTATGATTGTTCATTTCAATATATTTGTAAAAATCTACATTTATATTCCTCTCTCTCTCTCTCTCTCTCTCTCTCTCTCTCTCTCTCTCTCATGTTCATTGATTTCTTTGAGAATTGTCAATTAGCTGTGAAGGTAATATGATGTTGGTACATGATAGAAGAGAACCTTTTTTTTTTTTTTTGGGAGAACTATTCATAATCATTTCGTAATCATATTCCATTTTCAATTAGTATTTGAAAATGAGATCGAGTGTTATGTCTTATATATTTTTTATATCTATTTATACAGACTAAAATTGCAGTTTTATCCTATTTTGATATATCCAGGGGCTACTTAAAATTCAATTAAGGTTGCCCATGTATGTATTTACTGATTGCTGGTTTTTCACTAATAGTTGACTGGATGCAAGTGAGCTTTGTAATATTACAAGTTCTAAGTAAGGAAATCTAAGGAAAATAAGCATGCTTAAACGTTAATGATGAGCCTACACAACTTGAAAGGATTTTTATTATCATGATTTCAAATTTATGTGATCATTCCCCAATGAAGACTTTTGAGATTTTTTTGATTTTTTTTGGAAAAGTGTAATTATTACCATACGCACAAATTACTGTGATCATTCCCTAGTGAAGATTTGGGCCAGTCTATTACAACTTGCAGTATCGTCCTATCTGTCCCCTTAAATGACAGGCTATAAACTTATTTGTATTTAGAATTATTCAATTGATTTGCCATGTAAATATTATTTTAATATTCAATCTATCATAGAATCTTTCTGATGTTTTGAATATACGTCACTTCAACGTATGTTTTTCTTTTGTGTTGTGCATGATCAAGTTTAGGTGAGACGTAGGAGGGCTCGATGCACTTGGTGAAAATATTTCTGGTATAAATTTCATTGAAGAGAGCCAACATTTGTGACAAGGTGACAATTTCTTCATCTTTGAGATCTTATGCCTGAAAGTTGGTCCCTATCCCTAGTAAAGGCGGATGGTTGATCTAAGAAATGGAGTTGATCAACAAACCTTTACCAAGAAATGTTCCTAACTTGAATCTTGATTGACAAAACATGAATTGCAAGAGCCAACTCCACTTAGCTGCGCAAGGCTACAACTGCTACTACTATTATTAAGATGAATAGTCTGTAGTTTCTTGGGTATTTCACATTAACTACTTTGCTTTTATTTTTCTTTCTTTTATTAGAAATCATCATGTTGCTAACTGGCAAGTGGTTTTTCTTTATATTTCTATTATCAGACACCTGCTGAAGATGTTAAACCAACGTACCTACAATATGCGAAGCTGGAAGAAGATTATGGGCTTGCAAAGCGTGCAATGAAAGTCTATGAGCTAGCTACGAAGGTTGTCCCTGAAAATGAAAAAAAATGAACATGTATGAAATTTAAATAGCTCGTTCAACTAAAATTTTGGTTTCCCGAGTACAAGGGAAATATACGAGGTGTGTTCTTTTTCCCTTATCCGTTGAAAGGCCACATAGGCATGTATTTTTTTGATGCAATATTGAGTTGAATTCCAATCTCTAACTCTGATACCAATTAATTTCTTTTTACTATTTTGTTTTGTAGGTTTTAGGCATGGATGAATGGGAGCTAGATCGATGGATTTTTTTTTTGAAACTATTCAATTTATTATTGTAAATATTATTCATGGCAGCTCTAGTAGAGTAGAAAAGGGAAATGGCTACAACATTAAACAAATAAGCCTCCATCTACTTGCTAATAATTTGCTTTGTATGCCATAGCCCATCCTACCAATGCAACAACCAATTTTTTTTGTCTTGCACATTCGTGCACCACATTAGCACATAAGGTGGCATGCCTAATGCTAACCTTTTACTCAGTGGCATTAAATGAATGGCTAAGATGAAAACTATTAAGGAGAGTTTTAGGGCACAATACATCCATGGTTGGAAGCAAACAAACAAATGGTTTGGATTACCAAACAAAGCACCCCACTTTGGGAAATCAAGAAGGCCTGTAATGTTCCTGGATGAAAGTTGTGTACCATATGGTTCCAATAAATGCACATGAAGGTTGGAAGAGTGTTGGGTTGCATGTGAAAGGTCCACATAGGCATGTGTTTTTTTATATATAGGAAAATAATCACTAGGCACTATCTACTTCATAAGAGGAATGTGAAATCAGGTGGGCCTTGACCAATAGGGCCAATGATAAGGTTCATCCATCCGTAGGCATTATAAAAATTGAATACCACAACGTTCCTCTAGAAAGTATAAACTACCGGTAAATCCAACATGAAGCGGCGGCCAGCAAAACCGACAGTAATCCCACACGCAGTGGTGGCCAGCATAACCGCCAGTAAAGGAAACTGATAGTCGGTAAATCCTTTACCGACGTAGGCTTTACCGGTTGTTACCAAACTGCCAACAAAAGCTTTGCTAGTAGTTTTCTGGGCCTATGCCGGTGGTTTTGACCACCGGTAAAGGCCATTTTTCTTGTAGTGTATATCAAAATTATGGACTATGCCACCCCTTAAATCTTCTTATTTGTGTGGTGTGTTGTTTCTATAGAGTGGTCTGGTCATTCTTTGTGGGCTGACATGCAGTCTCCATTTCTTCGAGCCAGTGGAATCCCCTTGGATCTATACTATGGTGGTTCATTCCACGACTCGTGTGGAGTTGATAATTTCATCATTTTGGCCAACATGGTGGCTACTACAATGTTGGTCGTGATGCTATTGATTGGGGTCGTTGCTGGGAAGGGATCCCGATTCACGCCCATGGCTTCTTTCTTGGGGAATTTGAGGAGATATTTGTTCATATATATATATATATATATATATATATATATATTCTTGTACTAAGTTCTTGAACACAATGCAATTCTTAGTAGAATGTTAATTGGTTCCATCCCATTAATAATAAATTCCTTTATTAAGTTCTTCAACCGAATGGATCTTCTAGTAGTTGAGGAGCCTGATGAATTTTCACTCAAGTAAAGTGTCAAATATCTCTTAAGTTATTGAAATGTCAAAGATGTGTTACTTGGTGGGAAAAGATGTGTTACTTGGTGGGAACGGTTGATCTCGTCCTCAAGTTCCCAATGACCAGGGCTCTATACTCAAATCTTTTTTAGGTCATGCATTTGCATAGCCGTGTGCTAATTATGTTAGGTATGACTTCCTCATAACAGGTGTCGTAGTCCTCAACCAACAGCGTATGCACTATATCAGTTGTCACACCCAACTCATAGTTTGGATCACAATAAAACATGCCCTTGGATAAGCTCATTTGTTGTTGCTCCTTCTCAAGGATCCACTGGTACCTGGTGGCCCTATTTGACAACTCATATAGGTGTCCAAAGTACATGTCTTTGAACTTCTTGTGAAGCTCAAAACTCATGCCTTCTACATCCAACATGACGAACTAAGCCTTAGGTAGAATAACTGGATAGCGGTTTCTTATGCTTTTCAATTAGGAAATAAAATATTCAACCGACTCCTCCAACAATTGACTTAGGTTAGAGTGGTCAACCATGGATACTTCCGACTATATACGATGGAACTGCATGTGAAATTGCCCTTTCATCTCAACCAAGGTTCGAACTGAGTTGGCTAGTAGGTTTATGTACAAGGTAAAAGCAGCCCCTGTTAAGGAGTTCCTAAATAATTTCAGCTTCAAGGAGTTATTATAAGATTCTTCATTGCATTAGATGGTGAAGCGGCCTATATGTTCAATTGTGGAGGTCTTGTTGTCTCCTAAAAACAATGAAAACTCAAGAAACATGAAACATATTGGGAGCTTAAAATTTCATCGGTCATTCGACTGCACTTCATTCTCCTGGATGAGCCCTATAATGTTATCCCGTCCGAGCAACTATTGTGAGCTTGGTGGACTCTCTTAGTCGAGGTGTTTAAGCAGTTATTCAGGGTTTGGTGCTTGTGCTGTATGAGGAATGACCGTTGGATAAGGTTTGTTTTTGAACCCCAAGTGCATGATTGTGAAGTAGTAATAACTCGATGAGACCGTGGTCAAATCCACGGGGAATGGGAAATACGATCTAGAACTAATCTAAGTTTAATGTGTTGGTTTGGGTTTTTAATCCAGCAATTTAGGAAAGAGTTTTAAAGCAATTAAATAAAAGTCTAAGGATCCAAGAATCCACTGATAACAATCTTAATATTCAATTTACTAATTCAATGGATAACTCAATTGGAATCGAAGTCATATCCTATCCAATCAGAATATGATTTATTTAAACCATTCATAAATGTTAGTAAGAATACTACATCAATAGATTGATTCTCTCATAAAGTATTCGGATATCAATCACAAGGAGCCAAAAGCATCTAAAGCACTCATAGGCAATAATAGATCAATCAATTAAAGAGATTGAATCCTTATCTAATTTAACCTAAACAATTGTTAAATCAAAGCATTATTATACCTAGAGTGCACAACAAATCTAGACATAAACAACTCAAATACTTTAAAGTAAATCAAAATCAAATCAATCTAATATCATCGTTCAAAATAATGTAATTGAATCTAACAAAGTAAATACTAAAATTAATTACAGGCTTCATCCCTTAAATTTAACTAAGAGATTAACTACTTATAGCTAACTTAAAAATAAAAGAAAAACTAAAACATCAACTAAAACCTATGAAGAAATTAAAGTGGGCAAACGTTGTCAGCACTCCACCTAAGCATTCTCTCCATTTATAAACTCTATAAGATGATTTGGAATGTCCTAGGGACTCCTTTAAATAATTTTAAAACCCAATCTTTCACATTACTCCAGAAAAGTTTGTAAACTGAATTTGAATTTATGTAGTCTCACGCACCTTTAATGGCACCTTCGATGGCATCGAAGCTCCCTAAATGACATCGAAAAAAGTGTCCACTACTAACTTGAAAATTTTATGATTTTCTTGATGGGATCGAAATTACCTTCAATGGCATCAAACATGTCCTCAATGGAACCAAAGCGTTGTTTCTGCAAATTTTCAGGATTTTGTCTTTCAGGCCCTGAAATTTCATAATACAATTTTTCTGGCCCTAAATTTTCAGGATTCCTTTTCCTTAGTGCCTTCACTTTAAATCTTTGATTTTCTTCCTTCTTCACTTGGTTTCCTTGTATCTTTGGCATTTCAATTCTTCAATATTGTCCTCCATAGATCTAATCCTTCATTATCTTCTTTTGATATCTAAATCCATCGTTTTAAGCACATATTCATCGTAGGCTTCTGAATCACATCGCATGATAAAAACGTATGTAATTAAATCAAATTAACACTTAAATGCTGGGAGAACTAATGTAATTGAAGGATAAAATATGCAATATTTAAGTCCCAACCACCATTTTTCTAGTCCCAAGCAAAACATGTGAAAGATAATTTTTTTAAAAATGAATAATTTCCATAAGCTCAAGTGTTTCTAAAAACAATCTAGATTATAGAAATATAATATACATTAATGTTGAGTACTACTTTCTCCTAAACTTTAACACCTTCTAAATGTCCTAATCAAGTTCAAAGCATCAATCTTATACTTAGAAAATTCTAAATATTGAGTTTCATGAGTGCATAGTGAAGTCTAGACTTATCCCAACGAAAGGTTCAATTATCTACTTTTATCATAACATTGATGACCCAAAGAACATTTAGGATAACCACAACCTAAACAAAAACTTGTCTTACAGTTCAACCATATACTCATACAGCTTTTGATTTTTCCATCGATGACTTTCACACTGTTTCGACAAGAAACGAATGTATTTTGATAGGAGAATTATCATTCAATAATAATGAAGAAAAATAGAAGAAAATTCATCATCATAGATTTTATTAATTCGGAGTTTCAATTATATCCTCGTGTTTCCTTTGTTTCTAAAAGAAAGTACATAAAAAGAAAAGAAAAGCAAGTTAATAAGAATTTTGGCAGAATTTTGGCTTAGAAAACATCTGACGTAGTGATAATAGGGTTGTGCAGACTTGAAATCTCTTATTTCGACATCAATACGTATATGATGTATACACATAAAGACAAGTCACGAACAAGTCCTACTAAGCCATCCAATAAAACTACTGAAAAATTCATTATTATAATCGTGGAAGGCCACCAACATAGAGGCACAGGCAGACTAGTTACATGGAAGGTTTGGTTATGCAGGTGACTTGGTTCCCTGTCACACCCCAAACTCAGAAACCGGGCTCACAAAATTTCCGATCGCTGAATCTGGCGCCGACAGCCTCCTTAGAACTCCATTCTCGGCTTCCAGCGCTCATTCGCCAGGTTCCGATCCTGGGATGCTACGAGGAGGATTTTCAACGTCAGTTTGACTCGTAATAAGTATAACCAAAGACATAACCACAAACAACAACCAAAAACTCCATTACATTTTCACTATGATAAAAAACTTTACCAGTACAATGAGCATAAAGGGAAATACAATGATGATGAACAAAAACTCCAAGACGATCTGCAAAGTGTCCTGCCTCAGCGCTGCTGCTCCTCAACGTCACTTGCACGTAACGGTCGTGCATAAGCTTATAGAAAGATTAGAGGGTGGTGAAAGTGTGTGCGCAAGGTAGTAATATGATCATGCAATATCAGAGTAATACAGAATATGCAGGTGGATCCATGAATATCATTAGTCATACTAAGGCCATGCGGTGCAAAGTATGAATGATGTCGGTCATACCAAGGTCATGCGATGCGAAGTGCAACTCAAGCATGCAAATCCTCATCTAAGTCCACATATCAATACAACTCAAATCTGGGATATAACCGGGGTCTAGTACACTCTAAATCAGATCGCCGCCCCATCGCGTACAATAAGGTAAGTGGAAGAGACCTCACTATTTTCCTACCAATATCGGGCTCGGATCGTCGATAGCGGACCCATTCCTCGAGCTGGTCAAACTCAGCCAAGGTTTTCTCCCTACTCTCGGGTGGGTAAGGCTGCACTCCCTTCCAACCGACCACGACACCGTGAAAAGTGCGACCGTCTGGTAATCGACACTCGACGCTAATGCACCCACTCGGTCTAGACGTTGGAGAAACCTCTTGGTACCATAAGGGTTTAGGGACTTTCACCCAAGGATATCTATAGCATCCCATGTAGAATAAGATTTTTGGTATTCAATCTTGCCATCCATGATATACCTGTGGAAGCTACAGCCCTGATGTCGCTAGGGCGTATAGTAACCATGACACACAATGCGAATGTATGAATCACACTATCCAGTCATGCAGAAATCCTGCACATATCGTGTGCTCATGTAGGACAACATCGCCTAACCGGGAGCCCCTAAACAATCTGCCCGAAGGCATATGCTATGATCAGTCACTTCTCATATCAAGCATACATATGATGCGTATGATCATGAATCATGGAACTATACTATTCATGTTATAAGATAACGTACTATCTTTATAAGGAAGATGGCCTAAACGGCCTATACACAACAAGTATGGGCCCAACGATGGGCCCTAGGGAGTGTCGTAATGTAAAAATCCAACCAACATCATACTCACAATGTGGACGTCAAACCAACATTTCTCCCAAGGCACGATCGTCGTAAACATCATTACATAATCCGTGTTGGGATCATACATTGCAATGGACTTAGGTACATCCCATTGGACCTTAAATACATCAAATGGGCCATATCATATGGGCCTTATGTTCTTCAAGTGGGCCACATCAATGGGTAGCACTAATGAGCCTTATGTGCATTGCAATGGGTCATAACCCGTGGGCCTTAGAATGCATCAAGTGGGCCTAATCTCATGGGTCTTATATGTAACAAATGGGCCACACCAATTGGGCCTCATATATACATCAAATGGGCCTCAACCCATAGGCCCTAGTACATCTCAATGGGCCTTAACCCATGGGCCCTCTAAAATATCAAATAGGCCTAATCCCATGGGCCTTAGAATACATCGAATGGCCTCATGACATGGGCCTTACATCCACATCAAAGTGGGCCCCAATGAACTATCACAAATACATTAAGATGGACCTCAAAACATGCCAAGGTGGGGTCCACTTGGACTATGGATTTGGCTCATCTTTAGCTCATGTTATGAGCTTTTAAAATGGATAGACGGTTTGGATTCAACACATGCATCATGGTGGGGTCTACATGAGCTAAGGATCTGACTCATTCTTTTAGCTCTAGCCATAAAATGAGCTCCTAAAATGAGTGGACGGACTGGATGTAACACAGGCATCATGGTGGGCCCCACTGTTAGTGTGAATGTAACACATACGTCGAGGGCTCCACCGTCCAGGCAGATGGTGTGAATAAAACCCATATATCCTGGTGGGTTCCACCGTCCACAGCTGTGGACGGTGTGGATAAAATATATGCATCACTGTGGGTCCCACGTATGTGGCCCACCATAATGTTTATTTTCCATCCAGGCCGATGATAAGGTCGTACGGACCTGGATGAGGAGGAAAAAAAAAATTCACCTTGATCCAAAACTTCTGTGGCCCAAAAGGTGTTTCAATGGCAGAGGTTCAATCCCATTGTTTCCTGTAGTGTGGGCCACCTAAGCTATGGATGGGGCTGAAATTTGGAGGGGGCCCACTACTGAGAGTGGCCCACCTCATGAATGGTGTGGAAGCAAGATATACATCATGGTAGGGCCCACGTGCAGGACCGTGGCCCTTGGCCCATCCGCCAAATGCAGCACGTTGCTGCTGTTGCCCCTTATGCATGTTAATTTTTTTTTGAAATCTTAGATCCTGTGGTTTTTCACAGGTGGGACCCACATTCAGAAAATTCATCCCAACCTCGTAACAGGTAAAATGAGTCTAAAGTTCAAGATTTATGGGTGTATAGAAAACATCAGGTGATTTTTAACGGTAACCACCAAGTCTCCTATGCTATGGCTCACCAGATGCTCAGATCAGCCTCATTCTTCGGCTCAATGCCTAAAATGATCCAGGGAATGAGGTGGACGGCATGGATCGCATACATACATTAAGGTGGGGCCTATGTGAGTGGACCACCCCAAAAGCTTAAAAAAATAAGCTAATATTCATGCTTTCCCAGTTCACGTCCAGCGTCCCAGACGCTAGACGGTTGAACACTAAATATGCATTGAGGTAGGCCCTGATTAGGTGGGCCACCTCATGGAGAATAGTGTGGATACAACACACACAAAGTGGGCCTCACTTGTAGATATTTGGATAGAATATAAGCCTTATGGTGGGGTCCATTCAAGTAGGCCACATAACCATATATAATCTCATAATTAAAAAAATGAAATAAAAAGGGAGAGAGAGATATAGAGTGGGACATGCGTGTGATGGAGGGCTCTGCCACTATGAATCCCTTTACACATGGGACCATCGAAATTGAAAATCAACGGTGGAGATCCTTTCCCCACCAATATGGACGGTCTATATGACGTTTTTAATGCAAGGAAATAAATATCATGATGGGGTCTATGGACAATGGCCCCATCATGGAATGATCATGATGATCCTAGTGGGCCATGGCCACATCTTAGGGTCCCAAGTGAGATCCAAACCATTGATCGGTTGGCCTCACTTGGCCCATCTTAAAAACATGAAAAATTACTCTTATCAAGCACCCACCGTTTGATCTTCTTGCTCCCTTGGGTTCCTTAGCTCCTTAGCTTCAATTCTAACAAAGGAGATGAGGTTTGGATGGTTAAGATGAGAGATTTTAGGATGGAAAGGTGGGCCATACTTGGAGCTTGAAAGAGAGGGAGAGGCTCATACATATGGAGGTCCTTGGTTGCTTGGAATGAGTTTGAAAATGAGAGAGAGAGACTTGTAAAGGGAGAGAGAGAGAGAGAGAGAGAGAGAGAGAGAGAGAGAGAGAGAGAGAGAATGATGGATGATGAAGTGATAGATGTGGTAGTGATGAGTGTAAGAGGCCTTTTTGACTTTTGTGGCCATTTATGTAAGAAAGGCATGGGTGTGTAAGAGACTTTTTTAACTTTTGAGGCTTGCTTGGGAATGGGTGAAAGTTAATATGTACTTGACATGTACTTGACATGTTGAGATTGATGGATTGATAGATTGATGGATTTGAATTGATGTGACAAGTTGTAGATATTCCCTTGGGTTTTGCAACGCGCGGTGTTTTCTTCGCACTGAATGCTGGCCCACATCTCCTAACCAGGGTATCACCTCGGCGGGTGAGTCGAGGCATGGGAACCGCAGTGATGACTCGGTCGCTATGGTAAAGGTCTTGGGTTGAATTGACTCAGGTTAATGACGTGTGACTCAAGGTCGCGCGCAAATATCGGTTAAGGGTCGATGGTTGCCGAAATTCGACCGGTAAGACCGCGGAAGTCTATGGAACGGTACAGTCTAAGATACAGGTCTTTCATTCCCTACTTCTCCACTTCGAAAGCTCCTAGACTTCTAACGCTTTTCTAATGAGGAGAGGGGATTATTTATAGACCTTACACATGTGTGACACCCACTTCTGTGTAATAGGGGAGTTCCACGCAACATTCCTTCCAAGATAGAGAGTTGGGCATGCAACAGTTAAGGCATGTTAGGGAAAATGAGACAGCGCAATAGGGAGGCCACTGGATCCACGCAACGGGGAGGGCACTGGACCCGTGCAATGATAGATCCAGAGAGAGAGGGGTGCACTCAATGAGAGATCCAGAGAGAAAGAGAGGGCCGCACAACGAGAGATCAAGAGAGAGAGGGGGGGGCATGCGCAATGAGAGATGCAGAGAGAGAGGAGGCCGCACAATGGGGCTTCTTGGGAGAGATTTGAGTATTTTTTGTACCCTAACAGATGACCCTTCGATCCTTCTTTGATTGGATTATGAAAATCAAATGGAGGATCAATCTACTTTTTCAGAAAAATCCTTTCACGATAGAGAATACTTCATGAAGGTAGAGTTGATCGCATACCGAAGATGTGTCGCTTGAATAGAGAACTCAAGAGTCAAGCTCAAATGGAAGACTGAAGAATCACACTTAAATGAAGGATCGTACTCGAATGGATTGTTGTCGAATAAATCACGATTGAAGGAATCGAGCTTGAATGAATCACGGTCGAGAGATGACTGGATGGTTAACTCTAAACAGAGAATCATGCTAGAGGAATTATACTCGAATGATGACTGGATGATTACGCTTGAATGAAAAACTGCATGCCCCTGTTAAAAGCACCGAGTGAATGCTTCGATAGGGAGAATAACGGTGGCAATGAAAGAATTTTATCTTTATAGCAGTTAATTAGGTAAAACGCCTTATATGAATAGTGCCGCAATTGCATCCTCCAAAGTTTTGATTCCTTTATTTACGCAATTATCTTTTCTTTGAAACTTGCCTCTGTAACAATTGTGGTGACTTCATCTTTGAGCAACTTGATTAGAGAACTGTCTTTTAATGCAATTCTCTGCAATAATCTCTTCGATCAGCTCCAACAACTCTTGTTTTGAGCTCTGTGGCTAGAGAATTGTTCTTTAATGATGTTCTTGCTGCAACAATCTCTGAGAATGTCTCGTTTGTTCATGGTCTGTATAATATAGGATTTTGGGTGATAATCTTTCCTGCTAAATTAATCAGAATTAATATCTCAAGATATCACAACTTTCCAATCCAATTTCATGAACTATTGATAAATTTAAAATATATTAATAGATTCAGAATAATTGTTGATAATTCTAAAATAATCATAATGTATTGATGACTTTAAAGTAATTAGAATGTATAATAATTTGAACTGTATGTTCCCTTTTTTTGCGATATGTAATATGACAATGATTTAGTTATTTCATTTTCCGTGCTTGTTAGTGTACTTTGCATTGCATTTGTTGAATTCTTTTTTTTTTATATAATTTAGTTATATCAACTTCGTGCCATAGTTTAAGCTCTTAAGGTTTTAGAGCGAATATAACTTTGACTAGACATACTTTGTGTAAGGCCCGACCCAAGTTCGCATGTATACATGTGTGTATGATTATGCATTTCATTCAACTTGGTCCCATGGTCCTACTGGTCAAATCCCGGTGACCCGCGAACCTTGGATTATGTTTACGGTCATCCTTAAATCGGGTCATGCAGACCTGACTCGGATCGAGATGAAACCTGTGCCATCTTGTTCGTATTGTCATTGCAGTTCCGATGTCGTGTCTTGTGCATCCATCCGACGTGTAGATCATAAGTTGTGTGCATTTCATTTGTAGCCCTTGATCATGGTCATGTGGCCCACCTAAGGATAATGTGCATGGATTTCTAGGTAGGTCCCATCTCTTGGCACTATTTCCAACATACACTACACACACACAAACTACCTAAGCCCTATTCCTACACCACCTACCTCTAAACACCACCCACAAGCCTAGAAAACCTACTAACCCTACAACTTTGGTTGTAACTCTCTGTTGCAATCATCATTATTTTCGAACCAAGGTAAGAGAGAAATGATTACCTAGCTTAAAAGGCTCTCTCTCTCTCTCTCTCTCTCTCTCTCTCTCTCTCTCTCTCTCTCTCTGTCCTCACTCCCTCTCATTTCTCCCTTTATCTTTCTCATTCCTCCTTAGCAAGAGAAGGTGGGACATCCACCCCATTCCAGCCCCATCTTCCCCTATTTCCTCTCAATCTAATAATCCATATCCCATCTTACTCATTGATATGGTTCCTTTGGTATACTAGGAGCTAGAAGATACAAGTTTGGAGACATCTAAGGTGGGCGTACTTCTATGATGTAAGATTTTCATTTTTATGTTCTTAGATCTTTTTTTCTTTCATATGGGAAGTGTAGGACCCACCAATCAATGGTGGAGATCCTACACCATTCCTTAGATGTGGCCAAATGGCCTATTTCATGCATGCATAT